>OU452269.1:11570000-12770000 GCA_911728495.1 Furcula furcula | reverse complement strand
TTTTATATCAGCGATTTTTGGCTTCATCAACAATTTAATGTTACTAAATCACATATTTAAACACTCCTCGGAAAAAGTGGGGGTAATTATGCACTTAATTGCTAATTTATCTCCGACAATCTATTCACTACTAAGTGAATATCAGTTACAAGCCAAAACTCTATGTAAATCTAGAAAAAAAATCCACTCACGCGCATCGCAACACACATCCATGTGCGAAATACATTGTAAACTATGGTAATGGGATATACGCTTCTACGATCGAATTGAAGCCATACTGTTATAACGGTAAAGCTTTTAATTCAATAAAGCATGATTGGAGTGAAATAAGGATAGGTTTATTTAAATTATTGTACCATTTAATTAGCGTTAATTGATTTATTTAATCGTGTTATTTAATAGTACAACATGTACCTACTATCCAATGCTATTAATTGATTATAAAACCAATCAATACAAATAAATATTAATTAAAGTCAATTTTATGATTATACAAATTGTTTGTTATTCTATAATTTTCCCGTTAGTAAAATCAATAACTTATAACGTTAAAATTCTATCTGTCGTTCACTTAGAAATTATTTTATTTTACAGTACAAATACTCACAACTAGAAACTCAAAGACTAGAGAAACTCACAAGTTAGTAGTGGATTTGGGATTAACATAATGCACTTTTTACCGCGGTCAAATAATACCACAGGAAAATGTATGTCTGTAGTATTTTTAGTATTTTTTTAATCAGGTGGACGTCTTGCTTGTCTTGTCACTAAATTCAATAAAAAAATGTTTGTGTGTTCACAATATAACACATTTAATTGTGTATTGTATATGTTCACCAATTTGTCGAAAAGGAGGCTAACTAGAGGCGCAAATGGAAACGAAAAATATCCCGAGATTTAGACGTAATTGATGTTATGTGTGAAAATGCTTAATTTAAACCGACAACCGCCTAATACGGAGTATGCAGTTCATTTAAGAAGAGGAAAAAAATGGTGATTCAATACAAGGTTTCGTGTCCTTAGCCAATAAACGAATAAGTACTTGGGAAAATTCTGACTATACCTACATGAGGACTTTTAAAATGAAAGCTAATAGAAGTATACCCAAAAAATAAGCCATAGCCAGTTGTAACCACTGTTAGGTAAACTATCAGTTGGGTAAGCAACGTCAGGCAAGGTCAGTTCTTAGATCGGTGAATTAAGTGGCAGTTAAGCTGAACGTCTCCGTGCTTCGGAGGGTACGTTAAAAGTCGGTCCCGGCTATTGTCATCGAGACAGCAGTCGTTAAGTTAGAGGCCTAAGGGCAGTTTGAACAACTCTGACACTAAGTTGGTTGGCCACTAACCATTCGACAAAAAACAAGATAATATAATCCGTTCGTTGGATCAACGTGTCTGTTAAAACTTGTCCAAAATGCGGCCCTTCTTTGCCGCGCATATAAACATTAGCATTACCGCCAGAAGCATAACTTGCGTTTTGTTGACCCTATGTTATCTGGGGAGTCGTTATCAACAGAAGGTACGCTCGAAGAACCGATAACCAATGGGGAAGAAAGGTTCTCGAGTGGCGACTACGAACCGGACAACTAGGTTGACCGACATTGTGCGAATCGCAGGCAACCGGTGGATGCAAATAGCCAATCGTCTTTCTTTATGCCGTTCGAAGAGGGAGTCCTATGTTCAGCAGTGGACGTCTTCCGGCTGATGATATGAAGGGACAAAATGCAGCCTTAGTTTTCACATAAAGCACTTGTCATGTTAATAAGTTAACGCGCTCCCATCTAAAACTGCATCATCAATTCATCACTTACTATCCGACATCATCGAAAGACCTCCACTGATGAACAAAACCCTCCCCCTTAGAAGGGAGCCATAATCCCCACGTTTGGCAGGCGTCTTGGGGATAGCAGTATAGCTGGTATGTAATCCACTAGAATGACGCTGCTGCCCGTCTTCTTGTTTTCCCATAGTCGCCTCTTACGGACACCCAACGGGAGGAGATGGGAGGGTGCTGCTCTTACCCCGTCACCCCACGGGCTATCACCATCACCATCAGATCGAGCTATTACCATCAGATGGTATCAAGCAATAGCTGCTCTGCCTACACCATCAAGCGATCAACTGTTCATTCCTCACATGAATTAAATCAATACAAAACCACCTTATCAAAAATGGGGCCGCCCAAACATTACGTGTCATATTACCATTCGTCATTGAACGCTATTGAACACAGGAGTTCTCAATCTTTCTGTTTACTGTGAGTCCCTGGAAGACTATGTATAAAAAGAATCGAAAGAACATAAAATATGTAAAATCTTATCATTTATTAAAAAGTATACATTTTAATTAGAGATACGATTATCAATCCCTAAGGGTGTGAAATAGGGTGTTAGTTTGTATGGAACTTTTTGTTTAATGTTACGTTTGAGTCGAAATTTAAATACTTAAATATAGAATAAAGACTTATTTGTCGAATTTCCGAAAACTTAAAGTTTTGATTTTGATGTGTGATTCGAATTCTTGTGAAAATATAAAGTGGTTAAATAATTATATTTTAATTAAATGTCCTACGCATAAAATAACTATGGCCTCTGTTCTTAACCCCGGAATCTTTAAACCCCGGAAGGCCTTGGCTTATGTAGTATTTGTATTAAGTATAATATTAAAGATTATGACTTTTTTGTTCAAAAAATCTACAATTTCACTGCCCTGTTGTTGTTCATTTGAAAGAATTAGTTATTATGTAACTTCACGCCTTTACACAGAAATATTTACACACTGATGCTTTGACAGTATCTTGTACATAAGGTCACTTGACAGTATCTTGTACCAGGTATCTGTCGTGCCTTAACAAGTAATTAGAAATAAGTGAAAGAAAATCTGAAAACTTTTTTATTGATATCTGTAACATAATTGATAGTAGAAAACCTAAATCATATCAAATGTACGTACTACGTAGGTAATATTCTATTTGCGCAGCTGCGCCCGCGCCGCGCCCCTATTGGCTGGCGCATCGACCTATCGTGACGTGGCGTTCGAATTTCGAAATGCTTTTGTTTAATAAAGTACATTTTTTTAAACTTAGAATGTATATTCATTGGTCGATGAAATACTAAAAGAAGGATAATCTGTTTCTCTCACGCGAGACAAAAAATATTAACGATAAGATAAGGTGCAGCGGGAAAACCCGCTCAATAAACTGGGGGCAATACGAAGGACTTCATCTTACTGAAGGCTGCAAATAATGCCTTTAAACTTCGACTGAAGTTGAGAACCTGCATTAGGTAACGGTAATCGCTTAAGGACTTCCTATACTAAATCATCACTTTTGTATCGGACTAACGCCGCACTCCCTCATTCTACTGCTTAGTGTTTACCATGAGACGGAATCGCATGATTAAAACCATAATCGTAACTCACTATTCGGTAAACGATTAGTTAGTTTAAGCAACGTCAGGTCAGCCCATAGATGGGTGACCGTTTAGCGGCATGAACTGAGTGCTACCCAAATTGTTCAATACGATATTGTTTTGTTGCAAATGAGACATAATATCAGCACGAAACATATCATATATAATTGCACTTGTGACGGGCACCGTCAATGTTGTGATAATAATTAATTTATACTATTATATTATCGTAACGATATGACTTACATGTACAGATAACCTAGAGGTTACTACGCGGCTTGATGATTTCAGGTCAAATGTCATATCAAATCAAATTATCGGGGATGCGCAAAGTGGACCGACCGATCGACTGACGGTCTCTTTGTTTGGATATTAGTCATACTTTTTTTAGAGATAAGCAGCATTTTCGCCTCATGGTAAGCGACACATCTGCGTGTGGTCACCTCCATTGGCATTCAAACACAAATTTGAAATAGGCTTAACGCTATCAGTTTTGAACGGTTAATTCTTTTTTTAAAGCTACCACCGGATCACAACGCGGCCTTAACTGTGAAGATCTGGCAAGAAACTCAGCGAGCTTGTAATTTTGTCATATTTTTTAGTGTTTTTTACTGTTACAAATTTCATTAGGATCATTGCAGTTCCTCACCTGAGACTGAGCCTGGTAATTCCCCAGCTATAGTGTTGCGCCAGAATATCTGAGACTGCGGTGGTACCTTGTAAACCTTCTGTATTAGTACTGTGGGGGTCAAACGGAGTATTTGGGAGTCGCGTCCACTAAAAGGCTGTCGCAACAGCACATGAGAGAGAACACCAGGGCTCTCCAGTGGGATCTGCACGAGTAGCCCTTCAGTGCCTTGCTTTTCAGCCAGCCGCCGGGGCACGCATATATGAAGGGCACTGTAGCTGCAGAAATTACTTGGCTCAAAAGACTTAAATACTTTATGCTTATCACGTAACCATAAGGCAAACGTCACGTTCATCTACATTAAGATTTATTATAACACCCAACTAAGTAGTTGTGTTAGATGGAAGTGCCTCTACTCCTGCGGACGGACTAAGTGTTGACATCTTGCAGGAATCGAACTGGCGACCCACGTGGGTCGGCGTGGTGTCGCAATGGATGTCGAAACACCAGGGGATCGCACGAGGCCGATAAGCGAGTCAAATGTCGGCCGTAACCAGCAGATAGCGGGTACGAAGCCCGATCCGATAACAAATTCAATTACACATCTACAATTTAATTAAAAGCCCAAACAATTACAATTAGGTACCTACTTATACAAGTAAAAAAGAAGTTGCAATCAGTTGGAAAAGATTATTTTAAAACTTTAAAATTATAATTTTATGTCTGTTGCAGGTTATGGTCGCTCCGTAATCTTCCTTGCTTTGAGAAAGTAACAAGTATGAAACCCGACTGCGAACACAAAAAAATAGATTTAAATTACATTATTTGTTATTATGTCAGCCTGTTCTGCCTCACTGCTGGGCAAAGGCCTCCCTTTTTTCCATCAATCTTAGTCTACAAGGCATCTAAGTCATCGCGCCACCTTTTAAGTCACATTATACTATATACATATAAAACGTATGAACATGTAAAATACATATTTTAACTCGTCTCGTAAATATCTTTAATTTGATACCCATATCGATGTTTTTGGAAATAAAAAGAATACAAAATGGCAACTGCCGACAAGGGGAGAAGGGTCAAGCAATCTCACAACAACTTAACAAGGGGCGAGGGGGGGTCGAAAACTTTTAATCACCTTACGTAATTAATGAATGCTGCCGCACTCAAGAGTCCTATTAATGAACCATTATCTCGTCACTTTATAGAACTCTGAAGGATCAACCCTAGATCTTGCCGATTGGCGGATCTTTCCGTTACGTCATAAATATCGCTGTATTTGTTTGTGTATGACGTGTAACAACAATGAGACGACACGATGTGAAGACAACGAGAGTCCAAGGAGACGTTCTATACCTTCGGAGTCACTGGACGTCCGTTGAGGACGGCGGCGGGGTTGCGACCCCCATCCCACTTCAAGGCAAGCCACTGATAGGCATCAGTGGCTTGCCGCTCCCGCTCACGTGCCGATGCAACAGCCGCGAGGGTTTTAGTGGGTAAGAATCCCATATATCCCCCCCCCCTTTACCCCCCTTCCCTCCAATATGGTTGAGGGGAATGATGGCTGCTGCTCGAGTCAACTCGTGCGCGGGTGCTGCTTGGGGGGCTGGTCCGACTACTATCCCTTTGGCCTTTTAGGGCTCCCACACATAACTGCGATGCGATGCGGCGTCGCATCGCAGGAATTTGTATCGAAAATTCATTTGTTTCTCGCAGAAATTTGCGATCCGATGCGAATTCGCAGTTATGTGTGGGAGCCCTAAGTTTGTACTTTCGTCGTATTTCTTTTTCTGTCTTATTTGATATTTTGAACGGCAAGACACACTGTCGCTCTGATCTAATTGTAACATGACACACTGTTTAAAAAAAAAAAAAAAAATTACAAGCCCGCTGAGTTTCTCGGCGGATCTTCTCAGCTGAGGCCGAGTTGTCATCCAGTGGTAGCTTTTTTTAAAAAAATATGTCCATTCAAAAGTGCTAGCGTTAAGCCTATTTGAAATAAACTGTTTTTGACTTTGACTAATACCCCGGTGGAAGCCCCATAGGTTCCCAGGGACCTTTTAAAGGGAAGATGTTTGTCGTATGGTTAGTGGCCAACCTGTTGCCCAGAGCTGTTCCATCTACACTTATGCCTCTGACTTAGCTTAACGACTGCTGACTAGATGACAACAACCGGGACCAACTTGTTACATGCCCTCCGAAGCATGTAGACGCTCAGTTCAAATGCTACTAAACGGTCACCCATCTAAGAATTGACCTTGCCTTACGTTGCTTAACCAACTGATAATTTATCGATTACCACTGGTTATGAACGCCTTCAAAGTGGAGATCCTTCCCCAGTTCAGTTTCCCAAATTGTGTTCATTCATCAGCGGCCGAGATCTGTCCACTGCTGAACAAAGCCCCCCCCCCTCCCCCTCCTCCATGCGTGGGCGCATGACAGATGGCTTGGGAACGCAGAATAGGTGGTAGGTATTCCAATAGATAGACGCTGCTGCTTGTCTTGTTTTCCCTTAGTCGCCTCTTACGGTCACCCAACGGGAGGAGATGGTAGGATGCCATCCTTATCCCGACACGCCACAAGAACTATGTAATAAACATAGTTGGAAGGAGATGGGAGGGTTCTTAACCCGACACGCCACAGGAACTATGTAATAAACATAGTTGGAAGGAGATGGGAGGGTTCTTAACCCGACACGCCACAGGAACTATGTAATAAACATAGTTGGAAGGAGATGGGAGGGTTCTTAACCCGACACGCCACAGGAACTATGTAATAAACATAGTTGGAAGGAGATGGGAGGGTTCTTAACCCGACACGCCACAGGAACTATGTAATAAACATAGTTGGAAGGAGATGGGAGGGTTCTTAACCCGACACGCCACAGGAACTATGTAATAAACATAGTTGGAAGGAGATGGGAGGGTTCTTAACCCGACACGCCACAGGAACTATGTAATAAACGTAGTTGGAAGGAGATGGGAGGGTTCTTAACCCGACACGCCACAGGAACTATGTAATAAACGTAGTTGGAAGGAGATGGGAGGGTTCTTAACCCGACACGCCACAGGAACTATGTAATAAACGTAGTTGGAAGGAGATGGGAGGGTTCTTAACCCGACACGCCACAGGAACTATGTAATAAACATAGTTGGAAGGAGATGGGAGGGTTCTTAACCCGACACGCCACAGGAACTATGTAATAAACATAGTTGGAAGGAGATGGGAGGGTTCTTAACCCGACACGCCACAGGAACTATGTAATAAACATAGTTGGAAGGAGATGGGAGGGTTCTTAACCCGACACGCCACAGGAACTATGTAATAAACATAGTTGGAAGGAGATGGGAGGGTTCTTAACCCGACACGCCACAGGAACTATGTAATAAACATAGTTGGAAGGAGATGGGAGGGTTCTTAACCCGACACGCCACAGGAACTATGTAATAAACATAGTTGGAAGGAGATGGGAGGGTTCTTAACCCGACACGCCACAGGAACTATGTAATAAACATAGTTGGAAGGAGATGGGAGGGTTCTTAACCCGACACGCCACAGGAACTATGTAATAAACGTAGTTGGAAGGAGATGGGAGGGTTCTTAACCCGACACGCCACAGGAACTATGTAATAAACGTAGTTGGAAGGAGATGGGAGGGTTCTTAACCCGACACGCCACAGGAACTATGTAATAAACGTAGTTGGAAGGAGATGGGAGGGTTCTTAACCCGACACGCCACAGGAACTATGTAATAAACATAGTTGGAAGGAGATGGGAGGGTTCTTAACCCGACACGCCACAGGAACTATGTAATAAACATAGTTGGAAGGAGATGGGAGGGTTCTTAACCCGACACGCCACAGGAACTATGTAATAAACATAGTTGGAAGGAGATGGGAGGGTTCTTAACCCGACACGCCACAGGAACTATGTAATAAACATAGTTGGAAGGAGATGGGAGGGTTCTTAACCCGACACGCCACAGGAACTATGTAATAAACATAGTTGGAAGGAGATGGGAGGGTTCTTAACCCGACACGCCACAGGAACTATGTAATAAACATAGTTGGAAGGAGATGGGAGGGTTCTTAACCCGACACGCCACAGGAACTATGTAATAAACATAGTTGGAAGGAGATGGGAGGGTTCTTAACCCGACACGCCACAGGAACTATGTAATAAACATAGTTGGAAGGAGATGGGAGGGTTCTTAACCCGACACGCCACAGGAACTATGTAATAAACATAGTTGGAAGGAGATGGGAGGGTTCTTAACCCGACACGCCACAGGAACTATGTAATAAACGTAGTTGGAAGGAGATGGGAGGGTTCTTAACCCGACACGCCACAGGAACTATGTAATAAACATAGTTGGAAGGAGATGGGAGGGTTCTTAACCCGACACGCCACAGGAACTATGTAATAAACATAGTTGGAAGGAGATGGGAGGGTTCTTAACCCGATACGCAACAGGAATTTTGTTCTCGTAAATACACTTACAAAAGAATATGTCCTACTTTGTGAGATAAAAGTTCTGCCTACCCCCGTTAAGGTAATGGCATTAACGCACCGCAGTTATGTGACGCACGACAAAATGATTTACAATCAACATAGATCATTGTATGTCATCGTGAGCCGCCATATTCGACAACAGCTCAATGTTGGTCAATCAAGAGATTTATTTCACCTAACTGTAATACCTAACTACGCAAGTCTTATTTTTTCTGTAGGATTAGGTGGGATTTTTACCCGCTAAGACCTCCGGTGGCCTTCACGCTGTGAGAGACTCTGGGCACTCTGTTCGGACCTTTACCTAGTGCTTGAACTGATGGAAAGCAGCGACGCAATAAAGCACACTAAGCTTATACATTACGGGTGGGAAAACTGTCCTTATTATGAATTATGAACAAAGAAGCAAATCGCTTAGTCCGGAATGAAAGCACAGTGCCTAGAAATTGATGCTGTTTTCTTTCCCGACAAAAAAAAAGTGGTGGATCCCTTTTGCAAAATACTTTTATGGTCGGTACCACCGTAGAGTTAGATATCCTACCGTCACGCAGCAGTGTGTAAATATAGCTGTGTTCCGTTGTGAACGGCACTGTAGCTGGTGATATTAACGGACACAAGAGACTAAATTAATCACCCGAAATAACAGCAACAATGCAAGCTCTTGGCCTTGGGTTGGCCTGTCGCTTACCATGAGGCGAACATGCTGCGAAAAACATAACTTTTTTTGGAGCCACTCGGGTGACAACAAATGTTTGTGTGTTTGTCCACAGTGAGATATTAGTGTTGCAATTTTAAAACAGTTAATGCATTAAATTATTAATTCATTGGGACACAAAGTATGTGCGTTGCGAGTGCATTGTAAACTGGACACTATTTGTGTGGTGCAAGTCACAAGCGGAAGTAATATTAAGTAACCGGAAAGGATTTCGAGGAGTTTCAAAATATATTCGATCTCGGGACAAGAGTTAAAATGGCATTAGGCCAGACTTTTAAGAGCGCGGCACACCTAACGCATATACGCGAACGCAAATGTGTCTACGTATACGCATCTTGAGTATGAAAGATAAGTTTCAAAATTGAATCATGGTAATTTTCGTCTTTCCACAATATGTTTTACACAACGCAGTAAAAGGGCGAGGCTGACGATTTTCTGATGGAAGCGACATGCCCAAGAATAGATGCAATGCACTACTCTCATAGTATAATTTAATCTAGCCATTTACTTTACTAGCGACGAGAAGTGCAGTCCAACGGACTGCGCTTCTCGTCGCTAAAAACTAACTGCTGGTCGCTAAGAAGTAACTGCTGATCCAGGCTAACGAGCCTGATGGGAAGACACACTCACTTAAGATTAGCTTAATAAAGAGCTAACTTTGCTACTTGGAATTTTCTGGCAGAAAACCCTAATAACGTATTATCTGATTCAGGACTCGAACCTAGGACCTCTACAGCTGCAGCAGCTTGCAACCATTACCCCACCGAGATTATTTCCTAACAATTCTCGTAAAAAAAGCTAATAAGTAACAGAGAGATTTTGTGTCACCTCCGTCCCCACTCCTTTAATCGCTACCTCTCACAACTTGCGGCAGCCCGCAGCGGGCGCAATCACTGTACCGACCTAATACGGCGAGATAGTTCAATGACGGTTGTCAAACACATAAAATGATACGATTGATTGATTGGACGTTGGGACATTCGCCATTTGTAATATACCTAGTATCAAGACTATTTAGAAGGGGTCAGTAGTGGTGTTTTATTAGCTAAACGTCCATGAAGTACGGCGGCGTCTTCGAGCAGGACGGCGGCCGGATTCGAGCCCCGTCCCTGTGGGCACCGTGACAGGTTCCCGAGGGGCTATAATGCGCCCCCCGGCGGCGGGCTCAAAGGCAAGGCACCAAGGGGTTCCTGGTGCAGATCCCAGTGGCGATGTAACAGCCGCGGGGGTTTTAGTGGGTATGAATCACACATACTCCCACCCCGGTCTCGGGGATCTATTGAAGGTTTTTCCCCGGGAGACAAAAGTCTTTAGTGAGAGGGGCCTTTGTGTCAGATATTCTGCCGCCAGGAAGCCCATTATAGCCGTCCGGAAACCAGTCACGGTGCTCACGGGGACGGGGATCGCAACCCAGCTACCGTCCTCCTCGGATTCACCGCCGAACTCGATGGACGTATAGGACCCACACTCTCACTAAGGGCCATCGCCTACCACTTAGTCATTCATCATTAGCAACCGATAGACGTCCACTGCTAAACAAAAGCCTCCCCCTTAGAAGAAGAGGTTGCCATAATCCCCACGCTTGGCAGGCGGCTTGGGGACCACAGTATAGGTGGAAGATAAATCCAAAAGAAAGACGCTGCTGTCCGTCTTCATGTTCTCGCTTAGTCGCCTTTTACGATACCCAACGAGACGAGATGGGGAGATGCAATTCTAACCCGCACCCCACGGGACCACTTAGTAATATTTTAAAAAAACCTGTAACGTTAGAAGATATTGTTCGAACGGGAAGTGAAGTAGGTGCGCGCATAATACACCGATTCAGTTCTGCAAATAGACGGGCCGTTCGTCTGAGACTTATAAATCAAGTTAACGATGGCCCGCGCGCGTAAAAATCGACATCACCGTGAAAAATGTTCACCTACAGCCGTGTTACAGTATACTATACATATACGGTAGATACACTACTAAGAAGATGCGCTCTTAATCAATAGGCTAGATGACATGAAGGGATAGGGAAGGCGTCAGGCCTAAACCACTCAACTTTCTCTAGCACAAGGATGGACTGTGGGGTTAAATTATTAAACCTAAACAGATCACAAATAAGGCACCTAATAGTTGCACTCACGGGGCATTTTGGTACCATTGAGCATCTACACAGAATGAGGCTATGTACTGTTGACACTTGCAGATTCTGTAAAGTTGAAAAGACTCAATGCGACACATATTGTGTAGCTGCGACGCTCTTGCGAGACGTAGGTTGAGTCATCTGGGGGTAGCCTATCCTACGGCAGATGATTATGTACAGCTCCAAGCTGACGCGATCGTTGCGTACCTGATGGAGCTCTTCGACACGCCAGCAACAGAGTAAGGGCTAGAGCATGCAGAATGGATCCAACTGGGTCGAAGTGCGTTCCGGTTCGTTACCGGGCCCAAATTTATAGCCACCAAAAATAGAATAGAAATAATATACATATACGGTAGATACACTAAGAAGATGCGCTCTTAATCAAGCCTAAATAAAAAATCATCTTAAGCGTTTCGCTTCTTCTTTTCTCATGCGCACGGCCAAGCTGTGGAATACCCTCCCGGACGACGTTTTCCCTGATAAATATAACTCGGGTGTATTCAAGTCTAGAGTGAACAAGCATCTTATGGGTAAGCGCGGTCCATCCTAGACCACATCTTCACTTACCATCATGTGAGATTGTGGTCAAGCGCAAACCTATTTATTATAAAAAAAAAAAAACAATAGGCTAGATGCTTGAAAATATATACATATTTAGTCCATTTTTTTTGTTGTTGTATGGTTGGTGGCCAACCTGGTGTAAGAGTTTTCAAGCTCTGGGGCTAGGACTCTGACTTACCTTAACGACTGCTGTCTAGATGACAATAGCTGGGACAGATTTTTTATACCTGCCTTCTGAAGCACTGATACGCTTAGTTCAAATGCCACTAAACGGTCACCCATCTATGGACTGACCTTGCCTGACGTTGCTTACTCGACTGATCGTTTAGCAAACAGTGATTACAACTGGCTATGAGCGTCTCAATTTAGTCAAATTAAACAAGAAATGACGTAGATATAGTGCGTTAAATTCCGCGTGACGTTTTGTCAGGTAAATAAAAAAATATGTGTCCCAATATTTTTTGATAATGTAACTGACGCACGACTTAAATTATTATTTAATTACCCAGGAATCATCCCTATTGTGATTACTGTACGGCAAACACTAAGTTATAAGTTATTTAAGGAGTTTCAGATAAATTCAGCATGTTAAATGATGGTCCCAGTTGTTGACATCTAGACAGCAGTTGTGAAGCCCAATCAGAGGTCTAAGGACAACGCAGACACCAGATTGGCCAAAAGTGTGGTGGTATGGTAGCTACCTGCTACCTGGAGGTACGCACCCATTGAACACATGTCAATGTGACAAGTGATAATTGTAAACCACATTTCTTTAAAGGCATTACAACTCAGTATTATTAGTTTTTCTGTGTGTTTTAATTTGGTGTGCAAATAAAGAGTATTCTATTCTATTATTTTCATGACATGCCTGGATTGAACCGGCCATTTTTTTTTTGTTTACCACCCTCAAATCAGATTGTAATGATGCATTAACACCATTTTAAACGCTAGGCTATCTTTGGGTAATTGTAGACATTATTTATCAGGAAGTAAAGTTATCAAAGAAGAAGTTACTAAGAAAATTCATGGATATTATCACATTAAAAGTATCCCTACCTTTCAGGAAACATTGAAGACATAACAACACCAATACAACCCACTATAATCCATATTATTACGGACCTTAAGACACATAATTGTGTAAATATCTTATTTATTAATGTAAATATAATGTATTTAAACAAGTGTGGAGGCTAATAATACAAAATCCACAAATGATTTAGTCATGCGTCCTTGTTTGGAGTCCAAAAGAGTTGGCCCACATTTTAATTAATATAAGCTTGTGCTTGATGTAAACCCGTGGAGTGTCCGGGTAAGAATATCACCCTCCCATCTCCTCCCATTGGGTGTCTGTAAGAGGTGACTAAAACAAGAAGACGGGCAGCAGCGTCTTTCTATTGGATTACCTACCACCTATACTGTGCACCCCAAAATGCCTGCCAAGCGTGGGGATTATGGCAACCCCTACCTTCTAAGCGGGAGGCCTTTGTTCAGCAGTGGACGTCAGTCCGCTGCTGATGATGATGTGCTTGATGGAAATTGAATTCCAACTATTGGTAAGTGGTGGTATAGTTGTGCCTGGAATAGTAGCACAAGCTTATTATTTTGTATGCTTAATGGCCAACCTGGTTTTAGAGTTGTTCTAGGGCCTCTGAGTTTAGGATGTCCATTGAGTATGGTGGCGGGGTTGCGACCCCCCGTTCCTGGGGGGCTACAATGTGCCCCCCGGCAGCGGGCTCAAAGGCAAGGCACTGAGGGGCCCCTGGTGCAGATCCCACCAGAGTGCCTTGGGGTCTCCTCTCATGTGCCGATGCGGCAGCTGTGAGCGTTTTAGTAGGTGTGAATCCCACCACATACCCCAGTCAGGCCCCACAGCTCCCGAAGACCTTTTGAAGGTTTCCCCCGCGAAAAAAAGCCTCTGACTTTGCTTAATAAGTACTGTTTAAATGACAAACCGGGACAGACTTTTTACATACCCTCTGAAACATGAACACACTGGATAGTAATTACAACAGGTTATGAGTGCATAAAGAAGAAAAAGGATGAAGCAGCAGTCTCACAAGCTGGGCTGGACCCAACATAGCCATTCCTTAAGTCCTAGTAAAGATAACCATAAGGAACACTGTCTTTCTATGTTTTTCTCAATTGGGCTGCCCTAAATTTTGGAGCTAGCCCTTATTTAAAAGAAGAATTCTTCAAATATTATTTGTTTTTGTGAATAAGAAAGAATGTACCTACCAATATATTTAACTAAATATTTTTTAAACATATTTATAGATAAGTAAAATTTTGTGCAAACTAGACTTCAGCATGAGTGAAGGTTTCTGTCACTTATGTTTCAGACAATTGTGCATCTTTCTGTGTGTGTGTGTGTGTGTGTCTTATGATCTTAAATGGTAATAATGAATCACAGTGTTTTGTGATAGATCTGTGTTGAATCATCTTGTTGTGAATGTAAATCAGTATCAATCACTTAAAATGGACAACTATTTACATAAAATGTATCAAGTACAACACATGGTTTTGCAATTACAATCGCGCCACATATTTTTTTTTATAAATAGTGCATGCATACATATAGTAAAGCGTAGCACAGAAATAGTTGATTTCATAGACGCACGAAGTCCGCAGCGTGTGTAAATAAACAAAAAGAAACTTACGCTGTAAACACTGGCACAAAGAGAATATAAAAACATCGATTCGCAAACCGTACACCCGTTTACACCTCTCGACAACAGGCTGACAACATTGTTACCATTGATACTTGCAGCCGAGAAAAAAAAATGCATTAAGAAACTTGCACTCCACACGACCACATTTTACTATTTCAAAAAAAATCGAAGAGAATCATCACTTTTTACATCGAAATCGATATGTTTACCTTATTAAATCATGAGCGAAGACATCAATGCAAATAAATGCCGTGAAATAATTCAGATTAGCACTGAAATCTCCGTAGAACAATGGTACATGCACATTGATATCGCAGAACGTGATCAAAACATAGCCTTTGTACACTCGAAACGGCAAGCTAGGCCTACCTACGTAATTAAAACACATTCATTAATGATTACAGAAGGTTATTTGAGGCATTTGTTACGCGTAGGTTGTGAATTTCGAACGTATTTTGAAAAAATGTTGTTGCTTTTAACACAGTAATGGCATAACACGCAAACACTATGGGCGATTATCACGATAAAACACTTCACTGAAACACTTTAGTTCGTTCGAGGAACGCGAGACGAGCCACGGAATGCATTTTATCACTCACCTTGTTGTTTATTCGCTATTTTATTGAAACAGTTTTGAAAAACTTCATATAAATGCATAGGCTCGTCATCGCTAGTCGCCATTTTGGAATAAACTGTCCAAATAAAGCATAGACAATATAGAACATAAATTTAATTTCAGATGCGTTCAAAAACATATCTTTCTTTAGATCCAATAAAATAAAATCAATCACGTAAATTAATTAATATAGCATTTTCTTTGAACTCGGTTTTCATTTTCGTGTATGTCTATTTTGAAAATATTATATTTTAGTCTATGCTAATGCTAGGAATCAAATCTCAAATCAAAGGCTTTCTTGGGCTTTTTTATGGTTGATTGGAACTGGAAACATTTATCGATTACGGCAAGCAAATTCGATTAGGTTCTTTTAGAAATTCTAATTAAGCAAAAGTACAGTACTTATACAGTCTAAAAACATATTAAATTTAGTTACAGCATTCTGGGTATGATTGCAGATAGACTGGACTGTTGCATTATAAATCGTTGCTCCAAAATTGCTGCTGGAATTTTAAAGCAATGATTTATTAATTTAGTAATGTTATAATTCTAATATTTATAAGTATATTTATTATTAACTGTTATTTAGCATGTAAATATTGTTACCTAACACTGTATGAGTCTTGATACTTGAAAATAAAGAATTTATTATTATTATTATTAAAACAAAACCGAAATGGTGAGATTTGGGCGTTCATAATCGAATAATAAATCGACTAAAGTGTATTTATGCATGACCATGAGCAACTCTATTACCTTGTTTTTTTTTTCAATGCAAAAATTATTTTGACGTAAGTCCCTACAAAATTTTCGAGTTGCACTTCGATAGAAAAAACACACAATAAATAACCATCTTCATGTAACATGTTCTCATTGAATTCTTTAAACACTCAAAATCAGGTAAATATCACCCCATATGCGCTCAAGAGTACCACATTAGACAAGATTATGTTGATATCGGAAACTGTTTTGTCACTAAACTATAACCTTTTTGTCATTGCAGATTTTAGTTACTTTTAGTCAGTTATCTTCAAGATACTCCAGTGTATTTAAACATCGGAAGCAGAGCAGTGGTAGAAATAAAAATGTGAGGAGCACGGAGACCACGACGTCGCGTGACGCAACAGTTTGCCGAGAGAGTCTCGAAGAAGCAATAAGAAATTTTGATAAGAATGCCTTGATGTAAGTTGTATTAATATCTAGGCCTCGGTGTAAAGAACAGTGTTACAAAATATCTAAGTTCAGCACATCCAATACAATTTTTAACTCAATATAACTTGGGTATGCCTAATCTATTGTTTTTTTAAAGATCTATACTTCTCTCTACTCTAGATACATTTGTTTGTTTTATCTATAACACTTGTGGTATACATTACTTTAAAAAAAACCTAACAGTAACTCGTAGTGTTACAGAATTTGAGTCTCAATTGATAACAGCTGTAGGGGTCATCAACCTGTTGTCACCAATAGAAATGGAAATAGTTTGCACAATAGAGTAATGTTATATTTTGCCTTAAGTTAATTGTTCCTTATTCACCATCACATCAAGACCCTTGTGCTGTGTTTAGGGATCCAAGTGCAATAGCCTTTACAATATGCACCTCATGTTTCGTCAAATTATCATTTTTCATATCAGGCATGGCATACCTACAGACTTTAATTATTAGTTTACTGGGTCCAGTTATATCATAGAATGAGGTACAGGACAGAGCAAAGTTTAGAGAGAAGACATGGAAGGCTGACCCCATCACCATGTGGGATATAGCCAGGATGTAGCTAGGAAGAGAAAGTTTACTGGGTTCAGCCTGATACGGGAAGTACCTTTATCCTACAGGAGACAGAAGCCAATTACAACATAACCTCCGAGAGCAGTTGTGTGCTGGTACTGTGTGATTCCTTGTACTCCATAGTATTGGTTGTATTCAGCCAGGAAATAGCCTGCCTTTTTTGCCTAGGATACAGAGCATGCAAAACAAATATACATGCTACTTGCTAGACAGAACTATCTGAGCTTGTCAGAGAATTAACTAGTCTTTGTGGAAGTTTAATGGTTGAGAAGCATCAAATGGGGAGCCAAAATCTGATTAAAACAAGTATAAAAAAATGTAACAAAATCTTAAATTACATTATTTATACATAAAACATATTATACACATGTAACATATTGTACATATTATATATTTCAACTCCTCCCTTTTAAGACCTTTTATTTGATATCCATATTGTAGGCTTTAGGCTGTGATACAGAAATATACATACATACTCTCGAAAACATAGCCCTCCTGGGACATTCAGGTAAATATACCATTTTACACAGAGAGTCTAGTCATCTAGTGTATTTGTTACATAAACAGTACATAATGTTGCATCAGTGTTTCTGCATATAGTTTAGCGTGTCACATACCCAATACATAAGTTTTGTTCAAACCTATTCCTCTGTTGATTCTTGCGTCTTCTGAATATAATCCTTGTTCTACTGTTCTATTTAAAAAAATATATGGCTTATTGAAGTGAAACTTCTTATGCGACTTCCAAAAATGTCATCAAATAACGCGTTAAGCGTTAAATGATAGGTGATACGCGTTAAGTGATAGGTGTTAAACGATAGGCGATAGGCGTAAATTTGTTAAGGTTATGAAAGCGCTCATGTGACGCCGTCACTGAGTGAGTGGGTGAGTGGGTGAGTTGGGGTGAGTTGGGGTGAGTTGGGGTGAGTTGGGTGAGTTGGGTGAGTTGGGGTGAGTTGAGTTAAGTTGTGTGTGTGTGTGTGTGTGTGTGTGTGTGTGTGTGTGTGTGTGTGTGTGTGTGTGTGTGTGTGTGTATGAGTGAGTGAGTGAGGGACCGACCAAACGACCGATCGACTGAGCGAGAATGAAGTTTCACTTCTTCCGCGCGGAGGGACTCCACGCACGCACATTTTTTTTGTAAAACAATCATCAGCTTGCGTCACATTTTGTACTTTCTTGTTTCCAGTGAAATGCGCCAAATCGATCTGAAAACCCTGCCGTTCCTGGCGAGGGTCCGAAATGTGCCTCGCCTCGCTGAGATGACCTCCAGCAGGAGGGTGTCGTATGTATCAGAAGACACCTTCGACAAGAACAAGAACGGTTGGATCGACACACCCAGCATCACTGTTGATTTGCGAGCAAAGAACAGCAGGTAAGTCTCACTAACACTGCTGATACTAAAAACAACTAATATCTCAACTATATATATACGAAGAATAATAGGGAGAAGTATTCTACTTCTCCCAACTACAGAAGTAGTATACGAAGTCTGAGAACAAAATATATCTCAGCTGAGACTGATTACAAAAATATCTCTAACTAAACTGATAACAACTAAAATCTTGTCCATGACTGAGAACAACAAAGATTTCAACCAAGACTGAGTAATACAAAAATCTTCACTGAGGCTGAGAACTACAAATATCTCGAGCTAACCTGAGAATATCTCTCCTGAGACTGATAATAATTTTAACACCGTTTGATAATTCATCTTTTAGCTGGGATAGAATAACAGAATTATATGTAAATCTCAGGCAGAACACTTGTAGCTATCCGTTCAATAGAGCCCCATTTTGTCCCCCAGATTCCGAGGTCCAGAGAACTTTATCGGCCTGTTAGCGCGGAGTGTACGGGATAGCACCTTCAACTACAGGATCCAAGTGCGAGGCTTCAAGACCGACCGCGGGATCCACGCGGACCTCAAGCGAAACCCGAACTTATTTAATAGACTGCGTAAGTCTTTCGGTTAGTATGAGATAGTCATACTAAAAATTACCACATTTAGTTAGTGGATCTAATTATTCTGAGGGCACAATAAGGGGTACGCCTGTCGGAAATTCAAACACCTGATTCGGGTAATACCTACATTTTAGAGATGATAGTGTCTAAATTAGGCCACTTTACAGATGATAGTGTCAAAATAACGCTACTTTACAGATGATAGTGTCTAAATTAAGCCACTTTACAGATAATAGTGTCTAAATAACGCCACTTTACAGATGAAATAACGCTACTTTACGGATGATAGTGTCTTAATTAGGCCACTTTACAGATGATAGTGTCTAAATAAGGCCACTTTATAGTTGATCGCACCTAAATAACGCCACTTTACAAATAATAAATATTATATATATAACTAGCTGACCCGCGCAGCTCCGCCCTCGCTTTTATTACATTTTGCTCCCCTTTTCTCCCTCCTCCCTAGATTAATCTCTATCCATATCTCTCTCTCTTATAAAAAAAATCTAATTATATGCTCTTTCTCTCCTCTCTCTTTCCCCCTCCCGCTTCGGTTTCCGTCACACTCCCCCTCTTCCTCTCCCTGTTGTCCCCTCTCTGAACCCTCTCTCTTCTACGAACTTGCTCCTTCTCTCTCCCCCCTTACTCCACCTAACTCCCCCGATCCCTCACCCCATCACCCCCTCCTCGAATCCCCTCTCCCTCTTTCTCCTCTCTTGCACCCTCCTCTCGTTCTATATATCCTCGTCAATCATGGTATCAGATCAGCGGCATTAAATAAACTTTATGACCTATTCTCAGACCTCCCCGATATGCACACAAAATTTCATACAAATTGGGTCACCCATCTGTATAATGACCTTGCCTTATGTTGCTTAACCTTAACCTAGCGGTATGAAATATACTGTATGACCTATTCTCAGACCTACCCGATATGCACACTTTCATACAAATCGGTTCACCCATCTATTTAATGACCTTACCTAACGTTGCTTAACCTTAACCTACCAGGATAAAAAGTCCTATGTCCGTTTCCTGGTTCTAAGCTACCTCCCCACCAATTTTCAGCCGAATCGGATAGGCCGTTCTTGAGTTATAAAAGTTCTATAGTGATTGTATGTCCAATTCCGCCGATAGATGGCGCTGTTCATAATGTAAATCACGCTAACATCGTAAATTACTGTCTAATGATATTCGATAATGAAAGTTCTTAGTGTTTCGCATCTTTTATTGTTGCGACTGTGATACAATACCTATACACTACCTGGACTTGGGGAGTTTCATTAAAATTTCATGAACTGGCTTTTAAATAAAATGAAATGTTATTTTTCCCTTGCCTATTTCTTTCCTAATCTAGTTTGGACTCGCTCGGGAATTACAGATTTTAACTTTTCAAAGATATAATGTCATTTTGCTATCAACAAAGTACTTAGAACAATACAGAAATCTAATGAAAATTTCGTGGGTGTACCGGAACGGCTTACCCCTTACAAAAATTGACCCTTCGCCACTGCCATATCTTATGCAAACTAAGTGTCTGCTCAGTCCCTATTGTATATAGCATAATAATACATATCTTAATGATTATCTGATCAGTCTATAATTACCCTATTCACATACAAAGGAAATTACGTGGTAATGTGTGCAAGTAATGTTTCACTGCTTAGCCCCTATGAAACATAGCGTGATGTTTTATATACCAATTTATACCCCTACTTCTACACAACACATCAGTGAAAGTCCTATCAAAATCCATCCACGGGTTTTCGAATGATGCCTGGACAAACAGAACGACAGACAGACAGATAGACAGACAGACAGACAAACAATAATTCCAAAAAAAATTGTTTTGGCCTCTATGTCGATAGTATAGTATCCCCACATAGAAATTTTGGAAAAATATTCAATGTACAGAAAAAGTGCTCTTTGAGTTTTATTATAGTATAGATATGTAGGTACTTGTATCAGTTGTCTTGTTATCGTAGTACAGGCTTTGCTTAGTTTGGGATCGAAGGCCGTGCGTGGATTATCCCGGGATATTATTATTACTTATTAAAAAGAACTTGACTAGCAAGCGCATTGGAAACACGGTACACAGGTTTGAACCCCGGCTCTCGCACCTCTGATTTCTTTAATTAATCATGTGCGATTGTTATTTATTTATAATTTACTAGCTGACCCGCGCAGCTCCGCTCGCGCTTTTTTTACTCAGAAACCTTCTTGGGCTCATGTGCATGAGCACAACACTGCTGAAGATCATGACATGATCAAATGCATACGATTCTATAAAGGACATACAAACATACATTCATTTTTATTAGATGTTTTTACACACAATAATATTAAACGAAACAAGACTAGCTCTTACTAGCTTTCGGTGAAGGAAAACATAGTAAGGAAACCTGCATGTCTGAGAAAGCCTAACTAGCTTTCGAATGACGTGTGAAGTCCGCCAACCTGCACTTGTCCAGCGTGGTGGACTATGGCCTAAGCCCCTTCCTCTTGAGGGGTGGCCCGTGCCCAACAGTGGGACATAAACAAAAGCTGGTATTATTATTATTAAAAATAAGTTTTCTTTTTCAACTGCAATTTTTTTATCTACATTTAGTATGTTATTCGACACAGTTCAATTCTCCCACAGGTCTGAGCGCATCAGATCCGACTGAGAAAAAGGAGAACCCTCAAGGTCCGGAGGTGGCGCCCCGGCTTGAGAAGCTCCTGAGCGAGGAATCAGCTCACCTCACACACCAGCAGAAAGACAAGATCAAGATCGCTTTTGCTGAAGGTTATTTGGCAGGTGAGCTGTAGTTACTGACATACTCTGTCCCCAACCTTTTTTACATTACCCAATGGAGCATAGCTGAAATTTTCACGTCCCCCTTTCACTTTGTACCCAATTTAAGAATTGACTGGCGTTTATTGCTGGATCGCGCTCCCCATCACATCAGTGAGGGACGTGCCCCCCCGGGTGGGAAGTCCTGGTCTAGTTGTTCCTTGTTAGCTAGCACAATGCAGTCCAATCACCTGTTTGTCTGTAAAGTAAGATGATCCATGCGTCGGATAGGCATGTAACAAGTGGCTCCTGCGCCTGATCTTTGTCTTCTTGCATCTTCTGTCCCAACGCATTGTTAGTGTAAAAGAAGAAAGAGTGCACTTGTATCTATGCAGACATTTATGCTAAAATAATGATTTTCGTATATCACCTTTACCCGTGGGGTGTCCGAGTAAGAATAGCACTCTCCCATCTCATCCCGTTGGGTGTCCGTAAGAGGCGACTCAGGGAAAACAAGAAGGCAACAACATCTTTCTATTGGATTACCTACCCACGTATACTGCGATACCCCAAGACGCCAGCCAAGCGTGGGGATGAGGGAATCTCTCCCGTCTACCTTTTATTAGTATTACCTTTTTTGTTTTTAGTATCTTCAGGTAAGCCCAAAATCTTTATTATACCCCATTGGTCGTCCAGGTTCCCACCCGGACAACGTGCGCGGCACCAAGGCGTCCAAATACCTGAAGCTGGTGCAGCAGCTGCTCACCATCGTGCTGTTCCTGGCCATCTTCGTCAGCCTCATGGCCTCCGTCAGCGGCACCGTCTTCCGGTGAGAGGACCCTTCCCTGAGACCCTCTAGACTACCCTCACAGAGCACAGCAACGTAAGACCACCACCCCAGATGGCTATTGGTGTGTGGCGACGCGACATAACGGAAGAGATGGTGCGGTAGCGAAGTACCACATACAACAAGACAGATGGCGTCACCGATTTCTGAATCGCGCAAGCGAAGTTTCTACATACTCTAGCATTATATATACAACATCCTGACAACAATGGTTGGGGGCTTGGGCTCTGGCTGAATAACACACCTCGCTCGGTCGTAGTAGGTTCCTTGTACAAGGGACCGTCCAGGTATACAATGTGGGGAAGACGATACGACAATTAATGAAAAATCTGGTAATATCACTACACAGGAGTATTTTGGAACCGTCAAATAATTCCTTACAAAGAAATTAAAAAAAAAAGACTTTTGAACAAAATATACTGCTGAAAGACGTAATCAACATAAAACACCATTTGTAAATATTGGGCCATTAACCTCTGGTACGGACAGCAACAGCGCGGGCGGAAATACCTACTCGTTCGTATGTTTCGACACTGTATCACACCGAATAGTCACCCCTCTATAGGCCGACCGTTTAACTCGCGTATCGCCTGCGCCGTAAGAAGGGAGCGGGGGCGGGTAACGCTACACACGGAGTCAATAATCCAAAGATTTATCTCGAGATAGACATTGTTGGTAAAGAATAAAATAATAAGTATCTTTTTTTTAAGTATTATTTTTAAGTTTTACAAATATTTTATAATAGCTTCATAGGTACAAAATCATAAAACAATAATTAACTCCGTTTAAGAAATATTTAACCACAGATAAAAATTTTATAGGACTATTCGTCTCTAATATTCATTTCGCTTGAATCATCATCACTGTCTGTGTAGCTTGAGGAGTCAGAATCTTGCAAATTAATGATAAATCGGTCCATCTCTTCATCAACGATGCGATCGTGCAGACAATATACATCTTCAATAGTTTGTACATGTTTATCGCAGTTAACCCATTTTTCTACAGAGAATTCGGCAAATAACTGTTCCAGTGTATTGTCGCGTAGCGGGGATAGTGGCCCTACGAAATAAAGAAAACAAGAACTAAGAATAAAGAATTATATTTACAAAGAAGGCACAGGCTAGAGAGCAAGGGTCGTGAGTAGGCTAACGGTTTTTCCGAGGTACGCGCACTGAGAATCGGTCAGGTTCCCCTTCTAAGTGAGGTGAACTTATCAGAGTCGTCGTAGCAGAAGCAGCACGGTGACGGCACGGCGCGACAGCACCAGGCGCAGCACGGCGCAGCAGTTCCAAGGTCGACCAGCTTAGCAGCTGGTCCGGCAGTGGACAGGCTCAGCAGCCGTCCTCAAGCTCGACCGGTAGGGGTCGACAGCAGCTTGCGTCCGACGCCTCGTGCAAGGGAGTTCGTAGTGGAACTCGTAGGTAGGACCTCGTAGATAGGACCTCGTAGATAGGACCTCGTAGGTAGGACCTCGTCGGTAGGACCTCGTAGGTAGGACCTCGTAAGTAGGACCTCGTAGGTAGGACCTCGTAGGTAGGACCCTGGAACCCACGGAAAGACACCGTCAGGTCCAGCCCGTGTGTCATAACCGTCCGCCGACCACAGAAGACACCTCAGCCTATTCAGTCCAGTCGAGGGTCTTGGCAGACGGTTATGCTACATTAATCGGTCGGACAGATAAAGAAGAAACAGTAAGATTACAGTATAAGGCAGAATAAGGACAGAGAAATACAAGAAAGATGATATTGTAGAATAGTAGGGATAGCGTCGGTTACAGGTTCCGTTATAGTATTCAAATTTGCGTACGTTGACCGCCAAATGCTTTTATCAACGGTTTAGGACCGTTGATAATACAAAGTGCCTAGAAACAGGAAAGAGAACAGATAGATAGAAGACAGATAGCAAGCACACTCACCCGTAAGTAGTTTTAGAGCACAAATTGAATTTACAAGGTTTTACTTATTGAAATAGTAACATACGTGCGCACTCCACAATCGTGAGACAAGCACTGGCGAGCTCGCGGCGAAATGGCTCGCCGTGTCGCATATAGTTTGGTTATAGCTATATAGTACTATAACGGTTTAATATTATAAGGCGCGTACACACGCGTAACGTTACAGTACCCCGGGAAATAGTGTAGGATTTTGCCTAGATGAAGCAAAATCCGTCTACCTCTCTACTAACTAACTTAGCATTTATTCCAACCCATTCACTCACTCATCGTTCATCAACCATTCATTCAGTCTTCGGTCCTTACATGACCTTAGACCCTAACAGACAGAGTGTACATTTATTTAGAGCAATGTAGACTCAAGACAGGAAGTAAGGAATATTGTAATGTAGTGATTACAATACTCTGAGAGGGGTGTTGGTTATGGTAGCAGGGTAATGTAATGTAATATTGTGTAGTTGTAGTCTAGTCTAGTTTAGGTATGTAGGGAAATTGACCGGCATAGCGGTGGGTAGACACCGTTGCAGGACAATACAAGGATGTATGCCCATCCAGTCACGTAGTAGCGTTCCTGGGCAGCAAGGACATACATCAAGGACTCAGGTTTAGCCTGAAATTCGACCAGACGACGAGTAGGCGACGTCAGCCAAACTATATATTAATGACTGCTGGGATAGTGTGTAGGGCACCATCTGCCAACAGCTTAACAAGGAAAGGATAAGTGACTACCGAAGAGCGGTGTGTAGGGCACCGTCTGTCCGGTAGGACCTTAAGGATAGCGTTGTGTCCATCCGGTGAATGTGAAGCATTCCCGGGCAGCAAGGATACACGCTAGGGTAGGATTAAGGGATAGAAATGGACGCCATCATGGAATCAGTGTCCATGAATAGGGTAGGAGTCTAGACTAGCTATAGGTGTTATAAAAGCAATAAGATTGTAAATAAATTAAAATTATGATAGACAACGCAGGGTGTCATTACTAGTGTTGTATGTAAATAGTAGTTATAGTTAGATAATGTAATAGAGATTAGTGTAATGATGTAGTATATTTTTAAATAAAAAAAAAAATTATTAAGAAAAATATGTAAGTGTGCATTGCATAGGAATCGAACCCGCGTTGGACTTAGGCTCAACGGTTCAAATCATATAGCTAGGGTAAGTATAAAGTTATGTAGCTAAGTAGCTTAATATAGTGTAGTATAATTATGTAGTGGAATAAAATTAATAAAACGTTTAGGTTGTTTTATTACATGTATGGCAACCCCTCCCTTCTAAGGGGGAGGCCTCCGCTCAGCAGCGAACATCTATCGGTTGCTAATGATGAAAGATTATGATGGTTACGTGTATATAAGTTAATTATAGTGCCAAGTTTAGTTAAATAATATAGTAAATATAAGGTTATGTTTGGTAGTTTATTTGTTTAAAGTCTTTGATATGCCAAGCGCCTAAAGGATTTCCGGACATATCCGCAAGTTCATACACAAGTGGAGACTTCTTAGATATTATCTTGCACTTTATGAATTTAGGAGCTAGCTTCTTATTAAAATGTTTATCCTTATCACTTTGATAAAACGTTCGTTTCCATACTGTATCACCAACGTTAAATTCAGCTTTTCTCCGTCGCAAGTTATACGTTTTACAATTCCGACTGTGAGCTTGTAATAATAATGACTGTACCTTGTCAAAAATCGATGATAATATCCCTAAGTTATCAGCGTAAGAGTCACGTGGTTGATAGATTATATCATCAGACGAATCGCTATCGTTATGTATGTAATGGGAACCACAAGTAACCAGTTCCCGACCGTATACTAGGAATGATGGTGTGTGTTGTGTTACTTCATTAACTGAGTTGTTAATAGCAAACTGGATTTTTGGTATTAGCGTGTCCCAAATGCGATGATCGTCGTGAATAAAACTCGATATTGCAGTCATTATAGTTTTGTTGTAACGTTCAACTGTATTTACATGAGGAGAATATTTTGGTGTAAAGTGTAGTTTAGGTACTTTGTACCTTAATAACATATTTTTTAGTGTTGTACTAATAAATTGTTTGCCATTATCTAGGATAATTGTGGAAGGAATACCATGTACTAAGAAGACATTTTCTTCGAGAATTTTAGTGACAATTTCGGCTGTAGCACGCCTTATAGGGAATAACAGGCAGTATTTACTGAAACAACATGTTACTACTAATATGTAGCAGTTTTGTTTCCTTGTTGAAGTTAGTGGTCCAACGAGATCGACGCTTAAGACTTGAAAAGGCCTAGAGCATTGCTTAGGTCTTCCCATTTCGCCTAACGTAGCATGATTTTGATGTTTATGAGCGATACAGGTGTCACAGGAAGTGATTAATTTTACCACATCTTTATGCATTCCTGGCCAGAAGTATTTTAATGTTAGTCGTTTAAATGTCTTAAAAATACCAAAATGACCAGCAGTGGGGTCTGAATGGTTTTCAATAATTACAGAGTGTCGTAACTCAGCAGGAACGACCTCCTTCCATTCGAACTCCTTAGTGAGTGAGCACTTGCCCTTCGTGAATCTATATAGACGATCGTTTTTAATTAAATAGTTAGGAAAAGATGTTGGGGAGCTTTTGCATCCGTGGTAAATATTAAGGTACCATTGGTCGGTAGTAGTGGCGGTTATAGGACTAGTATCGATAGCGGATATTTGACCGGCACGTGATAATAAGTCTGGGATTATATTGTCTTTACCGCGACGATGTTTTATTTCAAAATTGAAACTAGATAAACGTACACCCCAACGCGCCAAGCGTCCTGTAGGGTTATTTAAGTTAAGGAACCATTTGAGAGCAGAGTGATCCGTGTATACGATGAACTTCATGCCGTTGTCCAAGTAACACCTCCAGTGTTCGATGGCTACTAGGACAGCTAAGGCTTCTCGTTCAGTGATACTATAGTTCTTTTCTTGGGGTGATAAGGCTTTGCTCATATAAGCTATAGGGTGTTCCACACCATTTTTAGTCTGCGTGAGGAGACCACCAACGCCATAATCGCTAGCGTCGGTATGTACTTCAAATGGTAAGTTGAAGTCCGGACAAGAAAGTATTGGTGCTGAAACGAGGCACTCTTTAAGTTTCTGGAAGGACCCTTCCGCTTCGACGGACCAGGAAAAGGGTGCAGCCTTTTTACCAGTAGTGGTGAGTTTATGTAATGGACCAGCGATTGTGCTAAATTGCGGTACAAATCTACGATACCACGATGCCGTACCTAGGAATCTTTTTACTTCTTTTTTGTTTGTGGGAGTAGGAAAGTTTAGAATAGCTTCTACCTTGGAAGGGTCGACATGTAAGCCGTTTGAATCAATTACGTAGCCGAGGTATTTCAATTCGTCACGAAAAAACATTGACTTCTTAAAATTAATGGTTAAGTTTGCAATTTTTAGTTTTTTATATACCTTGAGGAGCAAGGAGATATGTGATTCAAAGTCTTTTGACACTATGATGACGTCATCTACGAAAACGAAGACCGAATTTTCGAACTCTGGTCCACTAAATAGTGTATCCACTAGTCGTTGCTGAGTGGCTGGTGCGTTGGTTAAACCGAAGGCCATAGTGACGAACCTATAAGTTCCGCGATTGGGAATATAAAAAGCAGTCTTGTCTCGATCAGATTCCACGATAGGAATTTGCCAGAAAGACTTGGAAAGATCGATGCTACTCAGGTAGTGGGCATCCTTTAGATTGTCTAGAATCTCGGAGATATACGGCAATTTATAGGCATCTTTTTTTGTTACCGAGTTTAACTTACGGCTGTCAAGACAAAATCGTAATTTACCATCTTTTTTCGGCGTTAGCAGTACCGGAGAAGACCATGGACTTTCGCATGACTCCACCACGCCTAGTTGTAGCATTTCATCTAATTCTTCACTTAGTATACGTCGTTTTTCGGGAGACAGTCTATAATACCTTTGCCTAATTGGTTGCGCGGTACCAGTATCGATGCGATGAGTAACCAACTGTGTACGACCTAATCCGTGTTTTTCAGCAGAAATATTTTCAAATTGCTCGATAATGTTATCGGCAGTTACCTGCTGTGCGTGTGTCAATTCAGAATAGGACCGTAAGGCATCGTTCTTTTCCGAAATAATATTTACGAGTGTGGAATCGTTATAGTTATTAAAGGATATAGAATTAATAAAATGTGGAAATAATTTAAATTTTGACCAAAAATCTACACCAAGTATTAGTGGTGACGTAACAGTAGGTATCACGTACGCTTTTAAGATATGAAATTGGTTCTCGAAGGAAACCGGTAAATTGATGTAACCTATAGCCTGCATGGTTTGACCACCAGCGGCTGCAAAGGATTTCCCTGCGACAAGTTTTTGTAGTTCAAAACCTGTTGCTAATAGTTGCAAGTGCGAATAGTTGCCGAGTATAGTTATTGCCGAACCTGAATCTAGTAGTCCGCATAAAGATTGATTATTCACCCGTACCGTGGCATACGGTCGAATATCCTTAGTAGGCTTCTTGTTAAGGATTGAAGCAATTGAATAGCTATTTAGGTAAAGTTTTAAGGTTAGCAACCAGCGTTGCCAGTCCTCCTTATCAAAGTTTGTAGAATTAGTAGTAGTAATAGCATTGCCACAATCCTCACTTATTAGTTTTTTTGGTTGGAATTGCATTTAGGACAATCCGGGGTCTTATAATTTTTTTTCCCGCATTTAAAGCAAATTACGAAACGTTCGGCTTTACATTCCGATAAGGGATGGTCTTGAGTGCGACAACGCGGACAAAAGACGCGCCTATAATTTGTTTGGGAGTTTGTTATAGCCGCAACATGGGCCTTACCTTGCCCCCCATATTGAGATATGTTCCGGTTATTATTATTTCCCGCGTTAGGGTTGTGAGCACTGTTACTACGATTGTCTGCATTATAATTATAACTCTTGGAGTAATTACTAGTGTTAGGAATGTTACGATCATTGTACCTGGTATAACTATTCTTTTGTGGATAAGACATATTATAGTTCGTTCTAGTATCGACCTTCTTATAAGCTAGATCCGGTGCTAGCGTATCCGCCGTAAGGCGTGGAGGTTCGCGGAACTGTGACGTCATACACTGAATGTTCTCATAATTACAACAAATAGTCCTCAATTTGTCTATAGTGGTTATTTCCGAGACTGCAGAGGCTAGGGTATTGGAATAACAGGGTTTAATGTTGTGTAGTAGTATATCAAGCTTTTCCCGTTCCGGTAATTGATTAGACAATCTTGAAAACAATTCTGACATAATTGCAATATATATAGTTATATTTTCTGTTCCCCCTTGAGTACGGTTACGTATTTCCGTCATCAGGCGGTAATCGTAGTCGTAAGTACTAAAATCGCGCTTCAACAAGGATACCAACTCATTCCATGTATTAATTGTACTTTTAACGCTACGGTACCAATGCAACGCGTTATCAGTAAACAGCTCGGACGCATACCGCAATAACCGGTCCGAGTTAATACCTCTTGACTCGCTGAGTTCACTTATGCGCTGCACAAAGGCGTGCACGCATGATTTGCCATTAAATTTTATTTTAAGTAATTCTGTGATATGCGCATGATCGCAGTTAGATGAATGAGATATAGGTACTACTAATGATGTAGTATCATCATTAGCGGAACTAGGTTCGGTTGCAGCGCTTTGCTTCTTCCCGTACTTATCTTCCAATTTAGTAAAACTGGTAAATAAACTATTAAATGTTTTTATCGCAGACTGTACCTGTTGGTTGAAGTCAGTGGACTCCACTGTGCGTATTCTTTTAATTCTGTGGTAGATATGATTTAATAAAGCTCTCGTACGTTCGAATAAGCTAACGTCGATTTTAGTCTCAAGATTTTTGAGTTTGGGCTCAAGATCCTTGATCGAGATCGCGACCCCTTCCAGATCCGACTTAAGGTCGATGCCAGACTCGTATATTTCCAATGGTGATACCAATGGTGATAGTTTATTGAGTTGCTTGCGCAATTCTAACACTGTAGTACCGGGTTCTATTCCACGTATTAACAGTTCGTAAGATAATTCTTGTTTGTTAAGTAAAAAGTACTTAATTGGGTAAGTGTCCATTTTAGTGTTTAAAATTCAAGATAATAAGTATAAGGTAGTTCCTCTAGTTAGTTTTTATAGTTTAAAATTGATAGATACTTGAATAAGATATATAGATATAGGACGCTAAAGTTTATTTAAAAGTGACTAAGTTATAATTTAGTTGAAGGTAGTTTAGTGTAACAGAAAAATAATAAAAAAAATAAAAAAAATATGTACGCTTGCCAGCGCAAGTACGCACGTAGATTTACTACAAATCTATTACACTGTGTAGTAATAAGTGTAAGATGTATGTGTAGTAAGTGTAGCACACGAGATGATAATAAGTTGGTATGGTGGTACTACTTTTTCCATCAACCGCCTCTTACGGGACCCACTGGATGTGATGGGATGGCCCTATTCTAACCCGGGAACCATACGGGGAACCAGATTATAGAGATACTGCTACAAAAGAAACTACTACGGGGTGGTTGTGCTAGCCGTACAAGGTGTAAAAGAAAAAAATTGTCCGCGACCGTTACAATACACAAAAGAAAGTACAAAAAGAACCGTCACCAAAAACCCGCGACGAAACCTGACCGCGAACTCAGTGATAGCAGAAGTAATACAGAAAGAAGGAAAGAAAGAAATGTGAAGGAAAAACCGTTATAACCGCGTTAAGGCGCCACTGTCGCGTAGCGGGGATAGTGGCCCTACGAAATAAAGAAAACAAGAACTAAGAATAAAGAATTATATTTACAAAGAAGGCACAGGCTAGAGAGCAAGGGTCGTGAGTAGGCTAACGGTTTTTCCGAGGTACGCGCACTGAGAATCGGTCAGGTTCCCCTTCTAAGTGAGGTGAACTTATCAGAGTCGTCGTAGCAGAAGCAGCACGGTGACGGCACGGCGCGACAGCACCAGGCGCAGCACGGCGCAGCAGTTCCAAGGTCGACCAGCTTAGCAGCTGGTCCGGCAGTGGACAGGCTCAGCAGCCGTCCTCAAGCTCGACCGGTAGGGGTCGACAGCAGCTTGCGTCCGACGCCTCGTGCAAGGGAGTTCGTAGTGGAACTCGTAGGTAGGACCTCGTAGATAGGACCTCGTAGATAGGACCTCGTAGGTAGGACCTCGTCGGTAGGACCTCGTAGGTAGGACCTCGTAAGTAGGACCTCGTAGGTAGGACCTCGTAGGTAGGACCCTGGAACCCACGGAAAGACACCGTCAGGTCCAGCCCGTGTGTCATAACCGTCCGCCGACCACAGAAGACACCTCAGCCTATTCAGTCCAGTCGAGGGTCTTGGCAGACGGTTATGCTACATTAATCGGTCGGACAGATAAAGAAGAAACAGTAAGATTACAGTATAAGGCAGAATAAGGACAGAGAAATACAAGAAAGATGATATTGTAGAATAGTAGGGATAGCGTCGGTTACAGGTTCCGTTATAGTATTCAAATTTGCGTACGTTGACCGCCAAATGCTTTTATCAACGGTTTAGGACCGTTGATAATACAAAGTGCCTAGAAACAGGAAAGAGAACAGATAGATAGAAGACAGATAGCAAGCACACTCACCCGTAAGTAGTTTTAGAGCACAAATTGAATTTACAAGGTTTTACTTATTGAAATAGTAACATACGTGCGCACTCCACAATCGTGAGACAAGCACTGGCGAGCTCGCGGCGAAATGGCTCGCCGTGTCGCATATAGTTTGGTTATAGCTATATAGTACTATAACGGTTTAATATTATAAGGCGCGTACACACGCGTAACGTTACAGTATTTTTCTTTTTGTCTAAATTAGAATCAATTTCAATTTTTGCGAGCTGTCCTTTGATATCCCCCCAAACCAATTTGATTGGGTTCAGGTCTGGGTGATATGGAGGCAGTCGTAAGACTTCATGACCTGCCGCCTTTAAAATTTCATCTATTTTGTAAATATTTTCTGTCGCGTGTTGTTTGATTAAATTCAATAAATCACATTTTCTTAGAGACTTATCAAATTCAACATTGTGTCTTTGCAGCCAGGTTTGCATGGTGGCTTTTGTGGATGTCATTGTAGGCTTTTTGTCCTCTTGTACCGAGTGGTATGCGGCATTATCCATAACAATAACTGAGCTTGGCGGTAAATTTGGCAATAGCTTTTCTTTAGTCCATTTGCTGAAGTTTACAAAATTCAATTCGCTATGATAATCTCCGGTTTTGCTTTTGGATTTAAAAATTAAAAGAGATCCATCGATAAATCCGGCTTGTCCACCAGCATGTACTATAATTAAACGTGGCCCTTTGCCAATATGCGACAGCACCCTTCGTTCTTCATTGGATTGCCAACACGCCGGTACATTTAATGACGAATTGACATATGTTTCATCGAGGTAAACAATGTTTCTTTGATCTCTTCTGTGCTTCTTTATCGCATTAAGATAACGCCACCGCCACGATACGATGTTTGGTTGTTCAATCAGTAATTTTCTTTTTGATTGACATTTCTTAAATCGAAAGCCAAGATTATGAATCAATGTTCTCAAATATTCTCGGCCACAATTTAAAATTCCTTCTTCTCTGAGTTTCGCATTCAAAATTTTTAATGTAGGAACCTTCTTATAAACCGTATAAAATTGAGTTATTTTTCTTCTAACAACGCCCTCTGTAAAACTGTCAACTTCAATTTTTTTCTTTCGGATTTGTTTAATTTTTTTTGGTGATTTAAATTTTACATTATTTTGTTCATCTTTCAGTTCATTTCCTTCTTTTATTATTTTACATATGGTAGTCACCGAAAGTCCTGTAGCTTTAGCAACAAGTTTGTTTAGGTTTACGTCTTCAAGATACTCTGTAGAATTATGATCTTGTTTTCTGGCTTTAAAAAAGGACATACATTGTATGCTATTTGTTTAGCTTGCTTGTTAATTTTGTTCGCAAAACTGGAAGAGCGATTCATCTTGAGATTTATCTTGGCAGTCGTATACCTTGTGCGTTTATCTTCAAGCGTCCGTAACAAAAACACCAACCGCGCGCTGCGCACTGCCGCACTTGACGTAAGCTCTCTGCTTCGCGCACTCCTTTCACCCATCCTCTAACATCTCCCCCCGCTCCCTTCTTACCGCGCAGGCGATACGCGAGTTAAACGGTCGGCCTATAGTAATTATTTATTAGATTAATTACAATCACTTTTTCTAATCTCTTATTAGGCATTCGACTAGGAACGTCATTACGCACATGATGTTTAATTTACTGTCGTATTATCCACCCCAGGTGGTATACCACCGCAGTTTCCTTCGGAGTCACTGGACGTTTAAAGATGCGTGGGCCCCAAGAACTTCCATTGAGTACGGCGGCGACTCCGAGGAGGATGGCGGCGGGGTTGCGACCCCCCCCCCCCCCCCCCCCCGACGCTCCCCGTGAGCACCGTGACAGGTTCCCGGGGGACTACAATGCGCCCCCCGGCGCGGGCGGCGGGCTGGAAGGCAAGGCACTGAAGGGCTCCTGGTGCAGATCCCACCGGAGAGCCCAATTCCCCCTCTCATGTGCCGATGCGACAACCGTGGAGATTTTAGTGGGTAAGAATCCCATATACCACTGACCTCCCACAGGTCTGGGGACCTTAGAAGGTTTTATGTATGTATGTATTTACAGAAAAAAAATATGTCAATAGGTATCTGTGTCAATTGTCTGGTTACCATAGTACAGGCTCTGCTTAGTTCGGCATCAGTAGACCGTGTATAGGTTGTCCATGGACTATCCCTATGTTGTTTATATATGCCTAAGAGCGACCAAAGAAAGCTTGAGATTGAAAATGGTGAACATTTATGTATCTTTGATCCAGGATCCAGCTCGGGAATCAAGTGGAGGTGGACCCTGAGGATATTTCGGTCACCTTCGATGACGTCAAAGGGGCTGATGAAGCGAAACAGGAGCTCAAAGATGTGGTAAGTGGTTTTAAACACCAGGGGCCGTAGTCAAGTTGTCATTCTACAATACGGTTTGTTACTAGGTTAGGTGGTAGGAACCCTCCAGGTAGGTACCACTGCAGTGTCAGATATTCTGCCGCCAAGCAGCAGTGTGTAAACATTGCTGTGTTCCGGCGTGAACGGCACTGTAGCTGGTGAAATTACTGGACATAAAGACTTAATATTAATTTCTTAAGTGTCAGCAACGCGCTAGTGATTCTTCTGTTGTTGTTAGCGTCTATAGGCTGCGGTGACTGCTTACCATCAGGCGCGCAAATGTTTGGTAATGTCATATCTTTACTAGAGATATGTAATTTCATGTTGGACTTGTGGTTACTACACCCTGGCCGCTGACCTATATTTCCACCAAGTGTCTAGGTGTTTTATCTATATAAGTATGTACTTACAAGAAAAATAAGTATATACGTATTAGTATCAGTTGTCTGGTTTCCATAGTACAGGCTCTGCCTAGTTTGGAAACAGATGACCGTGTGTGGATTGTCCCAAAATATTATTTCTCAAGAGCTAGAATGACAGGTTGGCTAAGGGTGCTTTATGCAATTTCCATAATAACCTTGGTCTCCATAGTTTATAACCTTCTCCAATCGTAGGTGGAATTCCTAAAGTCGCCGGAGAAGTTCTCGACCCTGGGCGGGAAGCTGCCCAAGGGGGTGCTTCTGGTTGGTCCTCCGGGCACAGGCAAGACTCTGCTAGCGCGAGCCGTGGCTGGTGAAGCTCGGGTGCCGTTCTTCCACGCAGCCGGGCCGGAGTTCGACGAGATCCTGGTCGGCCAGGGAGCCAGGAGAGTCCGGGATCTGTTCAGTGAGTACTACATCAAGGTGGCCCGTGGGGTGTCCGGGTAAGAATAGTACCCTCCCATCTGTTCCCGTTGGGTGTCCGTAAGAGGCGACTAAGAGAAAACAAGAAAACGGGCAGCAGCGTCTTTTTTATTGGATTACCTACCACCTATACTGAGATCCCTAAGTCGCCTGCCAAGCGTGGGGATTATGGCATCCCCTCCCTTCTAAGGAGGAGGCCTTTGTTCAGCAGTGGATGTCTTTGGCTGCAGATGCAGATACACCAAAGTGGCAAGCAAGCGTGCGGTCCGCCAAATGTTGAGGGTTCTTCTTCTTCTTCTTCTGTATGCAGTCACCGCAGCCTATAGGCGCTAGCAACACCAGAAGAATCACTAGCGCGTTTTAATTCTTATTCGTTGCCGACACGACAAGACATTAACTGCCGAACCTACAAACGTCAATAACCCCATTAATACTCAATACACAGATAGTGTGTATAAAGTATTAATGGACATGGTAACAATTATCTCGTGTTCAATAATCGAAATTAATCATAAACGACTCCGACAGTCGTAATAAATAGATTTTTAAAAGTAACTTAATTAGAATTAAACTTTAATTGGGGTTTGTGAGTGCGGCATTAAGTCTCCCGTGTCCGATAATATCACCATCAACACAGCAATGTTTACACACTGCTGCTTGGCGGTTGAATATCTGAAATGTGTGTGTGTGTACACACATATAATTATGATTGTGTTTGTCAATAGAGGCGGCCAAGGAGAGGGCGCCGTGCGTTATATTCATAGATGAGATAGACTCTGTCGGTGCCAAAAGGACAAACAGCGTGCTGCATCCTTACGCGAACCAGGTAAACATCATAGATATTATTTTCTATACTTTAGTGCCCTACTCTTCGCGATTCGGATTGTAGGCCGCCTTGGTATTCACATGGCGGTTGGTGGTAGCCGGACGATAAGAGCTGAAATGATGTGCCTTGCGAATGTCCCACAGTATACACTTTTAGACTTTCGCGTTCCATTGTTAAACTTTATTTTAATCGGGAATTAACGCGATTTACCTTATATTTTTATCGCCGTGGGATGCCGGCTAAGAATTTGCATCCCCCCCTCTCTTCCCGTGGGTTTCGTAAGAGGCGATTGAGGGAAAGCCAGAAGACGGGCAGCAGCGTCTTCTGTAGAACATATTCATCTCTTCAAAACTGCGATCCCCAAGACGCCTGACAAGCGTGGGGATTATGGCAACCCCCCCCCCCCACAATGATTGACAATAATGATTTACGGCCCCCAGTCCCCGGCAGCTCCTCTATTCCCCGCCTTGGTAGCGGGCGGGGTAACGGTCGAGCAGGGGGTGCGAAGAATCTCCGGCAGATGCCCCGCTACCACCCCCACCGAACTTTGGCCCTGGCAACACATAATGTCCGCACGCTCAGGACTGACGAGAAGATTATCGAGCTGGAGGAAGAATTGAGCAAGTTACGTTGGGATATCTTGGGATTATCTGAAATCCGACGAGAGGGACAGGATACGATAACCCTTGATTCCGGAAACTTGCTCTTCTTCCGGGAAGGAGATCGAAAATCTCAGGGTGGTGTTGGGTTTCTCGTCCGTAAGTCTCTCATTAACAACGTTGTAAAGGTCGATAGTGTGTCGATAGTGTGTGTACAGGTTTACGCGCCGACCTCGGCACACCCTGACGATGAAGTAGAGGCTATGTATGAGGAGATATCAGAAGCCATACATACCTCCAAAACACACTTCACCGTTGTTATGGGGGACTTCAACGCGAAGGTGGGCACACGGAATGGCGATGAGTTGAGAGTGGGGTCATATGGGTACGGGCAGCGGAACCAAAGGGGCCAGCGGCTGGTCGACTTCATGGAGAAGGAGGGACTCTTTGCGATGAACTCCTTCTTCAAGAAGCGACCATCCAGGAAGTGGACGTGGATAAGCCCCGATGGTTCAACCAAAAATGAGATTGACTTCATCATGACGACCAAGAAGCATATATTCGATGATGTCTCCGTGATCGGCAGGGTGAAAACCGGTAGCGATCACCGCATTGTTAGAGGCACATTGAATATCAACGTCAAGCTTGAGAGGTCCAGTCTGATGAAGTCCACGCTCCGTCCGGGAACCGCCCAAATCCGAAACCCCGAAGACTTTCAACTCGAACTGCATAATCGCTTCCAGTGCCTCGCCGAATGCGAAACTGCGGACGAGATAAACAATGGGTTGGTGCAAACTGTCCACGCAGTGGGGTCCAAGTTCTTTAAAACCCCACGCCGTACAAGGCCTCAAAAGCTCTCCAATACAACCATTAAGCTAATGGAAAACCGGACTGAGATGAGACTGCAATCTTCAGCTGATATGTCGGGTTATGCCAAACTCAATAGACGAATCTCGAAATCCGTGCGACACGACTTGCGTTCCTATAATACAGCATGTATTAAGGACGCAATTGAGCGGAACCAAGGCTGTAAAGTGTTCGCAAAGAATTCGTCTATTGGGCGTAGCCAAATGACAAAGCTGAAGATCGATGACGGCAGTGTCATCTCATCAAAACCGGAGATATTGAGAGAGCTTGAGAGATTTTACGGACAGTTATACACCTCAACACGGGATCCCATTGCCAGAACAGCTCAGGACACCAGAGCCAAACTAACCCGACATTACACTGAAGACATCCCAGACATCAGCCTGTACGAGATTAGAATGGCTCTCAAACAGCTTAAGAATAACAAGGCGCCGGGTGAAGACGGAATCACAACAGAACTTCTGAGAGCGGGTGGAAAACCGGTACTTTTAGTCCTCCAGAAGTTATTTAATTCCGTCTTACTCGAGGGTACTACGCCAGAAGCATGGCACAGGAGTGTGGTGGTTCTTTTCTTCAAAAAAGGTGATAACACTTTATTGAAGAATTATAGACCCATCTCACTCCTGAGCCATGTATACAAGCTGTTTTCGAGAGTCATTACGAACCGTCTCGAACGCAGGTTTGATGACTTCCAGCCTCCCGAACAAGCCGGGTTCCGAAAAGGCTTTAGCACCGTAGACCACATACATACGCTCCGCCAGATTATACAGAAGACCGAGGAGTATAATCGGCCATTATGTCTAGCTTTTGTGGACTACGAAAAAGCCTTCGATTCAATCGAGACCTGGGCGGTATTGCAGTCCCTCCAGCGGTGCCACATTGACTATAGGTACATCGAAGTGTTGAAGTGTTTGTACAGCAACGCCACCATGTCGATCCGACTACAGGACGAGAGCACGAAACCAATCCCATTGCAGCGAGGTGTGAGACAGGGAGACGTTATTTCTCCGAAACTGTTCTCAAATGCATTGGAGGACGTTTTCAAGCTCTTGGACTGGTACGGATTCGGCATCAACATCAATGGCGAATACATCACTCACCTTCGTTTTGCCGATGATATAGTCATCATGGCAGAGTCGCTGGAGGACCTCAATACGATGCTCAGCGACCTCAGTAGCGTTTCCCAACAGGTGGGTCTTAAAATGAACATGGACAAGACGAAGATCATGTCTAATGTCCATGTTGCACCCGTACCGGTAGTTGTTGGGAACGATACACTCGAAGTTGTTGACCACTATACTCGAATTCAAGTATTCCGTCGTAAAAAGTAAATAAACATGGCGGTATTGCAACCATCGACAATATTAGGGAGGTGACGCCTCATGAACGAGTGAATCTGACCACATCATAGATGTATGATAAATCCCTTAGAGGAGATACCACTGGAGAGAGCATGATGCGCTAACCCCTCTGCCAAATTTTGTTCATATGTTCAGGTCATTCTTTGTTTGTGTGCGTATCTTTTTGAATGTGTTGCGAGTTTATTATAGTGCGTGAAATTGTATCTGGGTGTGTTTACTTCGCCTCCCGCACCCCGCAAAAGTGCCACGAAAAATTTTTTCGGGGAATCGACGCGATACTGGCTCTATTCTAATTACTCTGAGGATAAATCCATTACAGTATCGATATTTATGTCAGCAACGGTAGGATTAAAAAGAATACATTATTACTGTGAATTATTTTTATTGATAATTTCACCTTTATTTAAACAAATAACAACTCGAAACCCTTTAATTCAAAATAATTAACAAATGCGTCAGTATTAAAATGTTAATTTGAGTGTACAACAATTTTACTTATTCTCTAGAAGATTGAATATAATACGTCAAAGGGTAGCATTTGGGATTTTTGCGAACCATTTTGTAACTTCCATCTTCCGGCCCAGGACGAGGTTCGCTCATCTTCAAGCACTAAAAACACATTTAGTGATTACTTATAATTCTTGTAATAAAGTCACCCATTTTATTTTGTTCTCACGGGAAAAAAGTTTAAAAGGTACCTGGTACCTGTGGGGACGTGGGGTGATAGGGGTCGCAACCCCGCCGGAGTCATTACCATACTCTATGGGCGTCTTAGGGCCCACACCCTGAACGTGCAGAGACTCCGAAGATTATCACCAATTGAGCTCAACCCACTGGATGGTTCAACAGAGTGAAATCTATATACATTTTGTCAAGCCATCCAGTGTGTGGAGCGAACTGATTTATAATGGGTTTTAACCCACTCGTGAGTTCCACCCGGGTAATTACCCATTTATATTTTGGACTCAAACGAAATAAATGGATTTATTGACTTGTTGTAATTACTAATAAAAAGTATTGACATAATTTATAAATTAAATATTCAAGCTTATAAAATAATGCTCATTGAAACAAATGAGTGCACGACAGTGCAAATGTATAATAGCTTTGGAGACTTAATCGTCAACACTTAGTAAAACTACATGTAAAAAAAATGGATGGAAAAAAGAACCTGTAGTGCATGTATGTGAATTGAATTTTTTTAAACGATTTGTTGTTGATTGTATTGATAAATGTATTTTTTTTACTTTATCATAATTTTTTTTCCAATTTAAATAAATTACTTTAAACTAAAATAATCTTATAAAATCTTACCTTATATACACACAAACACTTCAATTGAAATCTAATCGAGAGTATCAAAATCCTTAGATCGTAGCAATAAGTCGTCAGTCCAATCGAAAACACGGTCCAAATCACAAAGCAAACACAAAACCAAAAATCGAAAGCAAATTCGTTAAAGAAAAGACACCAGAGAGCATTCAGTACGTACGACATCGATACGAAGCGACGAATGAATGACTATGAATAACACAATGAGGGTGTTCAAAAATGACGTGCACCAGGTGGCAGCACTAAGGCGTAAGTCCCGGAACCTGTCAAACCGCATACATTTTCATATTCGGCACTCAATTTTATTGATATTTATTTAAATAAATAATTAGATACGTAATATAAAATATTATCTTACAATCAACATAATATAATCCGTGTAGACGTGGGCAGAGTAGCGATTTACTTTGAAATAGGGACGGCGGACCTACTGTTTATGTTGAATCTACCTCAGTTTAGTCTGAGTTTAATATAATACTTTTTATTTTATAAAATGATTGATTGTGGATCAATTTCAAATCATTCAATATCGAGATTTAGATCTTTAAATATTGGACATCACTAATTTCCATAGACAAAGTGTGTGTTCTATATATTGACATATTTTATCTGTGGCATTCTCATGTCAAAAATATTTTATTTATTCGTATATCTTAAGATTTTAATTATATTTTCAGTAGTTTAACTAGTTTTCTGAATCAGTTGGATGTTTTACGTGTGTGTGGTGATAAATGGAAAGTTTTCATCTTGTATTGGTGAAGAAATTTAGGTTTGTTTTGAAGTACCCGGTTTGATTACAAAAAATGACTTTATATCTGGTTTTGGGTATACGTATACCTAGGACAAACTATCCAGTTAGGTCGGTCCAACTTCGACAAAGAGGTCGCCCGAAGAATCCAACTCGGATGGGCAGCGTTCGGGAAACTACGCGATATCTTCTCGTCCGAAATACCGCAGTGCCTGAAGACGAAGGTTTTTAACCAGTGTGTGTTGCCAGTGATGACATATGGTACTGAGACGTGGTCTCTAACGGCTGGCCTTTTAGAGAAGTTCAGAGTCACACAACGAGCCATGGAGAGAGCTATGCTCGGAGTTTCTTTGCGCGACAGAATCCGAAATGTGGAGAAAAAAAAAAAAAAAAAAAAAAAAAAGTGAAAAAATGACAAGCCCGCTGAGTTTCTTGCCGGATCTTCTCAGTTGAGGCCGCGTTGTGATCCGGTGGTAGCTTCTAAAAAATGACGATTCAAAAGTGCTAGCGTTAAGCCTATTTGAAATAAAGATTTTTGAGTTTGAGTTTGAGTTTGATTCGCCGAAGAACCCAGGTCACCGACATAGCTCTCAGAATCTGCAAGTTGAAGTGGCAATGGGCGGGCCACATCGCTCGAAGAACCGATAACCGTTGGGGAAGAAAGGTTCTCGAGTGGCGACCACGAACCGGAAGACGCAGCGTAGGCAGGCCTCCCACTAGGTGGACAGACGACATTGTGCGCGTCGCAGGTAACCGGTGGATGCAAATAGCCAATTGTCGTTCATTGTGGCGTTCTAAGGGGGAGGCCTATGTTCAGCAGTGGACGTCTTCCGGCTGATGATGATGATGATGACCTTATATTTTGGCTTGACGTTTCGGCCGGGTTGCACCAGCCGTGGTCACAAGCAGACACGCGAGTCGCGTTAATTCCCGATTAAAATAAAGTGTCCCACAGTAGACTGATGTAGGCTTATTGTGATAATAATACTTTATAATTCTTAAAAAAAACAACATAAACAATAGAAAGGACTTGTTACAAAATGGGCTAGGTCTATGTACACCACCTCAAAAAATCGAGAAAAATCCATAGAATTCGGAAAAAATATAAATATTTTGTTTAAATTACTATCATTGTTGTAATTTTAATTATGATTATCATTTATTTTATATCTACATTCAACATGACATCCTAAGATGCCGTCTCACTGATGCTGAATTAAACTGTCAGCCAGCTAGCTGTCAATAGCTACTGCTGCTGTCACACTTGTCACAGGTGGTTGTGTTGTAGAAGAAGAAAAGCATTTATTTGCCCAACACTTAACACATATAAAAATAACAAAATAATAACGGATCTTCAATATTGTGTGTGGACAAAAAGGGCTCTGCCTATATTGCTGCCCTATAGAGTATATAGAGCCGCGCTGATATTCTGGCAGTACCTAAAACTGGCATCACGGAATGCCAAGAAAAAAACAAAAGAAAATTGAAACGAAAGATCAGTAATAAAAAATAAAAATAACAGTTAATTTTAGGGTAGTGAGTGATTGGTGCATTTGAAAATCAAACAAAATCCCGCCATACGTAGTTAGAAAATGCATAAAGTACTGTACAAAATTAATAACAAGAAAGGAACATCATACCATAACTATAAATAAAAAGTAAAAATAATTATGGGTCACAATTGTTGGCTTACATTAGTAGGGATAACATATCTATGGTTTATAATATATTGTATGTAGTGAATTGGTTATATTGTAATTAATAAAATTATTAGAGAAAACAGAAACAAAAATACAAAGAGACTAGTAGTAGACTGTAAATAAAAATACCTTTAAGAATAAGAATGATTTATTTGTTACAGCATTGTTATTTGCATGTTATTTGTTATAATAGATCCAACCGTTTATTTTCTATTTGACAGATCTAATTTGACAGTTATAGTGTTGTGACCAAGTGATTATAGTGGACACGATATCGATTCATTTTTCTATCGAGTCTGTGCGGAAAGAGAACAGTCGTAGGAATGGCTTTAGTAAGTAGTAGAACGTCATTCTATTATCACTTTAGTTACATTTTCACGTAATAAAATTTTTAAAACGTTCTATTACTTACCCCATTTTTTGTCTATGGGTAAGCAGTAGTATTTTTTCAAGGTAGCAACACTCAATGGTCCACCGCCATTTTGTGTTTGTCACTGTCATCTGTCACTCGCAACAAGACGCCCGTGCTAGTCATTGTTTGCTGAGTTTTGTATTGTTTTATATTCGAACTATAAAATGCCGAAAGGATCAGTGCTGAAAGGACAGACGAGAGAAATGGTGATCAAGCTTCGTAATTACTTTGAAGCAGAGTATCAAAATGGCGGCCCGCTTTTACCATTGTCGCAAGTGCGAGAGCGCGTTGCGGCCGCGTTAGATATTAGTGCACCTACGGTTACAAAAATTACTACCGAAGCCGGAACAAGCGGCATGCAGGAGAATAAGCTTCGTACGCCGAAGAAAAAACGCCAACCACGTCGTGTGACATCGGTTGAAAACTTTGACGCAGACGCTATACGCCGTCATATATATAACTATTACTTACGTAAAGAAGATCCAACACTTAAAAAACTGGTTGCTTCTTTGCGTGAATGTGATTTGTTCCAAGGCCAAAAATCGTCATTGGCAAAGGTCTTGAAAGAAATTGGATTTACTTATAAAAAATCGGACAAACGCAAAATATTGATGGAGCGTCGCGACGTAGCTTTCGCTCGTTGCGAATTTTTGAGCGAAGCCAAAAAAATTGCAGATTGGTCAAATGTTGTTTTCACTGACGAAACTTGGCTGAATGCGAACCACACAGTGTCTAAGAACTGGACTGATGACACCGCTGCTTCCACTAGCTCAGTGCCGATGGGAAAAGGAGAACGCCTAATCATTTGCCATGCAGGGTCTATGAAAGGATTCATGCCAGATGCTTTGTTGGCCTTTAAATCCAAAAAAACAGTTGAGTACCACGAAGAAATGAATTCTGAGGTTTACGAAAGTTGGTTTTAGGAAATGGTGCAATCATTGGAAGAACCGTCAGTCATTATTATGGATAACGCATCCTATCACTCACGCCAAATTGATAAAATGCCGACCCAGGCCGACAAAAAACAAGTAATCATTGACTGGTTTCAACGACATGGCGAAAATGTTGATAACTCCTTACTAAAAGTACAATTAGTAAATATATTACAAACAAAAAAACACTTCCCAAAACGATATGTGATCGACGAAATAGCTGCAGAACATGGTCATTGGGTTCTTAGACTTCCACCCTATCATTGTCAATACAATGCCATTGAATTAATATGGGCTCAAGTAAAAGGACACGCCGCTCGAAATAACACAAAACCCCCATTCACGGCAAACAAAATGCTTGATTTATTAAAAAATGCATGTGTGGAAGTAACTGCGGAAAACTGGCAAAATGTAATTAAAAAAACACAAGAAACTATAATGGCAGATTGGGATAAACACGTGGCGATAGATAATATGAATCAACAATTAATTATAAATGTCGGCGATAGCTCGAGTGACAGCGACGATGAATCTGATTTTGATTAATAAATAAATAAAAGTAAAAGTCACAATAATTGTTTCATATCATTTCATACCAATCTATTATTATACTACATTAGAATGCTACATTATACCCATGTAAAAATAGTTAATAAACAATATCGATATCTCAATCGTAACATCAGTATGTTGATAGCCATAGAACGTAAATTTTTAAAAACGTTTGTTATTTTATGTAATTTATAAAAAAACTACTGCACTTATGGACTCAATTTGTCAAAGATGATTATTATACGGGATCAAGGAGCAAACTTAGGCAGTTGTCATATTTTTAAAACCTCGCGTTTAAAAGTGAACTTTTGCGTATTATGACGCAGTTACGTTCTATTGGTGCTGTCAAAAAGAAAATAAACTGTTGGATCTATTATAACGCCATTGATAATAAAAATGACACATGACGGTGACACTTTTCCGCCATGCCAGTTTTTTGTTTGTGTTGATATTCTAAGTATAAATTCTTTAGTTTTACAGGCAAATAAAGCCAAATTAAAGTAAATTGATAGATAAATAAATAAATAATAATAATAATTGATAGGTAAATTGATTGATTGATAGCTCTATAGTGTTATGATTTAGTTATTAGTGGAAACTTAACTGATTTTTGTACTATCGGATCATAATTTAGTAATAAGTTGTATAATTTGTATGTTTCCCAAATATAATAAAATAAAATAAATAAATAAATAAAAACTGTTTTATGTGTGTTTCCGAATTTTAGAGTATAGTGTACTAAGACCTAGCCCAGAGTCCATACATTTTGGAACATCTCTTTTAACAAAGAATGTTGTGAACAGACAATAAACCAGCTGCTGTCAGAGATGGACGGCTTCCATCAGAACGAGGGTGTGATAGTGCTCGGGGCCACCAACAGGAGGGACGACCTGGACCAGGCGCTACTCAGACCGGGCAGGTTCGATGTCGAGGTGAGACAACTAGTAGACTATCAACCGGCTGCTGTCAGAGATGGACGGCTTCCATCAGAACGAGGGTGTGATAGTGCTCGGGGCCACCAACAGGAGGGACGACCTGGACCAGGCGCTACTCAGACCGGGCAGGTTCGATGTCGAGGTGAGACAACTAGTAGACTATCAACCGGCTGCTGTCAGAGATGGACGGCTTCCATCAGAACGAGGGTGTGATAGTGCTCGGGGCCACCAACAGGAGGGACGACCTGGACCAGGCGCTACTCAGACCGGGCAGGTTCGATGTCGAGGTGAGACAACTAGTAGACTATCAACCGGCTGCTGTCAGAGATGGACGGCTTCCATCAGAACGAGGGTGTGATAGTGCTCGGGGCCACCAACAGGAGGGACGACCTGGACCAGGCGCTACTCAGACCGGGCAGGTTCGATGTCGAGGTGAGACAACTAGTAGACTATCAACCGGCTGCTGTCAGAGATGGACGGCTTCCATCAGAACGAGGGTGTGATAGTGCTCGGGGCCACCAACAGGAGGGACGACCTGGACCAGGCGCTACTCAGACCGGGCAGGTTCGATGTCGAGGTGAGACAACTAGTAGACTATCAACCGGCTGCTGTCAGAGATGGACGGCTTCCATCAGAACGAGGGTGTGATAGTGCTCGGGGCCACCAACAGGAGGGACGACCTGGACCAGGCGCTACTCAGACCGGGCAGGTTCGATGTCGAGGTGAGACAACTAGTAGACTATCAACCGGCTGCTGTCAGAGATGGACGGCTTCCATCAGAACGAGGGTGTGATAGTGCTCGGGGCCACCAACAGGAGGGACGACCTGGACCAGGCGCTACTCAGACCGGGCAGGTTCGATGTCGAGGTGAGACAACTAGTAGACTATCAACCGGCTGCTGTCAGAGATGGACGGCTTCCATCAGAACGAGGGTGTGATAGTGCTCGGGGGGACTTGAACCCCCGGCCAATAAACGGCGGGTGTTATGTTTGACGCTTATGTCTGTCAGAATGTCTGTGGCATCGTAGCTGTTTAAGGAATTTAAGGATTAAAATGTTTTTTGTTATTTTATCTGCTGGGTTAGTCAAGAAGTTCTTTGCTATGTTTAATGGAAATCCGTTCAGGCGTTACAAGATCCGTTCTTCTCCCAGGGATATTAGATATTCGCTGGACGTTTGGAGCCCTAGACTTGTTCATTGTGTATGGCGGCGATTCCGAGGAGGATAGCAGCGGGGTTGCGACCCTCGTCCTCTTGAGCACCGTATCAGGTTCCCGGGGGGCTATGCACTAATGCGCCCCCCGGCTAGGGCTCAGAGGCACGGTACTGAGGGGTTCCTTGTGAAGAGCCCATCGAAGAGTCGATCTCCCTTCTCATTTGCCGATGCGACAGTCACGGGGTTTTTACTGGGTAAAAATCCTACATATCCTGGTGTGAAGGTTTCTCCCGCGAGAACTAATAAAAGACTATCATTGATTTGTTTATGCTTCGATCTTATCCTGTGGGAGTGTTATTCGACGTCTATTCTTGTCTCGACGATATGTTGTGTGCGAGTTTACTCCAACCATCTCAGCTCCATCGAAAACTTTGCGCCAGTGTTCCTACCCCCACCTGGAAGGCTCGATTTTGGTTGAGTTCAGGGGAACATTCCCGCTATTACCCGTGCGGTTTCAACAATAGCAGCCTCCCATTGGGTGTCGATTTAGGAAAACAAGTCGAGCAGCAGCGTCTTTCTATTGGATTACCTACCACCTATACTGCGATCCCCAAGACGCCTGCCAAGCGTGGGGATTATGGCAACCCCTCCCTTCTAAGGGATCCACCAGGAACTTCGCGCTGGTGTTAGACATGTCGTTGTTGACTTACGATCATCGATATAATATTTCAACTAGATTAGGTGTTATGGTCTGAAAAATGGTACACAGAAATAGTGCCCTTGTGTCGCTATTTCTTTTGAAGCCACTGGCTGACAAAATTATTTTTGCCGATAGGAGTGTCGCTACTGTCTATACGAAACTGTCAAACTACACGCCATTATCATAAAAAAATGTGCGTGCGTGGAGTCCCTCCGCGCAGAAGAAGCTCGCTCTGTCTCTTTCTATTCCCCCGCCCCGCGACTGAACGACACTGAACGATACGGAACGACGCTGAATGACACTGAATGACGGAATGACTGAAGACTGAATGACTGGGTCACGTGAGCGATTTCAAACCCCCTCCATGGTAGTAGCGTTTAACGTTTAACGCAACCTTGTTGGAAGTCGCATAAGAAATTTTCACTTCAATAAAACCGTTAGTTCACGTTTCCGCCACCGGCACAGATAAGTTCGCAACCTCCGCGACCACATTTCAGATGTCATTTTGTTAGTGAATGTTTATATAGTTCATATAATAAATCGATGCCTACGATCATAGAGGTCAAGGGGCACTACACATAAATCGGGTCACCCGTAGATGATCGTTCGTGTCCCCGCAGGTGAACGTGCCCACCCCGGACTACGGCGGGCGGCGCGAGATCCTCGAGCTGTACCTGGCGCGGGTGCGGGCGCACGGGGACGTGGACTGCGACGTGCTGGCGCGGGGGACCACCGGCTTCACCGGCGCCGACCTCGAGAACATGGTCAACCAGGCCGCGCTCAAGTACCTACTGACATATACTCCAATACCATAAACAGTTAAATCCATAGACAAAACATTTTTCACGTGTCAAGCGGCTCCACGGGCGTTAAACACGCACAAATCTACACATACACAGATATACCTACACACACGCAAAGACACACTTAAACACGCATACATACACACACCCACATACATCAAATTTTGTATCGTATGGTTAGTAATCCCACCACTCATTCCCACCACTGTGACTCCTGTAAGCCAGGATCTACAGTGGTCACCGCTGAAGACACCGAGGTTTGACCCTCGGTGAGTCCCAGGGGAACGCTAAATTGTCTTGGAACCCGCAACAAATTTAATTAAAAAGGTAGATAGGAGGAGTCGGAAATACATATATTCCACTTCCCTCCTTTGCAAAGCGGGAGACAAGCAAAGAATTAATAAACGGTCGATACAACCTCAAAAAAGGAAGACTTACAGGCGGACCAACGAAGGCTAGTACGTATGGTTAGTAGCCAACCTGTTGTCGGAGTTGTTCAAACTGCACTTCCAGTCAAAGGCCCGATTTAGCTTAACGACTACCGTCTGCATCACAACAACCGGGTTCTACTTGTCACGTGTCCTCCGAAGCACGGAGACGCTCAGCCCAAATGCGAGTAAATGGTCACCCATCTAAGGACTGACCTTACCTGACGTTGCTTACCCAACTGATCGTTTTCTGAACAGTGGTTACAACTGGCTATGAGCGTCTCGTCCACTTAAACAAGCATACACACCAGTGGCGTGCACAGAGGGTAGGAGAAGAAACGTATTCGGCTTGTTAACCTGTTATATGTATATTTTTTATTAAATATCCATAAGTTAGCAAATTCAAATACATATTAATTTGCATTTAAAAACTGTAATAACATTATTCAGGGGGTCGACACTCGCAAAAAGGACCTTGCCTACCCTATTTTAGGATCTTTGTGGTAACAAATAGCTTAGATTACAGATAACTCGCAGATATTTTTTGCCTACTTTCTGTGCACGCCACTAATACACTCACACATTTCAAAAATATTGATCACAATGGCCCTATCAGTAACGTAGTGTGTGTCCCCCCCCAGGGCGGCGATAGACGGCGCCAAGAACGTGTCGATGAAGTATTTAGAGGATGCCAGAGACAAGGTGCTGATGGGCCCCGAGCGACGCTCGCGGCTGCCCGACGAGGAGGCCAACGCCATCACCGCCTACCACGAGGGGGGCCACGCTATCGTCGCCTACTATACCAAGGTAACGATGAAGCACCTGGAGGACCCCCGCGACAAGGTGCTGATGGACCCCGAGCGACGCTCGCGGCTGCCCGACGAGGAGGCCAACGCCATCACCGCCTACCACGAGGGGGGCCACGCTATCGTCGCCTACTATACCAAGGTAACGATGAAGCACCTGGAGGACCCCCGCGACAAGGTGCTGATGGACCCCGAGCGACGCTCGCGGCTGCCCGACGAGGAGGCCAACGCCATCACCGCCTACCACGAGGGGGGCCACGCTATCGTCGCCTACTATACCAAGGTAACGATGAAGCACCTGGAGGACCCCCGCGACAAGGTGCTGATGGGCCCCGAGCGACGCTCGCGGCTGCCCGACGAGGAGGCCAACGCCATCACCGCCTACCACGAGGGGGGCCACGCTATCGTCGCCTACTATACCAAGGTAACGATGAAGCACCTGGAGGACCCCCGCGACAAGGTGCTGATGGACCCCGAGCGGCGCTCGCGGCTGCCCGACGAGGAGGCCAACGCCATCACCGCCTACCACGAGGGGGGCCACGCTATCGTCGCCTACTATACCAAGGTAACGATGAAGCACCTGGAGGACCCCCGCGACAAGGTGCTGATGGGCCCCGAGCGGCGCTCGCGGCTGCCCGACGAGGAGGCCAACGCCATCACCGCCTACCACGAGGGGGGCCACGCTATCGTCGCCTACTATACCAAGGTAACGATGAAGCACCTGGAGGACCCCCGCGACAAGGTGCTGATGGGCCCCGAGCGGCGCTCGCGGCTGCCCGACGAGGAGGCCAACGCCATCACCGCCTACCACGAGGGGGGCCACGCTATCGTCGCCTACTATACCAAGGTAACGATGAAGCACCTGGAGGACCCCCGCGACAAGGTGCTGATGGGCCCCGAGCGGCGCTCGCGGCTGCCCGACGAGGAGGCCAACGCCATCACCGCCTACCACGAGGGGGGCCACGCTATCGTCGCCTACTATACCAAGGTAACGATGAAGCACCTGGAGGACCCCCGCGACAAGGTGCTGATGGGCCCCGAGCGACGCTCGCGGCTGCCCGACGAGGAGGCCAACGCCATCACCGCCTACCACGAGGGGGGCCACGCTATCGTCGCCTACTATACCAAGGTAACGATGAAGCACCTGGAGGACCCCCGCGACAAGGTGCTGATGGGCCCCGAGCGGCGCTCGCGGCTGCCCGACGAGGAGGCCAACGCCATCACCGCCTACCACGAGGGGGGCCACGCTATCGTCGCCTACTATACCAAGGTAACGATGAAGCACCTGGAGGACCCCCGCGACAAGGTGCTGATGGGCCCCGAGCGGCGCTCGCGGCTGCCCGACGAGGAGGCCAACGCCATCACCGCCTACCACGAGGGGGGCCACGCTATCGTCGCCTACTATACCAAGGTAACGATGAAGCACCTGGAGGACCCCCGCGACAAGGTGCTGATGGGCCCCGAGCAGCGCTCGCGGCTGCCCGACGAGGAGGCCAACGCCATCACCGCCTACCACGAGGGGGGCCACGCTATCGTCGCCTACTATACCAAGGTAACGATGAAGCACCTGGAGGACCCCCGCGACAAGGTGCTGATGGGCCCCGAGCGACGCTCGCGGCTGCCCGACGAGGAGGCCAACGCCATCACCGCCTACCACGAGGGGGGCCACGCTATCGTCGCCTACTATACCAAGGTAACGATGAAGCACCTGGAGGACCCCCGCGACAAGGTGCTGATGGGCCCCGAGCGGCGCTCGCGGCTGCCCGACGAGGAGGCCAACGCCATCACCGCCTACCACGAGGGGGGCCACGCTATCGTCGCCTACTATACCAAGGTAACGATGAAGCACCTGGAGGACCCCCGCGACAAGGTGCTGATGGGCCCCGAGCGGCGCTCGCGGCTGCCCGACGAGGAGGCCAACGCCATCACCGCCTACCACGAGGGGGGCCACGCTATCGTCGCCTACTATACCAAGGTAACGATGAAGCACCTGGAGGACCCCCGCGATAAGGTGCTGATGGGCCCCGAGCGACGCTCGCGGCTGCCCGACGAGGAGGCCAACGCCATCACCGCCTACCACGAGGGGGGCCACGCTATCGTCGCCTACTATACCAAGGTAACGATGAAGCACCTGGAGGACCCCCGCGACAAGGTGCTGATGGGCCCCGAGCGACGCTCGCGGCTGCCCGACGAGGAGGCCAACGCCATCACCGCCTACCACGAGGGGGGCCACGCTATCGTCGCCTACTATACCAAGGTAACGATGAAGCACCTGGAGGACCCCCGCGACAAGGTGCTGATGGGCCCCGAGCGACGCTCGCGGCTGCCCGACGAGGAGGCCAACGCCATCACCGCCTACCACGAGGGGGGCCACGCTATCGTCGCCTACTATACCAAGGTAACGATGAAGCACCTGGAGGACCCCCGCGACAAGGTGCTGATGGGCCCCGAGCGACGCTCGCGGCTGCCCGACGAGGAGGCCAACGCCATCACCGCCTACCACGAGGGGGGCCACGCTATCGTCGCCTACTATACCAAGGTAACGATGAAGCACCTGGAGGACCCCCGCGACAAGGTGCTGATGGGCCCCGAGCGACGCTCGCGGCTGCCCGACGAGGAGGCCAACGCCATCACCGCCTACCACGAGGGGGGCCACGCTATCGTCGCCTACTATACCAAGGTAACGATGAAGCACCTGGAGGACCCCCGCGACAAGGTGCTGATGGGCCCCGAGCGACGCTCGCGGCTGCCCGACGAGGAGGCCAACGCCATCACCGCCTACCACGAGGGGGGCCACGCTATCGTCGCCTACTATACCAAGGTAACGATGAAGCACCTGGAGGACCCCCGCGACAAGGTGCTGATGGGCCCCGAGCGACGCTCGCGGCTGCCCGACGAGGAGGCCAACGCCATCACCGCCTACCACGAGGGGGGCCACGCTATCGTCGCCTACTATACCAAGGTAACGATGAAGCACCTGGAGGACCCCCGCGACAAGGTGCTGATGGGCCCCGAGCGACGCTCGCGGCTGCCCGACGAGGAGGCCAACGCCATCACCGCCTACCACGAGGGGGGCCACGCTATCGTCGCCTACTATACCAAGGTAACGATGAAGCACCTGGAGGACCCCCGCGACAAGGTGCTGATGGGCCCCGAGCGACGCTCGCGGCTGCCCGACGAGGAGGCCAACGCCATCACCGCCTACCACGAGGGGGGCCACGCTATCGTCGCCTACTATACCAAGGTAACGATGAAGCACCTGGAGGACCCCCGCGACAAGGTGCTGATGGGCCCCGAGCGACGCTCGCGGCTGCCCGACGAGGAGGCCAACGCCATCACCGCCTACCACGAGGGGGGCCACGCTATCGTCGCCTACTATACCAAGGTAACGATGAAGCACCTGGAGGACCCCCGCGACAAGGTGCTGATGGGCCCCGAGCGACGCTCGCGGCTGCCCGACGAGGAGGCCAACGCCATCACCGCCTACCACGAGGGGGGCCACGCTATCGTCGCCTACTATACCAAGGTAACGATGAAGCACCTGGAGGACCCCCGCGACAAGGTGCTGATGGGCCCCGAGCGACGCTCGCGGCTGCCCGACGAGGAGGCCAACGCCATCACCGCCTACCACGAGGGGGGCCACGCTATCGTCGCCTACTATACCAAGGTAACGATGAAGCACCTGGAGGACCCCCGCGACAAGGTGCTGATGGGCCCCGAGCGGCGCTCCATAAAAGGTAAAAAAGAACCCTTATTGTGTGACTTCGTCTGTCTGTCACACCTATATATTTCAGGAACCACTGGTCCTATCGGTTTGAAACTTAGAATAGTTTTAGATTTTACTTACTCAACCTCATTGCGAATTTCTATGACTTTGTTTTTTAATGGGGGCCGAAACGGGGTCTCAAAATTTCAAAGTGAGACTACTACGAGTATATTGAGTGGGAGTGAATACTGTATGAAAGGGCTTCATGTACACATTTCAATACAGATTTTTATTTTGGGTTATGCCATGTAGTTCTTGGCTTTTAATAAAAAAAATATCGTTCCCCATATCCGATGTTTGTGGAGGGAAAAAGCTGAAATAATTACGATACGATATTTTACAGGTAAAATAAAATCATGTTTTTTAAGTAGTACCGTTTTTTATTAAGTAATCCTAAAAAAAACATCGACAATTCTATCTGAGGTGTTAGACGAATAGCAAAATAGATTTAATATGTCCAAAGAAGGTATGGAACCCACACATCAACTTGCACTTGATCGGTTCCTTTATTAGCTTTAACATAAATTGTTTGTTGCAGGATTCACATCCGTTGCACAAAGTGACAATAATGCCGCGCGGACCGTCGCTTGGACACACCGCCTACATACCCGCTAAAGAAAGGTATTGCTCATTGCTGTTGCACTCTATAATACCCCACAGTTGGGCAAAAGCTGGGCTTAATCATTATGGTTCCATATCAAAAGGACAAATAAGTAAAATTACTCCAAATTAGAACGAACGATAATCAGAGCGAACTGCGCACAAAAAGTCCTTATAGCATATGGTCCATGACATAGTGACAAAATTCTCGATACAGTCAGACACAAATACTATTAGTATTATTTACTGAATTATAAGCCAGTGCTCATGCACTGGCAGTCTGCAGTCATCTGCAGATTTACCTGATGGAAAGCGGCGAAGCAATCGTAGATGGTACCATTAAAATCCTATTCGCTCTAGCTTTGAAGTCACCCACATTATAATCGGGCGGGAAAACCGACGCAGGTAAACTGTTCCGGTTCTCAACTGTCCTTATTATAAGAAGCAAATCGCTTAGTCCGGACTGAAGGCACGTTCACCACATAAGGGCGTGTACGCGTCGTGCGTCTCGTCGTCCGATGATAGTTTTATAGATAGGGGGATGGTGGAATCAAGTCATGCAATTACTGCATATACTCTCCAAAATGCATCCTGTAGAATACTGCTAGAATTTTATATTCTCTGTCAACACGAAAAGAAGAATACACGCAGGCTGATTTAATATCTAATACCTTTTTCTACCCCGTGGAGTCTCCGGGTAAGAATTCCGTAGGAAGCTACCTACGGAAAACCAGAAGACGGGCAGCAGCGTCTTCCGTTTGATATCCAAGTACACGTATACTGCGATACCCAAGCGTAGGCATTACGGCAATCATCCCAAAATGGGAGGCCTATGTTCAGCTGTTGACATATTCCGCGGCTGATATGACTTTTTTTTTCACCAGTAGCGAATGGCAAAGCTTCAATACACATGAGCCTTTTGTGAGCCATTGTAAGGTTTGGGTTATTTTAGATACCATGTAACGAAGCAGCAACTGCTCGCCATGATGGACACCATGATGGGGGGGCGGGCGGCCGAGGAGCTGATCTTCGGACCGGAGAAGATCACGTCAGGTCAGTGACGAATACTTTATGGAAAATTTTCTTATACCGCTAAAGTTTAATAAGTTCATTGGACGCATTCTGCAGAATCAAAAATAATGCTGATAGACCGGTCTTTTCATTGCAACACTTAATAGCATACGTGTACGCATGCGTTATAAGACACTGCTTATTGGAGTAGGTAGATTGATTTTTCGTACTCGCACCATGATAGCAAAACATGGTCAGAACATACTTACGTAACGTAATAAACGTACGCAAACAAAATCGTTCATTGTTAATACAATGAATCATTATTAAAATTACAAAACGATTATTTTTAATCCTCATCGGTTACAATTTTTACATTCTGATTCACCGATGCCGATCACCTACACAACTAGGAGCATAGTTTTGATACGTTTTTGACTGTAAATGCAGTTTCAAAATTCCGAAAACTGAAGCATCAAGTCAGCAAACTGACCTAAAATCAATGTACCTACTCGGATCACTGGTTGCCTGGTCGTCAATGAAACGAAACCGTTTCTCGGCGACTATCTAATGTTCCGACTAGTTTATATCGTTGATAGTTTTTAGTTGTCGAAGTTGTACGTTGACGTCTTCGACTAGTTACGTCCACGAAGCGTGCAACATTATGTCGTTTACGATTCGAGTTTATCAATGGACTGTTATAGCCTGGTCGTCAATGAAACGAAACCGTTTCTCGGCGACTATAAACCAGTATTTAAAACAGTCTAATGTTCTGACTAGTTTATATCGTTGATAGATTTTAGTTGTCGAAGTTGTACGTTGACGTCTTCGACTAGTTACGTCCACGAAGCGTGCAACATTATGTCGTTTACGATTCGAGTTTATCAATGGACTGTTAACATAACAAGTCTATTAGTTGACGTTAAGAAACAGTCGAAAATAACGGGTCATTAATTCAACACCCACTCTTAATGGAGACCACTCGATAGTCAGTAGCTACCACAGTCTATGGACGCTAGAAATGCGTTAGTCACTTCCATGTTGCAAACCCTATGATTTTATAGGAACTACTGCATTGCAAGCAGTTAAGAATTCGCAGGAGTACCTTAGACGTGAGTGCAATGACACTTTCACAGCAGGTACACAACGACACTTGAGGCTCTAGGTGGTGGGTCCCTTGTGCAAGGAACCGTTCAAGTACCACTGCAGTGTCAGATATTCTGATCATCAGACATCAACAACAGCCGCAAAACAGCAATTTTCAGTGGCGTGCACAGAGGGTAGGCAAATAAACTTATTCGGCTTACTTAACCTATTATGTATATTAGTATACCCTTTTAAATATTCATAAGTTAGCAGATTCTATAAACATATTAATTTGCATTTAAAACTTTAATAACATTATTCAGAGGGTCCATTGCCTACCGTACGATTTCACTAAAATATATCTTTTCTTTTCTTAGACTACAGATTACTCGCAGATATTTCTGCCTACTTTCTGTGCACGCCACTGCAATTTACCTACAATCCCGCAATAGGGCTGGCCCAACTTAAGAGCGCGTTTCCCTTGTACCTTGCCTCTGTGAGGATACCCCCCACCCCTTGCGTGTATGATCGCAGCCAACGTGTAGTATATGCGCAGGTGCATCGTCGGACCTGAAGCAGGCGACGTCCATAGCTTGCCACATGGTGCGAGAGTGGGGCATGAGCGAGAAGGTGGGGCTCCGCACCATGGAGACCGCCAGGAACTCGCTCGCCACACAGGAACAACTCGGCCCGTACACCAACGAGCTGGTGAGTCTCCTCGCTTGAACTACAGGTGGGGGGGGGGCTCCGCACCATGGAGACCGCCAGGAACTCGCTCGCCACGCAGGAACAACTCGGCCCGTACACCAACGAGCTGGTGAGTCTCCTCGCTTGAACTACAGGTGGGGGGGGGGGGCTCCGCACCATGGAGACCGCCAGGAACTCGCTCGCCACGCGGAACAACTCGGCCCGTACACCAACGAGCTGGTGAGTCTCCTCGCTTGAACTACAGGTGGGGGGGGGCTCCGCACCCTGGAGACCGCCAGGAATTCGCTCGCCACGCAGGAACAACTCGGGCCGTACACCAACGAGCTGGTGAGTCTCCTCGCTTGAACTACAGGTGGGGGGGGGGGGGGGGCTCCGCACCATGGAGACCGCCAGGAACTCGCTCGCCACGCAGGAACAACTCGGCCCGTACACCAACGAGCTGGTGAGTCTCCTCGCTTGAACTACAGGTGGGGGGGGGGCTCCGCACCATGGAGACCGCCAGGAACTCGTTCGCCACGCAGGAACAACTCGGCCCGTACACCAACGAGCTGGTGAGTCTCCTCGCTTGAACTACAGGTGGGGGGGGGGGGCTCCGCACCATGGAGACCGCCAGGAACTCGCTCGCCACGCAGGAACAACTCGGCCCGTACACCAACGAGCTGGTGAGTCTCCTCGCTTGAACTACAGGTGGGGGGGGGGGGCTCCGCACCATGGAGACCGCCAGGAACTCGCTCGCCACGCGGAACAACTCGGCCCGTACACCAACGAGCTGGTGAGTCTCCTCGCTTGAACTACAGGTGGGGGGGGGGCTCCGCACCCTGGAGACCGCCAGGAACTCGCTCGCCACGCAGGAACAACTCGGGCCGTACACCAACGAGCTGGTGAGTCTCCTCGCTTGAACTACAGGTGGGGGGGGGGGGCTCCGCACCATGGAGACCGCCAGGAACTCGCTCGCCACGCAGGAACAACTCGGCCCGTACACCAACAAGCTGGTGAGTCTCCTCGCTTGAACTACAGGTGGGGGGGGGGGGGGCTCCGCACCATGGAGACCGCCAGGAACTCGCTCGCCACGCAGGAACAACTCGGCCCGTACACCAACGAGCTGGTGAGTCTCCTCACTTGAACTACAGGTGGGGGGGGGGGGCGCTCCACACCATGGAGACCGCCAGGAACTCGCTCGCCACGCAGGAACAACTCGGGCCGTACACCAACGAGCTGGTGAGTCTCCTCGCTTGAACTACAGGTGGGGGGGGGGCTCCGCACCATGGAGACCGCCAAGAACTCGCTCGCCACGCAGGAACAACTCGGGCCGTACACCAACGAGCTGGTGAGTCTCCTCGCTTGAACTACAGGTGGGGGGGGGGGCTCCGCACCATGGAGACCGCCAGGAACTCGCTCGCCACGCAGGAACAACTCGGCCCGTACACCAACGAGCTGGTGAGTCTCCTCACTTGAACTACAGGTGGGGGGGGGCGCTCCACACCATGGAGACCGACAGGAACTCGCTCGCCACGCAGGAACAACTCGGCCCGTACACCAACGAGCTGGTGAGTCTCCTCACTTGAACTACAGGTGGGGGGGGGGCGCTCCACACCATGGAGACCGCCAGGAACTCGCTCGCCACGCAGGAACAACTCGGGCCGTACACCAACGAGCTGGTGAGTCTCCTCGCTTGAACTACAGGTGGGGGGGGGGGGGCTCCACACCATGGAGACCGACAGGAACTCGCTCGCCACGCAGGAACAACTCGGCCCGTACACCAACGAGCTGGTGAGTCTCCTCGCTTGAACTACAGGTGGGGGGGGGGCTCCGCACCATGGAGACCGCCAGGAACAACTCGGCCCGTACACCAACGAGCTGGTGAGTCTCCTCGCTTGAACTACAGGTGGGGGGGGGGGGCTCCGCACCATGGAGACCGCCAGGAACTCGCTCGCCACGCGGAACAACTCGGCCCGTACACCAACGAGCTGGTGAGTCTCCTCGCTTGAACTACAGGTGGGGGGGGGCTCCGCACCCTGGAGACCGCCAGGAACTCGCTCGCCACGCAGGAACAACTCGGGCCGTACACCAACGAGCTGGTGAGTCTCCTCGCTTGAACTACAGGTGGGGGGGGGGGCTCCGCACCATGGAGACCGCCAGGAACTCGCTCGCCCCGCAGGAACAACTCGGCCCGTACACCAACGAGCTGGTGAGTCTCCTCGCTTGAACTACAGGTGGGGGGGGGGGGCTCCGCACCATGGAGACCGCCAGGAACTCGTTCGCCACGCAGGAACAACTCGGCCCGTACACCAAGGAGCTGGTGAGTCTCCTCGCTTGAACTACAGGGGGGGGGGGGGGGGCTCCGCACCATGGAGACCGCCAGGAACTCGCTCGCCACGCAGGAACAACTCGGCCCGTACACCAACGAGCTGGTGAGTCTCCTCGCTTGAACTACAGGTGGGGGGGGGCTCCGCACCATGGAGACCGCCAGGAACTCGCTCGCCACGCAGGAACAACTCGGCCCGTACACCAACGAGCTGGTGAGTCTCCTCGCTTGAACTACAGGTGGGGGGGGGGGCTCCGCACCATGGAGACCGCCAAGAACTCGCTCGCCACGCGGAACAACTCGGCCCGTACACCAACGAGCTGGTGAGTCTCCTCGCTTGAACTACAGGTGGGGGGGGGGGCTCCGCACCATGGAGACCGCCAGGAACTCGCTCGCCACGCAGGAACAACTCGGCCCGTACACCAACGAGCTGGTGAGTCTCCTCGCTTGAACTACAGGTGGGGGGGGGGCGCTCCACACCATGGAGACCGCCAGGAACTCGCTCGCCACGCAGGAACAACTCGGGCCGTACACCAACGAGCTGGTGAGTCTCCTCGCTTGAACTACAGGTGGGGGGGGGCTCCGCACCATGGAGACCGCCAGGAACTCGCTCGCCACGCAGGAACAACTCGGCCCGTACACCAACGAGCTGGTGAGTCTCCTCACTTGAACTACAGGTGGGGGGGGGGCGCTCCACACCATGGAGACCGACAGGAACTCGCTCGCCACGCGGAACAACTCGGCCCGTACACCAACGAGCTGGTGAGTCTCCTCGCTTGAACTACAGGTGGGGGGGGGGCTCCGCACCCTGGAGACCGCCAGGAACTCGCTCGCCACGCAGGAACAACTCGGGCCGTACACCAACGAGCTGGTGAGTCTCCTCGCTTGAACTACAGGTGGGGGGGGGGGGGCTCCGCACCATGGAGACCGCCAGGAACTCGCTCGCCACGCAGGAACAACTCGGCCCGTACACCAACGAGCTGGTGAGTCTCCTCGCTTGAACTACAGGTGGGGGGGGGGGGCTCCGCACCATGGAGACCGCCAGGAACTCGTTCGCCACGCAGGAACAACTCGGCCCGTACACCAACGAGCTGGTGAGTCTCCTCGCTTGAACTACAGGTGGGGGGGGGGGGCTCCGCACCATGGAGACCGCCAGGAACTCGCTCGCCACGCAGGAACAACTCGGGCCGTACACCAACGAGCTGGTGAGTCTCCTCGCTTGAACTACAGGTGGGGGGGGGCTCCGCACCATGGAGACCGCCAGGAACTCGCTCGCCACGCAGGAACAACTCGGCCCGTACACCAACGAGCTGGTGAGTCTCCTCACTTGAACTACAGGTGGGGGGGGGGGCGCTCCACACCATGGAGACCGACAGGAACTCGCTCGCCACGCGGAACAACTCGGCCCGTACACCAACGAGCTGGTGAGTCTCCTCGCTTGAACTACAGGTGGGGGGGGGGGCTCCGCACCCTGGAGACCGCCAGGAACTCGCTCGCCACGCAGGAACAACTCGGGCCGTACACCAACGAGCTGGTGAGTCTCCTCGCTTGAACTACAGGTGGGGGGGGGGGGCTCCGCACCATGGAGACCGCCAGGAACTCGCTCGCCACGCAGGAACAACTCGGCCCGTACACCAACGAGCTGGTGAGTCTCCTCGCTTGAACTACAGGTGGGGGGGGGGGGGCGCCGCACCATGGAGACCGCCAGGAACAAGTCGGCCCGTACACCAACGAGCTGGTGAGTCTCCTCGCTTGAACTACAGGTGGGGGGGGGGGGGGCTCCGCACCATGGAGACCGCCAGGAACTCGCTCGCCACGCAGGAACAACTCGGGCCGTACACCAACGAGCTGGTGAGTCTCCTCGCTTGAACTACAGGTGGGGGGGGGGGTGCTCCACACCATGGAGACCGACAGGAACTCGCTCGCCACGCAGGAACAACTCGGCCCGTACACCAACGAGCTGGTGAGTCTCCTCACTTGAACTACAGGTGGGGGGGGGCGCTCCACACCATGGAGACCGACAGGAACTCGCTCGCCACGCAGGAACAACTCGGCCCGTACACCAACGAGCTGGTGAGTCTCCTCACTTGAACTACAGGTGGGGGGGGGGGGGGGGGACCCCACCATGGAGACCGCCAGGAACTCGCTCGCCACGCAGGAACAACTCGGGCCGTACACCAACGAGCTGGTGAGTCTCCTCGCTTGAACTACAGGTGGGGGGGGGGCTCCACACCATGGAGACCGACAGGAACTCGCTCGCCACGCAGGAACAACTCGGCCCGTACACCAACGAGCTGGTGAGTCTCCTCGCTTGAACTACAGGTGGGGGGGGGGGGGCTCCGCACCATGGAGACCGCCAGGAACAACTCGGCCCGTACACCAACGAGCTGGTGAGTCTCCTCGCTTGAACTACAGGTGGGGGGGGGGGGGCGCTCCACACCATGGAGACCGCCAGGAACTCGCTCGCCACGCAGGAACAACTCGGGCCGTACACCAACGAGCTGGTGAGACTCCTCACATAATCGACGAGCAGTTATAACTAGTTCACATTGTTGAGAAATACCTAGTTCTTATATGCGAGAAGTAGTTTACTTGATCGACAAGTATAGTTCATACGGTAAATTTGGCCACAGATTTATTAAATTATTCGGGCAAGAATAGCACCCTTCCGTAGCAGGCGAGGCGTAGTTCTCATGACGAATATTAGTTCTCACATGAATGAATCAAAGAAATAGTTCAGATTAATAATAAAATAGTTCAGTTGACCGAGATAGTTCCATTAAGCGAAAAGTAGTTCACAAAAGCAACAAGTACTTCATTTGACAGACTTATTTATTTTACATGAATTGTAAGTGTAGTTCAGTTTACCCAGATATAGACCCAGATATAGTAAGTACATGAGCGATAAGTCCTGTGGGATGTCCGGGTAAGAATAGCACCCACCGATCTCCTCCCGTTGTCCTCAAGACACCTGCCAAGCGTGGGGATTATGGCAACATCCTTCTAAAATGGAAACCTTTGTTCAGCAAGACGTTTTGGCTGATAATAATGACGAGCAACTATTAGTTTAATTAAACCAGTTGAAAGCAACATAGTTCACATAACGGTGTTGTGTTTGATGCAGGTGGATGGTGAAATCAAGAAGATCTTGTCGGACAGCTACGAGCGAGCGAAGGCGATATTACGCGCTCACGCCAAGGAACACAAGGCACTAGCAGAGGCACTGCTCAAGTTAGTTCATTACCAATAATTAAATTTAGAAATAACTGTTTATCAAGGAGATTTAATATAGGACACAGAGGTACACAGAGGGAGTAGAACTATCTTTTGGGAATTTATTCATACAAATAGTGACATGATTTTTTTATAGTTTTATTTTTTTTAGTAAATATGCAAAATATATACAGCGTGTTCCAGAAGTAGACGTCAAGTTGGGCTATCACTTGTTTCAAGTGATAGCCCAACTAATGGTAGTTTTCAGAAAAATAAAAAATCTTTCAAGTATTCCTATATTAACTGGGGTTAAAAGGTAATCGAAAAACCAGTCTGTTATACTTATTAGCTCCTATTTTTTTATTCAATAAAAGCAAGAGTTTGACTGTAATCCCACCTGCTGGAAAGAGGCGATAGTCATATTGAAAAATAATTTTATCTAAAGAAAGATGCTCTCAATCTCAAATCTGTCTGATAGTGATTTATCCTCGTACTGCAGATACGAAACACTGGACGCAGACGACATAAAGGCTATCATGAACGGCGATAAGACAAAATTAGAGAGACAAGGACGCGCCAGCAAGGAGCCCACACCGACGCCTGCGCAGGGCGCTACGCCGGCGCCCGCGCCGCTACTGGGCGCCGCGCCCGCGCCCGCCTAGCGCCCGCCCAGAGCCCGGCGACGCCCGTCTAGCGCCCGCTTGACACCGATCTGGCGCCCGCTTGACGCCGGTCTGGCGCCCGATCGATGTCCGTCAGGCGCCCATCTGATGCCTGTCTAGCGCCCGCTCGACGCCGGTCTAGCGCCCACTTGACGCCAGTGTGGCGCCCGCTCGACCCTCGTCTGGCGCCCGCTAGACGATCACCTGACATTCGCACGCCCATCTACAGTGTCATTTGAAAATTTTGCAGGTCCACTTGTATAACCAAATAAATTCAAATAAAAATAAGGAAAACATAGCTAGCTGGTTTTTTTGTTGTTACGAATATGTTTCGCGAGGTCCTTGCATTAGGACGTTGGTTAAACACGGTCGTAGTTAAAATAATTTAGTGAATGTATCTATAGTGAATGGTATTAAGAATAAATCCAAATGTGTTCTAAGGGGACTCCGGGGGTCTTAATAATAGCTGCTGACATTGCACTTTTTAACGGCCCCATACTAGTTATTTAATAGTATACTTAGGAAATTCTTGTCTTGCCACATCATGGTATTGTTATCATTTATTCCACTCTATCCTTTATTACGATTTTAATTCTCGATGCTTACATTTTGTTACTTCGTCTGGGGTTTAGACTTTTTAAATAAAGACTATTTACTGTTTGTTTTTAGGCTGTAGGATTTTAATTAGGAACACTTAAATATTAAGCATTGATAAGTGACATCTTAAAAATGCTTAAATACACCTACCCAAATTCCAGCGAGAATTTTATGTAGGTTATTAACCAATTTTATTATAAAAATAAAATGACATGAAACACTCCGCCTTGCATAGATTCACAGGGTTACATCGATAGGTAGTAGAATACCGCTTTGGATTCAGTACTAATAAAAAAATATATAGTCATCAATAACTGTACGCTCCAATGCAGAGCATATTAAACTAAATTTAGGGTCTTTTCCAATAGTGTAGTACTTTGGGGGACAACCAATACCAAAAAAATACTACAGAAAACTGTTATCAACACGAGATACCGCGCCTGGCTCTCGAGCAAGAAAAAAATTATATGTCTACTACAGTTAGCGCGCGAGTTGAATGCAGAGCTAAGGAATGCGGTAGTGCTGTGACCTATTGATGACCACAATAAGTAATGAATGTCGATAAATTTAAATGTTATAAGTTTAATTTTATTTTTTACACTAGGTTAACATGATGAAAAAAAAAACAATATCATAATTATCACATGTTTTTAATAATCATTTCAAAACGGAATAAAAAAAATTTAATCAGATTCAGAAATGGCAGATATGGTTGAATCGGTGTCACTATCCTCGCCGTCGCTGACCTCAATGACGAATCGATCTATGGTATCTTCAATTAATCCATCTCTTTGCCAATAATTTTCTTCTAAAATTTTGACGTGATCATCGAAGCCACGCCAATCTTCCTCTGTAACCTGAGAAATCGCCAGCTCCGTAACTTCTTTTAACCTTTTTAGGGATAAATCTGAAGTAACATTGTGATGCCGTACTATTCTTTTCACTTTTGCCCAAGCCAACTCAATCGGATTGAGGTCGCACATGTACGGTGGTAGTCTTCCTACGACATGGCCATGACTCCTGATGAATTCATCGATTTTAAATGATTTTTCTATTGGTTTATGTAACTGAACCAAATGGAAGAGCTCATCTTTTCTCATCGTGATTGAAGCTTCCACATTATTCTTTGTTAGCCATTCTAACATTATAGGTTTGGTGCTGGACTTTGTTGGGACTTTATTTTCTTGCACACTGTGATACGGCGCGTTGTCCATCACAACAACGCTGTTTTGCGGTAGATTAGGGATTAACATACCAGTGGCCCACTTTTCAAAATTAACACTGTTCATCTGTCCGTGATAATCACCTGAGGTAGTACCAGCTTTAAAAAGTAGTTTTGCCCCATTTAAAAACCCTCCTCTTGATCCCGCGTGAACAAGAATAAGCCTGTTTGTGGAGCTTGTGTCTGTCAACACGGCGTCGATCATTTCATTTCGCCAACATTTTTTAAAAGTGAGGTTATTATCTATCCATGTTTCATCTAGAAAAAAAATATTTCGATCGTCTTGCCTGTATTGACGAATTTTCCGCAAATAATTTGACCGTGCATATACAACAGCAGGCCTTTCCACCAGAATTCTGCGTTTATTATGACATTTAAGCCATTTATATCCCATGTCTTTTAACAATTTTCTTAAACTAGTCACTCCCCATGGAAACTCGATTTTTTCACGAATAGCTGCAAGGAGTTTAATGCAGGTCGGAACAATTTTTTTAGTTATATAAAATTCTTCAATGGTTCTGTGTATAACACTTCGATCAAAATCATCGACATTTAAATTTTTCTTTTTAATACATGGCCTTTTCTTTTTAGAAGGAGAACAAAGAGGCCCTTTCTTAGACTCATTTTGAATTGCAGCCAATGTTCTTTTGGAAAGTCCGGTATAACGGCTTGCTCGGTCGAAAGCATTATTCAAATTAAATGTCAAATTTTTGTTCTGCCTTTCTTCAACACACATGTCTAAAACATTTTTCGCCATTTCTCGTGCTTGGCGATGAATAAAAGCTCGTTTTTTTGTAACGGAACTTGATGGATCAGTCATTATTAAAATAAAAAAAAATAACACGGGAACTTCAGTATTAACACAATAACACGGCAAACGTACGATAGTTGACAAGGATGGCACAGCACTACACTGCAGGCGCGTGAGTTGGGGCGTGCGGATAGCGGGGGGAGATGCTCCCGCTCTTTACCTCAGACCCCGACTGCATTCAACTCGCGCGCTATCTGTAGATGAAGTTATATAAGGTAAGGTGGGGTAAGACTGTCACCGGGGTAAGACTGTCACTTTCAAATAACTCGAAAAGTTCTGCGTTTTTTTCCAATTTAACTTGTCGATACAACAGTTCTCATGAAATGATTCTCGGCTCAAAACACAGTTGCCACTTCTGCTGAACTATTTGGTCAATATCACACAGTTAAAATGTCAGCTGTAAGAAAAAAGAATAGCTAGTTGGTGGATCTGAAAAAAACATTAAAAAAATTGTGATATTAAATGTTAAATTGAGATATCTTTGCTGTGAGTAGCATCATACCAACATCGAGTTTAAAATTATCTTGTTATTATCACATAAAACAAACAAGTTTCCTTAATATTTAACAAAATAAAACCATAATATAAAAATGACAAAGTGGGGGAAGACTATCAGTTTACCAGGGGCAAGACAAACGTATGTTAGTCTTGCCCCAAGTCAGATATTGTTGTAACATTTTCAAAGCGGGTATCGGCTTTAACTAGGTGCTAAAAAAGAATTATCAGTTGCTACCTAGAAAAACGAATTGTAGTACGGTTACTAGCGACGTCCCGCGCTTTTACTCACGTATACACTTAAGAAAATTGATGACAACAGAGAGACAGAGATACATACGCATTTATAAATGTGCATATGCATTCTTTCGAAAGCGTCCTATATTGTTTAAAAGAAAGTTTGTGAGTGTTTGTGATTGCTCCATCTTTTTATTTTAATCGCTGAACTATTTCATAGTGACAATGAGGTTTTGATGTCGATTAAAAAATAACAAGTCAAAGGTTTTACACCCCTGTTTTCGATTGTATGTCAGTCTTACCCCGGATAACTATTTACACGAATTGCCGCAAATTAAACGCTGTAACGTTGCAATAGAGTTATCTTTTACTTGATTTACTTGTTATAAACATGATTTATTTTCAAAAGTTCTATTTGGTGAACGATTTCTGATAAAATATGTCACTGACAGTCTTACCCCATGTGGTGGGGTAAGACTACCAGTTTTACCTATATCACTATTTCTTCAAAATTTCTGTTCCAGATGCAATTACGGTAATGTATTCATTGTTTTATATAAGCTTATAGTGTCAATGTGCCAGTGGCATTACTGTCTTAAAGGTAGGGCATAAATGTAAGTCACAAAAATACAGTTTGTCTGTCCGACAGTAAAGTATGTTAGTCTTACCACACCTTACCTTACACGAAATGGACTCAAATTTCATTATTAAAACTTATTACACCATTGTATATAAATATTTCATGTCTTCTCTTTACAGTTTGATATTTTTTGAAATTAAACTAGTATTTTGGCCCGGTAGGTAGTGAGTAGGTGTATGTAATAAATGCCTAAGCCTGTCGAAAATAAATATACCACTATTTTTTTTTTGGAGTCGGATAAAAAAGGTCGGCCTCAAGAAATGGCGGTAAGCTTACAAGAATGATGTAATTGTTTATACTTGTTATTATTTTTGTCATAGATCTATAAATTGAAAGGCAAATACAGTTGTGTTTATAATTTCATGCGAAACTCCTCAGCTACGAGGATAACTGATAAATAGATGTAGGATTTATGAAATGTACTTTTATTTTTTTGATTAAATATAAATATTTTAATAAATCCTACTTAATACTTTGTTGTTATTTCAATAATACACAAATATTCATAAACGGGAATCCCAATATATGGCATCCAGCCGTTCATAGCTTCAGTTACTTACCATGAGGCAAACTTTTTGCCCCTACCCGTAGTACTTAGGTTTGCTATCAATAAAATGTTATTAAGAACTATTGAGAATAGGAGAGGAAAGATGATTGGCCACTTGATACGACACACCTTCTTTAAAACGATAGTGGAAGGGAGAAGGAGACCAAGGCGAAGTTTCCTGAAGCAGTAGAAACAGTGGAGGGAGTGTCGTATCAGGAGGTCAAAGTATAGGCATATAATTAGATCGAATTGGAAATTGTTTCACCGACAAGAGCACAGCTCTTAAATTGGAGAGAGAAAATGGTACTTATTGGTTTCTGTAAACAAAGCTAAATGTTTGGAGAAAAATTTAGTGATCGATCCCTATCCCTTCAACATCAGCCACAAGCCGTCCACTGCTGAACAAAGGCCTCCCCCTAAGGGAGGGGTTGTTATATCCCCACGCTTGGCAGGCGTTTTGGGGATCGCAGTATAGGTGGTATCCAATAGAGACGCTGCTGTCCGTATTATTTTCTCTTAGTCGTTCTCTTACAACACAACGGCAGTAGCTGGGAAGGTGCTATTCTTACCGGACACCCCACAGGTAGGGTCTATCCCCTCAGCAGTCGAAAAAACAGAATTGCGTTTTTTTGCAAAATGTATCTATCAAACCTTACTAACAAGTTTTTGCTGTCGAGGGAATCCTTCAGAAGGCCTCCGAGATCCGGAAGTCGTACCCGCTAAAACCTTTGACGCATTATAATAGCCCCGGGAATTTGTGTCACGGGGATGAGAGTAGCAGACCCGCTGCCGTTCTCGGTGGACGCCTCGGGCCCACAACTCAAATGTCCAGCAGCTTCGAAGGACCCTCCCTTTTTTCAGCGGGGGAAACCTTAAAAGGTCCCCGAGTGCTGTGGGGCTCAAACGGGGAATGTGGGATTCTTACCCACTAAACCCCCCGCGGTTGTCGCATCGGCACATAAGATTCCGGTGCTTCCCCCGGGCTTTCTGAACCAGGACCTCAGTGCCTCGCCTTAGAGCCCATTATAGCCCTTGGGGACGGGGGTCGCAACCCCGCCGCCGTCCTCCTCGGAGTCGCCGCCGTATATAGACGTCCTAGGGCTCACACTCCAAACGTCCAGCGACTTTGAAGGACTCTAACCTAACTTTTACTCTTTACCCTTCATCCAGCCTAATGCCTACAACTAAGGGTACGTAGAGGGGTTAATTTAAATAAAACAAGGAGTATAAAAGATTGTCGTATTATTAAAGCTTATGCGTGAGTTTTGTGGGAGTGCCGAGATGGGAGCGCGTCACTGTTCGGAGTCTCTCGTCTTCATGGGCCGCCCGCATCAACTCCCGCGCTCCTAGTGTCGCCCGGGGACTCGAACTGCAACCATATAACCAATTCATCATTATCTCACTCTTAGAGGAAGGATCTCCAGAGAGATGGACACCTTCTCATTCGCACAAGCAAAGAATGAATTTATATGTAACATGCGATAGAAAGAAACAGAGCATATGATTTTATGTTCTTCAGCGTGTGTTCAGCATCGGTTACGGGCTTGAAGAAAAAGCACCAGTGGTGCTTTTTACTTTTGGACTTTTTTTGGTTACAATGTAGCTTTGATATTTTGGTGACTACATTTTAGCCATATTTGAATAAATATCAATAACGTGTGTTTCGTGTAAGAATGGATTTTCTGTCCTTATCGGCGGCACGCTAGCTAGATGTCTTGTCATATTCTGTCTACGATCTCAATAAACAAAGGCCACTCCCTTAGAAGGGTTGCCATAATCCGCACGCTTGGCAGGCGTGTTGGGGATCGCAGTATAGGTGGTAGGTAATACAATAGAAAGACGCTGCTGCCCGTCTTCTTGTTTTCCTTTAGCAACCTCTTACGACGGATACGCGGCGACGCAATCGAGGATGACGTCCACTGGCTTATTAAAAGCCTATTCACTCTAGTCTTGAAGACAACCACATTACAGTGGGGCGACCAAGCGAGCCATGATGGTCGATCGCCTAAACCCTGTCTATTTTTTGTTCTAGAAGGGGAAACTTTCGATTACTCCAGGATCTGTGGGGGTCAACCGGGGTGTGTGGGATACCACCTGCGGCTGTCGCATCAGCACATGAGAGGCTAGACCTGGGATCTGCATCAGAAACTCCTCAATACCCTGCCTTTTATTCCCAAGAAACCTGTTACGGTACTCACGGGGACGGGGATCGCAACCCTGCCACCGTCCTCCTCGGAGTCGCCGCCGTACTCAATGGACGTGCTAGAGCCCTCACTCCGAACATCCAGCGATTCCGAAGGCCTAAGCGAACCTTGATGTTGGGATGTTGTTTCATATACTTCATCACCACAGGTGTACCTTTAGGATGATAATAGCTTGCACTAGCACGCAACGTCGTGCAAAAGATTTTGATTGAAAACTAGTACAGCCTTCATGTCCGCGATAATACATTAAAACTTCACTAACGTGATTCAGGATTGTTTGTGTGACGGTATCTTTATTACAGCGCCATCTCTCGCATTAATTAGTACTTAGTCGTTATGTAAGGAACTCTGTATTAAATGCATGGTAATTTATTTATGAAACTATGACATTCACAGAAAAGTCCACTGAGAAATTCAGAGTTGCGCAAAGAGCAATGGAAAGGGCGATGCTCGGAGTAAACTTGCGCGACCACAAAACCAATGAATGGATCAGGAACAAAACCAGACTGAGGGATGTCATCCACGTAATTGCCCAAAGGAAATGGAGGTGGGCAGGACACATAGCTCGTATGCAGCCCAATAGGTGGACAAGGCGTCTCATGGAGTGGAGGCCTCGAGCGAACGGGAGATTGCGGGGCCGGCCACCTAAACGTTGGGTGGACGACATCAGAGGACACGCAGGCCCTGACTGGATCAGAAGGGCACAAGATCGCCGGAACTGGAGGGAAATGGAGGAGGCCTATGTCCAGAAATGGACGACCGATACAGGCTGAAGAAGAAGAAGAAGAAGAAGAAGAATTTATTTATGCACACAACCACAGGCGGACTTTATGGACTTAATTACCTTGTCCAGACAGTGGGCATGGCGTCCCCGGCTCTGTGGGTCAGCTTGGCCGCCAACGATGCTCGCACCAACTCCTCGGCAAAACTCTTCATGGCCGAGAAAAGGACCGCATGAACCGCGCTGAAAAATAATAATACCATAATTGCCCGAATGCACCAGTAAGAGGACTATGTTTTTTGAGAGTATGTATGTAAGTATGTAGGCCTAGACTGTGACTTACAATACATCGTTACGTTCGTCTCAGTTGTGGAAGTGACTTATTAAATAATAATTATGCTATACATGCTATACTAATATTATAAAGAGGAAAGATTTACATTTTTGTATGTTTGTAATGAATAAACTCAAAAATGACTGAACCGATTTCAAAAATTCTTTTATCATTAAAATGCTACAGCATCCTTGAGTGGGATATTATATATTTATTACCAGAAAAATACTATACAAGGTGTAAGGGACTACGTACCGAAAACTTTTTTATAAGATTTCTCATATCGTCCATTACAACAATATATACAATAATAATAATAATAAGCCCGCAGGGCAGCTAGTGGCGAGCTGTTGGTGCGTAGCGACACCACGGACCCGAGTGCTCCAGAGAGTCGGTCAGGGCCCCCACCTCGGCGTGTCTTCGTCGGCCGAGTGGAAACCGAAGGGGGCCCACAGGACTCTCAGCTCTGGCTTGCCTTAATTGGCCGTCCAGAGAGGAGCTGTTAGAGCTATATGCTCCAGGGGTGGAAGTATTAAAGTGCGTAACGCCGCGAGTAACCACGGAGAAAGCGCAGCACACCTCTCGACACCCCTGAGCCACTCACACCGGTGTTGCACTCCGTCGTCTTCTGACGGCTATATGGAGAGCCCATCTAGTGGGTGGCAAGTCACCGCTTGCCAAAATATAATTAGTACACTAATTATGGCAAGTGACGGCCTATTGCAATAGCCCAGTATTCAGTCCACCAAATGCTCATTAATAAAATCTAGAAATCTTTCCACATACTTACAATAGTCCCTACACCTGTCAGAGTCAACTGCTGTTTATATCTTATTTCCAGCAGTTGATCCTGACAGGTGTGTTCCATACCTACCATTAACTTCTCTCAACAGGCCTCTACGTGTTGGATTCGTCCCCTCGCAAGCCTTTTAATATAGCGGGTGCAATAGCCCGTGTTATAAAAAATCAAAATGGAAATAATAATAATAATATCTTGGGACAATCCACACACGGTCATCCGATCCCAAACTAGGCAGAGCCTGTACTATGGAAACCAGACAACTGATTTTAATACTTATATACTTTTTTTTTGTAAATACATACTTAAATAGATAAACAACACCCAGACACTTGGCGGGAATCGAACCCACAACCCATCGGTTAGCAGGCAGGGTGTCTGACCACTAGACCAACGGGCCCGTCAACCGTATACGTGCGGTATAATATTTATTTTTCAAATTACATTGCTAATTTCAATCAAGCCGCCTGCCAAGCGTGGAGATTATGGCAACCCCTCCCTTCTAAGGGAGAGACCTTTGTTCAGCAGTGGACTTTTCGGCTGCTGATGATTGCTAATTTTGCACAAATAAGTAATTAATTGTTTTATAAATTAATATTAGGCTTTATTATTATACCAATAATGATGTTATCCTAATTTTATTAAAAAGAGCGGCATTCTTTTTTTTGGAAATTCGTGAAACAGCCGATGAAAAATTCCAACACTAGAATGTTCAGAATCATGTACTGGATCCCTGGTATCGGTTTTCGGTACGAGGTCCCTTACACCCCGTATATTTAAGGTCGTTTTCCATATGTTCTTAGTAAGCTACCGCACACCCATCAATGGTTGCACTACCACTTACCATCAGGTGGAATCACGGTCCAGCTAGCTTAATTAACTAAAAAAAGTCTTACCTATAAGAATATCCGTTGCCAATATCCTCATTCCTCAATTCGATACCAATATCTGAACATTTCTTCTCTATAAACAGATATCTTAACCGATCCTCCCCCTCAACCGGCATCACACTTAACCCTTCATCTTCAGAAACCACTTCCCGTTTCACCTGTATCCGGTTCCCGTACGAAACGACATCGATATCGTCGTCCGACAAACTCGTCTCGGCTTGGACGACATTGTCGGCAATTTCATTGAAAACCGACAACGTATTTATGTCGGACGGATTCGGGTACAACTCTTTTATGTCGGATTCCATTCTCCGGGAGCTTTCCATATCGTCCCATGACGACCAGTCGTCCGTTCCCGTTTTAATGTTTAACGATTCCTTTCTGATTGGATAGTGGCCGTGTAGACGGGAGTATAGGAGTATTTGTTTCGTCCGCCATATTGGTTCTTTGTGGACGAAATTGTCGGTTATTATTTTGTTGATTAATTTTGCTCGGGACCACTTTAAAAAAAATACAAAAAACAATATTTTAAAATAATGGCAGAGCCTAGGACCATCAAGGTAGATGTCGCCACAGCGGGGTGTGGGCCCTAGGCCGTCCATTGAGTACGGCGGGCCTGATTGTGACCCCCCTTACAGGTTCCCGGGGGGCTAAAAGGCAACCTGTTTCAGACCCTACTGGAGAGCCCAGGCCCCCGTCTCATGTGCTGATGCGATAGCCGCTGAGTACAGAATCCCATATAGGAATAATATTTTATTTATTTATTTAAAAACGCATGCTTGCGTAGACACTAGTGCACTCGGAGCGGTCAGACGCAGAACCGACTATTTACATGCCCATTGGACGCATGGATCATCTTACTTTACATACAATCAGGTGATCGGCCTGCATTGTTCTAGTCTGTAAGGAACAGCTACACAAAGCTGTTACTCCCCGTGGAATTAGAACCCACGAACCTCTGGTTTGCAAAGCAAGCGGTTCCCCACTGCGCCATGGAGGCTACAAATTCCATATAACCCAATGACCCCCCGGGAGACAAAAAAGGAGGTACCAACGCAATTATTCTGCCGCCAAGCAGCAGTGTGTAAACATTGCTGTGTTCCGGTGTGAAGGGCACTGTAGCCGGAGAAATTACCGGACACAAGAGACTTAATATCTAGTCTCGTGTGATGAGTGACAGTGCTTTGCCACTGTCTTTAGGGTGGTGCCATCAGGCGAACTGGTCTCGTCACAAATATGTATAAAAAAGTAGATTTAAATTGGAATGGTGATACACATACCTCAATATTTCTTCTTTTCGCGAAATCATATTTCCAATACTTGTCTTCGGAGTCTACAACGAACGGGAAATACTTGGAAAAGTCAGAATCCCGCGCCTCATCACTGATCAGTGGTATTTTCTTAACTAAATAATTAACAGACGACCTGACACTGGTCAACCGTCTCACAGCCGAGCATAGACAATCATAGAGAGACTTCTCCTTTTTAATTTCAACATTGGCAACACTCGTGTCAACCCTCTTCGGTGTTGCCAGATAACAATGATCGTTTTCTATATGCGCGTAATTGATTTTAGATTTATTTTCAGTGTTTTTTAACATATTTTTCACTTCAGGTTTCAAGAGGGAGACACCACCACTCTTTTTTTTTCTTACGCTCTTCAATCCGTTGGATTTGACGGGACTGACTTTTGCAGTCTTTGTGTTATTTATAACTATTTCTTGCACTTTGCTTAAATCTAGATTCCTATCCATTTCTAGGTAGTATATCTTCCCAGTGGTTGGATCTATATATTTCACTATCCTCTTCTTAGGCGACGTCGGTTGACTAATTAACTCGTTAGGCACTTCAATACCATCTTTTTCTACACACCATTCGTTATCGATACTTTCTTGCACGACTGACGATTTATCGATAACGCTCCGCTCTATGACATTGTCCAAATCGATTTTCTCATCGGACTTCTCTTTTTTTATCGGCTTTATTATCATTTCATCCACGTCGACTTGCGTTGGGCCTTTAGCGAAAAATTCCAGCCAGTTCTCGGTTTGTGGGTTTGGGTTGGTCTGGTCTGGGCAGTCTGTGGTCTGGTCTGTGGTCTGTTCTATGGTCTGCTCTATGGTTTGCTCGGACTTGACTATTTGTTCTTCGACAATCTCTTGTTCTTCTATAAATTCGTGCGGTAGCATCTCTGGCGTACTATATAACCATACGTCTACTAGTGTTTCGGCTCCTATGGGATTTAAATAATAATAATACAAGTCAGGAAAATATTGGCATAAGACTGTCCTAGGGACCTACCATTAGCTCTTATAGCAATGTTAAAGTAATCTTACTTTTACGCGGGAAGGCGACGCAGATATACTAAGTATTAATGCTGAAGTGTAATGTGTTTTGATGGTTTGGTCTTTCAAAGACAAACAATAATAATAATAAAGAATATGATTTGCAGGAAGAAATTTCTTTAGAAATAAACAGTGCCTTTGAACTTATAGTTCCTAAATTTCACTTTCATTGTTGCGGTGTGAACCTAAATCTATAATTATATTATAAAAATTTGGATGGATGGATTTTTTGTCGTCCAAAAGGCTAAATAGATTTGGAAAGTATGCAAATTGTCCAATTTAATTGAAACTTGGTGAATATACTTCAACGAAATTAATGAAACGCGTAGTTACAACGCGTTATTCAGAATACAATTTCTTAAAGCGTGAAAAAATATATCAATAATTTTGTAAATGTTATTAAATAGATCTATTTGAAAGGTATTTTCTTATATTATAATAACTAGCAATTCCCAGCGGCTACGCCCGCTATTATTTTTTTCTAACCCATTTAACCCCTTTAGGAGTGGAATTTACAAAAACCCTTTCTTCGTGGATGGTTACATCATAAGAACCTACTGTCCAAATTTCAGCTTTCTAGGTCCAGCGGTTTGGCCTGTGCGTTGATGAATCAGTCAGTCAGGACACGTAATTTTATATGTATAAATTATTATCATCATCATCATCAGCCCACATCCGTCCACTGCTAGACATAGGCCTCCCCAAGGCACGCCACTGAGCCCGATCTTCGGCTCCCCTCATCCAGTGTCTGCCAACCGCTCTGCGGATATCCTCGCTCCACCTGGTCACAGGGCGTCCTACACTACGCTTCCCAATTCGCGGTCTCCACTCCAGAACCAGTTTACCCCAACGGTCTTCGGTTCTTCGGCAAATATGACCAGCCCACCGCCACTTCAGCTGATAATTATTATAATTTAAACATATATTATTCTACATGTGCGAAGCCGGGGCGGGTCGCTAGTTATTAAACAAACACATATTTCTGAGGCAGTCGGTTAAGTTTATTATCGTAGCCACTCACCTAACATCTGTAGGCCAGTGTAGTTCCTGTCTAACTTGATGGTGTGCTCCACGGTGGCGGGCCGGTTGTGGTCGGGGAGGGAGAAATGTAACTCTATCTTCACCGGGAACTCGCCCCAGCCGCGCCGCGAGATGTGATACGGCGGTTTGCTGGTGAACACGAATATAATTTCATTTAACAGACTTATAATAGAGGTTTCGTGTACGACTGCTGTATGTTTGTTAGTGGTTGTTTTAAAAATTATGATGTCGCTGATGTCGAATCTTTCGAGACCGTTTTAGTGTTTAGTTTATCAATCTTATGTAAGAAGCTAGCAATGAATAAGTATATTTTTAACAGATTTCAAAAAAAGGATGAGGTTCTCAATTCGTCTGCATATATATTTTTTTTCTATGTATGTTCGCGCATAGCTCTGGCAATTATGAACCGATTTCAATGATTTTTTTTTATTCGAGAGAGTAAACTACTATGATGATTCCATGCAAATTTCATTATGACCGGATATTTTTTTCTGAAGAAACATGAAATATATAAAACTATGTAGACGATAATGTGATCATAACCTACCTAGATTATTTTACCGTCTTCGATGGTTCAATATTTATATATGAAAATATCACTAAAAAGTTTAAAATAAAACCATAAAAAAAATGTAACCTACTTCAATATCACTTTTTTATTTCCGCTTTTATATTATAGAAGTTGGTGTTAGCGTACCTGCTGTGTTTATTTGTCACCAACTTCAATAATATTTAAATTATTTTATACTTTTCAGTGATATTGAAGACGGTTCAATTTAAAAAAAAAAGATTTTATGTCACCAACAGTATAATGTTGCAATATTTTATATACTCACTCTATGTGTACAGTCAGTATTGCGGTACTCACTCTATGTGTACAGCCAGTAATGCGGTACTCACTGTATGTGTACAGCCAGTAATGCGGTACTCACTGTATGTGTACAGCCAGTAATGCGGTACTAACTCTATGTGTACAGCCAGTAATGCAGTACTCACTCTATGTGTACAGCCAGTAATGCGGTACTCACTGTATGTGTACAGCCAGTCATGCGGTACTCACTGTATGTGTACAGCCAGTAATGCGGTACTAACTCTATGTGTACAGCCAGTAATGTAGTACTCACTCTATGTGTACAGCCAGTCATGCGGTACTCATTGTATGTGTACAGCCAGTAATGCGGTACTCACTGTATGTGTACAGCCAGTAATGCAGTACTCACTCTATGTGTACAGCCAGTAATGCGCTACTCATTGTATGTGTACAGCCAGTAATGCAGTACTCACTGTATGTGTACAGCCAGTAATGCGCTACTCATTGTATGTGTACAGCCAGTAATGCAGTACTCACTGTATGTGTACAGCCAGTAATGCGGTACTCACTGTATGTGTACAGCCAGTAATGCGGTACTCACTGTATGTGTACAGCTAGTGTAGCGGTACTCACTCCAGGTGCACAGTATGGTGCGGGGCATACGAGTGGTGCAGGCGCGCCGTGACGGCCGTGACCACGGGGGACAGGTCGGGGCGGTGCGGGGGGCCGCGGATGTACAGTAGCCACTTGTGGGTGGAGCGGTCGGCGCGGGAGGCCGCCGGGGCGTACTTCGACGTGTTACCTGCCGTAAACACAAATATGATACACTATGCGCTAAAAATAATAACATTTTCACTTCATTGTACACCAAAAGTTACATGTAAATTGAACAATACGTTGAAGATATCAATGTACAAAGGCGGCCTTATCGCTAAAAAGCATTCTCTTCCAGGCAACTACTATTACGCTATTAACTTAAATAGGTTTTTATATCCAGTGCGTATATTTCATCACGTAATCAGTATGTAATCAGTATAGTTAATAGATCATATTCACCCGTGGTGTGTCCGGGTAAGAATAGTACATTGGCACCCCCCCATCTCCTCCCGTTGGGTGTCCGTAAGAGGCGGCTGAGGGAAAACCAGAAACCGGGCAGCAGTGTCATTCTATTGGATTACCTAGAGGTCTACCAGAATCTCATAAAAAAAAAAAAAAAAAAAAATTGTAATAGATAAGTTAGATTTAGATGTCGCTGAATAAATGTTTTTCTTTCTTTCTTTCTTTTCTTTCATGGCATAAAAAAATAATAAAAAACTTTGATTTTAATATGGCAATGTCAATTGTCACCTGTCAAATCAAAGTACGTGATTTGTCAACCGCTGCTAAGATTTTGTGATATCTTCAAGGCAATTAGTTCTTTTTGTGAAAATGACGAAAAAGCCACTTCGATCTCAAGCGAGAAATATTGTTTTCAATGTGTATAGTAAAATAAGGGAAGAAGAAGGCGTAAATCAAACTCAAACGTTGATTTTAAAGCGCGTCGTAGAGTTGACCGGTAAGTTGGGCTGAGTTGTTAAGATACTTTTGGTTTATTTTATATTTTTCTTACATAATTGTAGCTTCTTTATAGGGGTTTCCAGTACTACTATACGGCGAATCGTAAGTGAGGGCACATCAAATGATGGTGTATTTTCCACGCCTGGTAAAAAGAGGAGGGGGAAGAAGAAAATCAACTTGGACAGTTTCGATTTAGAATTGATTAGAAATAAAGTAAATGAATTCTATACAGTTCGGAAGGAAATTCCAACAGTAATTAAACTGTTACAAGATATTCTTCGACAAGATATTGATTTCAACGGAGGGAGAGAATCTTTCAGGTAAGAAAAATATTAAGTAATAACCCCTCTAACTGTCACTAGATGATGATGAATGACTAAGCTATCGTTTGAGTAATTTGATATATTTTACTATTTTTTTACAGGCATCCTTAAGGAGATCGGTTTTGAATATGTCAAAAAAAAAGCCATCCAAATTGGTATGCCAATCAAAAAGGACCATTTTGATGGAGAGAGATGACATAAAACTACAAAGATTCAAGTTTTTGAAGCGTATAAAGGAACCGCGAAGCTGAAGAGCATAATAAATTGGATGTGATTTATTTAGATGAGACTTACATTCACGGTTCATGTTCTGTGAACAAGTGCTGGCAAAGCAAAGATATTGCAGGTCCATCTAAAAGTATTTCACTTGGAGCGAGGTGGATCATTGTTAACGCTGGTGGAGAAAATGGCTTTGTACCAAATTGTTCTCTGGTGTACAGGTCAAAAAGTGTATCTGCTGACTATAACCACGATATGAATAAGGAGAATTTTACAAAATGGGTGACAGAGAAGCTAATTCCAAATCTGACAAGGTCTTCACTAATTATTATGGATAATGCTAGTTATCATTCCGTAAGGATGAACAAACCGCCCACACAAGCTAAACGTATCGCTGATATAAAAGAATGGCTTCGTGCAAACGATGTACATTATGATGATCTTTGGCGTAAATGTCAACTTCTTGAAGTAGTGAAACAAAACATGTCTGCGCCCAGGTATGAGATAGATGAAGTATTAAAATCGCACGGTCACGAAGTTTTAAGACTCCCACCTTATCATTGCACTTTGAATCCCATAGAAATGATTTGGGATATAATGAAGCAAAAAGTTGCTGATAAAAATGTAAATAGGCCTGCAAGTGACATATAATTATAAACAGAAGAAGCTTTCTCACAAATTGGTGCAGAGGAATGGCGAAAATGTTGTGAACATGTAAAGAAAGTTGAAAATGATTTTATCAAGCAAGATAGAATAATTGAAATGCTGGAAGAGCGATTTATAGTAAATACCTCTTTATCTTCATCATCTGATGAAGAACAAGAAATGCAAGTGGAGTTCTTGGAATCGTTTTCTAGTTCTGAATGAAGTGTGAAGTTATTCTTATGATTTAAATGATTTATAATAAACTAGCTGACCCGCGCAGCTCCACCCGCGCTTTTATTACATTTTGCTCCCCTTTTCTCCTTCCTCCCTTGATTTATTTCTCTCTCCATCTCTCTCTCTTATAAGAAAAATCTAATTGTATGCTCTCTCTCTCCTCTATCTTTCCCCTCCCGCTTTGGTCCACGTCACACTCCCCCTCTTCTTCTCCCCGTTGTCCTCTCCCTAAACCACCTCCCCCCTGCCTCTTCTCCCACCTTGCTCCCCATCACTCCCCCCTTGCTCCACCTAACTCCCCCTATCCTTCACCTCAACACCCCCTCCTCAAATCCCCTCTCCCACTCTCTCTCCTCTCTTGCACCCTCCTCTCGGTCTATACTATATCCTCGTCAATCAAGGTATCAGCGGTATGAAATATACTTTATGACCTATTCTCAGACCTATCCGATATGCACACAAAACTTCATACAAATCGGTTTACCCATCTATTTAATGACCTTACCTAACGTTGCTTAACCTTAACCTAGCGATATGAAATGTACTTTGTGACCTATTCTCAGACCTACCCGATATGCACACAAAATTTCATACAAATCAGTTTACCCATCTATTTAATAACCTTACCTAACGTTGCTTAACCTTAACCTAGCGGTATGAAAAATAGATATCCAGGACTTTTTTGTAGACCTTGTTAAGGTGTACAATACTGACCTACATTATTTTGATCTATCTCGTAGGGTTCAGCCAGCGGTTGCAATGTAAGCGCAAAAAAAAAATTGTTTATTTACGACATCACATTAGAAACCTCTAAAATTATCAGTGTTTCTCTACTTTATTATGCATGTATTATACATATAAACCTTCCTCTTGAATTAATCTATCTATTAAGAAAAACCGCATTAAAATCCGTTGCGTAGTTTTAAAGATCTAAGCATACATAGGGACAGACAGACAGCGGGAGCGAGTTTGTTTTATAATATGTATAGATTAGCACATAAAGTAATATAAAATTAATTTATTTTTCCTATGTTAAGAACCCGATGTATAGCAACAGTTTTCATTCATATTCATAATATACTTCATGTTCATTAATACTAAAGAGAAATATAAATCAAACAGTATCAAGACCGTTTAATCCAATTTCCCTAGTATTGCACACAACAAATTCTTATTTCCCCATTTGCCATGAGATTCTGGTAGACCTATACCACCTATACTGCGATCACCGAGACGCCTGCCAAACGGGAGGTTTTTCTACTTTAATAATAATCAGCAACAGTCGTAAGAACTTGCCCTAAGAAAGGACGAGTTGCCATAATCCCCATGCTTGCACGTATACTGTGAGTCATAAGTCCCCCCTTCCCTTTTAAAGGGGAGGTATTTCAACTGCCGCTGATTGTTATTATAATTGATACAGAAATTCTCACCTATAACAATCCTATATCTATGCTTCATCTTGTTCCTGGTGGCTTCGTCCAAGGTGACCACGTTGGTGATCTTGGGGTCAAAATGTCGCGGCACCTTCTTGGGCCGGCTGGTGGACGGCTCCTCGGCCGGATCCGGCATGTCTCCGGTCCGGAGATCCGGCTTTTTATCCGGACGTAGAGATTTCGTTGTGTCCGCCGATATTGTGTAGTTACGTTTCTGCAGCATCGCCTGGAGAATATGAAATTGCATTTATGTATGCAGATTAGCAGTAACAGCTCAGTGGGCAACCGCTTGCTTTGAAAACGAGGTGCGCAGGTTCGGACCCCGTGCCTGCACTTCTAATTTCTTTAATTAAGCATGTGCGAATCAAATTTGTGCGATTGTTACTAGCTTTCGGTGAAGGAAAACATCGTGAGGAAACCTACATGTCTAAGAAAGCCTAACTAGCTTTCGAATGACGTGTGAAGTCCGCCAACCCGCACTTGGCCAGCGTGGTGGACTATGGCCTAAGCCCCTTCATCTTGAGGCCCGTGCAGCAATGGGACATAAACAAGAGCTGATATTTTTGGCTTGCCCACTCAGTACCCGCCGGGAGGGGGGCACATTATAGCCCCCGGGAACCAGTCACGGTGCTCACGGGGACGGGGGTCGAAAACCCGCCGCCGTCCTCCTCGGAGTCGCAGCCGTACTGAATGGACGCTGTATAAGGAACCTAATTATTGTTATTTAATATACATACAGAGTAATCCTTCCTTATCTTGTTCCTGGGACCACGACTCTTCAATATCTCAGTCAGGTCCACAGTTTGCTTGCCAAGCAGCTTGCGCACCGACGGGTGTAGGCGCCGCTGCTCTTCCCTGAGCGTCGAGGACACCTGATGATGGAGAGCATACCTATATAATAATGTCCAGGCCGATACTACCACAGCCATCTACGCTGGAGATATTATAGTGCACAAGTGCATTCATTACCACACCGAAGCAGGACTTACTGCTAGGATAAATATGCTGCTAGGAATTGCCATTGGTTCCAAACCAGGCTAGGCCTGTATCTTGGGCATCGAAAAAATTGCCAGACACAGTTACATGTAAACATTTGTGATTGTACAATACAGAGACAGAACTTTAAAGTAATAAATTAAATATCTTGCAGTGAAGAAAAAAAAAACCTAAAAACCATACAATTGGATGAACCTCCTGTCTTCACTTTTCGTGCACTAATGGCATAGATATTGTATAAAATATCATTGGATAACATGATCCAATTGTTAGTAACCTTCTAATCCTATGTTAGCAAACAATTGAATTTTATAGTTTGAGTAGTGTAGGACTCCCTTAGGTTAGGTGACTTAGGTCTTCGGAGTAGCTGGACGTTCGGGATGTGGGCCCTTAGGACGTCCATTGAGTTCGGCGGCGACTCCGAGGAGGACGGCGGCGGGGTTGTGACCCTCGTCCCCGTGAGCACCGTGATGGCACCCGGGGGACCACAATGCGTCCCCCGGCGGCGGGCTCAAAGGCAAGGCACTGAGGTGCCCCTGGTGCAGATCCCAACGGAGGCCCCAGGTTCGCCCCTCTTTATGTGCCGATGCGACAGCCGCGGGGGTTTTAGTGGGTAAGAATCCCACATACCCCGGTCGAGCCCCACAGCTCTCGGGATCTTTGGAAGATTTCCCCCGCGTAAAAAAAAAAATTACTTAGGTGGAGTAAGGTGACTGGAACTGAACTGAACTAGTGTAGGACATAGCTATAGGCTGATGGTGGAAAATAATGGTTGACAGGCACATTGGCCTAGTGGTTAGACACCCTGGCTACTACCCAATTGGCTGTGGGTTCATTTCCCTCCTTGCATGAGGGTGTCATCTATATATAACTTTGTATTTACAAAAAAAAGGTAGGGCTCTGTCTACTTTAGGATCAGGTGACTTTGTGTGGATTATCCCAGGATATTATAATTTTTATTATACCTCTGCCCTGGCTCTCGGCTCATGCTGTGCAGCTATCTCATCCTGGATCTGACCATTAGTGAGCTGCAGCTTCTGGTCCTTGTAGTAGCTGCTCACTATTGCATACCGGAGACGGTGCAGCAGCCGACGGGATGTTGTCATGCTGAGGATATAGTGGAGACATTTAGAAGAATACTTCATCAGCAGCCAAATGATGTCCACTACTGAACATAGGCCTCCCCATTACAAGGGAGGGATTCCATAATCCCTATGCTTGGCAGTTATCTTGGGGATCACTAGTATAGATGGTAGGTTATCGAATAGAAAGATGCTGGCACACTGGGTATAGATGGTAGGTTATCGAATAGAAAGATGCTGGCTGGGTGCTATTCTTAGCCAGATACCCCACAGGTAAGAAGGAGTAGAATACTTAGTACTATATTAATCTACCAATTGATCTACATTATATACAGGGAATGCTAGTCTGAAGTTGAGAGATCTTGTCTAGAATAGCATAAATAAGATTTACATCCCATTTTAAACTGACACTGCAGTTTGACAGGCCTGTTGGTCTAGTGGTTAGAGACCCTGGCTGCTACCCAATAGGTTGTGAGTGCAATTCCCACCAAGTGTCTAGGTGTTATGTATATATTTAAGTATGTATTTACAAAAACCAAAGTATATAAATATCAGAATCTGTTGTTTGGTTGGTTGTACAGGCTCTGCCTAACTTGGGATCAGGTGACCATGTGTGGATTATCCGAGAATATTATTATTATTATTAATTATGTTTAAAAGCATCTTAGTGACAAGCAGATTGTTTCCCAGATGGTAAGTGACATGCCAGCCCATCGACAACTGCAATGTACTTTTAACAACATTAGTTTTTAAATGTTTTTAGTCAAAGGCTGGGGTTGTTTTTACTACTTATAAAAGTTGTCTGTCATGCTATACTAAACATGTGACAAACAGCTGCAGTGACATTATAATAACAACAGTTTTAACTTGAAAAACAACATTCTGTTTATAGTACAAAAACATATCGAATTTAACAGTAAACTGGAGTTATAACGGTTCTGCTTTGCTTGTATTGAGTATATACTGATTTTAAGCATTTGTTTACTCATAAAAACAGCCTTACCGTTGATCTATAAGCATCACTTCATTCTCTCGTATATCCAGCTCGTTTAAAAATTCCCGCCTAATAATATCTCTTATTTTGTCAACTTTCTCCTCCTCTGACTGACTTGGAGGCTCCTCTTTGACGCACACCGGCATTTCAGGATAATCCGGATCATGGTATTCCTCTTTTGGATCCATTTATGATTGTATTAACAGCTAAAATCTAGATACGCCCTAAAGGCGTACTTTGTTGTAGGGGTGAATTATACGGAATTACACTTAACACGGCACTTATGTTTTTGGTTATTTATCACATTTACTCACAGCTCTGTAAGGTCGGTGTGCTTAATAAACGCTAATTATTGGAAAACAATATCATTTCAATAATAACCAATTTCCGCGATTGACTGACAGACAGTGAAAAGGTCAACAGCCGATTCATTCATTCAAGTTTTATAATGCATTCCTATTTAGGTAATTTTTTCTCAATGGAAACTCCTTACGCCTATCTTTTCTTGACTTTTGTTTGTAATCTTATCGTTACATAGTTTGTAAATTGCACCGTAAGTACAATGTAACCTAAAACTTGAAAAAAAAAATGTTCTTTTTAGTAACTTTATTGTTGTTGGTTTGTTTGCCTTTGCTGTGTATTTTTTTTTTTCACAAAACGGTCGATAAATAGCACATGGTCGTCGCACGGCTCACGTGCAGTACATCATTACTGTAAGAAAATAGCAATAAAGGCCAGTAAACAATCGTAATCATATAATTTTGTGTTTTTATATTGGAAATAAATTAATTTTATTTTTGTAAAAAGAAAGCAGGCGAAAATCGGAATCTTGTCCAAAGAAATTGAAAAATTTGGCAACACCGCTAAAACAAAATAGTTTTTTTTTCTACCAACAACCTTTCTAGAATCTGTCAGTCAAACAGTCAAATGTCAATTTGTCAATTTTTTGACGTAGGTAGGGCTGGCTGTTGACGTTTTCCCCAATAAATAATCTCTAGAAAAAACTACTTTCACAAGTATATAGTGTGACAGAAATCGTTATTAAAACGGCACCAATACTCGCATCGCCGCCGCGGAGACAAAGGAGCGTCGACCGGGATGTGAGGGCTCGTGGGGACGAGCGCGCGCCTATGTCCGACTCCCAGACAAAAGGCCCAGAGGCCATGTCCGATCGCCGACCGTTCTTTTATCCAGATAGCAGCAGTGACACCGAGGAGTACAGCAGGGACGAGGAGCGACGCAAGCGGCTATCCAAACGCACCGGACCCAGCGTAAGAAGACCGAATATGCCGCCGAAAAATCTAAATGCAAACACCCCCACACCGTCCACTTCGTCAGCTCAAGACCCGCCAAGAAACGGCCAGAAGACGCAGAATCAGCTCGGAGAGGACAGGATAACGTTGGTCGTGGACAACACACGATTTGTGGTGGACCCAGCGCAATTTACAGCACACCCTAACACCATGCTTGGAAGAATGTTTAGTTCTGGTAATATTTGTGATTTATGTTAATCATTAACAGAGTTTAGTGGTGTTATAGGTTGATGTCTTGAGTTTACAATAGAGTGACCTCAGTGCCTTTGCATTCTGAGGTCATGAGTTCAATAAACTTACTGTATTTTACTATACTATGTAGCTTTCTTTGTGTGTATTAACAACTTTAAACTAACTTTTAAGTTAGGTATTAAAAAATTCCTGTTATTTAAATAAATGCACAGCAAAATCTAGTAGAATATAAGATGTTCTTTAAGACATTAAATATTCCTTGCCTAAAAATAAATCTTATCTGTTCTTTGCTGACTTCTATACAACAATGCAAGTCAAGTGCAAGTCAACAAGTATTTTGTGTCCAGTAATTTCACCAGCTACAGTGCCCTTCACACTGGACCATAAAAACTGGGACCCACTTTTTACTTGCTCTCCGAAGCACGGACCCGTTTAGTTCAAATGGTGTTAAACGGTCACCCATCTATTTAATGACCTTACCTAACGTTGCTTAACCTGATCGATTACAAAACCTTGATAACAACTCACTATGAGTGTTCCCTTACTAATATTTATTATATTATAAAGAAAAAATGATAAAATCGGACCAAGCGTATAACCAAGTACCCATTTTGACTTTAGTCCCCTCTCCCAAAAGAAATGTGTTAGATTACGGGATAAAAAGTATCCTATGTCCTACCTCATAGTAAGATCTCAAATCATGCCAAGTTTCATTTGAATCCATTCAGTAGTTTCGGCGTGATGCGCAGCCGTGATACAGACAGACAAAAATTAAAAAAATTACATTTGCAGCCTCAGTATCGGTTATAGAATGCCCTCCAAATATAATTTTCAAAATATCTTCAATGTACAGAATTGGACCTGTTACAGTTTTATTATAAGTATAGATTATGAGTAGATTGCATTTCAATAATGCTCATAAAAAGCTTCATATTTTTTTAAATTCTTTTTTGAAACTTGTGTTTGAATAAGATATTAATGATTATTAATTTATTTCAATGTATGTAAAACTAATTGAGTGAGCATAATTGAGTCCACTGCGGCCTTTTGGTTTGTTGTAATTTATTGTTTTCTTCTTTTCTCCCTTGCTTTATGTTTCGAATGGCAGGACACACTATCCCTAATGTAGATTCATTTGTAACAAAACAAACAAAGTGAAAAAATGCCGACAAGCCCGAAAATAATGCCCATTCAAAAGTGCTAGCGTTAAGCCTATTTGAAATATTTTTTTTGACTTGGACTACTTTTTAATATAGGTAAATTTTTACAAAATTTCTATTTATTATTTCAAGTCTAAGCACAGGCAGTCTACTCATTATGGGTGTGGTAAGAGGTCATTAACCTCCAGAGAGACTGTACAACAACTGTGTACAGCCACTTAATGAGCAAAGAGTTATCAATAAACAGTATATTATAGTGCAGAAATACTTGCCTAGACACAAATGCACTGTCTCTGCCTTCTTCTTCTTATTCATATGCGCATTGTACACAACTCGACGATATGCCTATTTGAGTGTACATAGGTTGGTTGACTCCCATTCCAGCTCCACCAAGAAGTCTTCCTGCCACCGCTGATTCTGCCTTTATTTTCACAATTAGTTTGATTTAAGACAGACACAACCAGGGAGAAGTCAGCAGCAGGATTGACTGTTTTCATGCCTGTTTGATGCACCATCAATCATCTTACTTTCCAGATAATCAGGTGATCAGCCTGCATTGTCCAAACCTGTAAATAACAACTGCACATGATATTGCTCCCTGCGGAATTTTGAAACCACAACTTCTTTTTTTTCGCAGGGTAATCCTTTAAATAGTCCCTGGGACCTGTGTGGGTTAACCTGGGTTAGTGTGATATTTACACATTAAACCTCCGCGGACCACGCGTCGGCACATGAGAGGGGACACTAGGGCCCTCTGGTGAGATCTGCACCAGGGCCCCCTCAGTGCCTTGCATTTGAGTCCGCCGGGGCTCGCAACCCCGCCGTTGTCCTCCCCGGAGTCGCCGCCGTACTCAATGGAAGTCCTAGGGCTCACACCCCGAACATCCAGCGACTACGGAACGGAGGGAGGGTTATGATTTTATTTAACTAGAATGTATGTTCATCTGTTCCCGCATATATTCTAATCTACTTAACATAATTTGACAAGTAGGGTGTCGTTAGAAGCGTCTTGATTGTCCGCTGGTTATAGGCTTTATAATATCACATTATTAGACTGCGATTTTATCCGTAGTCGGGTTTTAGTTTTTAAAACTTATTACTTGTTTTTAATTTTGGTCATAATCCTGTTCCAGGCCTAGAATTCACACACCCCAACGAACGCGGCGAATATGAAGTGGCTGAAGGCATATCGGCGACGGTGTTCCGCGCTATCTTGGAATACTACAGGTTCGGCAGCATCCGGTGTCCGCCCACCGTGTCGGTCCAGGAGTTGCGGGAGGCGTGCGATTATCTACTGGTGCCCTTCGATGCCAACACTGTGAGGTGTCAGGTGAGCATCCGAAGCACGTCTACTGCTGAACAAAGCCCTCCCCCATAGAAGGGAGGGGTTGCCATAATCACCACACTTAGCAGGCGTCTTGAGGATCGCAGTGTACATATGCTCGTGTGAGTTCTAACCATAATTAATCATTTCAGAACCTAAGAGGTCTCCTCCACGAACTGTCTAACGAAGGGGCCCGTCGCCAGTTCGAGTCTTTCCTGGAGCGCCTCATCCTCCCTCTTATGGTGGAGTCAGCAGAGCGAGGGGACCGGGAGTGCCACGTGGTGGTACTGCTGGACGATGACTCGGTGGAGTGGGACGAGGAGTACCCCCCCCAGATGGGCGACGAGTACAGCCAGACGGTGCTTTCCACGCCACTCTACAGATTCTTCAAGTATATTGAGAACAGGTCAGTTTGTAGTTCAGTAACCTGATAGTCATCATCATCAGAAGCCTAAAGACGTCCATTACTGAACAAAGACCTCCCCCTTAGAAGGGAGGGGTTGCCGTTATCTCCACGCTTGACAGGCGGCTTGAAGATCGCCGTACACGTGGTAGGTAATCCAATAGATACGACGCTGCTGCTCGTCTTCTGGTTTTCCCTTAGTCACCTCTTACGGACCCCCAACAGGTGGAGATGGGAGTGTGCTATTCTTACCCGGACACCCAACGGGGTACTACTCATACCATCGTTTAAAAAAAGTAGCATTTTGTTCCAATATGATTAATTTACAGGGACGTAGCAAAACAAGTGATGAAAGAACGAGGCTTAAAGAAAATACGCCTAGGGGTCGAAGGTTACCCAACATACAAAGAAAAAGTACGCAAACGCCCCGGGGGACGGGCTGAAGTCATCTACAACTACGTCCAGCGACCATTCATCCATATGTCCTGGGAGAAAGAGGAAGCCAAGAGCCGCCATGTAGACTTCCAATGCTTCAAGTCCAAATCTGTTACGAATCTGGCAGAGGCGACAGCAGACCCTGCGATAGAATTGGAAGCCAACAGAGTGAGGGAGGATGACCCTCCGGAGGTCCCACCTGAACCTCAAGAGGAGGAGGTCCAGTGATCTATGGTCCGAGGGCCAGCAGTCGCCTGGATGATGGGGCTGTTCTGCTGGCTCTGATCTGAAGCTGCATCGAGACCATTGAAACATTGTTCAGAACCATGTTTTGTGTGGAAAATTGTTTTAAACAGTTGAATAACGTGTAACATGTGTGATATAATGTTTCCAAACATTGTTGTTTTACACCGGAGATAGTTGGCGGCGAAGTGAGTTTAAAAATATGTTTTATTCATCAAAAACATGTGTAATTCTGTTCATATTACCATCTTAGTAAATTCACTGCCGGTTAAAACAAGTATAAAAGGATGTAACAAAACAGTAATAGCTTTTAATTATTGATTAATGTTTTCGAAACATTTTGAACATGTTGCAAAGTACTACTGCAGTAAATAAAGATAATGGTAAAGTTGATGTTTAAATGTTTTGCAACATGTTTTAGATAACCAATAACATACCATGTTACCAACCTACCATGTTATACATTATATCTTGGACGCCATGAACCCAAGACAATGGTTCGAAGAACGTGAAGTGACAAGTGTTAACCAATAAAAGACTTTAAACGTACTTATTTAACGCACATTGTTATATGTTTATCCCATATATTCACGGCCGTTATCCTTATATTGGGGTGAGTAGTGCAAGTGAGACATATCTTCACAGGATGCATGGTCACATTTTCTATATCCATTAAATGTTTATTATTATTTAGAACATTTTTTATATTATTATTATTGTTTATTGTAAAACATAATATAATATTTTACGTGTTCATTTTAGACTTTTTTTTACATTTCGTTCTGCGTTTTAATATCACTTCACTCTTTTGATATATTTTGTAAATTTAACACTAAAAAATGACAAAATAGGCTCAGGTTTCTTTATGAGAACGAATTTATAATTAAAATAATATTTTCAAGTTAATTAGGACATCTGGAAGAGACTAATAATCTATTTACCATAACATTAATCTTATTGTTGAATAGCTGAGCCACGCAGCTTTTCCAGACATTTCCAACAATTATCGTTTTAACTAATTTACACAAAACCTTGACAAATTATATATCTAAAACTTCCTCATGAATCCCTTAACAATTTGGTGAAAACTGCATGAAAATCGGTTCAGTAGTTTTGAGTTTATCGCCAACAGATAGACAGACGCGGCGGGTGACTGTTTTATAATGTAGTGAATATCTAAATCAAGTTGTGTTGGTTCCATGTAAAATGTTTTTTTTTCTAATATCATCTATGTTTTGTTAACTGAAATAAATGATTACAGAGTTATAATTAAACATTCCCGTGTGTACCTACTGTTTATGAAGGATGTCACAAAATTAGAGGATAAGATGAGCCAAAATAAAAAGCATTCGATATTGATTAAATAACTTCGATATTCTTAGGTTTATTATACAAAAGCTTTGAAAAAAACTGGGAACACAATAGGCTTATCTTATTATATGGACTTAATTTATAATTATTTGATACCCATAACTGCTTTTAATACAACAGTATGTAAACATTGCTGCGTTCCGGTGTGAAGGGCACTGTAGCTCGTGAAATTACAGGACACAAGAGTCTTAATAACTATAATGTCTTTTGTGTCATTTTGGTATTACAAATATCTATGGGTGTGCGTGTCGCTTCCCATCAGGCGACCCTCCAATTAATCTCGTCACAGGCCTCTTATAATGTAAGTGCCTGCCAATCAGACGGGACGCACAGTGAAGTCACCTGGTAATTACTGAAGGATAATTCGTTAAAATCGTTTTGACAATTATTTAATTAATGTGATTTGATGGCCATGTTCTCGTTTTTCTTTATTAAGTAAGGCTGAAGGCTAGATTTTGTAAACATACAAATTATTAATGTAATTTGTACCGAACTTTATGTAGATTTTGTATTAAAAATATTTCAGTACTAACTAATTTCTTTTATTTTTGGTATCTGAGCTGCGTTGCGGGCCTGCTTTTTGTAGGCGCCGCGACGCCCTTGCTATGACGCCTAGACGCTTTTATTTAATTATAACTTCGTAACGCCTAAACTATAGAGGGGTCGCGGTGCCTTTATTTCATTATAACGTAACGCCTAAACTATAACGGGTGTAAGGGACATCGTACCGAAAACCGATACCAGGGATCCACAACATGATTCTGAACATCCTTGTGTTAAAAATTTTCATCTTCAAAATCAAATACTTTTTTTAAATAAAATTAGTATAACATCATTATTGGTATAATAATAAAGCCTAATTTTAATTTAAAAACAATTAATTAATTATTTGTTTTTTATTTTATTTATTATTTATGCACAAAAGCAGTGCATAGTCAATTAATTAATAGGCAATTAACTATTATTATTTTAGAAAATTAGCAATGTAATTTGAAAAATAAACATTATTCCATATTCATTACATGCTCGAAAATTAATGTCAGTCATTTGTCATTTACGATATAAATGGTTACCATGAAGCTATTATGTCAACAATGGAGCCCAAACTCCAAATACTTGATTGAGGCATACGCTATCCCTTTCATTGAGGTCCGATGTGTGGTCCATGTTATAATTGACATTACCCGAGAAATGGATACCCTAATATAGAAATGCTTTACTTACACATCAAAAGAATGTTTTCCACCCGAAAACTTAAAATACGATGACAATCATGTCTAATAAAAAAAATATTGGTACTGTTCTGCGAGTTCGATTAGAATAATGCTCTATTGTGTTTTCGCCAATTATACTCAAATGCAATTTTAATTACCGATTTTAAGGGTTCGTATTTTGTGGCAACACTGTCGCTTATTGTCAGCATCGTAGTAGTGTTAAATCCTCTTTGGTCAGCATGAAACTGTCTGTCATATAAATCGATCAAACATTTAAATACCATAATTTCACGATAAAGTGAATTAAAATCATAAAAATGGTGATAAAATGTGCAGTACTTGGTTGCAAAAATATGTTGTATCCAGTATTTAATACCGAATATCACTCGTAAGTGCGATTTTGTTCAATAATTACCTACCGATGATCCCTGTGCATTATGCACCATATTTTCGATCAGTTCTTCTTTCGATAGGCACATAACACGTTTTCAGTTCGTTTGTTAGTATTGGGTTTAAGTTTATATTAATTTGTACTTGAATTATTTAATTTTAAAATATTTCACATTATTTTAATAGAGTAACCATGGTAAAGATTTTTTGAAGACTTTCCGTTTTGGGGAACTTTTACCGCCACTTTATGATCAAAAAATAAACGATGTATTTAGTTCAAAGGATTGATATTGAAAACATATTGTATGTTCATTAATTTTACAAGTGTGTAGGTATGTAGGTTAAGTAGGTTCTTGTACAGTTAGTTTTGTAACTTATTAGATACATATTATTAAAATCATATTTATTCTTGTCGCCTCCTAGTCCTGTCGCGTCTAGTAGCCTCCGTGGCGCAGTGGGAAACCGCTTGCTTGCATACCGGGGGTCGCAGGTTCGAATCCTGCGGGGAGCAACAACTGAAAATGAAAAAATGAAAAATGAAAAAATATTTATTATAAATTACAAATCTTTCGTTATGAGTTACATTACATAGTGATGCATTTCCAACGTTAACAAAATTTGCAATTTGTAGAAAGTATGTACTGAAAGCTTTTACACGGTCCCCTCACTAGGCTTGCCTGTATCGAGGGGTCCCATAATGACACAGTTTATCCAAATAGCAGTCAGAGACATGCATGCAGGTGTTGTACACGGTTGACTTAGTTAAATTTAAAAATTAAAAGATAGAATTCACAAGAATAGGCATCATACTGAAAACTTCCTTCTTAATAATATATATTTATGATATATAATAAATATTAATATATGTGCGTACATAAAATATAAATAATCGTTAGTAAAATATATAATATATATAATATATACTACATGTAACTTTAACTGCAACATTAGTAAAGACGAGAAGTTTAAAATATTAGTGGTGATGTAATAGGTATAATTATTATAATAACGAACTGATTAGTTTCTCAGTATCTTCGTACGACAAGTTAGCTAATAAGTCTTGAATTTTTATCTTTGCTTCTGGTACTGAGCAAGATCGAATATCACACCGTTTTGATATATTGTTATAAATAAGCGCAGCTATATGTGGACGGAAACGTTTGGCGAAAGTGGTTTGGGTGGGAGGCAATGCAACACTGAAAATTCTTTTTTTGACCATCAATGTGTATTCAGGGCAATTTAAGACATTTTTGTGTGAAGTCAAGGCGGTTGCGAGTATAAATAACTTACGTACACTTAGCACTTTTAAATCTTGATAAACGTTAGCGGTCGGGTATCGCCGTGTTTTTTTCAGCATTACCTTTAATACTGCTCTCTGTGCGCGTTCTAGCTGTAACATACGCGTCTTTACCGCACCTCCCCATGCTGGTAAGCAGTAAGACAAAAGTGATTGAGATAAAGCAAAATACGTGCTTTTTAATGTTTCCATGGAGGCTACATCTCGAAGATCTCTCATCACATTTATTGTTTTCCTTACCCTATTAGATAAAAAATCAATGTGCTGTTGAAAGTTAAGCTTATCGTCGATCATTATACCGAGGTATTTTACAACATTCGTTTTAGTTAGGACTTCGCAAGAACAGGAGTTATTGGTATCATATTGACATGTGTGTAAGATAAGTTTTATATACGGTGGAGGTGCAGAAGATGCGGTCTTATGGAAACATATATAGTTGGTTTTTTTAGTGTTTAGTGTGAGAAGGTTATTACTTAACCAATTGGATATAGTTTTCATACCCTTTTCTGCATTACAAATTGCTTTTTCCCAGTTTTTTCCTTGACAAATAATTGCCGTGTCATCCGCATAACAAATCAGTTCTGCATTTTTGAGGTGTAGGTTGTGAATATCATCCATGTAGATATTAAATAAAGTAGGAGATAAGATGCTGCCCTGGGGCAATCCAAAAGTGACATTTTGGGTATTGCTGAAGAGGTTGGAGACTTTCAGACACTGTCTTCGTCCAGATAAGTAATTACTAAACCACATAAGAGGGGTGCCTCTGATGCCTTTTTGCTCCATCTTTTTCAAAAGTATGGGGACGGAGACTGTGTCAAATGCCTTCGCCAAGTCCAGGAAAACACCAATACAGGGCATTGATTTATCAAGCAGCGATGCAATTGAGGATGTCAGGTTGGAGACAGCATCGTTTGTAGATTTTCCCTGCCGAAAGCCGTATTGCTTGACGGAGATTAACTTGTTTTGATCAAGGAAGTTAATTAACCTTTTACTTATAATTTTCTCCAGTAGTTTAGAGAACACCCCTAAAAGAGCAATAGGTCGGTAATTGTCAGGCTGATTTTTTGCTCCGGCTTTATGTATTGGAGCGATCACAGCGGTTTTCCAGACATTTGGAAATATGCCTGACGATATACTTCTGTTAAATAAGCTGGTTAATGGTTGAACGATAGCGCCTTGAAAAGACTTAACAAGGCCATTATTTAGTCCATCTAGCCCAGGAGATTTATCATTTACTAAGTTATTGATCAAAGTTTTCACTTCTATTTCGTCTGTAGGCTGTATGAAGAAAGAATTAACAGGTGTTTTGGCTGCATTTATATTAGCAGCAAGGTCAATTTCATTCGTTTTATTCGATTGTAATATTTTGTTTGCTAAGTTTTGTCCAACAGTGCTAAAATGCGCATTGCATAAATCCAAGGATTGCTTGTGATTAATGCTTCCCGGGACAGACATTAGTTCAGTTGGAACTCTGTTACTGGTAGAGATATGACACACTTCTTTTATGGTTTTCCACAGTTTTTTTGGATTATTTTTATTTTCTATTAGCGCCTTATTATTGTAATTGTCTTTAACTTTCCTTATTATGTCTATGTAGTAATTGCGGTAACGCGAGTAGATTACCTTAGCTATAGGATCGCTAGGGTTGGCTTTGGTGCGCATATGCAGCCGATCTTTGTGCCTCATGCAACGTAGTAATCCTGGAGTTATCCATGGCTTTATGCAGAGTTTTGAGCGGCTTATTACTGTTTTGCGTGTATGTTTATCTATAATTTTTGTTAATGTTTCCATAAATTTATTAGCCGCCTCATTTATATCCGATGAATCTAAATGCCTGCCCCATTCTATTTCTTCAAGATCTTTCCTTATTCCTTCGAAATTTCTAATTAACTTTATTCTGCTTGGCTTACTACTTGTGTCATTATTTAAGTTAATGCCCAGTATTATTATATCATGATCAGTCACGTCTATCTGACAGACTGAACCCAAAACCGGTTATTTGCTCCTAACAAAAAAATGATCAAGAATAGCAGTTCCTCGAGTAGGATGTGATATTGCAGATATCATTCCATTTTCGGCCATGACACATAAATATTCGGAGACTGTACTATCAGTGGCTACATGCGAAATATTGATATTAATATCTCCAGTTAGGACAAGGTTCTTCCTATCGTTATATTTATGAAGATTGTACTCCAAAGACTTTAAAAAAGTATCACACTTCTTGAAAGAAGGTGATCTGTATATAGCGATTACAGTGATTACGTTTGGGATTTCAATACAGATACAATCTGCTTCCTCAATCATGGGTTCCATTAACGTGACTTCCCAAATTTCTTTGACATATACGACCACTCCGCCGTTCTGATTTATGAGTTTATTTGACCTGTAAGAAATGTATCCTTGCATTTGGGGGATGATAGTACTGTCATTGATTCTACACTCCGTGAGACATAGGATATCAAACGTGACTTTCATTCTATGTAAAGCGATAATAAGATTGTCAAAGTTTTTGTTGATACTCCTGATGTTTAATGTAAGTATTCTAAAATTATAACCCGATGAGAATACTTTATAACATAGCTCCGCTTCCTTTATGACGTGACAATCAATAGCGTGTGAATCTATCTCATCGCCTATATTATCAAACGCCATCATGGTGGTTAGAATAAAGGGTAAAGTCACTTAACTTAAGTGTAATACTTTGTTGGTTGTGTAAGTTTATCTTGAGAGAGTTTAGATGATTGCCAAATCTAGAGGTGTGAATAATGTGATATATTGAAGATAAGCAGTTATTTTGATTTTTTTCTGAGAATATACTTACGAAGGTATGCACATTTCCTTTACAATATATTAAGATATTTATTACATGATACGTATAATAGTACAATATGTTATGAGTTGTTAGTAAATAATCTGTATATGCTATAGTGAGGTGTTTATTAACATTAGTATGAAAAAATAAAGTAGACAAGATACTAAAGATTATGTTAAGTTTCCTTAGGGTCCAATTTTCCCACAAAACGATCAAGATCAGCGACGTCATGTATGCGCGTTGCTGGTTTCCCGTTGAATTTACGGATGTATATAGACCCTTGGCTACAGAAGCATTGAGCGAGTCCGAGTTCTTTGGTTTTGACACGTGCCGCGCGAAATAAAGTACGATTAACTTTAGTTAACCGTTCATTAAAGAAGATTTTGAGTGGTATGCCCGCCAGATCTAAGTCATTGCTATTGAGGTTGCGTCTCTGCTTTGCGGATTTTAAAAGCTGGTCTCTCTTTTCTCTTCTAAGAACTTTGTGTAGTTGTTCCTCACTGGCTAGGATAATGCAGGCCGGTCATTGTCTGTAAAGTAAGATGATCCATGCGACGGATAGGCATGTAAAGTACACTTGTGCACTTGTGTCTACGCAAGCATTTGTGCACTGGATGATGGCTGATCTTGCGAAAGATTAGCCGCTGTGGTTGGATTGGCCGTATCGGCGAGAGTACCTATATCATTCCATAAATATACATACTGTTATATTTACCCCTGGTCAATATTAATACATTTTTTATTTTCTTGTAGATTTCCTAAAAATATTGAGTGAAGGAATGTACCTATGACTATCCATTGTCCCATTGGAAAATAAATTTGATGAAGCTGCAATGATCTGCTGTTGGTCCAATGGAAAACTAAATTTACCGCGAATGCTTTTTCTATCGTCTAATGTGTTGGTTAAAAGGTGTTTTAGTTGTTTGCATATAATGCTAATTGCTATTCAGTATCTTGTGATTAATCGGAGATCGTTAAACGTACTGAATAAATGATTTTATAGCACAATATTTTTTTTAATCATAACTTCATATGCTTTTATTTTCACAACCATTAGCTTATTATTTATCCCTTGATTTTCTGTAAAGTAAGATGCTCCATGCGTAAGATGGGCATGTAAAATGTTGATCCTGCACCTGGTCTCTCCCCGGTCGTGTCGGTTTTTCATCCCATCGTATTTTGAGAGGTAAACGGAAGAGAGAGAGAGAGAGTGCAGTTGTGTCTACGCAAGCACTTGCGCACTATAATATATTTTGCGTAGACTGAGATCTTTCAAAATACCCACTGTGGTCATATCGGCCAGAAGGAGGTCCTTATTTATTTATCATCTGTTTCCCTATCAATCACAGTTTGTTCTTCTTGTACACAGTTCTTCCGTATTTGGGCTGCTCCAACCCATAATCAGACTGATTAAGCAACTAGACATATTTAATCGGTTTAAACTTAAAGCATAAACAAGCCAAGTAAGTCGTATTATGCGACGAAGTTAAAAAGATGTCCTGATTTTTCATGAAACATTAAGGTTGCCCTCTTAGAAAGAGAGATCCGACCTCAATGAAAGGGATAGCGTTGACCTCAGGCATGTATTTGGGAGTGTTTCCTCCACTTTGACCCTAATAGCTTCATGATGGTTACTGTAATATTGTAACGGACATTACTTGACGTCTTATAAAAAAAAAATCGGTACGATGTCCCTTACACCCTGTAGAGGCGTCGCAGTGCCTTTATTTAATTATAACTTCGTAACGCCTAAACTATAGAGGCGTCGCGGTGCCTTTATTTAATTATAACGTAACGCCTAAACTATAGAGGCGTCGCGATGCCTGTATTTAAGTATCCGCTAGAGGCGCTGGTGTGAAATGTATGGAAAATCATCACGCGCTCACGCGTGTCGTTCTCACTGATTTCTTATACTAAGCCTAGGTCTCTGCTTAGAGTAGTATTATAGGTGTCCGTCAGGATGACCGGACCACAGCACGGATTCACGTGAAACTTTACCAAGATTTAGTACCTATTTTGTACTATTTTGTACCTATGTTTAAATATTTTGTACCTCAGTAATAACAAAGTTATTTAATAAATAAAGTGGGAAGCCATTCTGACGTCAGGATGGCTTCCCACTTTTTACTTTGGGTACTTACGGTCCATATATTGCTGAAATCTTTGCATAATAATTTAGTACCTTTTTTGTACCTACGATAAATATATGAATATTTAATGTATTCCGTTTAAAAATTACTTTTATAACATTATAAACAATTATATATGGAGCATCATTCATCTGACATTTGTCTGACATATTATAATGTAACATGTAGTCCCCTATCCTGCGAAACAGAGCAAGTATTCAGTATTTTCTTTAGGATATTCCGACCCCGCTTTGCGTTTCATAATTCTCCATCACGGCATACATTCATGCAGTAACAATCATGTGCTACATTCGACCCTCTCTGATGAAATTTAATAGATCACGTTTGAAACTTCATCAAAATTTAACAACGTAACCTGGTAACGGCGGGCAAATAATATTATTAATTGTTATTGAAGTTAGAACTGCACAATTTCTTAACTTTTTTCAATTACGATTACGTATAATAATATAATATTCTGGGACCAATCCACACACGGTCATCAGATCCCAAACTAGGCAGAGTCTGTATGATAGTATATGCTTATATACTTTTTTTTTTGTAAATACATACTTAAATAGATACACACATCAAAAGTGTCTAGGGATCAACATATATTTTTGCAATAACTTTTCTCCTGATTGATATTAATTAAAATTTTCTTTAAGGATTCATCAAATAAAGTGTTTTCGTTTGTCACAGTAACGATAAACCAAGTCACCTTTGCATTAATAAAGAAATTTGCCATTTTCCTAATAAAGGGATTTTTGACATTTGAACCACTAACACAAAAGTTCGAAAAAAAGACTGAAATAACAGTTTTCTTTAAAATTTTATTGGGTAACAAACAATTAATAATCCGTGTTTCTACCGCGAACACTAACAACACAAGAACATCGGTTTGGCATACTCAAAATGAGTTCATCCAAATCACGCTGTGGAATGGCCGCCCATGTTCGTTGCAACAACAAAAAAAGGTCTTCTTGCGACTGGATACCCTCCATATTCGGCAGAGCTCTTCTCTGTAGCATATCCCATGCATGCTCAATCGGGTTCAAGTCTGGCGACTGAGCAGGCCAGGGCAGGACATTGATGTTAGCTGCGGCGAGAGTCTGTCTTACAACTCTTGCGGTGTGCGGTCGTGCATTATCATGCATTAACTGAAATAAGGGACCGATTTGCACTTGTAGAGGAACGATGACGTCTGATACAATCGTCTCAGCATAAATTTGAGCGTTGAGGTTGCCTCTGATCCAAATCAACTCAGTTCTTCCGCCGATCCAAATACCCGCCCATACCATGATGGTTCCACCACTATAAGGATGGACTTCCTGGCAGGATTTTAATCGCTGTTGGCGTCCAGGGGTTCTCCAGTGTCGTATACGTCTTGTATCCGGTCTCATACCAAAACGAGACTCATCAGAAAAGCACACGAAACGCCATTGTTCTTCTGCCCAATTTCTGTGTTCAAGAGCCCATTGATATCGAATCCTACGATTGTGCATTGCTATAGGTGGTACCCGTAGCGGTCTTCGGGAATGAAGGTTCACTTCATGCAAGCGGTTTCTGACTGTTTGGTCGCTAATTAAGTTCCCTGAAGAGTGATGAAGCCTCACGGCTAACATCATGGCAGTTATTGTTGGAGCTCTTCGAATTAAGATTTGAATATATCGGTCTTGTCTCCGTGTGGTGCAGCGATACCGTCCTCCATGGCGCTCAGCCACGGTACCAGTGCTTCGGTAACGTGTCCAAAGTCGACTGATAACACTCTGACTTGTATTCAGAGCTAAAGCCACAGTACGTTGCCGGGAACCAGCTTCTATCATTCCCACGGGTCTGAGCATTTCTTCCCTGCTTAAATGACGTCGCCGCTCCATAATAACGTTGGTTTTAATCAGTAGTAGGGAAACAGTAGCACTAATAATGTCTTCAATGCGTTGTATGTTTTTATAGGGAAAATATTGACAGCTGATTTTCATCTTTTACTCGAATTTGATTCACAGTTCCTGATTCAAATTATGAAATGCACCAAAAAGGATCCATATAAATTTATAAAATCATAAATTTATTACAAAGCCACATCTCAATCTCAAGAAATCCGCTTAAAAATGCTTGATCCCTAGACACTTTTGATGTGTGTAAATAGCACCCAGACACTTGGTGGGAATCAAACCCACGACCTATCGGGTAGCGGGCAGGGTGTCTGACCGCTAGACCAACAGGCCCGTCATACATATTTATTGTAAATGACAAAAGAAACTGACAGATATTAAATGTGATCTATTAAATTGGCCCTACTTTAGGTAAGTTTTGCACTTCCGAGTTGCTAGGAAATTTCGAGTGCGGGTCCTAGACGTCCATCAAATAGGGCGGCTAGTCTTTCTTGTAGTCATAAGCACTAGCTTGGCTGCAATCCCACCTGATCGAAAACTTATTAAAAGGATATTTACTCCCCTGAAGACACCCACATTACATTATTATCAAGCGAAGGTTCTTAGGAAAAAAAATTGCGCAGTAAATTAGTTAATTAGGTGGGTGGAGCGGCACGGGACAGCTAGTTTTATATAAATAAAAGTATATAAATAAAAAAAAATATAATGTATAAATTAAAAATTATTCACTATAGAATAGCATTTTATACAGAATATATTATAGAATTCTAGCAATATAGTATAATTATAATCCTATACGATCTGTAAAGGACACATTCTCATATGCTTTTAAACTTCAGGAAATTAATTTAAAAAACTACTACTAGGAAAAAATCAACAACATTTATTTAATAACAACATAAACTATTACACTTTTAATGACTTACAATAACTATGGCTGGCTATGCCAGAGTAATTTATTGGAAACTTAAACAGTCTATATCTCTTAAACTACTGAACCGATTTTGATATGGCTCGATCGCAATAGGATTTGTAGTTTCTGAGAAATACGGGGATAAACCTACATACATATGTACACTCATGAAATTGGGTAAATTTTGTTTATGCCCACATATAACATATTATGTAAATATTGCTTATTTTTATTCGATATTTGCGTCGAATACAGAACTACTCATTTTGAAGTCGTTTAAAAGGGAATCCTTATGGCTGTGCATGGTATGACTTCGTCTATCTGTCTGCCACACCTATATATTTCAGGAACTACTGGTGCTATCGATTTGTAATTTCGATCGTACTTACCCAAAGCAAATAAAAAACATAAAATTATTTTCAATGTTGGTCGAAATGGGTCGTCAAAATTTCAAAGTGTGCCTTCTATATCGAGTTCATCGATATACATAGATAATGACCAAAAATGTTCGTCCCTCGATAGGGCCCAAAAAATCCATGTGTATGCGAGCCCAGGGTTTCTCTGGCCATGGCCAGAGACAGGGCATGGGCGGCGCTTCACTCTCTGCAATGCAGATCCAACAATCGCGACAGATTCTTTCGATAGCTTCGTCAATACTTTGCCACCACACGTAGCACCTAGCGAAAGATTTCTTTATATCTATAAGCTTCTGGCACAACCACCCTATGGCCCCACATCACACAACCTAATTCTTCATACAGTTCTTTCCAGCGATTGAAGTAAGGCCGAAGAGATATTATTTCATTCTCGGTGGGCCATTCGTCCCGTATGTATCTTAATACTCTGCCTATTAACTGATCACGGCTTGTTTGCTGTTTTATATCATTATAATCTACTAACATGGCACTTTGTGCAAAATGTAAATAAGATTGTTCCGGAAAGCAAACGCTTTGTGTAGTTTTAGTCAAAGCTGGCAATCGTGATAACCCATCTGCTCTATTTTCTTTTGACTTTACATATTATATGTCGAATGTATGTGCTGATAATTTAATAGCCCACCGCTGTAACCGACTCGCAGCCAACGAGGGAACCCCCTGCTTAGGCTCAAAAATAGTCACCAAGGGTTTGTGGTCGGTACGCAATTTAAAACGTCTCCCATATAAATACTGGTGCAACTTTTCTAAACATAACACTATAGCCAGCGCCTCGCGTTCAATCTGAGAATAGCGTTTTTCAGCTGCGGTAAATGCCCTCGACACATACACAACCGTTCGCTTACGCGCCCCACGGCCATTCACGCATCCGTCCCAAACTGTAGCCAAAGTTCAAGTTCCCAGAGAAACAGGTGGCAGAAGTTTTTATCGTCAATGTTAGAACTAACAAATTTATGGGTTTTACTCCTCTGCCTGGATGCAGGAAAGGGGACTACATGGTTTGTGAAGTATAATATGTCAGATGAATGATGCTCCATATATAATTGTTTATAATGTTATAAAAGTAATTTTTAAATGGAATACATCAAGTATTTATATATTTACCGTAGGTACAAAAAAGGTACTAAATTATTATGCAAAGATTTCAGCAATATATGGACCGTAAGTACCCAAAGTAAAAAGTGGGAAGCCATCCTGACGTCAGAATGGCTTCCCACTTTATATATTAAATAACTTTGTTATTACTGAGGTACAAAATATTTAAACATAGGTACAAAATAGTACAAAATAGGTGCTAAATCTTGGCAAAGTTTCACGTGAATCCGTGCTGTGGTCCGGTCATCCTGACGGACACGTATTATAGCTGTGGTAAGTGTTGAGGAATTTTCGTTTGACGTTCGAAAAATCACATTATTACCCAAGGGAGTTTAGTACAACCACGAATTTATATTTACTTCGTAAAAGTACAACATCATTACCCGGCTAGACTATAGGCATCGATATACTCGATGGAGCAGGTGGTGTGAAAAATATATTAAGACTCCTTTCTAAAGACCTCCTCCTTATTTTATAAAGGCTGCGCGACGCCTGGCGACTGTTATCAGAGCGTCGCGATTCGCGCCGCTCACATAAAAAATATCTTGGGACAATCCATACACGGTCATGTGATCCCAAACTAGGCAGAGCCTGTACTATGGGAACCAGACAACTGATACTAATACTTATATACTTTTGAAGTGAAACTTCTTATGCGACTTCCAAAAATGTTATGAAATAACGCGTTAAGCGTTAAATGATAGGTGATAGGCGTTAAGTGATAGGTGTTAAACGATAGGCGTAAATTTGTCAAGGTTATGAAAGCGCTCATGTGACGCCGTCACTGAGTGAGTGGGTGAGTTGGGGTGAGTTGGGGCGAGTTGGGCCGAGTTGGGCCGAGTTGAGTGTGTGTGTGTGAGTGAGTGAGTGTGAGTGATGGACCGACCGAACGACCGATCGACTGAGCGAGAATGAAGTTTCACTTCTTCCGCGCGGAGGGACTCCACGCACGCACATTTTTTTTTTGTAAATACATACTTAAATAGATAAACAACACCCAGACACTTGGCGGGAATCGAACCCACGACCCATCGGTTAGCAGGCAGGGGCATAAAATACGCGAAGTTCATCCTGTCGCCCTTCGTGCCCTTATTTTATAAAGGCGGCGCGACGCATTAGGCGCTTGTACTTTGAAATGTTTCTGGCAAGTCACGCTGGTGGGTCTATAGTGATACATGTAGAACTAAATGTAGAACTACTGGGAATAGGCCCATAAATTGTCGTGCCAGTCACGCTATATGCCAAGGGAAAATCACGTTTCTGTCGCGTTGCTTGGGTCCCAGCTTAGGCCTTAGGCCTTGGACACGAAGTCTGCGCGAGCGAGGAGGCGGCGGCGCGGCTAGCGGCGCGTTTCAATGCTTACATTTATATGGAACTGGCCTCGAAGGCAGCGGCGTACGAGCGGTGCGTACCAATCTAGCGGTGGAATTTACATCTTCTTTTGCCCACAATAAATCAAACTCTAGGAAGGCATTACTTATTATCAAAAAGTTGTTGTCACTGTTTAGAAATGTCGTTCGCAAACAGATACCAATTTCTCGTAACACAACACTACGCCGCTCTAACGCCGTGCGGTCTGCCCGGTGGCGGAGACCGGGTACAGCGTTCTCGCGCCGCTCCCCGCACCGCGCCCGCTGTCTTCGTGTCCGAGGCCTTAATATAGGCGTCCAAGTGAAAGGACGGAAACCGTATCTAATTAAAACAAAATGAAACATCATTAAAATACACTGAGCGTTTATTACAACTTACCAAAACCGTATGCAAATAATAAACTAACCAAAAACAACACGAATAAAATATATCTTAACAAATAAAGTAACTATGAGCGCTTCTTATAAATACCATATCTAAATGTATTAATATCGCTTACAATATAAATACAATTACAATCTGTTCACACATAATTTTAATAGAATAATCGGAATAGTGTATGAGTAAAAGTACTTAGTATGAAGTTAACGTCTGCTATGAACATAATATTTGCAAAAAAAAATTATTCACATTTTTAATTTCCCTTTATGTCTAGGTCTTTAATTATTATAGTATGTCTAGGTCTAGTTTAGTAGATAATAATCCAACTACCAGTGGTCCCAAGTTATCTGTGAATTGAAAGTGGCGCTACTGTCTATGCAAATACGTCAAACTGATCGTAATTTTCATATGAATATTTTAGTTCCTATTACCACCACCCGCACAGGTAAGTTGGTTGAACTACAAGTCATTTATTTGCGATTATTTATACAAAACTATTAGCTACAACATTCTTTGTTGAATGCCCTAGTTTCGGTACCTTGCAAGGCTTTTATAAGCCGGCATGTTGTGACCTTAGACCGCGCAGCGGGACAACCAACTTTACTTTTTCAATATTAGGTATAATTATGCAGTTTCCGATACATCTATCAACAAAACAATATGGTTGACAGTCCGAATTCAAAAGTCAAAGTCGATCGGTGGCAGCGGAGGTGGCATGGTCTTCTTCCACAGTTCAAACTTCGTCTCTTGCGAGTCTGAAAGAATATTTCACTTGTACCTACACCATACACCGTACCTACATCATGGGCCTACCATCAGGCCCTACCATCAGCTTTTATGGCCCTGACGCAGCTTATAGCTTTGTTCCGTAGAGTTTATATATTAAGAATAGGGTACGCTATGGTCCCCTTAAACTAATCGTAGGCAGCCTAGGCAGGTTTCTTCAATCCTTCCTTAAAGAGACAGGTGAATTATATTGATATGTATCAATATAACTCTGTTAAAGGACCATGCCCATATTAGTATGGGAGTTGAAAGTCAGAAATGCCATGCAATGCCCAAATTGCAGCTCTATGTCATATGATAACTATTTAACAGTATTTATATGATAACTAGATTTAATGTCATATAAAGCACCGGTTCAAAAGATATTGGACATTAAATATGATAACTTCCTACTTACTGGTTTTTTAATACATTTTATCGTTTACAGACGGCATTGCTATTAGTTTTTCACTAGGAACTTCATGATCATTACATAAGCTAAATCAGATCAGTGTTCTTTTATATACTTATCTGTATGTTATCAGATAAACATGTCAGTTATTTGGATTTATCTAGTCTGTCTCCATTGTATAGTGTCAATATGTATGTGAAAACAATTTGGTTAGATACACTGGTACTGCAAAGTCAACAGAACGTCTTATTTTATTTTATTTTTTATCCAGTGCTTCATATGATTTAAAATTAACAACATAATTCTAGTTTTTATTTATTAGAGCAATCTTGTAATATACTTTATCTGGGCATTTCTGGGGCACAAATGGGCATGGTCCTTTAATAATGTAGTAATAATAATAATAAATACACTATTGTACACCAATAGTTACATGTAAATGGAACAATACGTTGAAGATATCAATGTACAAAGGCGGCCTTATCGCTAAAAAGCAATCTCTTCCAGGCAACCCAACTAGAAAATGAGAAAGAGAAACAGACTTAATGGGCATTTGATGGTGCACTTCAATAAAAATAAAATTTTATTGTAGTAATTCTTCTGGTGTTGCTAACGACTATAGGCTGCGGTGACTGCTTACAATCAGGCGGGCCGCATGCTAGCTTGCCACCTTGGTAGTATAAAAAACACTGTCTTCTGTGAGTAAAAATTGTCTAAGGTGGGAATTGAATCCACGACCGTTTTTTAGTAGCCAGGGTAGGTACTTCTACACTATTATTTTGACACTCATGGGTGCTCACCAGTGGCCCTGGATGATGTCAGAGATGGCTTGAAGAATCTAGCCAGGATGACTCGGGAGGGCGACAGAGGGCGCGCGTGGGGTAACCGCGGGCTCAGCGTTGATGGCTCCTTACACGCTGGAACAGAGAACAGACGTAATATCATATTTATAGGTGGCAAGAATTCCCGAAGAATCCAACTCGGATGTTCTGGAAACTACGCGATATCTTCTTGTCCGAAATACCACAGATGAAGGTTTTTAACCAGTGTGCATTGCTAGTAATGTCATATGATACTGAGACGCGTGGTCCTTAACTGCTGGCCTTTTCAAGAAACCCAGTCACACAACGAGCTATGGAGAGAGGTATGCTCGGAGTTTCTTTGCGCGACAGAATCCGAGATGTGGAGATTCGCCAAAAAACTACGGCCACCGACAAAGCTCTCAGAATCTCGAAGAGCCGATAACCGATAGGCAAGAAAAGAAAGGTTCTCGAGTGGCGACCACGAACCGGAAGACGCAGCGTAGGCAGGCCTCCCACTAGCGGACAGACGACATTGCGCGCGTCGCAGGTAACCAAAGGTAGATAGGACCCCTAGGACGTCCATTGAGTACGGCGGCAACTCCGAAGAGGACGGCGGCGGGGTTGTGACCCCGTCCCCGTGAGCACCGTGACAGGTTCCCGGGGGGCTATAATGCGCCCCCGGCGGCGGGCTCAAAGGCACTAAGGGAAAGCTTATGTGCTCCCTGTCATTTACTACTGCGACAGCGTGTGTTTTAGGTTCGTCTCGAGGTTCTTCTAAATGTTTCCCGAGGTCAAATTTCTGACCCAACGTCAAATAGTTCCAATACATACCGTCGTCCCCCCGTGCGGCGCTGTGGTGGTGAGTGGTTTTCTCCGGCGGCGCTGCGCTTGCTCGCGGTGGTGACGTCACGTGCGCGAGCACCGCCAGCGCCACGCAGCCGCAGCAAGCGCACAGCACGCCGCCGCCCGCCACCATGTACCCACAAGGAGGATACCACCACCACTGCATGAGGGGGAATCGTTTTTTCTTTGGGAATGATGGACGCTGTCAGCCACAGCTTTATTGGGTAAGAGGAGGCGAGTGCTTATAGCACTCCAGCCTTAAGAGCACGGGGGAGCGACGAGCTCAAGGGCACCTCAGGGCGGCACGGCCTCGGCTTGGGCTGTCGCTTAAGAAAGAAGGCTGGTTCTACCACCGGTTCACGACGCGCCCCCACTGAGAAGAGCCGGCAAGAAACTCAGTCATTGGTGTCGGCGCAGTGTCACCCATGGGGTGGCCAGCTAAGAATAACACCCACTCATTTTCTCCTGTTGGGTGTCGTAAAAGGCGAATAAGCGCCTGCGATCCCAAAGAAACCTGCCAAGCGTGGGGATTATGGCAACCCCTCCCTTCTAAGGGGGAGGCATTTGATCAGCAGTGGGTGTCTTTCGACTGATGATGATGATGAACTATTAGTTCGTGCTTTTTTTATACTACCAAGGTGGCAAGCAAGTTTGCGGCCCGCCTGATGGTAAGCAGTCACCGCAGCCTATACACGCTAGCAACAACAGAAGAATCACTAGCGCGTTGCGACCCTTAAAACATAAGTCTTTGTGTCCGGTAATATCACCAGCTACAATGCCCTCCGGAACACATCAACGCTTACACACTGCTGCTTGGCGGCAGCACTGTCACTTCCTAGTGCAAGAAACCGTGCAGGTAGGTACCACCGTACCTACCTGCACGGTTTCTTGCACTAGGAACCTACCACCTAGTAAAAGTAGCTTGAAGTCTTCATGTCTCAGACGGACGGATTAGAACGTTTTATGGATTTTTTTATTATTTAAAAGGTAGACTAGTCGGTATAGTTTTAAAGTCTATTAAGCTCTTTTTTGGTAAGGACAAGCATTGGCACGGAGACTGTAGGGCTATGTAGGTGGATTGGTTGTAGGTACTACAGATCAGAGTATTTATTACGTACATCATACCTGCGCAGTTGACGGGGAACAGCCCGGCTGCGGTGAGGACTTGGGCAGCACACGTTATCACCGGCTGAAGAATTGGTGTTGGCGGGACACGCCACTGAAGAGAAGAACGAAGTTCTTACCTGATATAGCTATAGGGACCTAAGTTATACAGGGTGTAAGGGACTACGTACCGAAAACTTTTATATTAGATTTCTCATATTTTACAACATTACAAAAACCATTTATCTATCTTCTATACTATAATAAAACTCAAAGAGCACTTTTTCTGTACATTGAATATTTTTCCAAAATTTCTATGTGGGGATACTATACTATCGACATAGAGGCCAAAACAATTTTTTTTTGAATTATTGTCTGTCTGTCTGTCTGTCTGTCTGTCTGTCTGTCGTTCTGTTTGTCCAGGTATCATTTGAAAACCCGTGGATGGATTTTGATAGGACTTTCACTGATGTGTTGTGTAGAAGTCTAGGTATAAATTGGTATATAAAACATCACGCTATGTTTCATAGGGGCTAAGCAGTGAAACATTACTTGCACATATTACCACGTAATTTCCTTTGTATGTGAATAGGGTAATTATAGACTGATCAGTTAATCATTAAGATATGTATTATTACGCTATATACAATAGGGACTGAGCAGACATTTAGTTTGCATAAGATATGGCAGTGGCGAAGGGTCAATTTTTGTAATCGGTAAGCCGGTCCGGTACACCCAGGAAATTTTCATTAGATTTCTGTATTGTTCTAAGTACTTTGCTGATAACAATATGACATTATCTTTGAAAAGTAAAAATCTGTAAAATCTGTCGTTCATGAAATTTTAATGAAACTCCAGGTAGTTTATAGGTATTGTATCACAGTCGCAACAATAAAAGATGCGGAATACTAAGAACTTTCATTATCGAATATCATTAGACAGTAATTTACGATGTTAGCGTGATTTACAATTATGAACAGCGCCATCTATCGGTGAAATTGAACATACAATCACTAAAGAACTTTAATCTAGCTAAATAAAAGAAAGTCGTGTTAGTTACACTATTTATAACTCAGGAACAGCCTAACCGATTCGGCTGAAAATTGGTGGGGAGGTAGCTTAGAACCAGGAAACGGACATAGGATACTTTTTTTATCCCGGTAGGTTAACGTTAGGTAAGGTCATTAAATAGATGGGTGAACCGATTTGTATGAAAGTATGGATATCGGGTAGGTCTGAGAATAGGTCATACAGTATATTTCATACCGCTAGGTTAAGGTTAAGCAACATAAGGCAAGGTCATTAAATAGATGGGTGAACCGATTTGTATGAAATTTTGTGTGCATATCGGGTAGGTCTGAGAATAGGTCATAAAGTATATTTAATGCCGCTGATACCATGATTGACGAGGATATATAGAACGAGAGGAGGGTGCAAGAGAGGAGAAAGAGTGAGAGGGGATTCGAGGAGGGGGTGATGGGGTGAGGGATCGGGGGAGTTAGGTGGAGTAAGGGGGGAGTGAGAAGGAGCAAGTTCGTAGAAGAGAGAGGGCGCGAGGGTTCAGAGAGGGGACAACAGGGAGAGGAAGTGGGGGAGTGTGACGGAAACCGAAGCGGGAGGGGAAAGAGAGAGGAGAGAAAGAGCATATAATTAGATTTTTTTATAAGAGAGAGAGATAAATCTAGGGAGGAGGGAGAAAAGGGGAGCAAAATGCAATAAAAGCGCGGGCGGAGCTACGCGGGTCAGCTAGTTTGGAATAAATGACAAATTACTAACTTATTAATTTTTGAGCATGTAATGAATACGTGCGGAATAATATTAATTTTACAAATTAAATTGCTAATTTCAATCAAGCCGCCTGCCAAGCGTGGAGATTATGGCAACCCCTCCCTTCTAAGGGAGAGGCCTTTCTTCAGCACATTTGCACAATTTTGCACAAATAAGTAATTTATTATTTAAATTGAAATTAGGTTTTATTATTATACCAATGATGTTATCCTAATTTTATTAAAAAAAAGTGGCATTTTTTTTTTGGAAATTCATTAAAAAGCCGATGAAAAATTCCAACACTAGAATGTTCAGAATCATGTACTGGATCCCTGGTATCGGTTTTCGGTACGATGTCCCTTACACCCCGCATAGGCCCCTTATTCAAGAGATTTTTATACTATATACCAAGGTGACAAGCAAGCATGCGGCCCACCTGATGGTAAGCAGTCACCGCAGCCTATACACGCTAGCAATACTTGAATCACGAGCGCGTTGCCGACCCTAAAGCCATTGGATATTGAGTCTCCTGTGTTCGGTAATTTCACCAATGGGGGAGAGGGTCAATTTACCATTGAAGGGAACTTATATTTGAACATATTTAAGGCTGTGTGTCTGTAGCCTTTGCTTCCACCTAGACTATCAAGTCAACACAAAATAGGAAAAGAAATAATACCACAAATCTTCTGCTCTTGTACGAGATAGAAGCCTCCTGGACAGGCTAGCACGACGTCCACATCCCCGGGTGCCAGGTTCGATGCCAGCCTGTGATACTCGTGGTGTCCGTTCGAATCTGATAATATAAGAAGCACCGGTGTTAAATATTACACTTCTAGTGACACTGTCAGTTGGTTAAGCAACGTCAGGCAAGGTCAATTCTTAGATGGGTGACCGTCTAGTGGCATTAGGATTGAGCGTCTTCGCGCTTCGGAGGGCAGGTGAAAATATAGTCCCGGTTGTTATCTAGACTGCACTCGTTAAGCTAAGTCAGAGGGCTAATCTTGAACAACTGACACCAAGTTGATCCCTAACCAACAAACAAACTACCTACTAATCATCACAATGTCGACGCGCCTCTTACTGCCAGTCCCAATATCCTATCTATCTCTTACTATCAGTTAAAATAGTTACCATTCGTAGCTTTATGACATATTTCCGTTTCAATAAACAAAGATAGAAATATCTGTCCTTACTATTGGCCTAGCTTCAAGACCTTAAAGCTTACTATAGATAAGAAAATTAATGTCAAATGTCATATTGTTACTTTTTATCTGAGATTGCTATCGGCGGTAGAGTATTGGAACCGGACGTTAGTCTAGTGGTTAGATACCCTGGCCGCTACCCAATAGGTCGTGGTTTCGATTCTCACCAAGTGTCTGGGGGTTATTTACCGATTTAAGTATGTAATTTAAAAAAAAGTATTATAAGTATTAGTATCAATTGTCTGGCTACTTTCGTTCAGATTATGCCTAATGCGGGATCGGCTTCAACTACGTACTTTCTTTTATACGACTCGATTCTCTGAAACTGTCCAGTAGTTTCGTGGCAGGTGCCACACCGCATTGTCAGGTATTTGCGGAGTTCTGCAGTACAAATTATTCTAACTTAATTGAAATAAACGATTTTATTTTCATTTTCATCTGACGCACAGGCGCGGTCCCAGCCAAAGTTTTGGGGGGGGGGGGGGGGTCATATTTGACGGGCCAATTGGTCTAGTGGGTAGACACTGGCCACTACCCAATAGGTCGTAGGTTATCGATATAAATATGTTATTACCCCCCCCCATCTTTTTTTTGAAGTTGCTACAAACCCCACCAAATTTTGGCTATGGCATTTTTTTTTTGGGAGGACAGTCGCTGTTGGCCGCAGATGGCTATTACAGCTTCACCGGGCAAGAGGGCGAGCGCTTAAAGCGCTCCAGCCAGAAAGGCTGGGGATCGACGAGCTCAACGGCACTTCAGGGAGGCACGACCTTGGCTTGGGCTGTCGCTTAGAGATGGCTGATTTTACAACCGGTTCACAACGCGCCCCCACTCAGAAGAGACGGCAAGACTCGTCGTTGAGGTCGCATACGTAACGACCCTTCGGCCTCGCCGGCGAGACCGGTGTCTGTTTGATAATGTAGCATACGGTTGTCGGGGAGGGGCAGGTTCAATGTCATGGTCCAATAGGGCCGACATTGGGTCTGGGGGATCTAACAATACGTGCCGCGGCCGGCGGCGCGGGTCTAAAGTTTCTGGCATTATAAAACGTCCGCACACAGAGGGCCAACGAGAAGATTATCGAGCTGGAGGAAGAATTGAGCAAGTTCCGTTGGGATGTTTTGGGAATATCTGAAATCTGAAGAGTGGGACAGGATACGATAACCCTTGATTCCGGCAATATGCTCTTCTTCCGGGACGGAGACTGAAAATCCCAGGGTGATGTTAGGTTTGTCGTCCGTAAGTAACCACTCGGTATTTGCTGAAGGTCATAAAGGTATACGGTCGACCTTGGCACACCCTGACTATGAAATAGAGGCTATGTTTGTTGGAGATAGCACAAGCCATACATACCTCCAGAAACGTAATTCATCCTTAGTATGGGGGATTTCAACGCGAAGGTGGGCACATGAGTGGGGTCGTATGGGTATAGATGGCGACACCAAAAGGGGCCAGCGACTGATCCAATTAATGGAGAAGGAAGGAATCTATGCGATGAACCTTCTTCAAGAAGCGATCATATTGGAAGTAGACGTGTATAAGCCCCGATGGTTCAACCAAAAAATGAGATCAACTTCATCATTACGACCAAGTAGCACATATACAATGAATTCTCCGTGATCGGCATGGTATAAACCGGTAGCGATCACCGTATTGTAAGCTATCAATGTCAAGCGTAAAAGTCACGTCAAATGAAGTCCACACTCCAACCGGGATCCGCTTGAATCCTGATCCCCAAATACAAAATCGTTCCAGTGTCTAGCTGGATGTGAAACTGCGGACGAGTTAATCAATTGGTTGATGTAAACTGTCCACGCAGTAGGGTCCAAGTTTTAGGACCCCACGTCACAAAAAGCCTCAGAAGCTCTACGATAAAACCATTAAGTTAATGGAAAACTGGACTGGGATAAGACTGTAATATTCAGCTAATATGTCGGAATATGATGAATACAATAGACGAATCTATAAATCACTGCTACACAACTTACCTTCTACGGCATGTATTAAAAACTCAATTGATCGAAACGAAGGCTAAAGTGTTTGCAAAGAATTCGTCTAATAGGTGATGCAAATGACCAAGCTGAAGATCGACGATGGCAGTGCCATCTCATCGAAACCGGAAATATTGTGAGAGTTCGGAAGGTTTTAATGGACAGTTATACACTTTGACATGGAAACCCATTGCCAGAATATCTCAGTACACCAGAGCCAAACTAACCTCCAACTAATACTCCATCGGGGGCATCCGTCAACCTGTACGAGATTAGAATGGATCTCAAACAGCTTAAGAACAACAAGGCATTGGATGAAGACGGAATTACATCAGAACTACTGAGAGTGGGTGGAAACCCGGTAATTTTATTATTCCAGAAGTTATTTAATTCCGTCTTACTCGAGGGATACGCCAGAAGGATAGCACACGAGTGTGGTGGCAATTTTCTTCAAAAAAGGTGTTAAGTATACCTTATTGAAGAATTATAGGCCAATTAGAATTATCTCATTCCTGAGCCACGCATGCGAGCTGTTTTCGAGAGTCGATTTGATGACTTTCAACTGTAGACCGCATCCATACGCTTGACCAGTTTATACAGAAGAGCGAGGAGTTTAATTGGCCATTATGTCTAGCATTTATGTCTAGCCTACGATTCAATCAAAACCTAGGCGGTAGCCAGCGATGCCACCTTGACGGTAGGTATATCGAAGAGTTAAAGTATTTGAACAACAATGCGACCATGTCGATCCGACTACAGGATGAGAGTACAAAACCAATCCGATTGCAGAGAGGTGTAAGACTTTATTTCTCCGAAACAGTTCACGAACGCAATGAAAGACGTTTTTAAGCTCTTGGACTGAAAAAGGGTTCAGCATCAAATTCATATCGCTCACCTTCGTTTTGCCGATGATATACTCACTAAGGCGGAGTCACTGGAGAACCTCAATACTATGCTCAGTAATCTCAGGAGCATTTTCCAAGAGATGAGTCTTAAAATGAACATGGATAAGACAAAGATCATGTCTAATGTCCACGTTGCACCAGTTCCTATCGTCATTGGGAAAGACATACTCGAAGTTGCTAGCTACTTTGTTTACCTAGGATAGACTATCCGTTGGAACGACCGAGCTGGTCGGTCCAACTTCGGCAAAGAGGTTGATCCAGCAGCACTGATGCATTCACTGATGAACAAAGGGCTCCCCCATAGAAGAGACAAGTTGCCATAATCCCGCAGTATAAGTGGTAGGTAAACTAACAGAAAGACGCTGCTGCCCTTCTTCTTGTTTTCCGTTAGTTGCCAAGAACTGGGAGGGTGCTATTGTTACCAACAAAGAGGTTGTCCGAAGAATATTTAAAGGAGCTAAGCCTTTCAACCCTTCTAACATGGTTACTCTCATCAAAATTTTTCGAAATGATTTTGATAACCTATATTTTCGATTTAATTGTTTAGGCGCTGCTTAATTGCTTAGCAGGAAGTTAAGTTTGTCAGTTTGACGTGTAAGATTTTGGGATTTTGGGGGGGGTCATCACCTTACGACCCCCCCTCTCGGACCGCCACTGCTGACGCATGGCTCATCTAACTTTCAAATAATCAGCAGCTCCCTGCAGAGCAGATCACCGGATAGAAAGAATTGGAACCGCGATCTCCAGATTTTCGGGCGCGCCACCGCGTGGAATAAAATAACTGCACGAAAGACTCACCCTTTTTCTTTAACGCGTGAGTGATCAAAGACTTCTGATCGCTCCTGCACGGAAGCAACGTCTTGTTCATACCATTAGTTTTGATTACCACTGTAAAAATAAATCATTTCACATAACATTATCTCTCCTTATTACGTATTTTCTGCAGGGTACAGTGTCAACGCCTGTTGAAAAAATACGAGCTTTCTAGTCAAAAGTCAAAATATCTTAATTATGTATAGGCCTCACGGAGGCACTTACACAAAAATCATTTTTACAAACTACCACCGGATCGTAACGCGGCCTCTACTGAGAAGATCCGGCAAGAAACTCAGCGGGCTTGTCTTTTATTGTCATATTTTTTTTAAACAATAATGTAAACACTTTTACAAATTATACAAAAGTAGCTCTAGCTTTAAAATTCTAAGCTTACATGAGTTGAGCAATTCAAGCCCACGCAGCTTTATCCTCCAGGTAATACGAGATTTTATAAAAATACTTTTTTGTAAACGGCTTTTTATCAAAGGTTTAAATTTCTTTATTGGAAGATCTCGGATATCCTGTGGCAGTTTGTTATAAAAGCGTATACTTTGGCCCATAAACGATTTGCCTGTTCTGTGGAGACGAGTGGCATGTAGTGGCGTCGTGTTCCCGGTGAGTGCGGTTTCCTAGTGCTCTATGAAAAATTTTATTGACTAGGTGGTAGGTCCCTTGTGCCAGAAACCATCCAGTTAGATACCAACGCAGTAAGACATTCTGCCGCCAAGCAGCAGTGTGTAAACATTGCTGTGTTCCGGTGTGAAGGGCACTGTAGCTGGTGGAATTACCGGACTTAATAGCTTATATCTCGGGTGAAGCATTCATTAGGCGACCGTCTTGCTTGTCTCCTCACTAATTCGATTTAAAAAAGAACTTACTACCCACCTCCAATTTTAGAAAGAGTGGGTACGTTCTGGGCGACCAACATTGTGAGAGAGGAGGCCAGATCCCGACGACATTGCACGCTGCACTCCAACCCAGGGTCCAGTTCAATACCCAGAACAGCAGTTAACTTGACATTGTACTTGTTGGATCCCTGGAAATTCACTGTAATTTTAAGAATATCTATCAAGATGTCTTGACATATTACCTGGGACTGTGAATAGGCTTACCCCCACATTCAGTCCTTTAACGATTCGATACAAGAGACACACAGAGACAATCCTTATTCTCCCACTGAGTTTCTTGCCGGTTCTTCTCGGTGGGGGCGCGTTGTGAACCGGTGGTAAACTCAGCCCTCTCTTAAGCGACAGCCCAAGCCGAGGCCGTGCCTCCCTGAGGTGCCCTTGAGCTCGTCGCTACTTCTGCCGTTAAGGCTAGAGCGCTTTAAGCGCTCGCCTCCTATTGTCCGGTGAAGCTGTAATGGCCATCTGCGGCCAACAGCGTCTATCATTCCCAAAAAAAAAAACAATCCTTATTCGTCGTCGTTTAGGAAACTTTCAAAGGGTGGGTACTCCGGACTCCATCGAAGCGTAGCGGAGGCTGGGTTATGTAAGATTTTTACCAAGTGAAATCACCCCCAGTGGTCTTCATAAACGCTATGTATAGACTCTAGTCAATTTGTTCGAAGCCGCCATCTTTCCAGTGTCGGTCGCTTTACAGAGCACGTAACGAGGGACCAGAAAAGCGTACTCGCGACGGCACAGGGTCTACACCATGGAGACACCCAGAGCACCTATTTTAGCGAGGGAAACCTTCAAAAGGTCCCCGGTAGCTGTGGGGCTCAAACGAGATTCTTACCCACTAAAACCTCCGCAGTGTCGCATCGGCACATGAGAGGGGCTCCGGGCCCCCGGGCTCTGCATCAGGAATCCCTTAGTGCCTTGCCGTGGAGCCCGCCGCCGGGGGCTCATTATAGCCCCGGGAACCAGACAGGGTGCTCACGGGGACAGGAGTCGCCACCCCGCCGCCGTCCTACTCGGAGTCGCCGCCGTACTCAATGGATGTCCTAGGGCCCACACCCCAAACGTCCAGCGACTCCGAAGGAACCAAGATAACCCAACCCAAACCTTACCGCCCCTATCTTTAGACACTATGGCGGCGAGCACCGATCGAGCAACCGTAGTGTCTTGAGCTACCAAGCGAGAGACACCAAAACGAACACCCAGGATTGTCAGTTTGTGGCTGTTGTTTCGGTATCAAAGTTACTCCAGTTCCCTTTCTGTGACATCTTAGTGTATGCGACAATGTACACGTGCGGTACGAATAACTTCGTAAAGGCGTAGTTTTCCTACGAGTATATTTATCTATGCGCACAGCCACAGCGTTGATTCCGGTGGGTGTAGGGACGTCAATGCTAGCGCAACTGGTGATGGAGTGAGTGAGACGCCAAATAGCTGTATACCTAAGTGTATTCTAAGTAATATACTCTCATCTATGCTATATACAAGATCAAAGCACATTAGGCTGACGTGACTCAACGCCTCAGCAGCCAATCAGATAGCTCGAACTGCGCCACGACACGCCATAATAGTGTGTCTTTAACATGAAGAAATAGGGTCAAAGTGGAGTCCAAACTCCAAATAGTTGATTGAGGCATACGCTATCCCTTTCATTGAGGCCGGATCTCTCTTTCTAAGTGGTCCAATGTGTGGTCCATGTAATAATTTAAATTACCCGAGAAATGGATACCCTAATATAGAAATGCTCTACTTCAACATCAAAAGATTGTTTTCCACCCGAAAACATAAAATTCGATGACAATCATGTCTAATAATTTTTTTTTTGGTATTGTTCTGCGAGTAGGATTAGGATAATGCTATATTGTGTTTTCGCCAATTGTACTCAAATGCAATTTTAAATACCGATTTTAAGGGTTCATATTTTGTGGCAACACTGGCGCTTATTGTCAGCATGAAACTGTCTGTCATTTAAATCGATCCAACATTTAAATACCATAATTTCACGATAAAGTGAATTAAACTAATAAGAATGGTGATAAAATGTGTAGTACTTAGTTGCAAAAATATGTTGTACCCCTTAGATGATATCGAATATCACTCGTAAGTCCGATTTGTTCAATAATGTACCTACCGATGATCCCTTTGGATTATGCACAATATATTCGATCAGTTCTTCTTTCGATAGGCATATAACACGTTTTCAGTTCGTTTGTTAGTATTGGGTTTAACTTTCTATTAATTTGTAGTTGAATTATCTAATTTAAAATATTTTACATTGTTTTCATAGAGTAACCATGGTAAAGATTTTTTGAAGACTTTCCGTTTTGGGGATTTTTTTACCGCCACTTTATGATAAAAAATATACGATGTAGGTATTTAGTTCAAGGATTGATATGGAAAAAATATTGTATGTTCAAGTGTGTATGTAGTTTTAAACATATTATTAAAATCATATTTATTCTTGTCGCCTCCTAGTCCTGTCGCGTCTAGTAGCCTCCGTGGCGCAGTGGGAAACTGCTTGCTTGCGTACCGGGGGTCGCAGGTTCGAATCCTGCGGGGAGCAACAACTTTGTATATTTGTTCCTTACTGGCTAGGACAATGCAGGCTGGTCATCTGATTGTCTGTAAAGTAAGATGATCCATGCGTCGGATAGGCATATAAAAAGTCGGTCCTGCGCCTGACCTCTCCCCGGTCGTGTTGATCTTTCGTATCACTAAACTGTGAGAGGTAAAAGGAAGAAAGAGTGCACTTGTGGCTACGCAAGCATTTGTGCACTGGCTGATGGCTGATCTTGCGAAAGATTGGCCACTGTGGTCGTATCGGCGAGAGTACCTATATCATTCTATAAATATACATATAATCACGCCTCTTTCCCGTAGGGGTAGGCAGAGACCACTTCTTTCCACTTGCTACGATCCTTACATACTTGTTTCGCTTCGTCCACTTTCATTATTCCCTTCATACATGCTCTTCGGTTTAGGGTACTCTTGACCTGGCCTTTTTTCAAGACGTCCCTGATTTGGTCTTGAAACGTCCGCCTAAGTCTACCCCTTCCAACACTTTCATTCACACTCGCCTTATACACTATTTTCGTCAATCGTTCCTCATTCATTCTCTCGACATGGCCAAACCATCTCAGCATACCTCAATTTTTGTCACAACATCTTCTTTCATACCACAACGTTTCCTTATGTCACTATTTCTTAACCTGTCACTATACCTGTCACCTGTCAATATATATACTGTTTTATTTACCCGTGGTAAATATTAATACATTTTTTATTTTCTTGTAGATTTCCTAAAGATATTGAGCGAAGGAATATTATGACTATCCATTGTCCCATTCGAAAAGAAATTTTATGAAGCTGCAATGATCTGCAGTTGGTCCAATGGAAACCTAAATTTACTGCAAATGCTTTTTCTATCGTCTAATGTGTGGGTTACAAGGTGTTTTAGTTGTTTGCATATAATGGAAATTGCTATTCAATATCTTGTGATTAATCAGAAATCGTTAAACGTACTGAATAAATTGTATTACAAGAATACAATTTATTTTTATCATAACTTCATATGCTTAAACAGCCTTACTTAAAAACGATGGTTAAATTTTATGCAACACTTAATAGCTATTTAAAAATATTTTTTACTTATAAACGATGTTTATCCCTAATATGTTGCATAACAGCTTGCTAAAGTAGCTGTCAAATTAAACAACGGCCGACCCTTGTTTAGAAGCTTATTAGCACGTTATGTAACAATATGGCGGTTCTCTATCAGCTGATTCAGTCAGTTGCACTTGCATTGTAATTTGTATCGATCGATGCATAGAGTTTATATATTAAGAATAGAGTACGCGTTTGTCTATGGTCCCCTTAAACAAAGTGTAGGCAGATTTTACTCTGAGAGGGCAAGTGAATTGAACTATTTAAAGTTATATTATAAGAGTTATATTGATATGTAAGTGATAAGTAGTGATAGGTTTGACCTGCCACAAGCTCAAATCAGCGCTAAAACGGACACGGACGAAACTACCGGGCGACCCGACGAAACAACGAAAACGGAAAATCACCGCTGGTTGTGTGTACGACCAGCATTTCTGCTGAGTTGGAACCATTTTGTGACGCACATTTTTGTTAAAGTATGTAACTAACTACTTACTTATGGTTTATTTTTTGTTCTATTTGTTTTAATTGTTAATTGTGTGTCACAAATAAATTATTATTTCTTTCAAATGTCAATAAATACAGCTGACGGTATAGTACCTATTGTCGTGTACCTAATATTTATGTAATTTAATGTTCTTACCTGAAAATAAGCGTTCTATAGTACTGATTTGTGTTCTATACTTCCAAATTTGAATTTGACAACCTAGCTTTCTATTTGTCGAATTGAATTACAAAATGTTGCCATTTTACCAAGATTTAGGTCAGACGGAATATTTCAAGCTGACAACACGTGGCGGTATTGACAGAGTAAAATATGTTTTGCCTTATTAACTGTTCATTAGTTATGTCGCTGAAGTAGAGGCCCTGACGATGAAGTAGAGGCTATGTATGAGGAGATAGCAGAAGCCATACATACCTCCAAAACACACTTCACCGTTGTTATGGGGGACTTCAACGCGAAGGTGGGCACACGGAATGGCGATGAGTTGAAAGTGGGGTCATATGGGTACGGACAGCGGAACCAAAGGGGCCAGCGGCTGGTCGACTTCATGGAGAAGGAGGGACTCTTTGTGATGAACTCCTTCTTCAAGAAGCGACCATCCAGGAAGTGGACGTGGATAAGCCCCGATGGTTCAACCAAAAATGAGATCGACTTCATCATGACGACCAACAAGCATATATTCGATGATGTCTCCGTGATCGGCAGGGTGAAAACCGGTAGCGATCACCGCATTGTTAGAGGCACATTGAATATCAATGTCAAGCTTGAGAGGTCCCGTCTGATGAAGTCCACGCTCCGCCCGGGAACCGCCCAAATCCAAAACCCCGAAGACTTTCAACTCGAACTACACAATCGCTTCCAGTGCCTAGCCGAATGCGAAACTGCGGACGAGTTAAACAATGGGTTGGTGCAAACTGTCCATGCAGTGGGGTCCAAGTTCTTTAAGACCCCACGCCGTAATAAGCCTCAGAAGCTCTCCAATCAAACCACTAAGTTAATGGAAACCCGAACTGAGATGAGACTGCAATCTTCAGCTGATATGTCGGAATATGCTGAACTCAATAGACGAATCTCGAAATCCATGCGACACGACTTGCGTTCCTATAATACAGCATGTATTAAGGACGCAATTGAGCGGAACCAAGGCTCTAAAGTGTTTGCAAAGAATTCGTCTATTGGGCAAAGCCAAGTGACCAAGCTGAAGATCGACGACGGCAGTGTCATCTCATCAAAGTCGGAGATATTGAGAGAGCTCGAGAGGTTCTACGGACAGTTGTACACCTCGACACGAAAACCCATTGCCCGAACAGCTCAGGACACCAGAGCCCAACTAACCCGACACTACACTGAGGACATCCCAGACATCAGCTTGTACGAGATTAGAATGGCTCTCAAACAGCTTAAGAACAACAAGGCGCCGGGTGAAGACGGAATCACAACAGAACTTCTGAGAGCGGGTGGAAAACCGGTACTTTTAGTCCTCCAGAAGTTATTTAATTCCGTCTTACTCGAGGGTACTACGCCAGAAGCATGGCACAGGAGTGTGGTGGTTCTCTTCTTCAAAAAAGGTGATAACACTTTATTGAAGAATTATAGACCCATCTCACTCCTGAGCCATGTATACAAGCTGTTTTCGAGAGTCATTACGAACCGTCTCGAACGCAGGTTTGATGACTTCCAGCCTCCCGAACAAGCCGGGTTCCGAAAAGGCTTTAGCACCGTAGACCACATACATACGCTCCGCCAGATTATACAGAAGACCGAGGAGTATAATCGGCCATTATGTCTAGCGTTTGTGGACTACGAAAAAGCCTTCGATTCAATCGAGACCTGGGCGGTATTGCAGTCCCTCCAGCGGTGCCACATTGACTATAGGTACATCGAAGTGTTGAAGTGTTTGTACAGCAACGCCACCATGTCGATCCGACTACAGGAAGAGAGCACGAAACCAATCCCATTGCAGCGAGGTGTGAGACAGGGAGACGTTATTTCTCCGAAACTGTTCTCAAACGCATTGGAGGACGTTTTCAAGCTCTTGGACTGGTACGGATTCAGCATCAACATCAATGGCGAATACATCACTCACCTTCGTTTTGCCGACGATATAGTCATTATGGCAGAGTCGCTGGAGGACCTCAATACGATGCTCAGCGACCTCAGTAGCGTTTCCCAACAGGTGGGTCTTAAAATGAACATGGACAAGACGAAGATCATGTCTAATGTCCATGTTGCACCCGTACCGGTAGTTGTTGGGAACGATACACTCGAAGTTGTTGACCACTACGTATACCTAAGACAAACTGTCCAGTTAGGTCGGTCCAACTTTGACAAAGAGGTCGCCCGAAGAATCCAACTCGGATGGGCAGCGTTCGGGAAACTACGCGATATCTTCTCGTCCAAAATACCGCAGTGCCTGAAGACGAAGGTTTTTAACCAGTGTGTGTTGCCAGTGATGACATATGGTACTGAGACGTGGTCTCTAACGGCTGGCCTTTTAGAAAAGTTCAGAGTCACACAACGAGCCATGGAGAGAGCTATGCTCGGAGTTTCTTTGCGCGACAGAATCCGAAATGTGGAGATTCGCCGAAGAACTAAGGTCACCGACATAGCTCTCAGAATCTGCAAGTTGAAGTGGCAATGGGCAGGCCACATCGCTCGAAGAACCGATAACCGTTGGGGAAGAAAGGTTCTCGAGTGGCGACCACGAACCGGAAGACGCAGCGTTGGCAGGCCTCCCACTAGGTGGACAGACGACATTGTGCGCGTCGCAGGTAACCGGTGGATGCAAATAGCCAATTGTCGTTCATTGTGGCGTTCTAAGGGGGAGGCCTATGTTCAGCAGTGGACGTCTTCCGGCTGATGATGAGTTATGTCGCTCTTATGCAACGTTTATAAGTAGAAAATATAAAACTGCTTATTATGGAGTTATGTAGTAACTAGTTATTTGGTTGCTAAGACGGTGATTAGTAGATTTTTATAAGTAAGGCTGTTATTTTCACAACCATTAACTTATTATTTATTTATTACTTGATTGTCTGTAAAGTACTCAGAGTAATTAGAATGGAGCTAGTATCGCGTCGATTCACCGAACAAATTTTTCGTGGCACTTTTGAGGGGTGCGGGAGGCGAAGTAAACACACACAGATACAATTTCACGCATAACCACACTATAATAAACTCGCAACATATTCAAAAAGATACGCACACAAATAAAGAATGACCTGACCATATGAACAAAATTAGGCAGAGGGGTTAGCGCATCATGCTATTTTATTATTTATTTATTTATACTCTTTATTGTACACACATAAAAATTAAATAAAAAGGACTTGAAGGAATTTGTACAAAGGGCGGCCTTATCGCTATCCGCAATTTCTTACAGGCAACCTTGGGATGGAAAAAAGATTGCATGGAATACGAAAAGTGGGGTAGTTAATATGTGAGACAATATACACTAATAAAAATACATATAATAAGTTACATGCTATCTCCAGTGGTATCTCCTCTAAGGTAAAGTAAGATGCTCCATGCGTCAGATAGGTATGTAAAATGTTGCGCCTGGTCTCTCAACGGTCGTGTCGGTTTTTCGTCCCGTCGTATTTTGAGAGGTAAACGGAAGCAACTAGACATATTTAATCGGTTTAAACTTAAAGCTTAAACAAGCCAAGTAAGTCGTATTAAGCGACGAAGTTAAAAAGATGTCCTGATTTTTCATGAAACATCAAGGTTACCCTCTTAGAAAGGGAGATTCGACCTCAATGAAAGGGATAGCGTTGACCTCAGTCATGTATTTGGGAGTGTTTTCTCCACTTTGACCCTATTTCTTCATGGTCTTTAACCATACAACAAGTATGTAACCGATATGCTGCTGACGCGTTGAGTCACGACCCGTCAGCCTAATGTGTTTCTGGCGTATTAATTGTTGCGCCACCAGCAGTCGATTCGGTTTCCGGCAGCAAATTAGTTGCGCAACCAAGCTGATACCAGGTGAAATGAGGTACCCTCCATAAACTGTACACATTTTGTTGGTGTCGCGAACTGTGGCACCACTATTGTGTTCTAATGAGATAGGGCCCTAAGTTACTGCTGGACAGCAACGACAAGAACGTCATTGTAGTGATCCTGTGGTTTCAGGGGATTCATTACGCTGCCAGCAAAAGCACTATGATAGAGTACCACAAATCCCTCAACCTTCAGCGCAGACTCTTCAAGCACGTCAATTAAAATCATAAAGAGCTCTCTCTTACTCGCGCTCTTCGGCACACTGGTTCGTCAATCCTCGCAGTACAGTGGCTGCCACAAGACATCTCGTTACACATCGCTGGACCGAGCTGCTTCACGGCTTTCAACTCCTGGAAAGATGTTTTCCTTAAATTCAAACTTGCTTGACCTATGGACAGTGGCACTGCAGTCACCTGATTTATTAAGTCTCCTAAATCTAGTCATCATCAGCAGTCGAAACATGTACACTGCTGAACAACAGGCCTCCCCCTAAAGGGAGGTGTTGCCATAATACACATGCTTGGCAGGCGTCTGCGTCTTGGGGAACCTAGTACGGAACCAAGTAATTTCACGTAATTTTACTCCAGAACTGAGCAATATGAGATAGCTGCTTGACGGCACAATTAACACTCACGTATTCCCCACAGCGGGCTCCAGAAGAATAGCTTGGGGCGAATACGACGCTGTAATCTGGTGGAGCAACCACGGATACTTTGAAATTGCGTACGAAGTCACCCTGGAAATAAGACGATATTATTTAACTGATACTGATGATGTCATGTTCATCTGGCCACCTAATACGCCAGATTCCTAATCTCACCCGATTGCAAGAATAAAGTCCATCGTTTCTGGCTCCAGCACCCGTTATAGTGATCTTCGAACCCTCAACCATGACGTTCTCATGAAGAAGCATGTCATTTCTTTCAGCATTCCAAGAGTATTCGTCGTGTGCTGTCTTCAATCGAGGTTTAGCAGGATGGCAGTCAAAAGTGATGGTGTCTCCAACCATAGCGTAGACTTCGTTCTGGATTAAGTAATATTATTGTTTCATGGCAAGTACTAGTAAGCTGTAACAGCTCAGTGGGCGAGCGCTTGCCTTGGAAACAAGGTGCGCAGGTTCGAACCCCGGCTCGCACCTCTGATTTCTTCAATGAATCATGTGCGAATCGTCTTTGTGCGATTGTTACTAGCTTTCGGTGAAGGAAAACATCGTGATGAAACCTGCATGTCTGAGAAAGCCTAACTAGCTCTCGAATGACGTGTGAAGTCCGCCAACCCGCACTTGGCCAGCGTGGTGGACTATGGCCTAAGCCCCCTCATCTTGAGGGGAGGCCCGTGCCCAGCAGTGGGACATAAACAAGGGCTGGTATTATTATATATATTACTAGCTGACCCACGCAGCTCCGCCTGCGCAATTTTTACGCTAACTAAACTTTGAATAACAGACATTCGCATCGAATACATAACCTCATTTTTTATAGTCGGTTAAAAACTGGGACTCACTTTTTACTTGCTCTCCGAAGCACGGACCCGTTTAGTTCAAATGGCGTTAAACGGTCACCCATCTATTTAATGACCTTACCTAACGTTGCTTAACCCGATCAATTACAAAACCTTGATAACAACTCTCTATGAGTGTTCCCTTACTAATATTTATTATATTATAAAGAAAAATTGATAAAATCGGACCAAGCGTACAACCAAGTACCCGTTTTGACTTTAATCCCCTCTCCCAAAAGAACCGTGCTAGATTACGGGATAAAAAGTATCCTATGTCCTACCTCGTAGTAAGATCTCAAATCATGCCAAGTTTCATTTAAATCCATTCAGTAGTTTCGGCGTGATGCTCAGCCGTGATACAGACAGACAGACAGACAGACAGACAAAAATTAAAAAAATTACATTTTCGGCCTCAGTATCGGTTATAGAATGCCCTCCAAATATAATTTTCAAAATATCTTCAATGTACAGAATTGGACCTGTTACAGTTTTATTATAAGTATAGATTATGGCAAGTACTTTATTAACCCAGCTATAATGAATCGATGCCAGCAAGGTGTTTGGAAAATTATACAAGACACTAATCAGATAGATATAACAGTATTTTCAGATATTCTTCCGGAAGCAGCAATATTGTAAATGTTGGTGTATTCCGATACGAAGGTTACTGTAGGTAACTCAAAGGCAAGGCACTGAGGGGCCCCTGGTGCAGATCCCACCGGAGAGCCCTGGGGTCTCCCCTCTCATGTGCCGATGCGACAGCCGCGGGGGTTTTAGTGGGTAAGAATCCCACATACCCCGGTCGAGCCCCACAGCTCCCGGGGATCTTTCGAAGATTTCCCCCGCGTCAAAAAAAAAAAAAAAAAGTTACCTAGAGAAATTACTCGCCTGCGTTTCGTGTCGACAATAAGAGGTTATTTATGTCCTATTGGAAAGATTTACCAATCTGCAAGACTTCCAAACAGGTTGTCCAAGGATTATTCTGCTATTCAAGGAAACTCTTGTCGTGCACCCACACCGTAACTTACTCGGCTCAATAAACTAAATGATTTCGGAGTGTTAATTTGTTTCTGCGTGAGTAAAGTAGCTAGCTCTATAAGAAGTCGCTGTATGACGGCTGAGGAACTATCTCTCATTATTTTGCCGTCTGAATATTGATGAAAGTTTTACTTATATCAAGCAATATAACATAATATTACCTCTGCAGGATTTAACGGTGCAATATTTTTCAATTCCAGGTCCAAATCTTTTAAATCAGACGCAGTCCTTTTTTCTCTACTCCTAATTCTATAAATACCGTCATCTCCTTTCAAAAACTTCTCAAATATTTCTTCATTCATATGAATACCAGTCACGACTCTACCATGGACTTCTTCATGTCTTCTAAAGCTGTGACGCAAATCCCGTCTTCTTCTGATCCAATCCCATTTTGTTTCTTTATTCGGGTGTTCGATGTAGAAAAATTTTTTTGCGGGTCTGCGTTTAAAGCATGTGACGTTTCTGATGTAGTTTTCGAAGTCCTGGACTGGCAGCTTCTCGTAGAGGTCCACGATGTGATCGTACGTGGCTTGGACATCGCAGATTTGGCGGGACGTGTCACAAGCCTCTTGGAGAAAATGGTGCGTGTTAATTTAGGAACGATGTTGAAAATCTTTGAAGTTTTCATTTTAAATAATTATTAGTGACTACAGCAAACAGTGGAATACACCTAAAGTATAGTCGTCAGATTATAAATAAAAGCTTTTAAAAGGGGATCGTGTAACTCCTGCGCATAGTCCAAAAATATATCTTAAATACTGATAAGCTAAAAGCCTAGATTGCAGGCAACGTTACCTTGGAATGGCGTTGTGTTCTAGCGCTATCTAAAAGGATATGATTTCTCTCTTCACTCGTTAACTTGAACATAGAATAACTGCACGTACAATCGTCCTTACCTTTAGGCTGTTTAATATCCTTAACTCCTTGCGTAGCGATTGTACTGATTTCTAATTGCCGAGTCACGACACCGATGCGCTCCTTCTTACCTGCCTTTGAAGAACAAAGATTACTGAAGGAATCATTCCTTTATTCATACCAAGTCCTGTCTAGTTTTTTTAAAATGGCATATCTATAGAAGCCTGGTGGCCTATTATAGCCCAAGAGCCCGTGAGTGCCAGACCTTCGGATTTTATTAAAAGCTGAAAACTTTTCTATGTGTGTCCCTAGTACAGGTAAGAATGATCCCCACCCATGAAGCTGAGGCAACGGTGGCTTTGGCAGGTAACAGGTAACAAAGGTGTATAAAATTCCATCTCAAATTTATCATAAAATAAAACTGATTTTTTTTATATATGATTCATAATAATATCAAAACTCGCGTTGCTCATTGCCAGACAGTATGGTTGCAACCCTCTGCCGGACACCCTTAAATTATTATAATTTATAATTATACTTACGTTATATTATAAAACCTAAATTTTGTATATAATTTTTTGGGGGCCTATTAATCTATGTTTACATAATAGCCGGACAGTTTCAACGGTTCTATCATCTTGCCAGACGCATTCAAAGTGAGCACTTGAGCAGTAGTTCGGAGAGCAAGGAGCGTATACAGTAACTAGTGCGAGTGAGACAGAGCGCTTGGTCTATTGCGGCCCTTCACTGCGCATCAGCTGTTGTTTATTGTAACTATCTGGTGAACGGCTATGCTCATAATAAATGTATTATGTGTCCGGTAGAGGGTTGCAACCATACTAACTGTCTGGCAATGAGCAACGCGAGTTTTGATATTATTATGAATCAAATATAAAAAAAAAAACAGTTATTTTATGATAAATTTGAGATGGAATTTTAATACAAAGGTGTCTTTGTTACCTGTTACCTGCCAAAGCCACCGTTGCCTCAGCTTCATGGATGGGGATCATTCTTACTGTACTAGGGACACACATAGAAAAAATTTCAGCTTTTATTAAAATCCGAAGGTCTGGCACTCACGGGCTCTTGCTCTATTAGAGAAGCTCATAGTCACACAACGAGTTATGGAGATAGATGCTCGGAGTTTCTTTGCGCAATAGAATCCGAAATATGAAGATTCGCCAAAGAAATAAGGTCACCGACATAGCTCTCAGAATCTGCAAGTTGAAGTGGCCACATCGCTCGAAGAACCGATAACCGATAGGGAAGAAATGTTCTCGAGTGGCGACCACTGACGCAGCATATACAGGCCTTCCACAGGTGGACAGACGACATTGTGCGCATCGCAGGTACCGGTGGATGCAAATAGCCAACTGTCGTTCATTGCGGCGTTCGAAAGGGGAGGCCTATGTTCAGCCGTAGACATCTTCCGGCTGGTGATGATGGTGATGCTCTATAGAAGAATGCCGATAATTTAACGTTGTACGTAAACAATAATGTTACCTTCTTCTTACTGTTGCCAGACGGCACCTTGATGCCTATTTTATTAGCCAACCTGTCCAGCAATCGATTGGACTTGGTATGCTCTTTCCGTTCAGGCAGCTGCAGATTGTCTAAGCTTTTAAGTATATCGTAGTCTATTTCTGAATTTGTTTTATCCACAATTGGTTTTGTAGACCTTGAAAGAGATATTATTACTACCGAATGTGGGTTATTTGATAATCTGGAAACCAATTTCAATACAAAAAACGCAACTTCATTGTCCAATGTTATCAGTAGTGTAAAAAACAGTGGCAGTTAAATTTCATCGGTTTACAGATAGCAAAAATATTTCTTTATACCACAAAGATTGATCAAGAGATTACCTTCTTTGGAACAACAGGTACCTCAGATAAAAATTGGAATTGTCTGACTAGGGAAGTACGTAAGTAAGGGTGTGTTCCATTTTGTTTGAGTTCTACAAAGACTTGCTGTCTGTGAATGAGGAGGCAAGGTCTGTAGGTCCCATATGCAAGGGACGTCCAGGTAGGTACCACCGCAGTGTCAGGTATTCTGCCGCCTAGCAGCATTGTATAAATATAGCTATGGTTCGGTGTGAAGTGCACTGTAGCTGTTGAAATTATTGGGTTCAAGGAAAGGATGGCATTTTAGTGGAACTATCCGTAGATCGCTTACCACTAGACGAACGTTGCGCTCATCTCGTATCGTCAAAAGTTTTATAGAAACAACTACTTACTTATCAATATTGCTAGGTTTCGAGATTTCGTTAGCACTATCCCTGACGTTTTTGTAAGCGAATTTCAGCCATTCATCATTTAGGTTATTAGTTTCATGTTGTATTATGGACAGTAGCAAGTTGTTATACTCGTCGTTATTCTTATCAGGCACAGATGTTGCCTCATTTATGATCACTATAGTTGGATAGTGACTCATATCTTGCGTTGATATAGTCTCATTGTCATCTGAATAAACTGAAATGTATCTTTTTCTATCTTTAACAGTAGTCAGTTTTTCTTCGTCAATAATATAATTACCCTTAGTTACTTTTTGTATAATTTTTTTGATAATCCCTTTGGCTGTACAAGTATGTTTGACTGTAGGTTTTGTGGTTTTGACGAGGGCATCGGTAGCGATCGGTGATGTTAAATCATTATCATATGTTGTTTTCATTGTTATTGGAATTGTAACAGAAACGTTTTTCGTTTTTTCAGTTTCTGATTTAGTTGTAGTGTTATTTACTTTGTTTTTACAACATTTTTCTTTCATTTTTTTCATTGGATTAGTGGGTTTTACCTTTTTTGGTTTTTTGGTTTTACTGGTATCGGTTTTTACATCAGACTTGGCAGTAGTCGTAGTAGTAGTAGTAGTAAAGTTAGAGATGGTGTGGTATGGTGCTGCTTCTTCAACATCTTCATTGCTTAATAGTTTTAACAGTTGGTTTATATTGTTTGATAATAGATCCAGAACAGTTGTATCTCTTGTAACCACAGTTTTAGGAGAAGTAGGGATCGTCATATAAATATTATTATCTGTATTAGATGAAGTAGTCTTGTTTTCTTTATGACTTTTACTTTGTATTACAGCTATTCCAACTTTTGGTTCCTTTCTATTCTTTGTCTCTTTGACGATTCTTGGTTCACTCGTTTTTCCTTTTATGTAATCATACCAAAATGCTCCTCCACTGTCAGATATAAGTGGTGCCTCTATTTGATTAGCTGCTCTTTTCTTTAAGTGGAGTTTATCATCTTTTACGTAATATGTAAACAGTTTGTGTTTTTTTGTAAATAAGCTCTTGAACCCTTTATGTTTTTTTTTATTGTATTTCTTTATATCACGTAGACTCATGTCTAAAGTATTTAGAATATTAGGAGGTATAATTGGTGTAGTTTCAAGACTAATAAAGGAAGCGAAGTCATATTTTTCAGTAGTCGGTGATATTCCGGGATTGCAAATGATGTTAACATTAATATTATCAAGAGAATATACAGTTTTGACGACTTTTCTTGTAGCGGAGTCTTGCCTTTTATAAAGTAATTTACCATTTAAGCAACTATTGACCATTTGTATCAATTGGTCAGTTTTATCTTTGAGTTTTTTATCATAACATGTCACCATTTTAGTGGTTTTATCGACGTCGTCGACCAGCAGTACTAAATTGTCGAGAAAAGTCCGACCGATATCTTGGTTGACAACTTGAGGTTTTTTATATTCCCGTTTGTCAATAAATGTGCAGAATTTCTTACAGGTACGCCCTTGACATTTGCCTTTAACCCTTTTATAATAGTCTTTCATGCTAGTGTCAATCCTATGAACAGCATCTCTCAGTTTCTTCCCGCCTGTTGGATTCATCCAGAAGAATGTCTGTATCTCTGTACAATGCTCTTTCATATACTCCGCTAAGTTGTCGAACTCGAATATTAGTTCACTAATAACAGCGTCGCTGGCTGCACAAGCTCTGCACATAGCCTTATACGGCTTACATTTACAGTGGCATACCCTGTCGTGTCCGAAAAACTTCTTGACTGCTTCCCAGTTGATTAGACTCTTTTTTTGCTGATCAACTTCCTTCATTTTCCTAAGTTTATTACCATTTGTATCTCGAACTTTTCTGGAAGGTACTGTTCCATTACCCAATAACTCGAATATCTGTTTATTGACAGCAGCCAGGAAGTCCTTGCTTAGCGTAACTCTCACACCGTCTTTATTAGTGTTGGTACTAGTAGTTTCTAGTTTATCATGATGGGCGTTTTCTATGGGTAGCTCCTTCTGCTTCAATGCTTCTTTAATCGAAGCTGGTACTGGTTTCAGTAAAATACCACCTTTAGGGCCAGATTTATTAACTAGTAAATACATGCCGGGTGATATATCCTCAATGCTACTAGGAGTTGGTTCAGTTGAAACCACTCTTTCGTAGGAGTTGACTTGGTATTCCAAGTCGACAGGAGTCGACATTTTAGCAGAAAACACCTTTCTAACTCTAACAGGCTCAAAGTCTAAAGATCTTTTTGAATTCTGTAGTTCGTACGGTATAGCAATGTGGACTTCTATGGAATTTAGTGAATCACGATTGTGTATATCAGATTTCGTTGTGTCTGTGCACCGTAAATAAGTCTTGCTGAAAGTGTTGGAAATATCTTTGTCTTCACAATAGATATTGTTTTTCATAAGATCTACAATGATTTCTAGTGCGGCTACATCTTTTGCTGTAAATGTATTCTTTGTTTGTACATCACGTTTGCCCAGTTTTGGGGTTGAGTCTGGAGTTGCCAGTATATCCAGTTCTGAATTTACCTGTCATATAATAATTTTTTTTTTTTAATATTTATATTTTTAACATAGAAACAATTATTTCTTTTAAATCGTAGTTATGTTTGAAAACCTCTTTTTAACCCCCGATGTAAAAAAATGGTGTTATTTTGTATGTTGTTCCCGAACAAATGGATTTGAATGTGATTATTTTTATTTGAGAGCTGGTTTAATCAACATGGCTTATGTCGAGCTATGTATATATCATCATCATCATCACCAGCCGGAAGACGTCCACTGCTGAACATAGGCCTCCACCTTCGAACGCCACAATAAACGACAGTTGGCTATATGCATCCACCGGTTACCTGCGACGCCCACAATGTCGTCAGTCCACCTAGTGGGAGGCCTACCTACGCTGCGTCTTGCGGTTCGTGGTCGCCACTCGAGAGCCTTTCTTCCCCAATGGTTAGCGGTTCTCCGAACGATATGCCTGCCCATTGCCACTTCATAATAATGTTTTAAAATTATTCCTGGATTTTTATTTTAAAAAATTGTACATTTTACATTACCTACTAACCTGTTGTTGTCCGCTGTTATCATTGTATATCTCATCTTTCTCACATCCAACAGCGTCTGTATCTTCTACCCACTTCTGTTTTCTTGAATCATCTAATTTTTTATGCTTTTTTGTGCTTTTGGTGGTCTTCTTCTTTGTCACGGCTTCTGAAAAACATTCTTTGTTCCTGTGGTTTCTGGTTGAGATGGTCAGTGTTTAGAGTATTTTATTTACGCGAACACTAAATATTAGAAATCAAACTACTTTTACGGACTATCTATCTGTTTATTTTTATTTTCCCGACGTTTCAAATGCTTTGCATCCATGCAGCATCGATGGTAACCTTACCCGTGGGGTTTACAGGTAAGAATAGCACCCTCCCATCTGCCAGCACTAAGGGAATCCTAGAAGACAGGCAGCAGCGTCTTTCTATTGGATTACCTACCACCTATACTGCTATCCCCAAGACGCTTGCCAAGCGTGGGGATTATGGCAACCCCTCCCTTCTAAGGGGAAGGCCATTGTTCAACAGTGGATGACGTTCGACTGATGATCCATGGTCACAACAGGTCTGAGGTGTTGGACATCCTCATGTCTTAATTACCCCGGTGTACCATCAGGTCTTTCTAGCAAAGCAGTCACGAATTGTATGAGAAAAGTCTAGGATCAGAATTAGCTATGGTATACACGGCTAGGAAGAGGCTGGAACTGGATAAGTTGAGAACAAAACTAAACATTGAAGGATGAGAACTTGTTGCCAGTGCAGCATGACGCTGAGTGGTCAACCTCATTTGGGCGACAATGCGGCGTACGATGTCTATGTCGTTATTATTGTACCTGTTTTTATCTTTTTGTTTATCTTATATTTGTAATGTTTAGGTTTAGTTTTTGTTATTTTTGTGTGCGTTGTTTTTCGTTTAAATAAATGTATTTCTTCTTCTTCTTCAAATACGTCCACTGCTAAAAAAAGGCCAAGATGCCTGCCAAGCGTGGGGATTATGGAAACCCTTTCCTCCTAAGGGGGAGGCCCCTTAGGAGGTGCGCGTCGCAGGTAACCGGTGGATGAAAATAGCCAACTGTCTTTCATTGTGGCGTTCGAAGGTGGAGGCCTATGTTCAGCAGTGGACGTCTTCCGGCTGGTGATGATGATGATGATGATATATACATAGCTCGACATAGCTATAAGCCATGTTGATTAAACTAGCTCTCAAATAAAAATAATCACATTCAAATCCATTTGTTCGGGAACAACATACAATATAACAGCAAATTTTTACATCGGGGTTTAAAAATATTATGTTTTCAAACATAACTACGATTTAAAAGAGATAATTGTTTATTATGTTAAAAATATAAATATTAAAAAAATAATATTATTATTATATGACAGGTAAATTCAGAACTTGATATACTGGCAACTCCAGACTCAACCCCAAAACTGTGCAAACGTGACGTACAAACAAAGAATACATTTACAGCAAAAGATGTAGCCGCACTAGAAATCATTGTAGATCTTATGAAAAACAATATCAATTGTAAAGACAAAGATATTTCCAACACTTTTAGCGAGACGTATTTACGGTGCACAGACACAACGAAACCTGATATACACAGGAAGGGGGTTTTCATAATCCCCACGCTTGGCAGGCATCTTGGGGATCGCATATAGGTGGTAGGTAATCCAATAGAAAGACGCTGCTGCCCGTCTTCTTGTTTTCCCTTAGTCGCTTCTTACGGACACCCGACGGCATTCTTACCCGGTGTATACGATTGGGTATAATTCGTCTTTAAAAGCAACAGTTTTTTTTATTAATATAAGCTTGAACTTGATCCGATCCCACCTGATGGGAAGTGGAGGTGCAGCCACGGATGGTAGCGCGCTGATTAACAATAACAATACAAGCAAAAATCATAAAAATAAAATATGAATCAATATTTTTTTTCGTTTCTAAAATTTACCTGTAATAGTGGTGGTGTCCAGAATGCTTGTCTTGTGTTCTTTAATATTTGCTTGTTCTGGCTTACCAGTTGTGCTTGGATGTTTCCTAATTGATTTTATTTTGTCCTGTAACACTGAAACACAATTGTTTTTTAATTGAAAAGGCTAAAACAGATGTAGTTTTCATCTAAAGTATTCTATTCTAGAAACGCACTTCGACCCAGTTGGATCCATGGTGCATGCCATAGCTTACTCTGTTGCTGACTTGTCGAAGAATTCCGCTTGCATAATTATCTGGTTTGATAGGCTACTCCCAGATGACTCAACCTACGTCTTGCTAGAGCGTCACGGCCACAGGTAAGCCAATGTGTAGCGTTGACTTTTTTCCCCTAAGTCTCAGAGAAAGTACCAAAGGAGTTAGTATCGCGTCGATTCCCCGAACAAATTTTTCGTGGCACTTTTGCGGCGTGCGGGAGGCGAAGTAAACACACACAGATACACTTTCACGCATACCCACATTATAGTAAACTCACAACACATTCAAAAATATACGCACACAAATAAAGAATGACCTTAACATATGAACAAAAATTTGGCAGAGGGGGTTAGCGCATCATGCTCTCTCCAGTGGTATCTCCTCTAAGCCCTAAGTATACAGAATCTCTACGGTACATTCTGTTTATATTGACCTAGATTAAATCGTTTACTGGGTGGTAGGTTCCTTGTGCAAGGAACCGTCCAGGTACCACCGCAGTGTCAGATATTCTGCCGCCAAGCAGCAGTGTGTAAACATTGCTGTATTCCAGTGTGAAGGGAACTTCGATCATATAGCATTCTATAGTCTAAGGAAGGGAACTGTACCTGGTGAAATTACCGGACACAAGATACTTAATACTCGTATCTAATGTATTAAGGGTCGGCAACGCGCTCGTGATTCTTCTGGTGTTGCTAGCGTCTATAGGCTGCGGTGATTGCTTACCATCAGGCGGGCCGCATGCTTGCTTGCAACCTTGGTAGTATAAAAAAAACCTGAAGTTATACCGCTGCTCACACCGTGTGATATTAAAAAGAATCTTACACGGCAATATTTTAAACAATCTCTTCTCACGCCCTCTATAATCGTTTGGCGATCCGCGCTTGGACGGTGCAATGGAGTTCAGGTTATATATAACTGAGCCCAAAGCTGGGGCTTCGCTGGTGTATGTTTCAGCTGAAATGGAATTTTTTCGAATGAAGAAACATTGAAATCAGTCTTCATTTAGGAGGTATGATAGCGTAGACACGCCTACAGACAAACAGAAACATGTCCTACATCACATATGACGGATTGAAGGACGTGTAAGCTACGACCTAAATGTGCCAAAATAATACGAAATAAATGAGAAACGCATTTATTTCCGACCCAAGAATACTTATAAGAATTATTTAAAAATTAAATTGAATCTACTACCACCTTCTAAATCTGGTCTGGACTGATGGTGCGGCTGCTGCAGTTCGTGATGCCGTTCCTGAATTTTACGGATTATATCGCGGTTTATTTTAGATTTTGTCGTAATTATATTATAATATTATATAATATATATAAGTAAAAATATTATTATCGCGTTGTAACGCTATGTCCGAGACAGGCGTCACTGAAAACGAGCGCTGGGAGCACTTCGTGTCCCAGCATCATGCTGAGTGGTGCCTTTTTCGTCGAGTGCGGTGGCATGCGCACATTGTATAGATATTTAGAGTAGATTGCTGTTGCATAGTGCTCAACGAATAAATTTATTTGATTAGATTTGATTTTACTATCCCGACGTTTCGACTGCTTTGCAGCACCCATGGTCACTGGAGGACTGAGATTTTGAACGTCCTTATGTTGTCACAATTATGCCGGTGTACCCTCAAGTCTTTTTAACCGGCTTCAAAAAGAAGGTTCTCTATTCGACGCGTACGGCGTATGTATGTAATATTAATAAAAATGCGTAATATTAATATATGTTAGTCTATGTGGGCTTATAAACAAATTTACCAAATTTTACGAGTGTATGTATGTATATATGTATGTATGTATGTATGTATGTATATATGTATGTATGTATGTATGTAGGTTTGTCCGCGGATTTCTCAGAAACTACAAGTCCGATATCAAAAATTTTTTTTGCAATAGTTAGAGTATTTTTCAATTTAGGGTAGAGTATAAGTTTCATCAAAATCGGTTTAGTAGTTTAAGAGATATAAACTTTTATGTGTTCAGTAAGTTACTGTAACGTAGACATTCGAGTTGCGTGATTTAGATAATTTACTTTGAAGTCGGTTTTTATTTTTTTTAAATAGTTTTTAGTTATTATTGTCGGTTCGATCTACGCAGTAAGAGCTCACAGTATCTTGATTCGTAAAAGTAGTTTCATTTCAATGTGTAGTATTCGTGTAAATAAAAGATAGTATTATATTCACAGACATTTTAAGATATTATCTACATACCTGTCCTAGCCTTTCTGTGTTTCCTATCGTATTTTTTCAAGCCCTTCGTTCTTCTAGCTTCGACTTCATGACTACAAAAAAGAAACCATATTAGAAACAAAAGTTGTTATTACTGTCAATATTATTATTGTCCCCCGCAGACTTCGCTCGTAGCGAATTGTTCACGGCCGAGCCGTTAGCGCCTTTGGATTATCTACAACTCATACTGCGATCCCCAGGGCACCTGCCAAGCGCGGGGATTATGGTAAAGCTTTTATGGTGAAGCTTCTATGAGTTGGGCAGTTCAAGCCCAATGGCTGAAGACGCTGAGGCAGTCCATGTAAGAGATAGTGTGACGATCTGACAACATTAAGACAGGGCAGAGCTCGCATAAGACCGAAACAGGTGGAAATATATGGACCTTTGTACGACTGCGGGACACTACAGTATAACAACCAGGGCAAGCTAAATAAAACCGTTTAAAAAAAAACAAATGATTTGTCATCATCACCAGCCGAAACACGTCCACTGCTGAACAAAGACCCCCCCCCCCCCCCTCCTAGAAGAAACCCTCCCCTTGCCTTAATCCTCACGTTTGGCAGGCGTCTTGGTGGTAGGTAGGAATCCAATAGACACTGCTGCCCGTCTTCTTGTTTCCACTTAGTCACCTATTACGAACACCCAACGGGAGGATATAGGGTGCTATTCTTACGCGGATTTTAAATTTGCTAAAATGCACAAAATATTTAAAGAATAACTTACTCACTATTAGTGTTAGTCAGTCCTCGGAGGTACTTGGGAGGAGGCTCCAGGGAGGAGGCAGTGTCGGGCAGCATAGTCAGCGCTTGAAAGGAATACAAATAAACATGCATGATGTTGGCTTGATGGTAGAACTGCTTTCACCAGCTACAGTGCCCTACACATCGGAGCACAGCAATGTCTATAAGCATCTTCGGAGTCACTGGACGTATGGGTGTAGGCCATGTGTGGGGGCGTCCATTGAGTACGGCAGAGACTCCGGTACCACCAGTAGTACCACCGTGGTACCACGGACAAAAATAATTGATCTCCGTGGTACCAACAGAAATAAATTAATTAGATTTCAATAATATTTTATTATTTTCGTTTATTTTGTAATCGTTTACTTGGTATCTGGGTTGAAAGTACTAGGGTAGCATAAAACAGGAGGTGCATAATCTTGTGTGAGCATATGAATGTGGTTTAGAGCTAAGTAGCAGGTTAGTATAGGACTTATGGAGGAGTTCTCACGACTTGTGATATGCAGAGTATGTCTGGCTTACTGGTTTTGATTGGTTTCGCGAATCAAGAGGTGAGGGCCGGGAGGGTAACGGATGTATCAAGAGGCGAGATATCCTTGTATCTTGTACTTCCCTGGTACTTCTGCTATAAATATTTTAACTACTACTCAATAGGTACCACATCCTCAGTATATCCTGGACGCTTTCTTATGTCCTATGCTTCCCTGGTACTTCTAGCATAAACATGTTAGCTTTAAACCACATTCATAAGCTCATAAAAGATAAGGCCCAAAATTATGCACCTGCTATTTTATGCTAACCTAGTACTTCCGGTAATAATTGGTCGATTTTATTACTCAAATTTCTACCTACTTAGTACCAAGTAAACTATTACAAAATAACGAAAATAATGGAATATTATTGAAATCTAATTAATTTATCTCTGGTGGTACCACGGAGTAGTCCGTAGTACCCCCAGTGGTACCACGGACAAAAAAAATTGTCCGTTTTACCACCGGTGGTACTACTGGTGGTACCACGGACAACAAACTGGGGATGCGACCACCGTCCCGGAGAGCTTCGTGACCGCACCGGCGGCGCGCTCAAAGGCAAGGCACAAATCCCGCCGAAGAACTCAGGTCCCTTCCTCTCATATGCCGGTGCGACAGCCGCAGGGGTTTGAGTGGGTAAGGATCTCACATGTACCTTGTACTAGAGACCCTGTCCTCGGTAGCTTGATCAGCCGAAAGACGTCCACTACTGAACAAAGGCCTCCCCCTTAGAAGGAAGGGAGGGGTTGCCATAATCCCCACGCTTGGCAGGCATCTTGGGGATCGTAGTGTGTTAGGTAATCCAACAGAAAGACGCTGCGTAAAGAAGACTGGCGTCTTCTTGTTTTCCCTTAGTCGCCTCTTACAGATACCTAACCGGTGGAGATAGGAGAGTGCTATTCTTACCCGGACACCCCACGGGCAGCCCTCGGTAGCTTACCACTGTATAATGGCACTGTACCGGGTATTACTGTAGTGTTGGATACTCCGCCGCTAAGTAGCAGTTCGTAAACATTGCTATCCTCCAGTGTAGGGCACTGTAGCTGGAGAAATTACCTAAAGGGGTATAATAACTAATATGTCTCAGGTGACGAGCGGCAGTGCTATAGTGCAGCTGTGTATGGCTAAAGTGCGAGTCGGACTCGCGCACCGAGGGTTCAATACCTTCTTTGGACGTATGAAAGTTAATTTGTTATTCCTCTAATACCTCAGATAGCAAAAGAACCAAATCGCAAGACTAAGTTAAAAATACTGGTCAAGTGCGAGTCGGACTCGCGCACCGAGGGTTCCATACCATCTTAAAGTAATTTCACTATTCATGTAACACCTCAGGTAGTAAAAAAAAAACTAACCGCAAAACTAAGTTTGTTTGTCGAGGTTTTCTTTGGATTACTAAAAAACTGTACAACTTAGAAAGATCATTTTATTTTTCCTGTAAAATGTACATAAACATGTATTATTCATAATTATTTCAGATTTTACCCTCCACGCACTTCGGAGATTTGGGGGGGGGGGGGGACACGGTATTTTTTTGACATTTTTGATTATCAGCCAAAAACTACGTGACATAAACCAAAACAAAAATCAGTTTTGCGATGTGCAAATGAAGCCCTTTCATATGATACCCCACTCGATATAGTAGTCTCACTTTGAAATTTAGATGACCCATTTCGACTAGTGATGTGAACCGGTTTTAAAAAAACCTAGAAAAAACCGGTTTTTGTAGAAACCGGTATATACCGGTTTTATTTATTAAAAAACCGATTACTTTTTTTTCATTTTTGTATTACGTATTCTGTAAGATGGCATGACATTTAGCTAGCGTACCTACCGCGAATAAGAACAGAAAATCAGCATTGTTGCACGATACACACGTTATGGATAATTGTACAAATACGGTTTAAATTTAGTTTTGACAAAATTATTCATTTACACTTTCGTACAAACACAAATTACCGAATACATATAAAAATAAAACAGAATCATTGAGGCGGCCTTATCGCTAATGAGCGATTTCTTTCAGGCAACCCAAAGGATAACATGAAGGGAAATAATGTAGGTAGAGAGATAATAACAAAAGATCTTAGAAGTTTGTCAAAACCAAGTAGACGAGCTAGCGCGACGCGTGTGCGCCAATCAGAGCAAGGCCGGGCGGTCGATTTCAATGATTATTGTACTGGCCGAGAGCGCCGGCGCGCTCGTTGGCGGTAAAATCTGAACTGATATGTACATAAATTTAAAAATAACGATATTATTATAAATACACTAAATAAAAATATTAAATTAAATCTATCTGGAGAGGAAATGTTGTTTTTTAATTATTTTTTTAAGACTAAATTACAACTAGCACACAAAGAATGTGGAAGAGAATTTCATAGCCGCACTGCTTGCATGGTAAAAAAAACGTTATAGCAACTAGAATAATGAGTAGGAACTTCAAAAAGAAGTTATACAGTAGAAGGTCAAGGCTTGTCACATGATTCAAGCAACGAATAACGCTCACCAAGATAAAGAGGAGATTAAAGATTGTTAAGTATACAATTTAGAAAATAAAAAATATGCCAGTCCCGTCGCTGATGGATTGGCAGCCATTCTAGTTGAGCCCGAAATTCCGACGTAACCAATTCCAACATACATCCGTAGTGAAAGATGAAACGAATATACAAATTTTGCAATCGCTCCTCAGTTGGATCTAGAAAACATACATCTGCATAATCGAAAAGAGGTAAAGATTAAGCAAACAAGATTCTTGTCTGACGCGGAAGAAATTTTTGAAGGCGTTTGTGAGGCTGATCGAGTCAAAGATCTTCTTACTTATCTCTCCAACATGATATTCCCAAGAAAGATTTTAGAATCAAACAGGACTCCAAGAATTAATTTTATTCGAGTATGCAATTGGTACGGAATCAAAAACTAAACTAGAGAGTGAGTTAATTGTCAATCAGATTCATCATGTATCTGCAATAAAATATGAACCCTGAAAATTAGTAGGCTTCACTAACAAGCCAAACGATTTTGCCCACTTACCTCTGCTATCTAAATCTTTATAAAGCGTAACTTCCCCAAGATTATCAATATTGGCATTTTGGCATGACGATAAAGCTACATAGAGCAACATATATATGATCTGCATAGAGATGATAGTTAGAAAACGCTCGCGATGATATTGATGAAAACGGAAAAGAGGAGAAAGTACGCTACCCACTGGAACACCAGCCTCAAGCCCACATATTATGATGTTTCCTCAAAGCGGACAGATTGGGAGGGCCCACGAAGATATGAATATGATCAAACCACTTGATAGCTGAAGAATAGCTTGGACAAGGATTGTTCAAGGTTAGGTAACAACAGTTTTAACTGAATATCATGATGATATAATTCCTAAGCCCCTCAGTAACCGAGTTCAAAGAGAAAGGAGAACATGAAGACAAAGACTTTTACATAAATCAGAAAAAAAGGTTATATTAGTAGGTGATTTTAATATTAATACATTGGTAACAAATAAAGTAACTGCCGAATATATGGACTTGATAAAAAATTATAACTTAACGCAGCATATAAAAGAACCAACAAGAAACAGTTCTTGTATTGACCACATAGTAAGTAATGTTGACAAAGCAGATGGGGAACTGTTGAACTGGGCACTGTCGGATCACAACACAGCGCAAATGCTTAGTATACCACATAAAAATACAAAGACGCCCTCAAATGATTATTACTACATACATACGAGAGATTACAGTTCAGAAAATATTACTAAATTTAGAAATTGTCTTCGTAACCTCTCCTTTCAAGAAGTGTATTCTGAAATCAATCTTAACTCGGCCTATGAAAGATTACATAGCTTGTTTATGTTATTCTATAACCTATGTTTTCCCATAATTAAAGTAAAAATACGTCATGGAAGCCGAAATACGAGCTGGATTTCGAAGGGTTTAAGGAAAAGCTGCAAAACAAAAAGATTATTACGATTTAAGTACTATAAGAATAATTCTACATTAAACAAAACTAACTATAAACAATATTCAAGACTTTTAAGAAGGTGCCTTGACATTTCGTTAAAAAATTATAATGAAAAACAAATTAATAATAGTAAAAACGTATGCAAATCAGCATGGAAATTAATAAAAAAAGAATCAGAAGGTTTAACTAAAAAAGAACCCATAACAAATATAAACTCAAACGGCAATATAATAAATGACCCAAGAGAGATAGCTGAGGCATTTAATAACCATATGATTAGGTCTACAAAAACTAATAATATTAAAAAAGGAACTAATGTTCCACATCACTGCAGTAGCATTTTCCTAAGGCCCTATAATAGTTCTGAAATTATCAAAATTATAATGTCCTTAAAAAATACAAAATCTGAGGGTTTTGATGGAATTGCCACTCGAGTCCTTAAAGCTTGTGCAATAGAATTAGCACCAGTTTTAACCCATCTTATAAATATGTCTTTCGTCGAAGGCTGCTTCCCAGAAGGATTAAAGTTGTCAATTGTCAAACCATTGTTTAAAAAAGGGGACAAATCTTTATTAGACAATTATCGACCAATTACAATTATATCAATTATTTCTAAAATATTCGAAGCAGCTATGTTGAGGCGTATTACTGAATTTGTTGAAAAGGATGGGCTAATAAAGAAAGTACAACATGGATTTCAAAAAGGTAAATCAACTACGACAGCTTGTTACAATCTTATCTCTCGGGTAATTGAAAATGTCGACAGTGGTAAAGCAACCTGCGTAGTCCTTTTTGATATGACGAAAGCATTTGACCTAGTTTCACATAGTATACTTCTAAATAAATTAGAAAGGTATGGTATTCGTGGAACCGCTTTAACATGGATAAAAACTTATCTAGAAAATCGCAAACAGTGCGTGGAGATTAGTAACATAAATGAGAGAAAAGAAATGGAGACCTTTCGTTCTGAGTTCAGAATTAATGAAACTGGCGTTCCACAAGGTAGTGTTCTGGGTCCACTATTATTTTTGCTATACGTTAACGACCTTCCAAATGTAAAGGACAACCAGTTTACCCTATTTGCAGATGATATTTCCGTAATAATAACATCCAATGTAAATGACATAAAAAAATACAATATTGACATTAATAAAACTATTGAATGTATAATAAAATGGCTAGATGAGAATGACTTAGAAGTAAATTTGACGAAAACTAAATATATTCAGTTTATTACACATGGACGCAGAAGAAAAGATATAAATATTACATATAATGGTACTGAACTAACTGAAGTAGACCAAGCAACATTTTTAGGTATTATTTTAGATAAACATATCAACTGGAAATCTCATGTGGAAAAGGTTTGCAGCAAACTCAACCGGTTTGTGTACGTGCTCGCTAAGCTAAGAAGAATATCAGCTCAAAAAACAGTAGTTGCTGCATACCATGGCTACGTTGCATCAGTTCTCAGATATGGCATAATCCTCTGGGGTAACTCAACAAATAACGGAAAAGCATTTATTGCACAAAAAAAATGCATACGTGCAATCTATGGGGTGGCACCTTGGGTATCATGTAAACCTTTATTTAAAGAATTGCACTTGCTTACACTCCCGAGTTTATATATTTTAGAAATAGGTAAATTTATAAAATTATATCGTAGTTTATTTACAAGTGCTCGTGATAAGTATCCCAGAAATACGCGAAACCCAGATCAAATCGTACTGTCGAGAGTTCCTAAAACTGCCATGTTTCAAAAAAACTGTTCAGCAATGTGTGGACAAATTTATAATAATATTCCCAAAGAAATAAAAGCCCTACCGTACGACGAGTTTAACAGAAAATTAAAAAGGTGGCTATTGGAAAAAAACTTTTACTCAGTTGCAGAATTTCTTAATAATGGCAAGAGAATGTGAATTAGTGTTATTTAATCAATATTAATTTGTTGTAAATCATATTGCAATCGTAATAGAATTTAATAATCGTAATAAGTTATACCGCTGTTTTATATAATGTTGACTAACCATATTATTTATTATTTCATAATTTATCATCACATTATTTCTGACATTGCTTTGTATAATTTAATTTTTGCTTGTAATAATTAAATTAATGTAATATTATTATTGTAAAATTTGCATGCCTAATTTAGGTTGAATATCTTGGGCTTCTGATTGTAAATAACACCTAATCTTACAATATTCAGGCAAATAAAGGAATTGAATTGAATTGAATTGAATTGAATTGAAAGATAGCTGAGAGAGACAATTTAAAGTGGACTTTACATGATCATGAGTAACAAGCGACTTCAAAAAATGTGCATCAAGATCTAAATCAATAATAATCATAATAATAATCATGGAGCATCAATAGAAAATACCAAGTGATCTCAAGAATTTTCATTTAAAACCTAAAAAAAACCTTTAAAAAACCGGTTTATTTTTTAAAGTAATCGATAAAAACCGGTTTTGAAAATTGTAATCGGTTCACATTACTAATTTCGACCCCCATTATAAAAAAAGTCAAAGAAAAAATATATTTTTTTTATTTGCGATGGGGTTGGATAAGTGAGATCTAAAACTATTCCAAGTTTCAAATCGATTGCATCAGTGGTTCTTGAAATATATGCAGGTGTGACAGACAGACAGACAGACAGACGAAGTCAGACCATAAGGGTTCCTTTTTTACCTTTTAGGTATGGAACCCTAAGAACTAAGTGATAAAACTGTACTACATATTTAAAAATATAATTTTGTTTTTATTCATCATCATCATCATCAGCAGCCGGAAGACGTCCACTGCTGAACATAGGCCTCCCCCTTAGAACGCCACAATGAACGACAATTGGCTATTTGCATCCACCGGTTACCTGCGACGCGCACAATGTCGTCTGTCCACCTAGTGGGAGGCCTGCCTACGCTGCGTCTTCCGGTTCGTGGTCGCCACTCGAGAACCTTTCTTCCCCAACGGTTATCGGTTCTTCGAGCGATGTGGCCTGCCCATTGCCACTTCAACTTGCAGATTCTGAGAGCTATGTCGGTGACCTGGGTTCTTCGGCGAATCTCCACATTTCGGATTCTGTCGCGCAAAGAAACTCCGAGCATAGCTCTCTCCATGGCTCGTTGTGTGACTCTGAACTTCTCTAAAAGGCCAGCCGTTAGAGACCACTCTCAGTACCATATGTCATCACTGGCAACACACACTGGTTAAAAACCTTCGTCTTCAGGCACTGCGGTATTTCGGACGAGAAGATATCGCGTAGTTTCCCGAACGCTGCCCATCCGAGTTGGATTCTTCGGGCGACCTCTTTGTCGAAGTTGGACCGACCTAACTGGATAGTTTGTCCTAGGTATACGTAGTGGTCAACAACTTCGAGTGTATCGTTCCCAACAACTACCGGTACGGGTGCAACATGGACATTAGACATGATCTTCGTCTTGTCCATGTTCATTTTAAGACCCACCTGTTGGGAAACGCTACTGAGGTCGCTGAGCATCGTATTGAGGTCCTCCAGCGACTCTGCCATAATGACTATATCATCGGCAAAACGAAGGTGAGCGATGTATTCGCCATTGATGTTGATGCCGAATCCGTACCAGTCCAAGAGCTTGAAAACGTCCTCCAGTGCATTTGAGAACAGTTTCGGAGAAATAACGTCTCCCTGTCTCACACCTCGCTGCAATGGGATTGGTTTCGTGCTCTCGTCCTGTAGTCGGATCGACATGGTGGCGTTGCTGTACAAACACTTCAACACTTCAATGTACCTATAGTCAATGTGGCACCGCTGGAGGGACTGCAATACCGCCCAGGTCTCGATTGAATCGAAGGCTTTTTCGTAGTCCACAAACGCTAGACATAATGGCCGATTATACTCCTCGGTCTTCTGTATAATCTGGCGGAGCGTATGTATGTGGTCTACGGTGCTAAAGCCTTTTCGGAACCCGGCTTGTTCGGGAGGCTGGAAGTCATCAAACCTGCGTTCGAGACGGTTCGTAATGACTCGAAAACAGCTTGTATACATGGCTCAGGAGTGAGATAGGTCTATCACCTTTTTTGAAGAAAAGAACCACCACACTCCTGTGCCATGCTTCAGGCGTTGTACCCTCGAGTAAGACGGAATTAAATAACTTCTGGAGGACTAAAAGTACCGGTTTTCCATCCGCTCTCAGAAGTTCTGATGTGATTCCGTCTTCGATGAGATGACACTGCCGTCATCGATCTTCAGCTTTGTCATATGGCTACGCCCAATAGACGAATTCTGTGCGAACACTTTAGAGCCTTGGTTCCGCTCAATTGCGTCCTTAATACATGCTGTATTATAGGAACGCAAGTCGTGTCGCACGGATTTCGAGATTCGTCTATTGAGTTTGGCATAACCCGACATATCAGCTGGAGATTGCAGTCTCATCTCAGTCCGGTTTTCCATTAGCTTAATGGTTGTATTGGAGAGCTTTTGAGGCTTTGTACGGCGTGGGGTCTTAAAGAACTTGGACCCCACTGCGTAGACAGTTTGCACCAACCCATTGTTTATCTCGTCCGCAGTTTCGCATTCGGCGAGGCACTGGAAGCGATTATGCAGTTCGAGTTGAAAGTCTTCGGGGTTTCGGATTTGGGCGGTTCCCGGACGGAGCGTGGACTTCATCAGACGGGACCTCTCAAGCTTCACGTTGATATTCAATGTGCCTCTAACAATGCGGTGATCGCTACCGGTTTTCACCCTGCCGATCACGGAGACATCATCGAATATATGGTTCTTGGTCGTCATGATGAAGTCAATCTCATTTTTGGTTGAACCATCGGGGCTTATCCACGTCCACTTCCTGGATGGTCGCTTCTTGAAGAAGGAGTTCATCGCAAAGGGTCCCTCCTTCTCCATGAAGTCGACCAGCCGCTGGCCCCTTTGGTTCCGCTGCCCGTACCCATATGACCCCACTCTCAACTCATCGCCATTCCGTGTGCCCACCTTCGCGTTGAAGTCCCCCATAACAACGGTGAAGTGTGTTTTGGAGGTATGTATGGCTTCTGCTATCTCCTCATACATAGCCTCTACTTCATCGTCAGGGTGTGCCGAGGTCGGTGCGTAAACCTGTATAACCTTCAACGAATACCGACTGGTTATTCTGAGTATAAGGTACGCTACCCTGCTCGACACACTATCGACCTTTACAACGTTGTTAATGAGAGACTTACGGACGAGAAACCCAACACCACCCTGAGATTTTCGATCTCCTTCCCGGAAGAAGAGCAAGTTTCCGGAATCAAGGGTTATCGTATCCTGTCCCTCTCGTCGGATTTCAGATAATCCCAAGATATCCCAACGTAACTTGCTCAATTCTTCCTCCAGCTCGATAATCTTCTCGTCAGTCCTAAGTGTCCGGACATTACGTGTTGCCAGGGCCAAAGTTCGGTGGGGGTGGTAGCGGGGCATCTGCCGGAGATTCTTCGCACCCCCTGCTCGACCGTTACCCCGCCCGCTACCAAGGCGGGGAATAGAGGAGCTGCCGGGGACTGGGGGCCGTAAATAATTATTGTCAATCATGGTGGGGGGGGGGGGGGGGGGGGGGTCTGCCATAATCCCTACGCTTGGCAGGCGTCTTGGGGATCGCAGTTTTGAAGAGATGGATATGTTATACAGAAGACGCTTCTGCCCGTCTTCTGGCTTTCCCTCAATCGCCACTTACGAAACCCACGGGAAGAGAGGGGGGGATGCAAATTCTTAGCCGGCATCCCACGGCAAATTGATGACCCATTAAAAGAAAATAAAAATAAAAAACGTTTTTGGGTTGGGTAAGTACGATCTAAAACTATTCCAAGTTTCAAATCGGTAGCATCAGTGGTTCCTGAAATTTATATATGTGCCAGACAGACACGAAGTCACACCATAAGGGTTCCTTTTTTACCTTTTAGGTATAGAACCCTAAAAATCGTAAATACTTAGTATACTTACGTGTATTCTGTTCTATATTTCCGAAATTATCATAATAGTACATCGTGGTTTTCCCATGCTTGTCCTGTCCATAGAATATGTCGTATTGGTAGCTATGACCACTGATATGCACTCTTTTTGGTGGATGCTTATTGTTAAAGAGATGGCTTACATCGTCCGGATTGCTCATTACTTCTAAATTATTTGAATCCATATCATTCTGGTACTCATTATCAGTATTTGTTATTTGTGGTGTATAAACGACCACTTTGGGCCTATCTGTTTTGCCATATTTATCGAAGTTATATAGAAGCTTATTGTGTGCGAAATTATCATCGAATTTAGGTTTTGCGGATTCATATATATCATCAGACGTCACGGGCAAATTTCTTGTACTCTTAGCTGGGGAAATGTGACTATTTTTGAGCGATGTTTTCTTCATATCATCCAGGTTGATTATAGTAATTTCTACTTCTTTATCTTCTTCATTGTTTAACGTGGATCTCGCATAAAATTTGTTCTTTTCAGTTGTATATTGTGTGTCGAAAAGTTTCTTCTTAATTTTGTTATAATATTTCCTTTGTCTTGCCTTTTCTTTCATGTTAGGTACGACATTTATTTCCCTGTATCGTTTTAGCCTCATATCACTTTTAGTGTTATCTTTGCTTTTATAATGTAGTTCTTTTGATGATTTAAACAGGTGCTCAATACGTTTACTATCTTTGACTTCTGGTACTCTGTCAGTCTTAAAACTGTTTATTGGAGATGCATGGCTTTTATGATCCAATGTGACAAGGTAAGAGGGCGGTTCATTGATTGGAGAGGTAACAGATTCGACATCTATTGAGTTTTGCTTTAGGAATCTTTCAAATTCGTTCGATTTCATCGGCAAAGGGGTTGAGAAATATTGTTCTGGCTGTTTGTTCGTTTTTGCTAATACCGGCTGATACTAAAATAATAATCAATTTTAAAGAAAGCTTTAAGTTTAAAAAATGCGTCTACAATATTAAAATATCTATTATAATACTCACCGGATTGACTTTCATAATCGCAGTTGCTGTGTTTCTAGCTGCGAAACGTAAAATTATTATTCCTTGTATGTGCTGTATTTCCGAAAATTGAACATGCTACTAAACAAGGCTGAATTACAATTTCTTCACCTAACCGGTTTTTTTAAAGTCAAATTGATGGAAAGTTCAATGCAGTTACTTACTTATCTTCTTAGCACTGATATCGTCCAACATATTCATCATGTCGTCATCATATGCCAGTAACGTAGTATTTACTAAGATGTCTGCCGGCTCCTCTGTCTGTCCAGTATTTCTTCTAAATTCTGAAAGAGATCGTAGACATTTCTCTTATAAGACGTCAGTTCTCTTATAAGGTCCCGGAATTAATTCCGTGTTTTCCGTTTCGAAATTCTAAATAGCAAGTCAGAATCAGAAATCTTGTCTGGTAAATGGGAACATTCTCTTCTCTATTACAGGGGGTTGGGTCCCATTGCTAGTGAACAAAACTTTGAAATATTAATTAAAGGTAAATTAAAATGTATGAGTTCACCATAAGATTGGTCCTTTGTATCTTAATTTTATTCTCTTCCTAAACATGTTTCCTTATTATACGATGTGTAAGGGACTTCGTACCGAAAACCGATACAAGGGATCCAGTACATGATTCTGAACATTCTAGTGTTGAAATTTTTCATCGGCTTTTCACGAATTTAAAAAAAAAGCCGCTTTTTTTAATAAAATTAGGATAACATCATTATTGGTATAATAATAAAGCCTAATTTCAATTTAAAAACAATAAATTACTTATTTGTGCAAAATTAGCAATCATCAGCAGCCGAAAAGTCCACTGCTGAACAAAGGTCTCTCCCTTAGAAGGGAGGGGTTGCCATAATCTCCACGTTTGGCAGGCGGCTTGATTGAAATTAACAATGTTATTTGAAAAATAAATATTATTCCGCAAGTATTCATTACATGCTCAAAAATTAACAAGTTAGTAATTTGTCATTTTCCAATGATTATTAAATGAAATCCCTTACACCCTGTATTATATCCATCAGCTATTTTCTTACATTAATTTATTTATCACTAGCTGACCCGCGCAGCTCCGCCCGCGCTTTTATTACATTTTGCTCCCCGTTTCTCTCTCCTCCCTTGATTTATTTCTCTCTCCATCTCTCTCTTTTATAAGAAAAATCTATTTCTATGCTCTCTCTCTCATCTCTCTTTCCCCTTCCGTTTTGGTCCCCGTCACACTCCCCCTCTTGCTCTCCCCGTTGTCCCCTCTCTGAACCCCCTCCCCTCTCTCTTCTCCCACCTTGCTCCCCCTCACTCCCCCCTTGCTCCACATTAATCCCCCTATCCCTCACCGCAACATCCCCTCCTCGAATCTCCTCTCCCTCTCTCTCATCTCGCTCACCCTCCTCTCGTTCTATACTTGTATCCTCGTCAATCACGGTATCTGGGATTCTTACCCACTTCAACCCCTATGACTGTTGCATCGCCACATAAGAGGGGGGACCTGGGCCCTCCAGTGGGATCTGCACCAAATAAACCTCACTGCACATTATAGCCCCCGGAAACCTGGCACCGTGATCATGCGGATGGGGCTCGCAACCCCGTCACCGTCCTCCTCTGAGTCGCCGCCATCACCCATCTATGTAATGACCTTGCCTAACGTTACTTAACCTAGCAGCATGAAATATACTTTACTATCTATTCTCAGACGTACTCGATATGCACACAAAATTTCATACAAATCGGTTCACCCATCTATTTAAAACCTTACCTTATGTTGCTTAACCTGAACCTAGCGGTATGAACAACGTTCATAGCTTTTTTGTCATTGGTGTAAATATTAGTGAAGTTTACGTTATATTGAAGAAGGGACAAATTCATGCTAACAACAATTTATTATTAGTTAATTATTTCTCATAAAAAGTAAAGGATAAAAAATGCTTATTGTGGGTTATCCCTAGGAGATAAACATATACCTCCGCAGACTTTTTTGTAGACCTTCATAAGGTGTAAAATACTCTCTCTAATCTCGTAGGGTTCAGCCAGCGTTTGCAATGTAAACGCAAAAATATGTGTTTACGACATCACATTAGAAACCTCTAAAATTATCAGTGTTTCTCTACTATATTATGCATGTATTATACTTAAAAACCTTCCTCTTGAATCACTCTATCTATTAAGAAAAACCGCATCAAAATCCGTTGCGTAGTTTTAAAGATCTAATCATACATAGGGACAGACAGACAGCGGGAGCGACTTTGTTTTATAATATGTATAGATTCTACAGCGTTGAATTTAGCATCGAAGCGAATGAGATCAGTGTTTTCTACTGTGATACTTTCGACTATGTTGTCACGAATAAAAAAATACAAAATTTTATTATTAACATAAGGACTGTTTGTCAAAGGAACAAAATGGATAAAGCGTCGATCCATGACCTTGATAATTAAATTTGCACCCTTACTGAAAATAGAAAACGACAATCAACAGTGGCTTCATTTGGCCGCAGTCTACTATTTGTCTGCTCTAATTATTTAAGCGAGCAGTTGCGATTTAATCTACCTCGCACATAAAAGTATTTAGTATTTATATCAAGAGCGTAATAATGATGCTATTGCTGCACAAAATATTAATTACCAATATTTACTCCTTTTCCATTATCATCGTAAAGATATTCCAAATGGTCACGTCTCTCATCAGTAACGGAAAATTTTACAGGTTTATTAAATTTATAATACTTTGCTTCACCCTCTACTACAATTCCTTCGCTTTCCCCCAAAGTCTTGTCATTGATCGCCAAAGTTTTAATAAAACCATTATTTTGCGATGTTCCAACATTTCTAATTTGTAAATCGTTATATTTCTTGGTTTCCTTGCCGTTTCCGGTCACTTGTAAGTAATCATTTATCTCGCTAACTTCACTAGCTAGCTTAATTGCGTTAGGTGTAGTATAATTATTTTCATTCAAAGAATCAATTAACTTTTTCCAACTCGGGTTGGTTACTCTATCAGCGCTTAAAATATCATCATGCCATAGCAAGAGATCGTTGAAGTAATCGGAATTCAATTTATAACTTCTATCTGGCTCATTTATTTGCGTTGGCATTGACATTAGCTCAGTGACTGTCACCTTTACAATCGGTTCATTTAGAGTTGTGCCTCTGTTCTCATTATGGCTTTTATATACCTTTGCAGGATCTTCAACACCAACGTAGTCCTCTGAAATGTCATTGTATCTTTTTATGAAAGCTTCTTTATTATACCTCACCATAGGGAACTTGATCACTCTAGTCATTTCACCTTTTATTTTTATATCTGGTTTTGGAGTAAGGCTAGAAACCAAATGTTTTATTTGATCTCTACTGTATGGAATTAAAGTTGTATTTTCACTATGCATTAATGTCGGTTTCTTATAATGACCAATCGCAACTACATGTTCTTTAGTAAGTCTATCTTTACCATAGCTTGTAATGCGCCTCACAGGCATTGTACTTGTTTTAGTATTAACTCGAGCAAACAGTTCGTTACCCGAAAGGGAAAAGGGTTCGAGCTTACGATAGTGGACCAGTTTGCCCTGGATCTTTTCTATTTCATTGTTCATATCTTCCCAAGTCATTAATCGTGTTGATTCCGTTACAGGAAACTTGAAATTCTGTTCGCTGGAAGGCGTATAGCTTTTTGAATTGGTCATAGGGAAGTTTGCTGCTATAGTTTTCAAAGTAGTTCGTTTTGTTGTTGTGCGGTGTTTCGCCGGTCGTGTGATATACGTTTCTGGAAAAAACATTCGGGAGAAACATTTAGCAAAAACAATATCTCTACTTTTGGGGCAATCGCCGAAAGAAAGAAGTTTCCATTAATACATTTATTGAGACGATTGTTTTTAAACAGGTTTATGGGAAACCTCTTATATGTTTAAGATGATTGTGATGGTATAACGATATCGCTGTGGTTGTAGCAATTGGGATGATGCCTTGTTTAAAAAAAAACTAACTAGTCCGCCAGATAGATTATCCAAAAGTATTGAATACGTATTTTTTAAATTAACAAATCAATAGAAATTGATAAAGATAAAGCGTGTCAAAGTTCGGGAGTGGGGGGGGGGGGGGTGTTTCTCCTGACGTCACGCCTCAGTAAAAGTGTAAATAGGCGTGAAGTCACGCGGAATTTCAATGCACGAAATCTACGTAAATTAATTTTTTTTTATTTTTTTATTTTTTTTTGCATTCAATCAATCAATTTATTTACTCTTATAACCTTGGAACAACCTTAATAAAATTGTGACAACAGAAGTAATCTACTTACAAAATTTTAACAGTTGGTTGTTTGATTATGGATCACACTGTCCTCCGTACTAGTAAAAACTGTCTCACGGTCATTTTTTGTTTAATTAACAAAAGAAAAAATACGTGCCCAATATTTCTTGACTTGATGGACAAAACATAATTTTTCAGGCATCTAGCTTATTAAACTAGGCACATTTTAAAAGAGATAGCGTACAAAGTGAACGCCTAAACTGGGACAGTGTGAAAAAGGTTACTATTGCTATATGTAGTGGCTGTGGGCCAATGTTGCTGTAGTACTATCTTCACCTAGTCTTAAGCACACAGGTTCGGCAACGCACTGGCGTTGCTAGCGTCCACAGGCTGGTGCTTACCATTAGGTATTCACAATACTAATTAGATACTTTGCAGCATAAATATTAAAGAAAGACTTACTATCAGGCATGAAATTATTGATAGGTTCATAACTCCCCACACCGTAGTTAATAGTAGTAATACCGTAGTTGTTATTAGTAGTAGCTGTATCAAATTCACTGTCATTTATGTCATCATTATCAAAAATAACTTTTTCAGATTCATTGTATTTTGTACCATAATGATCAATTAACTGATTATCAGAGAAGTTGTAAGCGTACATCCATTTCATGTCATTATTAGGTATTTTTAGCAGAGAATGGGCGGGAGGAGGCTTGAGTAACACGTCCTCAGAAAAACCTGTTATGTTAGGAATCTGTTTTAACATGTCATCGAGATTCATAGGTTTGTCGTATTTAATAGATTTGAAGCCGTCTACATGTGATGTCACCATCTCGTAGTCATTGAAATCTAAATTTGTAGTTGCTGGCTTTTGATCAGGTTTAACATTGAACATATTTTTCAATTTCTTAATAGGATTAAAACGCTTTTGTTTTGGACTGTTACGTTTCACCTTTTTGGATTCTTTACGCTTTTTGTGTAAGCTGAATTTGTTGAAAAATCTTCCAATTCTACTTTGCTTTGTTGTGTTGTCACGAAGCTTAACTATAGCTGTTGGTTGGGGGACAACATTGATATTCACGTAACCATGCTTAGGATCTGAAAGTTTATCATGTAAACTAGCTTCATCATTAGAAAATTCGTTATCTTCGTTTGTCATACTATCACCTTCAAAGTCTACGCTTCTCACATCTCTCCTAAATCGACTGGTTTCGTTCAGTTGTTTATCGGGCATATCTGTCAATATGCTGTTTTTGGATTTGTGTGTTTGTCGTTTTTTACTCCCAAACATCTTTTCTATGAAATTTTTAGGTGCAAATGTTTTGTATGTATTATCTGCATTTGAGTCTAAAATATTTGTTGGCGTTGACACATCTGCAAAAGATAATTAAGATAGATGTAAAAACCTCTACAGTAAACAACGAGCGAACTCATTCCTTAAAACATTTGCATCAAATTTTGATCAATCAAGAAGACTCTAAGCGAACATTGCAATTTAAGGTTCTCAAGTATGAATATTGTAAGGAAAGAAGAGATTTATACTGCAGAAGTCACAAATGTCTGTAAAATATTAAGACCTCAAATTTTAAAATTTGGAAGAGCTGGCGAATTTTGCAACAACCAATCAGATGACCCACCATTACGATTTGAGGTGATAACATTTAACTAACGTTTTTAATACAGGCGATAGTACGAGTATATTAATTCTGAATCAGGATAAGTCAATCTTACGCCCAGTTTACATAAGCGCAGTGCACTCTGAAAAGAAGATTATACTACATACATAGAATGGGGAAAAATAAACGCATATTTTACTTACCTGGAAGAGGCTCATGGGGCACGAGGCTATGGGCTTCTTCATTTTTATTACCCTCTAAAGTCCTGGATAGGTCGTCAAGATTCATTTCTTCTGTACTCTCATCTACTTTGCTAGGAACTATCTTGACTGAAATACTGTTGTCTTCTTCTTTTACATCGCTGGCAGTGTCGGGTTTCTCAGTAGGTGCTGCAGGGTTTTTTAGGGACACAGTTTGAGAGGTATGGTATTTCTTTGGTGGACCGTTATCAATGAAGAAGTAGAAATGTTTCTTGAACCAGGAGTCGTCGCTTTTTGTTGAAATCTCTTGATCATCAATGTCAGTATCATCGAAAAATCTCCTGTCCCTATTACGTGGTAGTGGAGGTATTTTGTTTAGTATAAATTTGCCAATGTCATCTACGCTGTGATGCCTATGTGCTTGGTATCTGACCATATTGGAAAAATTGGTATTAGCTTGTTCTTTTTGGAACTTTAGGTAATGTTTGTATCCATTAACAAAGTCATTATAAGCAATTTTATTGCTCAATGCTTCGTAACTCGTTTCCTCAAATTCAGCTGTAGTTCTGGGTTCGTCATAAATTTGTTCATTAGTTGATTTTGTCCCAATATTAGACGTGTCAGTGCGTTCCGTGGAGTCTTCAGGAATCGATGATTCAACACTGTAATCATATTCAGGCATATCTACAGTGTTGTCGTACAGTTTTTGAACGTCTTCCTTCAGTTTCAGGTCCGTGAGGGTTTCAAGGTTTCTTTTGGAGAGTAAAGAATGGTTTCTCCTCTTAACTTTTAGAGAAGAATCGTTGTTTGTTACCATTCTCATAATGTTATCATCACGAGTCTTTGATAAGATTTCCTCGTATAAAGTCAACAACACGTAGTCATCAAGAGTAGTTAGATGTGTTGGAACATCTGTTGTGTGTGTTGCTTTACTGTTCTTCTTGGGTTTATCCTCTCGGTTCCTTGGAGTTGTGCTTTCAGTAATCCTCTTCTCAAAGGTAGCCCCCATCTTCGATTCTAGACGCATGGGCGTTGTTTTGGTCTTTAAATGAGCATGATGTTCTGTACTAGGTTTTGGTTTATGCGTTCCATTTTTGACTTCACATGATATTTTCTTTTTAACTTTATTTATCATTAGCTTCAGTTCTTTTTGCAGCATTTCCTCGACATTTTGAGCTATTGTCATAGCATCAGAAGCTACAGATCTTAAATGAACGGCATGCTCAGTGCTCGTATTTTCTAATGGGAATTCTTTACCAAATAAATCTGATATTCTTTTATTACAGTTACTATCAACAGCGTTTATAGATACAAAAGTGCTAAATGCATAACCAGGACTACCTATTTCTGAACGCACAAGTAAAGGATCAGCATCAAAAGTAGCCTCTGTGACGGTATTTGAAATAATATCAGTAACAGACGGGGTCTGTTCAGCTATCATTTGTATGGCTTTGGATCTGATATCATTAAGTAATTCTTCAATTTGTGCAGTTCCAGGAAATTCAGTTTCATACATCGTGAATGTTTTAGGTTGAGTATACTCATAAACCGGCGTGGTCATGGGTGTAGTCATATATTTGTCGTCCGAGTATAACTGTTTCAATTGGAGTATTTCTGTAGTTAGAGCGTCCAATTCTGACGTCAAATTAACGTTTCCTGGCGTACTCTCTCGTCCCCTGATTGTCTCGTGACGAGTTCTATATTCACTTTCCATTTTCGTAGTTGCTGATTTTTGTAAGTCTTTGTCATCAAAGAACCATTTCTTTAATGCTACATTATTAGTTTTGTTTAATTCTCTTTTAACAGCACTTTTAGATTTTTCTAAAATTAATTGCTTATTATTCTTCCTGTTAGCCGTTCTAGTTAAATAATCTGTATTCGAATCAAATTGATTTGACTTTAAATCTCTATCCATGATAATCATTCTTTTAATTGGTTCATTAGTGTGTTTATTTTTTAATTTATTGCGGAATTTCCTCCATAAACCACCAACTCGGGGTTTAGGAGTCTTGTGTTTCAGATGTTCTGTTGTTTTCTCAATGAGCTTTATTGTATTCACTGCTGAATAAGTTTTATCATCTTTCGCCTCGATCTTAGTATCTCTACCATACATTTTCGCATTGTCATGGGGTTTCGTAACTTTAGCATGCAGTCTACCGTGTATTGGCTTGGCAGCGTCATTTCTGTCAAACCTATGTTTATGAATGTGTCTATTGTGTTTCAGTTTATGATTGGTAGTGTAGTAGAAATCAGTTACGGCATCGTATACTTCTTCAGTGTTATCGTAGTTATTAATACTTTTAGATATAGTACGGCTATCGGAGAGCACCATCAGATATAATAAACTGAAAAAAAACCAGATCGTTATAAAAATGCTAGAGATAATGATGACAGAGAAACAAGATTGCCTTTGATAACCGAAGTTTGAACTCTTAAAAACTTCATATATTTTGTTCGGTAAAATATGGCTTAGGGTAAATGCTTTCGTCGCTATTACTTCTGGTACGTATCTGCTGTGCATTTGAAATCGTAACATACCTCAATACGATATAGAGTCAGGTTTTGGAAACGTATCATGCTAAATCTGACTTAGCCATCGAGATGTAGGATAATCAAAATATCCTTAGTTATTATTTAATGATCCGTAGGATACAGACAAGCCTGCTGAATTTGGAAATATGTAGGTATATTAAAAAAAAAAGTGTTCGTATATAAGCTATACTATGATTTTTCACTGATTGTAATGTGGAATTCTTAATTCCATCTCTTGCTGGTCCAAGAAAACTTTTGCCTACCTTACATGACAGGAGCATACGCTGTCATGCGTACCTATTTTATTACTAACTAGCTGACCCACGCAGCTCCGCCCACGCTGTGTTTACGTTGACTAAACTCTTAATAATATATGTACATTCGCATAGAATACAAAACCTCCTTTTTTAAAGTCGGTTAAAAACTTGGACCCACTTTGTACTTGCCCTCCGAAGCACGGAGACGTTTAGTTCAAATGGCTTTAAACGGTCACCCATCTATTTAATGACCTTACCTAACGTTGCTTAACCTGATCGATTTCCGAACATTGTTAACAACTGTCTATGGGTGTTCCCTTACAAATATTTATTATAATATTATAAATATAATGAAAAATTGTTAAATCGGAGCAAGCGTATAACCAACTACACATTTTGAATTTAGTCCCCTCTCCCAAGGGAACCGTGCCGAATGTCGGGATAAAAAGTATCCTCTGTCCTACCTCGAAGTATTAACAGAAGTTTCGTTTGAATCCATCCAGTAGTTTCCGTTTGTTGTCCGTGGTACCACCAATAGTACCACCAGTGGTACCACGGACAAAAATAATTGTCCGTGGTACCACTGGGGGGTACCACGGACAATTATTTTTGTCTGCACTCTTACTCTTAACTCCGTGGTACCACCAGAAATAAATTAATTAGATTTTAATAATGTTTTACTATATTCGTTCATTTTGTCATCGTTTACTTGGTATCTGGGTTGGACTATTTGTATTGAATAACGATACACATGAAATTTTAAAAATTTGATTTTTATATACTAGAACCAGAATATACTAGAGATGTTGTATTGAGTAATAAAACGACAAATTATTAACGGAAGTAGTACTAGGGTAGCATAAAATACAGGAGTTGCATAATCTTGTGCCTTGTCTTGTGTGAGCAATATGAATGTGGTTTAGAGCTGACAGGTTTATAGTAGAAGTACCAGGGAAGCATAGGGCATAAGGATGAGTCCTCAAGTCTACCTTCATTACAATTTCCAATGTGATTTTTAACTTCGTCCAGAATATACCTACTGGGGATGTGGTATCTATTGAGTAGTAGCTAACATATTTATAGCAGAAGTACCAGGGAAGCACAAGATACAAGGAGATATATCGCCTCTTGATACATCAGTTACCCTCCGGGCCCTCACCTCTTGATTCGCTACACCAATCAAAACCAGTAAGCCAGACATACTCTGGATATCACTAGACGTGAGAACTCCTCCATAAGTCCTATGCTAACCTGGTACTTCTACTATAAACATGTTAGCTCTGAACCACGTTCATATTGCTCACACAAGATAAGGAACAAGATTATGCACCTGCTATTTTATGCTACCCTAGTACTTCCGGTAATAATTTATGGATTTTATTACTCAACTAGCTGACCCGTGCAGCTCCGCCCGCGCTTTTATTACATTTTGTTCCCCTTTTCTCCCTCCTCTCTTGATTTATTTTTCTCTCCATCTCTCTTTCATTAGAAAAATCTAATTCTATGCTCTCTCTTTCCCCCTCCCGCTTCGGTCCCCGTCATTCTTCCTCTCCCCGTTATCCCCTCACTGAACCTCCTCCCCCTCTCTCTATTCCCACCTTGCTCTAACTAACTCCCCCGATCCCACACCTCCACACTTCACCTTCTCATCGAATCCCCTCTCCCTCTCTCTCCTCTCTTGCCCCCTCCTCTTGTTCTATACAATTTCTTCAAACATGGTATCAGTGGCATAAAATATGCTTTATGACCTATTCTCAGACATACCCGATATGCACACAAAATTTTATACATATCGGTTCACCCATCTATTTAATGACCTTGCCTTATGCTGCTTAACCTTGACCTAGCGGCATGAAATATACTTTACAACCTATTCTCAGACCTACCCGATATTCAAACAAAATTTCATACAAACTGGTTCACCCATCTATGTAATGACCTTACCTAACGTTGCTTAACCTACCGGGATAAAAATAATCCTATGTCCGTCTCCTGGTTCTAAGCTACCTCCCCACCAATTTTCAGTCAAATCGGTTCAGCCGTTCTTGAGTTATAAATAGTGTGACTAACACGACTTTCTTTTATATTTATATAGATTAAACTAAAATATTACTGAATAAAAAACCTTTTCCAATGAACCAAATTGTGAATCTAAACCATTCTCGAATCCCCTTGAACACACACACAAAATTTCATCCAAATCCGTCCAGCCGTTTAGGAGGAGTTCAGTGACATACACACGTACAGTAGAATCATGTATATAAAGATAGATAAAGATATTAAAACTCTATAGTGATTATATTATGTCCAATTTCACCGATAGATGGCGCTGTTCATAATGTAAATCACGCTAACATCGTAAATTACTGTCTAATGATATTCGATAATGAAAGTTCTAAGTTTTTCGCATCTTTTATTGTTGCGACTGTAATACAATAAGTACCTATACACTACCTGCACTTGGGGAGTTTCATTAAAATTTCATGAATACAATTGATACAAAAATCTAATGAAAATGTCCTGGGTGTACCGGACCGGCTTACCCCTTACAAAAATTGACCCTTTGCCACTGCCATATCTTATGCAAACTAAATGTCTGCTCAGTCCCTATTGTATATAGCGTAATAATACATATCTTAATGATAAACTGATCAGTCTATAATTACCCTATTCACATAAAAAGGAAATTACGTGGTAATATGTGCAAGTAATGTTTCACTGCTTAGCCCCTATGAAACATAGCGTGATGTTTTATATACCAATTTATACCTTCACTTCTACACAACACATCAGTGAAAGTCCTATCAAAATCCATCCACGGGTTTTCAAATGATACCTGGACAAACAGAACGACAGACAGACAGACAGACAGACAGACAGAGACAGACAGACAGACAATAATACCAAAAAAAATTGTTTTGGCCTCTATGTCGATAGTATAGTATTACGTAGAAATTTTGGAAAAATATTCAATGTACAGAAAAAGTGCTCTTTGAGTTTTATTATAGTATATATATAGAATAGATAGATACCACACTAGTATATTCTGGTTCTAGTATATAAAAATCTATTTTTTGAAATTTCATGAGTAATGTTGTGCAATACAAACAGTCCAACCCAGATATCAAGTAAACGATTACAAAATGAACGAAAATAGTAAAATATTATTGATATATAATTAATTTATTTCTGGTGGTACCACGGAGTTGTCCGTAGTACCCCAGTGGTACCACGGACAATTATTTTTGTGCGTGGTACCACTGGTGGTACTATTGGTGGTACCACGGACAACAAACGGTAGTTTCGGCGTGATGCTCAGCCGAGATACAGACAGACAGACAAAAATAAAAAAAAATAGATTTTTGGCTTTATTATCGGTTATAGAATGCCCTCCAAATATAATTTTCAATATATCTTCAATGTACAGAATTGGACCTGTTACAGTTTTATTATAAGTATAGATTTTGGTGTCAACTGTTGAAACCAATATCAGAATCTGATAGAGCTTGTGATGGATTTGTTAGAATTTTACACGCTAAATTATTTGTCTTAGTTCTTTGAGGTTTATCATTGCCGGTCGCGACTACAGATACATAAGAGATTGAAACTCACCATACAAAACTGATAAATAACATTGGCTATATATTAAAAAATCCGCTTTTCGCATTATACCATGTATATGTTGATGTACTAACAAATAAAACTATTTATCACAATTAAAGCAATCCTCTGTGAGCGATACGCTATTGTTTTCTGTGTGACAGCGTCATGCGTTTATTCTAGAACTGTCTTTATGGGTTCGGGAGAGTTCTTATTATTAATCTATGGTTGGAGAAGAATGGCTGCTGTGTTCCGGCGTGAAGGGCACTGTAGCTGGTGAAATTACCGGACACAAGAGACTTAATAACTAATGTATTGTGTGACGAGCGGCAGTGCAATGCAGCTGTCTATAGGCAGGCGTGTCGCGCGACCATCAGGCGACCAACTAGCTTTTCTTGAATGACGCCATCTTCGTGTTCTTTTTTTTTGGACTTAGGACATGATGTTAAGTGACACTGCCTGCCTATAGACAGCTGCATTGCACTGCCGCTCGTCACACGAGACATTAGTTATCAAATCTCTTGTGTCCGGTAATATCACCAGCTACAGTGCCCTTCACATTGCACTGCCGCTCGTCACACGAGACATTAGTTATCAAGTCTCTTGTGACCGGTAGTTTCACCAGCTACAGTGCCCTTCACATTGCACTGCCGCTCGTCACACGAGACATTAGTTATCAAGTCTCTTGTGACCGGTAATTTCACCAGCTACAGTGCCCTTCACATTGCACTGCCGCTCGTCACACGAGACATTAGTTATCAAGTCTCTTGTGACCGGTAATTTCACCAGCTACAGTGCCCTTCACATTGCACTGCCGCTCGTCACACGAGACATTAGTTATCAAGTCTCTTGTGACCGGTAATTTCACCAGCTACAGTGCCCTTCACATTGCACTGCCGCTCGTCACACGAGACATTAGTTATCAAGTCTCTTGTGACCGGTAATTTCACCTGCTACAGTGCCCTTCACATTGCACTGCCGCTCGTCACACGAGACATTAGTTATCAAGTCTCTTGTGACCGGTAATTTCACCAGCTACAGTGCCCTTCACATTGCACTGCCGCTCGTCACACGAGACATTAGTTATCAAGTCTCTTGTGACCGGTAATTTCACCAGCTACAGTGCCCTTCACATTGCACTGCCGCTCGTCACACGAGACATTAGTTATCAAGTCTCTTGTGACCGGTAATTTCACCAGCTACAGTGCCCTTCACATTGCACTTAGTTTAGTTAACGTAAACACAGCGTGGGCGGAGCTGCGTGGGTCATCATCATCATCATCATCATCATCAGCCGGAAGCCGTCCACTGCTGAACATAGGCCTCCCCCTTAGAACGCCACAATGAACGACAATTGGCTATTTGCATCCACCGGTTACCTGCGACGCGCACAATGTCGTCTGTCCACCTAGTGGGAGGCCTGCCAACGCTGCGTCTTCCGGTTCGTGGTCGCCACTCGAGAACCTTTCTTCCCCAACGGTTATCGGTTCTTCGAGCCATGTGGCCTGCCCATTGCCACTTCAACTTGCAGATTCTGAGAGCTATGTCGGTGACCTTAGTTCTTCGGCGAATCTCCACATTTCGGATTCTGTCGCGCAAAGAAACTCCGAGCATAGCTCTCTCCATGGCTCGTTGTGTGACTCTGAACTTTTCTAAAAGGCCAGCCGTTAGAGACCACGTCTCAGTACCATATGTCATCACTGGCAACACACACTGGTTAAAAACCTTCGTCTTCAGGCACTGCGGTATTTTGGACGAGAAGATATCGCGTAGTTTCCTGAACGCTGCCCATCCGAGTTGGATTCTTCGGGCGACCTCTTTGTCAAAGTTGGACCGACCTAACTGGACAGTTTGTCCTTGTGACCGGTAATTTCACCAGCTACAGTGTCCTTCACATTGCACTGCCGCTCGTCACACGAGACATTAGTTATCAAGTCTCTTGTGACCGGTAATTTCACCAGCTACAGTGCCCTTCACATTGCACTACCGCTCGTCACACGAGACATTAGTTATCAAGTCTCTTGTGACCGGTAATTTCACCAGCTACAGTGCCCTTCACATTGCACTGCCGCTCGTCACACGAGACATTAGTTATCAAGTCTCTTGTGACCGGTAATTTCACCAGCTACAGTGCCCTTCACATTGCACTGCCGCTCGTCACACGAGACATTAGTTATCAAGTCTCTTGTGACCGGTAATTTCACCAGCTACAGTGCCCTTCACATTGCACTGCCGCTCGTCACACGAGACATTAGTTATCAAGTCTCTTGTGACCGGTAATTTTACCAGCTACAGTGCCCTTCACATTGCACTGCCGCTCGTCACACGAGACATTAGTTATCAAGTCTCTTGTGACCGGTAATTTCACCTGCTACAATGCCCTTCACACCGGAACACTTGGCCAGCGTGGTGGACTATGACCTCTTCATCTTGAGGGCCCGTGCCCAACAATGAGACAAAACAAGGGCTGTATTATCGTATTGACTTACGACTTCCAACTTACATCGTACCGGTTAACCCCCAAAAGAAAGAGGGGGTCTTCTTCGTTGGGGATTAACCATTGCAATCTAGGTCATGTTTAGTTTAGTTCTTATGATAAAATCAAGTTTGTTATTCATTAAATTAGCGAGAAATAGTGATTCAGTGATAAGGAAAATATTGAATCGTATTTGTTTGTGTACGTACTTGGTAATACTTGTGTAATAGTAACGTGTAAAACGATGTGAACTGTATGCTTTGAGTAATAACGTTTATTATTCGTTGTTACAGAATGTTCACTCTTAGATCATCTTGCACGTGTTTTGAAATATTATATTTTGTTGTTAAACGCATTGAAATTAGACAATTTAGAAAAGTTCTATGTTTGAGCGTGCTATTACTCCCTCCCTGTCCGGGTAAGAATAGCCCCCCCCCATCTCCTCCCGTTGGGTGTCCGTAAGAGGCGACTAAGGGAAAACAAGAAGACGGGCAGCAGCGTCTTTCTATTGGATTACCTACCACCTATACTGCGATCCCCAAGACGCCTGCCAAGCGTTGGGATTATGGCAACCTCTCCCTTCTAAGGGGGAAGCCTTATGTTCAGCAGTGGACGTGTGTCGATTGCTGATGATGATGAAGTTACTCCCGCTTCCTTCAGAGTAGCTGGACGCCAGGGTGTGGGCCCTGGACATCCATTGAGTACGGCGGCGACTCCGGAGGGGGGGGGGGCAAGTGCCTGGTTGCGGCGGCGGGCTTAAAGGTACTGAGGGTTTCCTGGTGCAGATATTCTGCAAGCAACAATGTGTACCTAAACATTGCTGTAAAGGGCACTCATCATCATCATCAGCAGCCAAAATACGTCCACACCTGAACAAAGGCCTCCCTTTTAGAAGGGAGTGGTTGCCATAATCCCCACGCTTGGCAGGCGTCTTGGGGATCACAGTATAGGTGGTAGGTAATCCAATAGAAAGACGCTGCTGCCCGTCTTCCTATTTTCCCTTAGTCGCCTCCTACGTACACCCAACGAGGGTGGGACGGTGCTATTCTTACCCGGACACCCCACGGGTAAAAGGCACTGTGGCTGGCGAAATTACCAGGCTCACTCAAGGGACTTGATAGGTAACTAATGTGTGACGAGTGGCAGTGCAATGCAACTGTCTATAGGCAGGCGCAACGTCTTGCTCGTCTCGTCATTAGGTTTAATATAATAAGTACTCGTTATGTATTATGTTCGCAACATAAAACCAAATGGCCTGATAACCGCGGGACCTTATTCTATTATCGTTTAGTCATTGGTCTGTGCAAGGTCTGTGCGCATGCGTCGCAACTCGCAATGAAGCCGATATTATTTTTATCTGTGTGCGTAATCACGTTATGTTCCGTGGGTGCTTACCATTTCGTTGTGGGAAATGTGGCGAATAGAGTACTGTTAGCGAATCATACAGTCGTTGAGTATAACGCGTTTCCTTTTACGAAGCGAGTGAAGTATTATTTTTATTCCCAAGTTGATAACAGACCAATAGCGGTAAGTTGATTTCTTTTTATGTACTATCTTATGAGGTAGCAAGCAAGCGTGGACCCCAAACGTCCTGCGACTCCGAAGAAGCAACCCGGGGGGCTAGTACGAGTTCCGATTGCTTACGAGCTCGATCAAACTGACAGATGTCCCGTACATTTTACTAGTTTTAGATAGTTACCGCTAGGGGCGCTGGTGTGAAATGTATGGAGAAAACCGACAGTCTCATCGAGCTCGCGAATAGACCCCCATATCTACTGTAACTTCTGTAACTGATGACGTTGACAGCGCTGAGATATTTTTTCAATAATACCCTGGGACATCTATTATATAACTATCCCACGCAGCTTCGCCCGCGTAATATTCTAACTATCTGCGTAACTTTCTTATTTTTACTTCTGTAAGAACCATCTCCTGTCAATGACTTAGATACAATTTTGTTTTTTTACCTTCATAAGGTCTCTGGGAGCTGTGGGGCTCGACCAGGGTATGTGGAATTGTTATCCACTAAAACCCCCGCGGCTGTCGCATCAGCACATTAGAGGGGACCCCCAGGCTCTCCGGTGGGATCTGCACCAGGGGGGCCCCTGGTGCAGATCCGTGCCTTGCCTTTGAGCCCGCCACGGTGCTCCTCGGAGTCGCCGCCGTACTTAATGGACGTCCTGGGGCCCACGCCCCGGACGTCCAGCGACTCCGAAGGAGAGTAGATACCATACTCTAAGGCCAATAACAAATACAAAAGAAAGAATTATCCAATTATATGCAGTCGTTAGGAAGTTATACGCGTAGTAAGTACATAGTTTTCGGGGCGATTTATTTTCATTTAAATAGATGTACCTATTATAATGATTAATACTATTACATCTTCATTAGCCGGACGACGTCAACTGCTTAACAAAGCCCTTAGAACGTCACAATGAACGACAGTTAGCCATTTGCATCCATAGGTTGCCTGCGACTTTTAAAATGTCGTCAGTCCACCTGATACACTGTCACTTTTATTATCCGACCTTGTGACGAGACAAACCAACCAACTAACCTTTAGCGCAGCAACACGACATTTGAAGGTGGCGATATTATACAGCGGTTCTCGCATGCCCCATCCGGGCTTCTGTATCTAGATGCGGGGAGATCCCGCCCTCTTAAAATTACCGTCCCTACTGGGGCTAGTAGAGCTGGGGATTTCCCACATCGCGCCTTTATTGCAAAAAAAATGACTCATTTGTTTGAAATTGCAATTATCATCTACAAGCTACCAGCACGTAACTTGGCAAGATTTTGGTGCAGTGGGGGAAAGTTCGCGCAAGTGCTCTCAGTTGCAACAAAACATGGTCAATATAAAATACTTATAGCAATTTAGATTACTTACCACCTATACTGTGATCCCTAAAGCCGCGTATCCACTTGAGGCAAGCTGTGGCATGTGGCCTCGTCTTGATCCGTAACGTGCCTCAAGCCTATGCCTTTTGAGCGAGCAGCCTCAAGCTGAGGCGTTTTGCTTCAAGTCAAGACTGCTCGCCCTGAGGCTGCTCTAATGGATACGTGGCTTTAGACGCTTGCGAAGCGTGGGGATTATAGTCACCACTTCCTTCTAAGAGGGGGGTGATTGCATTGCCACTCGTAACCAGTAGGTACGTAAGTTTTTAAAGATTTAACCCTGTCACTGGAAAAAGTTTTGAAGTGGTTTTGGTCTCGTATTCCTCTTTTCCATGTTGTTAATAAGCCAGCTTATCGTTTCAGTCAAGTAGAATTGTTTTTTAAAAAATGTTATGTCTTTCCAGGGTATCCAGGCCTTGGATGTGCTGCAAAGTAAGGCCTCAATCAACATAACTGCTGGCGGTGTGGGCTACCCATTCGTCAACCTTCGGATGAAGAGCGAGAGAGGCTGGGGCTTGCACTACGATATTGGAATATATATACAACAGCCGTTTTAAATCAATATAACAATATCCTTGTCCAACAATTTTTTTTATTAGAAGTTTTAAAGACAGGGACGGAGCTACTGCCGTATCAATTATGTACGGGGGCTACAGAGGCCCCGAAAGTGTGTAAGCAAAAATTCTTGAGATGTTATCAACAATCACACTAGGTGGTAAGTTCCTTGTGCAAGGAACCGTCCAGGTAGGTACCACCGCAGTGTCAGATATTCTGCCGCCAAGCAGCAGTGTGTAAAACTGTGTTCCAGTGTTGCAGGGTACTGTAGCTGGTGATATTACCCGACACAAAAACGTAATATCTAATGTCAAGTCGGCAACGCTGGATGGTGGTCGGCAATTCTTCTGGATTTGCTAGCGTCTATAGGCTGCAGTGAATGCTTACCATTGCTTGCCGCCTTGGTAGTATAAAAAACATTAATCTCACGTTCCAAAAAAACTGCCCGTCTAAGACAAGCTACGTCACTGTGAGTAGTGAGTTTGTAAAATAGGAGTTGGTGTCTTCAGGAAAGCAAAGCCTATTCACTCTAGCCTTAAAGACACACATTATAATTAAATAAGTAAACGGACACATGCACTGTTCCAGTCGTTGTACTGTACGTACTCTCGCGGTCTATTACCTTTAGGACGAAAATCGCTTGCACGAGCCGGCCCAAAATACGTGCGGACGGGGTAAGCGCACGTAATTTAATTCAAACGATTTTGATTGAAAACTGGTACACCGTTCGTGTCCGCGACAGTACATATATATATACGTGGAAAGTTTTGGTGGAATTAAGGCATGTAATTCCTGCGCACACCAAAATGTAACCTGTAGATTACCGAGAGGCTTGCTCCCTCGAGTAGCAAGTGCACCAAAAAAAAACGTCCGTTATCTATTTTTCAGAATCGATTATCTATTTAACCACTTATAGTCCTTAATAATGGCCTTCCGAGTCGCTGGACGCTCGGGGTGTGGGCCCCTTGAGCGTCCATTGAGTACGGCGGCGACTCCGAGGAGGACGGCGGCGGCGTTGCGACCCCCGTCCCCGTGAGCACCGTGACAGGTTCCCGGGGGGCTACAATGCGCCCCCCGGCGGCGGGCTCAAAGGCAAGGCACTGAGGGGCCCCTGGTGCAGATCCCACCGGAGAGCCCTGGGGGTCTCCCCTCTCATGTGCCGATGCGACAGCCGCGGGGGTTTTAGTGGGTAAGAATCCCACATACCCCGGTCGAGCCCCACAGCTCCTGGGGATCTTTCGAAGATATCCCCCGCGTCAAAAAAAAAAAAAAGTTAAGATAATGGACTGTTAAGGGTCCATAACCGGGGTTATGGTGGTGGCGAAAAATAGATAACGGACGTCATTTTGTCGGTTCACTTGGGCCTAAGGCTGCCTGTCCACCGAAGCGGAGCGAGACAGCGGAGCGGAGCGACGGAGTAATGCGGAGCGAAGTTGCGTACTGTGTCTGTCCACCGGAGCGGAGTGAGGCTGCGGAGCGGAGCGAGAAAGTAATGCGGAGCGGAGTTTAGTACCTACGACACACTGCGGGCGCGCCTTGCGCCCGCGCCCGCACTAGCTTCTCCGCTCCGCTGCCTCGCTCCGCTATCCCGCTCCGCTTACCGGTTTTGTATGAATTTTTAAATTAGTTCGTAACTCCCTGTCCACTAAAGAGGAGCGGAGATTTAGTGCAATCTTATTGGTTAATATTTCTCCTTTTCTCCGCTCCACTGCCTCGCTCCGCTCCGGTGGACAGGCAGCCTTAGTCTCTGCTCCAAGCTTAGTAAGTTAGCCCGCCACTAAACAGGAATCACCAATTAGCCTTTTAGCACGCCTCTCCACTGAGTCTAAACCTCTAGATAACGAAACACAGGTTTACAAAGTTGCTTATAAAAGAAAACACATTTTATTTCCTTTTTATTTATTCAAAATCCTGAGTCAAAAATTCAGAATACTCTTTTTCTAAAGCTTTGAGAGCGCCATCTGTACTTAAGAGGACGTTTTGTCTTCGCAAATTGTCAATCAGAGCCATCTGTTTTTCCGTGCGCGAAGTTAACGCTCGAATTTGCGCCTCTAGCCGCGAGATGGCGGTTCGATGGGACGCCGATAGACTGCGGGAAGAATCACGAAGTTCCTGATAACGATACAGTAGGTATTTAATTACATACATAAAATCACGCCTTTTTTCCTTAGGGGTAGGCAGAGCCCAAGGGCCGCTTTTCTAATCCGTGAGAAACGAGACGTGATGGGTGGCGAACCACATCGCCGCCATTTTGGTTAATTAAATTATTAGTAGCTATTTATTAGGGTTAATTTCTAAACCTCGGAGAGAGTGAGATAAGCTCAGTCACAGAAGGAGCTATGGGGAGAGCTATGCTCCGAGTTTATTTGCTCGACAGAATCCGAAATGTAGAGATTCGCCGAAGAACTAAGTTCACCGACATAGCTCTCAGAATCTGCAAGTTGAAGTGGCGATGGACAGGCCACTTAAGAACCGATAACCGATGGGGAGGAGAGGTTCTCGAGTGGCGACCACGAACCGGAAGACGCAGCGTAGGCAGGCGACCACGAACCGGAAGACTCCGCTGCGTGCAGGCGACCACTAGGTGGACAGACGACATTGTGCGCATCGCAGGTGACCATCCCCTTACCACGCGTCACTCGCGAGTCCCAACACGCCTGCTTTGGAGTCACTAGAAGTTTGGGGGTGTGGGCCCACCACGTCCATCGGATACGCCGGCGAGTTAGCGACCCCCGTCCCCGTGAGCACCGTAAAGGGCTCCCGCGGGGCTATATATTTATTTATTTTATTTATTTACAAGCAACGGGTTCAAAGGCAAGGCACTGAGGGATATCTGGCGCAGAACCCACCGGAGAACCCAGGTTTCGCCTTATATGTGCCGATGTGACAGCCACGAGGGTTTTATTGGGTAAGAACCCCCATATACCCTGATTGACCCCCACAGGTCCCTGAGACCCTACAGTTCCCTGGTCCCAGGATTGAAGGCTTCCTCGCGTCAAAAAAAAATGTTTTAATGTATAAGACTGGATAAATATTGTAGTTTAAATGAAGTGTCTTTTTTTATACAATCAGTGATGAGATAGCTATGACGTCAATCTAATGGTAAGCGACACGCTATCCCAAGGATAGTTGCACCTCATCACTTAACATATTGGTAACCAGTCTCTTGACCCTAGTCTTGTGATTTCTTCAGCTACAGTGCCCTTCACACAAGAACACAGCAATGTTTACACACTGCTGCTTGGCGGCAGAATGTCTTACACTACGGTCGTACCTACCTGTACGGTGTCTTGCCCAAACCTACAACCTTTATTTTTCATGCTATCGTGGAGGTAACTTTCAATAGGTCCTGGCTTCGTAGTGGCCGGCTTATGTAGGACTTTTACAGACTAAACCCTACCTATTCGTGGGGTGCCCGGGTAAGAACACCACCCACCCGTCTCCTGTCGTTGGGTGTCCGCAAGAGACGACTAAGGGAAAACAAGAAGACTGGTAGCACCGTGAGCAGAGTCTTTCTACATAATGACTAATTTTGAAAAAATACTCTATAATGTGCTGAAAATAATCATATTTTCGTATTAAATTTACAATTAATAGCAATATTTTCAATTTTTAAAATAGTGTTTGAATTTCGTTCCAAAACGATGGCCGGTGCATTACGCCATTTTGTGACGTCACTACGGTGTAAATAAACATCTGTCTAGATATAAAAGTGAATCATTGTATGAAAGAAAAAGTTGAGATGACAGTTTGACAGTTGTTTATTTACACAGGACTGACGTCATTCACTCTGATCAGCGTTTATGTTTAAGTATGTAATGTATTTGCTTAAATATCTAAATCTCTCTAAAATTATGAAAATGAGATGCATTTTCGGAATCAGTGCAATCTGTTCTAATATTTAAAACCACAGATTTATTGGTATTGTGTTGCAGTCATCATGTCTATTACCTACTACGTATCCTGCGATCCTTAAGCCGCCCACCAAGCGTGAGGTTTATGGCAACCCCTCCCTTCTAACGTCTTTGTTGTCTTTCGACTGCTGATGAAGGCGTAAAGCTATGTACCTTTTCAGCCATTTTAGCAATCTCCATCTGTTGTTTTAAGTTGTCTATCGCCTCCTCTTGGGATGCGAACTTGCTTTCTATAGATGTATTTCTGGCTTTGAGCCGTTTGACCTCTGAGGACAACTTGTCTGCCTCGCTCCTTTTGTCTTTGAACAGCTTGTCCTTTTCCTGTTAAAAGTGTTATAGTAAAGTTATTAATATTTTTTTCCTGGCCGATACGACCACAGCGCATCTTTCGCAAGATCGGCCATCTACGCGGGAGATATTATAGTGCACAACATATAGGAACAAGTGCACTCTCTCTTCCTTTACCTCCCACAATTCAAAGGGATGGAAGACCGACACGACCAGGGGAGTGGTCAGGCGCAGGACCGACTTTTTACATGCCCATCCGACGCATGGATCATCTTACTTTACAGACAATCAGGTGATCGGCCTGCATTGTCCTAGCCAGTAAAGAACAACTACACAAAGATGTTGCTCCCCGCGGGAATCGAATCCGCGACCCCCGGTTTGCAAAGCAAGCGGTTACCCACTGCGCCACGGAGGCTATAAGGTCGTAAATAACATGGCTGCAAAATGACAGACACTATAACTGATGATATATGATTGTTATAAGAAAAAGAATAAGAAAATACTTTTACTAGGTGGCAGGTTCCTAGTGCAAAGAACCGACCAGGTAGGTACCACCGCAGTGTCAGATATTCTGCCAAGCAGCAGTGTGTAAACATTGCTGTGTTCCGGTGTAAAGGGCACTGTAGCTGATGAAATTACCGGATACAGACTTAATATCTAATGTCTTGTCGTGTCGGCAACGCGCTAGTGATTCTTCTGGTGTTGCTAGCGTGTATAGGCTGCGGTGACTGCTTACCATCAGGCGGGCCGCATGCTTGCTTGCCACCTTGGTATTAAAAAAAAAAGGAAAAATTACAAGCCCACTGAGTTTCTTGCCGGATCTTCTCAGTTGAAGTGTCGTTGTGATCCGGTGGTCATAACCATCAGCAGCAGCCGGAAAACATCCACTGCTGAACAAAGACCCTCCCCCCTTAGAAGGGAGGGGTTGCCATAATCCCCACGCTTGGCAGGCGTCTCGGGGGTCGCAGTATAAGTGGTAGGTAATGCTCGAGTCAACTCGTGCGCGGGTGCTGCGCGCGGGGGACTGGTCCGACTACTATCCCTTTGGCATTTTAGTTTGTTGTACTTTGTATTTTTTTTTATTTTTCTGTCTTATTTGATATTTTGAACGGCAAGACACACTGTCGCTCTGATCTAATTGTAACATGACACACTGTTTAAAAAAAAAGTGATAAAATGACAAGCCCGCTGAGTTTCTTGCCGGATCTTCTCAGTTGAGGCCGCGTTGTGATCCGGTGGTAGCTTCTTTAAAAAAAAATACATGACCTTTCAAAAGTGCTAGCGTTAAGCCTATTTGAAATAAACTATTTTTGAGTTTGAGTTTAATCCAACAGAAAGACGCTGCTGCCCGTCTTCTTGTTTTCCCTTAGTCGCCTCTTACCCAACGTGAGGGTATGGGGTACCACGGGTCAGAAATAAAATCATACTTACATCCAATTTATTCTGTAAAGCCATACATTTAGCTTTCATTTCTATAGTGGAAGCTTTCATGTTGTTTGATTTATTAAGTAGGGATAGTTTTTGGCTTTCCAGCTCAGCTAGCTGTGCGAGGTGACCTTCACACTGTGAGGCCTGGAAATGGATGGGTGAACATTTTAACACTATTTGTAATACAGCAAGTTCTTTAAGGACCCAAAATAAATAAATAACATTCATTGCCTTACTGCCGCACTCACAAACGACAATTAACTTTAATTCTAATTAAGTCACTTTTTAAAATCTATTTATCTCGACTGTCGGAGCCGTTTATGATTATTTTCCTTTATTCAATACAAGATAATTAATATCTCTAAATACTATCTGCGTATTAAGTATTAAATTAGCTTCGAAAGCGATTTCAAAAAATGGATTAATAATCATTAACTATAATTGATGTTTGTAGGTTCCGCAGTTAGTGGCAGTAGTCATGTAATGGATTCGATTCCTGGGCCAGCAAAGCTATTAATCATCATCATCAGCAGGCAAACGTCCACTGCTGAACAAAGGCCTCCCCCTCAGTAGGGAGGGGTTGCCATAATCCCCACGCTTGGCAGGCTTCTTGAGGATCGCAGTATAGGTGGTAGGTAATCCAATAGAAAGACCCTGCTGCCTCTTGTTTTTGCTTCTTTTCCTAGATCCTGTAGATCCTTGCTTACAGGAGTAACAGTAGTGCGATTGTCCCAAAAAATACCTAGGACAGGCACTAAAACTAGGTAAAGACAACAATGAAAAGGAAGTCAAAAGGAAAATACAGCTAAGCTGGGCAACATTCGAAAAACTTCATCGAGTTTTCTCGTCGCCGATATTTATGGGTATTTCTTTAAGGGAACAAATACGGAATAAAGTGATTCGCCCGAGAACCAAAGTGACCGACATAGCTCAAAGGATTAGCCAGCTGAAGTAGCAGTGGGCTGTTCGTATTTGCCGCAGAACCAATGACCGTCGGGGTAAACTGGTTCTAAAGTGGAGACCGCAAATCGGGAAGCGTAATGTGAGACGCCCTGTGACCAGGAGGAGCCACGTGGTTGGCAGAAACTGGATGACAAGAACCAAAGATAAGACTCAGTGGCCTGCCTTGGGAGAGGCCTATGCCCAGCAGTGGACTGATGTAGACTGATGATGATTGTCCGCAAATCGGGAAGCGTAATGTGAGATGCCCTGTGACCAGGAGAAGTCACGTGGTTGGCAGAAACTGGATGAGAAGAGTCGAAGATAAGACTTGGTGGCGTGCCTTGGGAGAGGCCTATGCTGTGGACTGATGTAAACTAATGATGATGATTGTCATTTTAAAACGAAACACCTAAAGAAGCCCGAGCCAAAATGGCACTTGTTAGCCTAACCCACGCCGAGCAACTAGTGGCGGCGGCGGCGGGGGCCCGCGGGGTTGACGCGGCGTGGCGGCGCCGGCGCGGCGCACATGTCTAGCTGGCACAGATATTAGGTATAAGGAACTATCCAGAAGCAGTTTGAGGTAAGGACATGTTTAGAGTCGTCCCCTGGCGATGCGCTGAAAGGCAAGGCACTGACGGGCTCCGTGCTTTGCCTCTGAGGCTGTCGCGGGGGGGGGCACATTGTAATAACCCCCGGAAACCAGTCACAGTGCTCACGGGGGTCGCAACCCCACCGCCGTGCTCCTTGGGGTCGCCGCCGTACTCAATGTACGTCCTAAGGCCCAGTGACTCAGAAGATCCAGGCAACCTACATTTTCCTTTATTTTTAATAAATAATTTTACCTTTTTTTCTATTGTGCTCTGCAGTCTATCAATTTGTTCTTGCATCAACTTCACTTTGGATGAGAGGAACTTGCATACACTTTCCACTGTTACTCTATCTGAAAAGTACAAAATAATGTATTAACATTTTACTACTAGGAACCTACCACCAGGTTCCTTTTGCAAGGAACTGTCCAGGAAGTTACCACCACCGCAGTGTCAGATATTCTGCCGCCAAGCAGCAGTGTGTAAGCATTGCTGTGTTACGGTGTGAAGGGCACTGTAGCTGGTGATAATACTGGACACAAGAGACTTAATATCTAATGTCTTAAGGGTCAGCAACGTGCTACTGATTCTTCTGGTGTTGTTAGCGTGTATAGGCTGCGGTGACTGCTTACCATCAGGCGGGCCGCATTCTTGCTTGCCACCTTGGTATTATAAAAAAAACATCCTTACAAAAGAAAACATACTTATAATGAAGGACTGAACAGATTTTCATTAAACATAGTTATAAGCAACCAAAAATACATAACATCATAGAAACTATAGTATAATCCTGGAACATACAATATACTTAAAAATGTTACCTTTTAAAAATGACTGCGGCAACACTTTATCCTTAACATTAACAGATACAAATGCATACAGAAATTCTAAATCTTCTGCAACCCTGCTATTTCTATTATTATAACAATCATGGACTATTCTTGAAGTGGCAGCATGATCATCACAATTTGCACAGTGATGCACATCACACTGTGTTCCAATTTCAAATTTACCACATCCTTGTGCATTCTGATCGGATTTAGGTGTTCCATTTTCAAATCCTACATTTCTTTGTGTGTTTTTATTAAATTTCTGTCTTCCATTTCCAAATTCTGTGCATCCTGGCTGATTATTAAGTTCTATAATTGAACTTTTCGAATACTTTTTTTGTGCACTTGTTCTTTGCTGTGCTGATTGTGTGATAAGTCTCGGTGCATCACAACAATGTTTTTTTATGCTGTGCATTGGTGATAGAGTTAGGGTTGATGAGAACTCTGAGAAGATATCTTGCTTTTGCTGAAGTTAATGGAATTGAAACAATTATATACTGGTCAGAAACATAGAAAGCTTACAAACATGTCTTATAATAACTGTAGATTTGATTCTGTGGGATAAATTTTACAGAATGTCTGTGTATGATTGGCTAATGGTAGCTTAAGATGAGCCAACAAGATAGGACCATTTAACAAGTGGTTAATCAACTGAGACACTACTCGATGTGTCATTTGTACTATTCCCACAAAGTGTCTGGGTGTTCATATAATAAGTATGTACATACCTATTTACAAAAAAAGTACCTATATAAGTATTTGTATCTGTAGTCTGATTACCATAATACAGGCTCTGCCTACTTTGGGAGCAGATTGCCCCAAGATATTACTATTTTAAGATCCTATTCTAAGCAATTTATTCACAAGATAATGTTCTGTAATGCAATGTGGAAATCACATTGCTCCAGATTTAAATGAGTTTTGAATAATTCCTGAAGGCATTCAAGATAGCATGTAGACCAGGCTCAGGCACTAGTTTACCAGTTACTGCTACTTTTAAGGCAGAAGATTCTATGTCTATAAGATACAAAACTAACCAACCATTGCAATTTCAATTTGTTTCATAAGGCTCTCGGTTTTCTTTTCCAATTGTTTGTTAAGTTTCTTGAACTCGTCTTCACGCGCTAATAGATCTAGAGAATCCATTGTTTCGATGAAAGAAATCGGAAATATTTACTGAAAACGCAAAACTAAACAATGAATCAACAAATAAATGGCGTTTGCTTGGTCTATGCTACAAAATTAAAATGAGTACATATAATGTTATTTCAAAATTATGATGGAAGCTTTTACAATTAGTCGTATTATACAAACATGGTTGCTATGGTTACGAAGTGCATTCAATCAATTAAAGTCCCAATTGTATCCTAGTTGCAGTCAGTTCACTTTCTTTTAAAAGGATAATGTATACCTTCGATCAACTATTGTTTAAGTAAATAACAATTTACAAAGTATTTAAAACATATAATTATTGTAATACACATTGTTTATTGATTGTTTCGTTAGATGCCTTGGTACCAATGAGAATATGCTGCCATCTACCGATGTTAAAATCAAAACTAGGAAGTACAATAGACGTGTCAAAAACAGCTGTGCAACAGCCAATCAGAGCGGACTATATGGGTGTCAATATGTTTTCTATTAGTACATACGTACACATACAAATACTTGTTGACACATTGCTTTGTTTCCCATATGATTTGAATTGAAAAAATCCGCATAGCTAGCATACAAGAAACACAATGTATACATAGAGAAGTCCTAAAAATGAATGTTTAATGCGGAAATGTGTAAAAATATCGCTTGGATTATCCGTAAATCTTATCAAGGTCGTTACACTCTAAGCGAGACGGGTGATTTATGAGGGAGACGGAAGATACAGTGAGCGTGTGTGCACACAGATTTTCAATCGATTAACCAATGAGAACAGGCTCAACCAGCTGACATTTTAGTGTGTGTTTAGTGCGAGCGAGTTGTGGACGCTCGCATCAGCGCCGTGGTAATTATTTTATAAAAAATCTGAATTTGGACAGCGTTTTCGCGTCCGGACATTGATTAAACAGTGTAATAATGTATTTTAAGAGAAAAAGAAACGATTACCGAAGTGTAATATTATAGCCCAGGTGTTCTCTTGTGGGGTTAAGCAGTGCAGTTTGTGGCTATATAAGGTAACATATTACTATTTTAATATCCCATCCATTCCAGTACCTACATATGTTTCGCTGCGTTGGTACTAATGTTTGGTACCGTATGTTTTACTGTTGCATAAATCTATTTCGTGTTGTTAAAAAAATTAAAGTCTTGTAGATACTGCAACTCTGCACAAAAAATTTTGAAGTAGGTATGTACTATACATAACTATAAAAGGAAATTTTCATTTAGTAAGTAAGTATATAAGTTCGTAATTTATTATTTTTCAATGAAGAGATTATTGATGATGGTTATATATGTATGTGTAAATAATAATCAGCTGTTGCCTCTTTGTCGACTCGAACAAAGGTTCAAAGCCCTTATTTTTTACTTTTTCTGTGTGTAGTAACGGGTCCAGCAGGTACCTACATGTCCATACCAACCAGTTGCTAGTGATGTGCTAGTGTCGATACTTTCTTATCGATCTTTTTCACTTGTTTTGTGTGACCTCAAAACTGTAATTAGTGTAGGTAATTACATTATTTGTTCCCTCTAATTGTCTATTTAGTGTACTCGACTAGATGACGCCATTTCGTAAGTACTATTTCTGAAATGTTAACGACACGTGTTATTTTTTTATGCAGTAATATTTTAATGGCGTTTTAATGTTCTGAATACGAAAGAATAAATAAATGTCGCCCAGTTTTTTTTTATATGCCAAGGATATCAGGGTTTCTAAAAAAAAATGGCTTGATTTTCACTAGTTGTTATTCCTTCGTAGGCTATTCGCTTAGTATGTAGGTTATATTATAATTCAACACCTGTTCATTTTACACGACACGTTTCATTTTTATAGTTTGGTAAATATTTGTCGTAAAATTATAACTCAATAAAACAGTATTTACTGCATTGTTGGTAATACCGTTATTTAAATATCGCATTGTTTTGTTCTTTGATTATATTATATGTATCCTGATCTAGATACCGCATTATATCTCCATTATATACTATATTACTATAATATACGGCTCAACGTAAACTATACAGAAATCTATACTTTTAGACTTTCGCGTTCCATTATCAAACTTTATTCTAATCGGGCCACGTCAAGCCAAAATATAAGGTAAATCGGTTATACAGAAATCGGTAGACGGTTATCGTCATGTCTGTGTCACTTGCTTCAACCGTATTAAGTGCATCTGATTTCAGAGAAAAACTCATTGTGCAATTATTAAAACATGTAATAATTTATCTAAGAAAAGTTAATGAGGATCCTAACGTCACTCTCATCTTCAGATTTCGTAGGTAATGGTTTTTTTAAATTAAAACACTGTTTGTACGATAATTTGTAGTTTTGCCGACTTATAATAGTGTTGCCCAGTGCAGCGTGCATTCTCTTTTCCCCGGGATGTGTTCTAGCGAGCGTATTATTTGAAATATTTTGGCGAGATCCGAAAGGAGTGCTCTGATTTTCTCCACAGCGTCGGTGAAAGCTAGGGGGGGGGGGAGGTAATAATGGGTAAAACCCACATATATCGACCTCCTCTCCTACGGAGATCGGTTACCGTTGGAAGGTCTCCTCCTCGTCGGTGAAAATAAAAGCCAAGTAATAATAGAGTAGTTTAGCTTTAATCTGGAGTTGTATGTATGTTATGTGTTATGTTTTAGCATTACTTAATTGATCAAAGTATGGATATCTTAAAAAACTTCTAGTTCAGAAAAAAATGAGAAACCAAAACACAGTGCAATACAATCGTATATATTTAATTGCTGCCCTTTACAGCGATATCAATCTTACTTAGCACATTACAAAATTAGTTTTTAACTGAAATAGTCTTAATTATGTATAATTGAAAGAAATAAAGATTTTTTTCTTATCCATGAGTACCATGTCACAATAAAGGAAACCACCCAGTATGCATACGCAAATTTCCCCACTTATGGGAAAAATATTGACAGAGCTTGATATCCCCAAACGCGCACTCGGCTGCAATAGGGATGTTCGATCTACTAGTCGCTTTGTATCGATATTTAGGATTGTATTTTTACTGATCCAATTAATTTAATACGATCCAGTGGATAATAATAATCCATAATGTTATTTTTGGGGGAGAAAGGAACGATTAACGGCGTAATATGCGCGTCTAACCCACGTAAAGGTAAGATTACTTTAACACTGCCACAACAGCTGGTAGTAGGGCCTCAGGCAACATTTCATAGGTAATTAAGTTAGCTGACTTAAAAAAAATAGCTATTTGTCTATATAAATTATTTTTTATTCGCGCTTAACTGATAATTATGTATAATTTTTTTACATAAAGTGAAAGAGCGAAAAGCGATATTAACATCATATTTCATAAACGATTTTGTTAAAGTCGCTACCCGTGCGGGGGGTCCGGGTAAGTATAGCACCCACTCGTCTCCTCCCGTTGGGTGTCCGTAAGAGGTGACTAAGGGAAAACAAGAAGACGGACAGAAGTATTTCTATTGGATTACCTATCGATCTCCAAGCCGCCTGCCAAGCGTGGGGATTATGGGAATCCCTCCCTTTTGTTCAGCTGTGGACGTCTTTCGGCTGCTGATGAATGTCACTGTTCTAATATGTTATAATTAATTTATTTTCTAATAGTCTACGAATTAATACCTCTTCGCCTACGAACGAGATGTGACAGACACTGTATCTGTCTGATAAGTAATAGTATAGAGAATATATCAAGTTTATCAAACATAGACAGTACAACCAATGCCATACCTATATTTCACGGTTCTGTTACCTTGTGACGTCATAGTGAGGTGCCCTTTTTGTAGATGTGTCTATGTAAATACGAGCGCGCCCTACAGGACGTGACGTAAATTTTAAGTGCCACATGACGTCACTTTAACAAGGCCTAGTTAAAACAATCACTTTAACCTTACCTACGCCTGTGAGAGAATTATACTGCAGACGACAATAATTTAATACGTTCTAATATGCCATGGTTTTAAATTATCTTTATGTACCTTAATGTCGTTATAATATCCTTAGTCAAGGAAAGTTGCCTAATTATTATCATCATCAGTAGCAGCTGAAAGACTGTTGAATAAAATCCTCCCTCTTAGAAAGGAGGGGTTGCCAAAATCCCCACGCTTGGAGGCGTCTTGGGGATCACAGTATAGGTGGTAGGTAATCTAATAGAAAGACGCTTCTGCTCGCTTTCTGGTTCTTCTTTAGAATAGGCTGTGTGGCTGGGTGGGTGCTGTTCTTACCCGGACACCTCATTGGGACACCCAATATGTGGTTGGTTATAATTTTTGTGTATTAATCAGTTTAGTTATGAGTCACACGAGCATTTCCTGTGAGCCGATTACATTGATCCGATTATACCCGACAACATCAACTGCCATATGCAAAAATTCACTTTCACACTTCATGCTAGTCGTTTGAAATCGCGTGCGATCTTCCACAGCGCATGTAAAGTCTACTTTCTACTTTTTGCAATTGAAAAACCGGTAATTAGCACTCGTTTTAACTTAAGCTAGGATTATGATAGGTATGCTAGAAATAAATATTTTCACATGTTCTAATGATACTTAGACTGCGGATTTAAGCGTGGCTTATATTATTTCTTTACTCAATAAAAGTTTTGTACGTAAATGCCATCACATCAGGGTTAAGCTTACGTGATAAAGGGGCCGATTAACGATACTACTTCTACCACCAAATGCTGGTGTGAAGGCTGGTGAAATTTCTGAACTCAAGAGAGAAATGTTTCAGGTGACGCATTGAAGTGCAATGCTACCATTCATTAGCAGGCTTGCAGCTTACTATCAGGCGAACAGCTTGTGGCATAAAGCAGGCAGACTGCATTCGCAACGTGCGAGATTTTAAAATTATGCGCTTGACACATATTTTTTAAATCTCTGCCTACAATACTCAAATAAAATGCCAGAAAATTGACTTGAAGTCAGACATTCTCAGGGAATCTCATTGTTTGATCTGGTAACCCTACTCGAGGGCTTGTATTGAGCTAGCATTTCTTTACGTTACCACGACCATACCATATGAACTGCCAGCTGACCCGCGCCGCTTCGCATATATTTCAACCAATTTACACAAAATCTTGACAAATTATATATAACTAAACCTTCCTCATGAATCATTGTATCTATGAGTTAAAACCGCGTGAAAAACCGTTCAGCAGTTTTTGGTTTTATCGCGAACAGATAGACAGACGCGGCGAAAGACTTTGTTTCTTAATAATGTGGTGATAGTGATAAGCTATGATCCATTTTATCGTTTGTTTGGAAGTATTGACAGACAAATTAGATAAATGACTAACTGTCACACTAATGATATAATTAAGGAAATGAGTAGTGTTTTTTTAAAGGATACAATGTATCTTATCAGTAGTGGTTATGCTATCAACTAAAAGACTATTATGAATATACATACTTACCGCTATCTGCGTACCTATCTGTTTGGAGTAGCAGCCTTGGACTGTTGATACTTAGACCCACCTCTGGGTCTCACCTGCAAGAAACCGTCCAGGCCCCCAAGTCTGATAATTTTAATGAAATGACACATAATTTAAATAAAATAATAATTTAAATAATTTCAATGAATGATGATGATGATGATGAAATTTATTGATGATGACGGGCCCGTTGGTCTAGTGGTCAGACACCCTGCCTGCTAACCGATGGGTTGTGGGTTCGTCTCCCGCCAAGTGTCTGGGTGTTGTTTATCTATTTAAGTATGTATTTACAAAAAAAAAGTATATGAGTATTAGTATCAGTTGTCTGGTTTCCATAGTACAGGCTCTGCCTAGTTTGGGATCGGATGACCGTGTGTGGATTGTCCCAAGATATTATTATTATATAATTGCCATTCCAGCGACACACTATTGAGACTCCATTACAATTGTGACAAATTCGGTATTCTGCTAACATAACCAAAACCAGTAGTGTCACACCACTTAGACGCCATCATGGTATCAGGTCTCAATCGTGTCTCGCTGGAATGGCTATAGTATGTCATTTTATTAAAATTAGCAGCTTTGGGGCCCTGGTCAGTGACAATCCACTGACACGCCACTGGTCTTATAAAGTTAGTAGACTACCAAATGTGTAAAACCATCCAACTGATACACTATCGACACTCAACTGAAGTGTTTGTCAATTAACAGACTTGGGGGGGGGGGGGGGGGCTACAAGCGCAGTGTCAGGTATAGACCGCAAAACAGTAGTCCAGCATTGCTATATGTTAAAGAGCCTTAAAGTAGGGCCAATTTAATAGATCACATTTGACATCTGTCAGTTTCTTCATCCAGGCTTATCTTATCATCGGATGGTTGACGAGATGAGCACCCCTCGTCACTAAAATATGGGGTTTTAGACTAGCTATCAACAGAATGATGCGCTTTGGATGCCCTATTAGCTGTATCTTGGCGGTATTGCAGCTGATCTGTGTAGCTTTACTGTTCTCTAACGTAAGCGAACTTAACGCTATTAAAATCCAAAACTTAGTAAATACGAAAACGCAACTCGCCGCTGCCCGCAGCGTCGAAGTCGAGGCTGTGTTGCTTAGAGAATAGAAGAGACGACGATGAAGAGTGTTGCTGCTGTGGCTGTATTCAAATTCAAAATGATTACTACTATTAAACTATGAATTTTTTGCTCTCCTGCTCGTCATCTCTGGTTTCATGGAGTCAAACAGATACAGGCTTTGGTTTTTTTATATTTATCTCAATTTAATGTTGGTATATAATTTTTGAATAAATCAAATATGGTAGCCGTCAGTCGCCATTTTTTATTTTATTTGTTATTAAGAAACATTATGGGTATCAAATATAAGGTCTCAATCTAAAGAAGTCAGTATTTTTTATACTCTAGTGTATTGTAGGGCAGTTGATCCTTAGTGAAATGTTTATTATAATGATCGGATCGAAATTAATTGCGTCGTACAGTTCGCGGTGGGCACGATTGGACGTTGACACCTATTGACAATGAACTAGTAATGTATTTGCCCGAGCGGTAGATAACAATAGGCCCATGGTTTATTATTCTACGGGTATTCATAATAGGAGGTGAGATGTAATGATTTAATTAAATAAAGACAGAGAGGTAAGATGCATGCATTGATCTTTTCAAATATCCTTCATACCCGCCCGTTCTAAACGATGCAATCGTAGCGGCCAATCTTAAATAAGATCAGACAACTACGCGTAATTATAATGCTGAATTGCTTGCGCAGATGCACGCACTTTTCTTTTATACGATAAGATTGGAGACTGTCACGACAGGGGAGTGTTTAGGCGCTTGACCTATTTTTATTTATTAATTTATTTCTTTTGGACAACCAGCAGGCTTAGCACGATGTGCCAATCTTGACAGATGAGTGTGAGTATGACGTCACTATGACGTATCATTTCACATTTTTGTATAGAGCATGACGTTTCGGTGTTGAAAATTACGTCATACTCCACACCGATCTGTCAAGACTGCAAGTCCTGCTAGGCCTGCAGTAATTGTTAAAAACAATTTTTTTGAAAAAATAAAAATCGAATTCAAAGTAAATCATACATACAATATACATTTAAAAGAATTATTGAAGTTGGTGCTAGCACATAATGTTAACTCACTCTAGCACCAGCTGTCTTACATCGTCTTACTTTTAAGACTCACTCAGACTCGATTTACAAAAGTCGTCATCACCTGCAGCATTCAGACCTGTGACTTTCGGATCCTTTTCACTGAGCTACGGAGAGTGCTCATTATTCGTATAATGCTTTTGCTGTCAGCGCAGCGATTTCGCGTTTAACTTTTTTACTCGATATTCTTGAATTAGTGCTTATTGAAAACTGAAAAATAACCAGGATCAGGCTCCTGGTTCCTGTTTTAGGTTAACTGCGACACATACAGCCACTCACAGAGGATTCAATTCTTACGAACGTCTACTTCATTTAAGTCTTCGACTTTGACTTTATTGCGTAGAACGTATGAGTCAAACTATTATGAGTCATTTCCAACTGTCCATTGTAAATTGTTCGCCTGTTAAGTTCGTCAAACTAGTGCGGTTACTCTTATCTATGTCCCACGCTTCACAAAGATTACTTCAAAAATTTCCAATTTACAACTTTTCGTGGTCAAATGCTGATAAGAATTATTATTATGGATGATATCGCTAGACACATTATTTTTAATTGAGGTAGCCCACAGCGGGAACTCCCCTCGAAATTAGAGCAGTCCGACTGGGGAAGGAGTCCGATGGAGGTATCCATCTAACAGAAGACCGCACCCTAATAATAATAATAATGATCTCCAAACCGTGTCTGACTACGGCGGCCATTCTTGTTTTAATACGATTAGCCAACCATACAGGATAATTGATATATAGTGCCCAAGCGCTTGCGTAGACACAGGTGCACTCTCTCTTCCTTTACGGAAGACCGACACGACCGGGGAGAGGTGAGGCGCAGGACAGACTTTTGACATGCCCATCGGACGAACACGATTATGTTAATTTTCAAACAGTCGTGATTGGCCTGTGTTGTTCTAACCAGTAAGAAACAGCTAACACAAAGTTGTTGCTCACTGCGGGATTTAAACCTGCGACCTCCGTTTTGCTAAGCGAGCCGTTTTCAAGTGTTGTGCTGCTGGCGTTAGTTAGCTAGCCAGTGCACTGTGAGAAGTTTCTGTGTTGGTGGCTGAGCAGACACTGACAAATCATCATCATCAGTCGGAAGATGTCAATTGCTGAATAAAGGGGTCGTAATCATTACCTCATATCGAATAAAGACATCGAGTTGTTTATTAATCAATACCGTAACGACGCGATAGCATAAATATTTACAAAAAAAAAATTGCGATGAATTGAAAAATTAGATCAGAGAAGAAATTAAAAATTAGATCGCGTGTTCTTAATCCCGTGGATGATTGATATAATGCTCGTCATTTAATACATTACTTACTAATTAGGTCTTTTGAGACCTACTAGCGAAGAAATAAGGTCTGTGGGTAGTTATTCGTTCGTCCGTTCATCGATATATTTGTATCGATATCGCCGCGTCCCTAGAACGAATTTATGCGAAGTATCACCACACAGGTTCATGACCTGCATAAGGGTTCTTTCAACTCTTTGTATTGAGCTTTAGTTTGATTTCAAGTATACTGAAATGACAATTAAAGTAGGGGCAATTTAATTGATCACATTTGACACTTCATCAAAATTTAACAGTAACGGCGGCGGGCTTAAATAATTTTTTTTTCCGCACAATTGCTCAACTTTTTCTATTACGATTACATATTTATTGTAATAATGACAAAAGAAATTGACAGATGACAAATTTGATCTATTAAATTGCCCCTGCTTTAAGTAGGTTATAACTACCTATGAATTAATAAATTTATCATATAATATTAATGATTAACGAAAGATTGTATTTATGTTTAACCCAGAAGCAAAAATGAGAGGTGTTTTTAAGTTTGAAGCGAATCCATATATGGGGTCGTAGCTCTCAAACGAATGAACAGATTGGCGGTATCCTCTTTGGATTGCGTTTATTTTCATCGGAAGCTGGTTCATTAGAGATGGTGGATAGCCGTTTCATATTATATCGATGGTTTCATGAAAATATTTTCAACCGGTTATTATTATGGATGTCATGTTTTTTTTTCTTTCCCCAATCTTTGCTCAAGGCTTTGCTGGTGCACCCCCGCGGTCACGGGAGAAGTAACAAATTTTTTATAAATAAAGAAACGCTACTTCAATGTTGCAATTTGTAGTTATTTGTCCCTAGGTCTGCAGTGTCTACTGCCGTCAAACGACACTGCGTAAACGTGGCTATGTTCCGGTGTAAAGAGAATTGTACCTGGTGAAATTAGAGGGCTCAAAATACTTAACAGCTCATGTCTCGGGAGGCCATCGACAGACTAGTGTAGCTGTCTTGTGTCTGGGTGTGATTAGAAGTTTTATCGATATAATTATATGAAGTCATTCGTAAGTGAACATTCAGCGTCAAAACCTTCGGTTGCCGTAGTGCAGGCTTTGCCTAGTTTGAGAACATAAAATATAGTAAAGCGACCTTGCCCGCTGCACCACAAAGTCTTCTAAACTTCGCTGTATACTTAGCAACTCACTAGTACATAGTGACGTCATACGTATTTTTTGTCCGCCAGACGCTTAGGCGACTGTCCAGAGAGCATTGTTTGTAAATATAATTTTATTTTTTGTCTGTTGCTTCTATTAGTTAGGTACCACATATCCGTGAACGAGAAGATTAACATTATAATTTCGACAGTAAGGCAAAGGTGTGTTCAAACGTTTTATTTGAGGTATATGTGCAGTGCAGTTTGGCGAATTATTGTTTATATAAGTGTTTTTGTAAATATTTTAAGATAAATAATATTATAAAAATTTTATTGGTTAAGCGACGTCAGTCAAGGTCTGTCTCTAGATGGGTGACCGTTTAGTGGCATTTGGATTGAGCGTCTCCGAGAATATTAACATTATAACCGGTACTGAAAGGTGAAGAAGTGTTTAAATATTTTTATCTGAGTGTTGGTTAAGCAACGTCAGGCAAGTATAGATGGGTGACCATTTAGTGGCATAGGGACTAAGCGTCTCCGTGCTTCAAAGGGCAGGTAACAAGTCTTTCCCGGTTGTTGTCATCAAGACAGCAGTCGTTAAGCCAAGTCAGAGGGCTAAGGATAGATGGAACAGCTCTGGCATCAGGTTGACCACTGATCAACCGACGAAAAAACGGAGTATTAGTGACGAGGTAAGCAAGGCCAGCCCATGGCCAGCTGCACTGCCCCTACCCGAGATATTAGTTATTAAGTCTCGTGTGTCCGGTAATTTCACCAGCTACAGTGCCCTTCACACCGGAACACAGCAATGCTTACACAGCGCTGCTTGACGATAGAATATCTGACACTGCGGTGGTACCTACCTGAACTGTCCTACCTTCTTTTTTTTTTGTTCAATCTGTATGTTGGATCCTTACCCACTAAAACCACCGTTCCTGTCGCATTGGTACATGAGAAGGCCAGGGTTCTCCAGTGGGATCTGCAACAAGTATCTCTCAGGGCCTTGCCTTTGAGCCCGCCGCGGGGGACGCATTATAGCCCCCCGGAAACCTGTCACAGGGACGCGGGTTGCAACTCCGCCGCCGTAGTCAATAGGGGGACTGCCCTACCGTACCTACTGTACTGTCCACCTAGTACGTAAAATATCAATCATAACATAAGTCACTGGATAGGTGCCAGGTGCGTTTTTACTGGATATTTGGCAAGCCGCGCAGTGGACCGAGATTTGATGGATTTCTTTGATGTCTCTTCCATTTCTTCCCTTAAATCTCAGGTCCAGTGCTTTGATATATCTCGCGGTCATGCACCCAAGTGTGATTGAACTGACATTGCCCGCTGTAAACTTTAGGCAGCCATGTTGTTTTTATTAAGGTGTTCTTATATATTGCGTATTCTCAAACTGAAGGTGAAAATATTTATTTTAAGGAATTCTCTGAAATCTTGGCGGAGTAGATTTCGGTGAAAAAAACTGTTATAACATGAAATTGGTGTTCCGATTTGTTTTTCAAGAAAATTAGTGGATGCGAACAGATTGTTCGTGTGATTGTAAGCGATACGCCGGCCCATGGAAAGCTGCACTGCCTCCAAAGGGACGGTTTCTATCACCAAAAATATTTAAGTAACTTTATTATTCACTAGCTGACCCGCGCAGCTCCGCCCGCGCTTTAATTACATTTTGCTCCCCCTTGCTCCCTACTCCCTTGATTTATCTCTCTCCATCTCTCTCTCTTATAAGAAAAATCTAAAATCTAATTCTATGCTCTTTCTCTCCCCTCCCGCTTCGGTCCCCGTCATACTTCCCCCTCTTCCTCTCCCCGTTGTCCTCTCTGAACCCTCTCCCTCCTCTCTCTTCTCCCAACTTGCTCCCTCTCACTCCCCCCCCCCTCTTGCTCCACCTAACTCATCCGATCACTCACTCCATCACCCTCCCCTCTCCCTCTCTTGCACTCTCCTCTCGTTCTATATATCCTCGTCAATCATGGTATCAGCGGCATAAAATATACTTTATAACCTATTCTCAGAGCTACCCGCAAAATTTCATACATATCGGTTCACCAGACTCTCGTGCACGTAACTCAGAGGTTCTCAGATTTTGTTGTGCAAGGCGTTGCGAACGTTCGACACTCGACTCTCGTGCGCGTACCTGAGAGTTTCTCTGATTTTGTTCAGCAAGGCGTTGTGCACGTTCAGGTGAAGATTCTCCCATACGACTTATTCTTGCTGCCCGTGCTTGAGAACTATGTTTAGAAAGTTGAGACCTGGCTGTCTTAGGCATTTTCAAATGTTTAAGAAAATGCTAATAGCGTGTAATATTCCAGCTCTGAAAAGAACTGTTGTTTAGTCCTGAAAAGAACTGTTGGTTACCCCTGAAACAATCTGTTGGTTAGCCCTGAAAAGAACTGTTGATTAGCTCTGAGAAGAACTGTTGTTTAGCTCTGAGAAGAACTTTTGCGTAGGTGTAGTTTTAAGAAAGATATCTAAAAAAATCGCACGAAAATTATTAGAATTCGAGCACAACCGCTGCGTAGGGAGCCGACCTCGCGTCTGAGCCGCGCGGGTACCTTACTCATAGATCTAAACTCCCCTCCCGCATGCGCACCCCCGCCTTGGTGACGCTCACTTCGCAACGGGCACGAGCAGAAATCTTTTAATTTATATGCAGTAATATTTTAATTTCGCCATAACTTCAAAACCAAATGTCCAATTTTAATCATTCACAGACCAAATATTATCTACATAAACTGTACTTAATGATGAAATAATTTATTTTGATAAGGATTAATAGCATGAGTAAAATAAATGCGTTTAAATGTAGTCCAAACCAAATTCAAGATTTTTAAATAAAAAAATGGTTGTTGGGCCTCACTCGACATAGATACGCGCGTGTGCCGCGTACTTTTTTGTAGATATTTATAAGATCTACAATTAATTAGAACATTTTATGGTTCTATCTTTTATAGTTTAGGCAGCGTACGCAAAATAAGTAACTTTTCTGGTTGATTTTTTACACCTTGTGTCCGAAAAAACCCAAATATCTTACGGAACCCTATTTTTTCCCAAAATAAAATTTAGCTTATGTTACTCGTGGATAATGTAGCTTTCGAATTGTGAAAGAATTTTTAAAAACGGTCCAGTTGTTTTTGAGTCTATTCATTACAACCAAACAAACAAAGTTTTCCTCTTTATAATATTAGTGTAGATTAGTGTAGATAAAAGCTAATGATTGCAGTCCCACCTGATGGAAGGTGGCGGAGCAGTCGAGGATGGTAAAGCACACTAGCTTATTAAAAGCCTATTCACTCTAGTCTTTGACACCCACATTATAAATTATTTGTTTATGCCCTGGTTATATGAGCTGGTATAATATACTATCGTTACGAAACTGATGCTCTCTAGAATCTAGACCAAGATTTCCCAACTTGGGGTCTCTATGCCCCTGCGATCCATGGACGTACTTAGAGGCATGGTACGATTGACGATTTCAAAAGAAAACGAAAGAATTCGTTAGTTAGGTACAAAGGAGGTGTGAAAATCTCCGCTATGGTCCAGGGTGTTGTGATGTAAAAAAGGGGTTGCGAACCCCCAATTCATTATCATCATCAGCCGAATTATGTCCACTGCTGGACAAAGCGCTCCCCCTTTGAAGGGAGGGGTTGCCATAATCCCCACGCCACGGTAGCCAATTATTTAGAGGAAATTAGCCAACTACGCAGAAGATATTACAGAGTACAAGTGTTACCGCAGACATGCGTGCATTCTTTCTTCATTTGCTCTCACAATCAGAAGGGAAGGGGATACCAACACGACCGGGGAGAGGTCAGGCGCAGAACAGACTATTTACATGTCCATCCGGCGCATGGAATATAATAATCATCGTTTAGGTTATCGGCCAGCATTGTCCTCATCAGTAAGAAATAATAACGGTGTACCCGTGGGGATTTCGGGTAAGAATAGCATTCTCCCAACTCCTCCCGTTGGGTGTACGTAAGAGACGACTAAGGGAAAACAAGAAGACAGGCAGCAGCGTCTTTTTATTGGATTACCTATCACCTATACTGCGATCCCCAAGACGCCTGCCAAGCGTGGGGATTATGGCAATCTCTCTCTTTCTAACGGATTTTCAGACATGGTCATCTTTCGGATACTGATAATCATGTTGTTCCCCGGATGTTTTGAACAGTATGTAAGCTGATCGCTATAAGTCCAATAAGCCGTGGCAGTTTCCGTGGTAATAACCTCTAGACGTTGTGAATGCCCTACAGCCAAGTTCAGGGTCACCCAATTGTATTTGGTTCGCCTTTTTGTGCTATTTTTTTGTACAACTAATCACGATGTTACTTATTATCTACCAACCCACGTTCAGTTGTTTATTTCTGGCTTTTCTAGCGCTTCGTGGCGCTTGCATTAGTTATTAAGTCTCTTGTGTCCGGTAAGCTCACCAGCGGTGGCGTGCACAGAAAATAGGCAATAGTATCTGCGACTTGTTTATGCTGTATGCTATTTGTTCGTGTTCCACCACAAATACTACAGACATATCCATTTACATATGAAAAAGTTACGTTAATTCAGGCCAGTAATTACTAAGATTTTTGAAAATAAAGATTGCTAAGAGAAACCCAAGGGTAGACGAAGTATTTTTGCCCGTACGGGCCTGCTTATCTTATTATTGTTTTGAAATGCAAATTTTCTTGCTTATGGGAATTTGAAATGGTATACAGTGCGATGCAAACTTAAAGGCGGCCGTGAAGTTAGGCTCAAGTCGCTGCGCAGTAACCAATTTAAGGTATCAGCGGGGAAATGCCGAGGTTGTTATCAACTTGACTGTACATGCGCGAAGACGCAATGCACGAACTTCACAGAGCCGCCTTTAAGTTTGGATCGAATCGAACTATACTAACATAATGTATAACTAGGAAATCCTTGCGGCTACGCCCGCTATAACTTTTTTCCAACCCCATTTGACCCCTTTAGGAGTGGAATTTTATAAAACCCTTTCTTAGTGGATGCTTACATCATAAGAAGAACCTACTGCCCGAATTTCAGCTTTATAGGTTCGGCGGTTTGGCCAGTGCGTTGATGAATCAGTCAGGACAAGTAATTTTTAACCGACTTCAAAAAAGGAGGAGGTTCTTAATTCGTCTGTATATATATATTTTTTTTTCTATGTATGTTCGCGCATAACTCTGGCAATTATGAACCGATTTGAAAAAATCTTTCTTCCATCCATTCTTTAATCCGTTAATTGGGTCCCATAAAAAAATATTGCTTACGAATAAGTAGTTCCTGAAAAAACAAGAATGGTGACTGTGCAGGAGAACTGCAGGAATGCCTATATAGATGACTTTATGTCGCTTTTTACGGACAAAAATGGTCATAACTCTGGCAAATTTACTAATTTCAATGATCCTTTTTTTTATCCGAGAGAGTAAACTACTATGAAAATATCACTAAAATACCTTTGATTATTTATGAAAATATCACTAAAAAGTTTAAAATAAAATCTTTTTAAAAAAAGTGAACCGACTTCAATATCACTGAAAAGTATAAAATAAACTATTTAAAAAAAATAAAAGCCGACTTCAAAGTAAATTATATAAAAAGCATAAAATAACGAAAATATATTGAAGTCGGTGCTAGCACACCATGTTAACTAACACTAGCACCAGCTGACACCGACTTCAATATATTTTCGTTATTTTATGCTTTTTATATAATTTACTTTGAAGTCGTTTTTTTTTTTTATATAGTTTTATATTATAGATAGGTTATACAAGTCGAATACATTTTTTGTCTACCCTCTGTGCACGCCACTGTTCACTAGCTACAGTGCCCTTTACACCGGAACACAGCAATAATGCACGTGTACTATTTTTATTTTTCGCTGGGAAACCTGAACCCTTGACCCTTGAAGCCGTTTCCCCCTGCACCATGGATCACAGAAATGTTTAGTCAGTGCTACTTGCCGGCAGAATATCTGCCGCTGCGGTGGTAACTGTACAATATGTGTATATGTGTTGCTAGGTGGTAGGTTCCTTGTGCAAGGAACCGTCCAGGTAAGATCACTACAGTGACAGATATTCTGCCGCCAAGCATCAGTGTATAAACATTGCTGTGTTCCGGTGTGAAGGGCACTGTAGCTAGTGAAATTACCGGACACAAAAGCGCTTGTGATTCTTTTGGTGTTGCTAGCTTCTATAGGCTGCGGTGGCAGCTTACAATCAGGCTGGCCGCGTGCTTGCTTGCAACCTTGATAGTAATATAATAATAGCCCTTGTTTATGTCCCACTGCTGGGCACGGGCCTCCCTTCAAGATGAAGGGGCTTAAGCCATAGTCCACCACGCTGGCCAAGTGAGGGTTGGCGGACTTCACACGTCATTCGAAAGGTAGTAAGGCTTTCTCAGACATACAGGTTTCCTTACGATGTCTTCCTTCACCGAAAGCTAGTAACAGGCGCTCAAAGACGATTCGCACATGATTAATTAAAGAAATAATAGGTGCGAGCCGGGGTTCCAACCAGCGCACCTTGTTTCCAAGGCAAGCGCTCGACCACTGAGCTGCTACTGCTTACCTAAAAAAATGTTAATTGTTTTGATCTTAAAAAAATTAAAAAAAAAAAAATTGAACCGACTTCAATAACACTAAAAAGTATAAAATAATTTAAATATTAAAGAAGTTGGTGTTAGCGTATCTGCTGTGTATATTTGGCACCAACTTCAATTTAAATTATTATATTTAAATAATAATATTTAAATTATTTTATACTTGTGTTATTGAAGTCGGTTCAATTTTTTTTTTAAATATTTTATTTTATACTTTTTAGTGATATTTTCATACATAAAGATTGAACCATCGAATACGGTAAAATGATCTAGGTAGGTTATGACATCATTATGATTTCACATTATCGTCTACATACTTTTACATAATTCATGTTTCTTCAGAAACTCAGAAACAATTTATCCGATCGTAATAAAATTTGCATGGAATCATCATAGTAGTTTACTCTCTCGAATAAAAAAAGAATCATCGAAATCGGTTCATTTTTATCAGAGAAATGTAAAGGAGAACATCAGTTTTATGGTTTTTACCAGATAAATTCCTCCATTTATCATTCATAGTCCTCCAGGAAGTTCTTATCCGGTTGTGATAAAATTCATACAGGTTCATTACAGTGGTTTCTTCTTTCGAATAAAAAAAGAATCATTGAAATTGGTAAGTATTTACCAGAGTTATGACCATTTTTGTCCCAGAGTTATGACTTTATGGTGCTTTTTAAGCACCATAAAGTCATCTATATAGGCTTTCCTGCAGCTCTCAGTGCGCAGTCACCATTCTTGTTTTTCAAGAACTACTTATTACTAAGCAATAATTTTTTTATGGGACCCAATTAACGGATTAAAGAATGGATGGAAGAAAGATTTTTTCAAATCGGTTCATAATTGCCAGAGTTATGCGCGAACATACATAGAAAAAAAAAATATATACAGACGAATTGAGAACCTCCTCCTTTTTTGAAGTCTGTTAATAAAAATTAAAAAATCGGGTATAAGCCACTTAGTATTAAGGTATACTACAATATTAGTGCCCTACCTCTCGTTAAGTACTGAAGCTTAGTAACTCAGATAAGTGCGTCAGGTGCACTGATCTGACATCTGACGGTACAACGATCCCGGCGTTGGCGGCGTTGTGACCTTGTGCGGTGAACGCCCGAGGTCTGGAATCGGATGGGTCACTGCACCGGCAGATTTATTTAAAACATTGCACTCGTGTATATTTTTAACCCGTTATTGTTCCATTGCACGGCTTTCTTCTAAGAGCGAAAAGGATTTACGACAATGCATCAGCATAAGCAATTCTTTTAAACAACTAAGGTAGCCAGCAAGCGTGCGGCCCGCATGATTGTAAGCAGTCACCGCAGCCGCTAGCAACAACAGAAGAACCACTAGCGCATTGCCGACCCTTGACACATTTGTGTCCGGTAATTTCACCAGTGACCAGCTACAGTGCCCTTCACACCGGAACACAGCCATATTTACACACTGCTGCTTGGCGGCAGAATATCTGACACTGCGGTGGTACCTACCTGGACGGTTCCTTGCGCAAAGAACCTACCACCTAGTAAACTAAACTAAAAGGAGGTAGGTTTCTTGTGCAAGGGATCGTCCTAGTAGGTAGCACAATACTGTCACGAAGCAGCAAACATTGCCGTGTTCCGGTGTGAAGGGCACTGTAGCGGTAAAACTACTGGGCTGAAGAGAATAACTAATGTCTCGTGTGACGAGCGGCAGTGCAATGCAGCTGTCTATAGGCAGGCGGGACGCAGCAGTCGACGCGACTAAGAAGTCGCGTCGACTGCTGCGCACCTACTGCCAAGACAAGCAAGAGCTTGTCTTGGCAGTAGGTGAATAAAAGAGCAGGGACCGTTGTATGTCACTTACGTAATTATTTATATATATATTTAACCGACTTCAAAACAGGAGTAAGTTCTAAATTCGTCGTGTATGTATTATATTTAACAAACAATTTCTTAATGATAATCTTCTTATCGTCGTTGTCAAACCAAAATCTGCTATGTGCAAAAACTCTATTTTGAATGAGCGAGTAAAAACATTTTCGTATAAAATTTTATATGTGTGGATAGTTGTCAAATAGTGTATCACATAGCAGATTTTATTTGATTAAAATCTGCTGCGGCACATAGCATATTTTAAAAAGTGGTCGTAGATCGTCGTACAGCGCTCAATAGACACGTAACAGTTTTTTTTATACGGTATATAGGGCTGTGAACTATACGAAAAGGACAAAAAGTAAAACTCTCAAAAAGTGCACATAGCAGATTTTGGTTTGACAACGACGTTATAGGTTATTTTAATTATACAGTATGTACATAACAGACGAGCAAATATTTCTCCAGCGTTTTCCTTATCAGGTCCAATTACCATATTGGTTGCCCGTGGGGTGTCCGGGTAAGAATAGTACCCTCCCATCTCCCGTTTGGTGTCCGTGAGAAGCGGCTAAGAGAAAACAAGCAGATGGGCAGAATCCTCTATCTATTGAATTACCTACCAGCCTACCACCTATACTGCGACCCCCAAGACGCTCGCCAAGCGTGGGGATTATGGCAACCCCTCCCTTCTAAGGGGGAGGGGGTCTTTGTTCAGCAGTGGATGACTAGCGGCTGCTGATAATGATGATGAGACCTTTATAAAATGAAATCGTTTATTTCAAATAGGCCAAAATTAGCACTTTCATAAGGTCATATTTTGTAGAAAAAAACTACCACCGGATCACAACGCGACCTCAACAGAAGATCCGGCAAGAAACTCAGTGGGCTTGACATTTTTAATCTATTTCCTGTATTTTTTCTTTTCAACATCGTATCTCACAAACATAATTTTATCAGTGCCAAGTGTTGCTATCGGATTTTTTATAAGTTAGTTAGTGAGAGTAATTCATAAAATTCTTAAAATCATATATTTTTTACGACAAAATGTATTCAGTAAATATTTGCTCATCTGTAATTTACACGTAGTGTACTGGATTTTATTTGTATTAATATATTTTTAATAAAATTTTGTCGACCTATAAATGGAAAGGTGTCTGACCGCCTGTGTAGTCACTCGAGTGAAAAAGGTTTTGAAAGTGCATAGACCTGATACCTATTAAATTTGACCCCGCACACCTCACCCCCGACGTCTAGACTGCAGCCAGACAACATGAAGGTAGTTAGAAAAAAGAATTTTTTTTTCGATCAGTTTTGATATGAACGCTGCGGCGTGCGGACGTGTAGCCGCGTTCGAATTTTAAATAATTTTAAGTGTTTATTTTATTTTTGTATGTATACGAAATATTGTCTGTGATAGTTTTGTGATAATGTTTTGCTTGTTTGGCGCTAGTAAGTATTTATTAAAACAATGTAAAATTTTATTGTTACTTCTTACTCACTTCCTTAAGAAGAAGACAATAGGAATGCCTATTATGGTCATTAATTCTTAGCTATAGGATAAAATAAATAAATAAATAATATCCTGGGACAATTCACACACGGCTATAGCTATAGGATATAATAACATTACTTGCTGACTCGCACAGTTCTGCCTGCGCTTTTATTATTTGATTTTTCAACTATTTTTTATGGATTTTCCCGCGAGGGCTGGTTTTTAGGCTCGCAATTTCAAAAACGCTAGAACTTCGATTTATTTCTTATCAAGTGCCTAAATAGAGAGGTTAAATTTTATCTTCGACAATGGCGAATTTCCATACAAACTTTTATCCCCGTTGAAGCCTTTTTAACCGACTTCAAAAAAAGGAGGAGGTTCTCAATTCGTCTGTATATATATATATATTTTTTTCTATGTATGTTCGCGCATAACTCTGGCAATTATGAACCGATTTGCAAAAATCTTTCTTCCATCCATTCTTTAATCCGTTAGTTGGGTCCCATAAAAAAATTATTGCTTCCGAATAAGTAGTTCCTGAAAAAACAATAATGGTTACTGCGCAGGAAACTTGCAAGAAAGCCTATATAGATGACTTTTTTGTTGCTTTTTAAGGACAAAAATGGTCATAACTCTGGCAAATATTTACCAATTTCAATGATTCTTTTTTATTCGAAAGAAGAAACCACTGTAATGAATCTGTATGAAATTTATCACAACCGGATAAGAACTTCCTGGAAGACCATGAACGATGAGGAGGAATTTATTTGGTAAAAACCATAAAACTGATTTTCTCTATTACATCATAATTGTCAGAGCAATTCTGACAATTATGAACCGATTTGGATGATTCTTTTTTTATTCGAGAGAGTAAACTACTATGATGATTCCATGCAAATTTAATTACGACGGGATATATTTTTCCGAAGAAACATGAATTATGTAAAACTATGTAGACGATAATGTGATCATAACCTACCTAGATCATTTTACGGTCTTCGATGGTTCAATCTTTATATATGAAAATATCACTAAAAAGTTTAAAATAAAATCTTTTTAAAAAAAATTGAACCGACTTCAATATCACTGAAAAGTATAAAATAATTTAAATATTATTGAAGTTGTTGCCAAATATACCCAGCAGGTACGCTAACACAAACTTCTATAATATTTAAATTATTTTATACTTTTCAGTGATATTGAAGTCGGTTCAATTTTTTTTAAAAAAGATTTTATTATTGTGATAAAAGGTAGCCTATATTTCTTTTCCCAAGGTCTAGTCTATATCTGTACTATTTAATCGAAATCGGTTCAGTGGCTTAGTCGTGAAAGCGTAACATACAGACTGGGTTACTTTCGCATTTATAAACTTAAATAGGGATTGTTTACTGTTACATAACGGAAGGTATCGCTTATGTTGACTAAATATTCATAGATAATAAATACTATCAGTGTATCTGTTTCAAGGTGTGTTGATAATACCAAGGGTTTATTGGTTTATGCTAAAGGGAACTCGTGCAAGAGACGGCCCAGGTTCCACCACAATTTCAGATACTATTTGGTGGAAGATTCCTTGTACATAGGTCACACTGAAAGTTTCCGGAACTGGCCACTTATATAAACAATATTTAAAAAGTAATTACAACATTTTAAAATGGAACTCTTTGGCTGTAGAATGCAGTTTGTTTCATCTGACTGTCAACTGTTTTTAAATTGTGGCGCCATTTTAAAAATTGCGTGACTACATTAACATGGATTTAAATCGGGAAAATTTTCGTAGTATGATTTTCTACGATTTTATGTGTAATTTGACAGCTTCAATCTGCTTTTGGCGATGAAGCACCATGCAAGACGACTATTTATAGCTGGTTTGCAGAATTCAAGCGCGGTCGCGTCAATCTCAGTGACGAATCTCGCGATGGTCGCCCGTCCACCAATGTGAACAAAAACATCGATGCTGTGCGCCGTATGATTGAAACAGACAGGCATGTGACCTACTATGAGATTCGCGCATCCTTAGACATAGGCATGAGTCAAATACAATCAATCCTACACAAACATTTGGGTGTGAGAAAGCTGTGCTCACGGTGGATCCCACACAATTTGACCGAGGCTCTAAAAACGGACCGCGTCACTTGGTGTAGTTCCATGCTTACCAGATTCAACGAAGGTGCGTCAAATTTGGTGTTGGACATAGTAACAGGTGACGAAACATGAATTTATTGCTACGATCCCAAAACAAAGCAGCAATCGAGCGTAAGGGTCTTTCAAGATGAGCCGAAGCCAACCAAAGCGTCGTGCTTGAAAAGTGCATCTAAGCGGATGATTGCTTCTTTTTTCCATAAAACTGGTCACGTGGCTACTGTAGTAGAACTTATGAGCCATCCTGCATACAACCCCGACCTGGCACCTTGTAACTATTTTCTGATCCCAAAAATTAAGAACCAATTACGCGGTCAACGATTTTCGTCACCAGAAGAGGCTGTCGAAGAGTATGAAAAACACGTTTCTGAGGTCATCACGGAGGAGTGGCACGAAAGTTTCCAAAATTGGTTTAATCGCATGAAAAAGTGCATTTACACAAAGGGGGAATATTTTGAGAAACAAATTCATTTTTGACCTTTAATAGTATTTTTTTCTTATTCATTCCGGAAACTTTTAGTGCGCCCCACGTAGAACCGTCCACGTAGGTACCACCGCAGTGTCATATATTCTCTTCTTAAGTAGGGCCAATTTAATAGATAGATCACATTTCATCAAAATTTAACAACGTAACCTTGTAACGGCGGGCATAAAATATGAATTTTATTAAAGTTAGAACTGCACAATTGCTTAAGATTCAATTACGATAATACTTGTATATTTATTGTAATAATGACAACCAGACAGAACAACGAAACTGACAGATGTCAAATATGATCTATTGAATTGGCCCTACATTAACGTTTGTGGTAAGGAGCGGCGATGCAGTGACCCTGTCTGTCATGGATCGTCGGTGTGTTACGACCATGAGGCGAACGCTTGCCGTGTCTCATCACTCTATAGTTGTTATAAGAGATATGCACCACCTGCTTAATGACGTCATATTCCTCGGTGCCACATTTCGCGTGACCTCATTTTCTTTGTTTAAACAACAAATAAATACTGGTGACCTCTACACACCTGGTACAACAAATACGTCGTATGCGATTGTTATGCGAATAATTATGTAAATTATATAGTCTTTGTTGATACGGTGATCAATTTGATCAGAAAGCATGATTGGTGGTGGTACTGCAGCGGCATATACTTGGGAGATATTGTAGTGCAAGATATTGTAGTGGACAAATGCACTCTCTCTTCCTTTACTCTCACAGTCCGATGCGACGTATACCTATGCTTATCTGACGTAACTTTCAGACAATCATGTGATCGGTTTGCATTGTCCTAGCCACCGACCCTTCCAAATGCTGAAGACAGAAACTTATAGCAGAGATGTATTGCTCAAAGAAGTCACAAACCCCAGTAACGAGGAAAATGACATGAGGAGTCCAAATACTTCCTGTTTAGAGTGTTGGTCCTATAAATCCAAATCACTAAACTCAAAGATAGTTTCCAAAATTTTGGATTATAAAATAAAATATAGACAATGTAAATTTCCCTTCACATTTGTTATATCATGTTCATCACCAGCCGCAAGACGTTCACTGGCGTCCCCTTAACGAGGGGGGGGGGGGAGTAGGTGGCTTGCAATGCCATAATTCTAAGCCGGACACCACACGGCATTTATTGTAATAAGCAAAACAAAATTGTTGTGTTTTATTTTCACTGAAAAATTGATTTAAATCGAGCTTTAATTTTGGCCGGTCCTTGCTCCACCCCCCAACCCCCCTCGTAAATTTGTTAAAATCTATGCGCGGATCAGATTTTGAAAGTTTCCTCACTCTCTTGTCTCTCTCACAACTAAACAACACTACGTACTCATTCGTTATTGCTTTTTAAAACGCACGTCTAATTATTTGCCCAACGAATGGCACTCAAAATGATTCCTCAAAATGTCATAATCCGCTTTCTACCGGTCCCCAAATCGAGGGTGGAGGGTGTTGTCTAGACAGACCCAGACCTGGGTCAATGCACAGACGACAAAGGGATGGTCTGCGTTTACGGTGTACGCCTGTGTGTTGATGTTTGTATAGCTCTGAAATGCCTAGACCGTTCCATGCTCTAACATCAGTTGTATTGTGTAAGGTCGGAAGTTCTGCTGAATTCATTAAATATACAGGATCTAAAACACCCACTGTCCGATTTGTACGGGGAATTATCGCATTGAAAAAAAAATGTGATATCCAACAAATGAACGCGTATGATTGTATTGAGAGACCGAATAAATCCCTCAGCCAAGCGATTTCATTTTCAATTTATATTGAGGCGCTCATAGCTAGTTGTAACTTCTGTTCGGTGAACGATCAGTTAAGCAACGTCAGGCAAGGTCAGCCCTTAGATGGGTAACCGTTTAGTGGAATTTGAATTGAGCGTCTCCGTGCTTCGGACGGCACATTTAAAGTCGGTCCCGGCTATTGTCATTTAAAAGCAGTCGACAAGCTAATTCAAGGGCAGCGTAAACAACTCTGCAACCAGATTGGCCAATGGCGTGGTTTATTAGTATTTTAGCGACAGACTACAGCAGTGCAGAGTGGCTAAGAGAGCATTTTTATAAATCACTAACATGAACTAACTAATGTTTAAAACTATAATTCGCTAGTAATTTATTTGACTTAGCATTCTGTTGATTAGTAATATCTACGCGTCAAGACGACAGGTAGACATCGCTTGCATAATTACTCTGTATGAAAAATAATACAACTTAAGTTAGTAAAAGTTATGTGAATATGTTCATTAAGACTAATAGAAACAGCTGTTATCATATTTGACCGTCATTCAATTACACACTGTATAGCAGGGTTTCCAACCTTTTTTTACATCCCTGGACCATACCTGAAATTTTCACGCCCGCCTTAACTTTGTACCTTTGTACCCAGCTTACGACTTTTTGCGTTGAGTGACTGGCATTTATGCCTATGGGTTTTTCTGCCAGGTTGAGAAGTCCTGCTATATAACAACATACTGTAGATTGTTCAAGGTAAAATTCAGGGAGCTCGCAAGCCGGGAAGGAGAAGAACATCGTGGTTAAAAAATCTTCGACAATGGTTTGGCAAAAGCACACGTATACTTTTTAGAGCAGCTGTGTCAAAAGTTCAAATTGCCACAATGATCGCCAACCTTCGGTGGTAGCTTCTAAAAAATGACGATTCAAAAGTGCTAGCGTTAAGCCTATTTGAAATAAAGATTTTTGAGTTTGAGTTTGAGTTCGGTAACGAAGATGGCACTACAAGAAGACTGTAGATCGATGGGCCAGTTGGTAAGACAACTTGACTGCAACTAGAGGTCATGGATTCGAATTCCAACCAGGATAAAAAATTACGTGTTGTATTTCTTTTGATCATTTACTACTTATGGTACGGGGATAGGGGTCGCAACCCCGCCGTCGGGGTCGCAGCCGTACGCCATCGACTCCAAGTGCTGCACTGTGGTACCTAACTGGACGGTCTTTTGCATATGGGACCTATCCCGCTCTAGCTACTAGATAAATTCTCTCCGGATATTGTGGTTATGTTTGTACGAAGATAGATCCCCCAAGATATTGTTTTTATATTTCATTAATTTGCACATACTTACTCAAACCTTCACACACCTCGCAAACGCACCATAGTTTATAAGTCGCTCTTTTTAAATTTAATAACTCATAAATAAGTGCCTACTTGTTTTTTATTTTGTAAGTTGCAACTATATTACTATTTTTAGGCGGTGTGCGTTGGCACTGCGACACAGTTTTATTACTATTGCATAAATGTCATCGTTTTTTTTCTGTACCTTTAAGTTCCCAATATATATTTTTTATTTTAATAACTTTTTTGTTTGTAAGTTACGCGCATAAAAGTAGACAATGGTTTAATTTTACTTTTTTTTTTGCAGGTGATTGTTCAAACGTGTTTGGAGCATGCGAGAGCGCATCTAGTACCGTAAGTGTTGCCATTTTAAAGCATTTATCGAATAAAAAACTTCATTCCAATCTAACCATTCGTTTAAGACCTTTTTTGCTGTCGGGAAAAAAATCTTCAAAAGGTACCGAGTCCCCGTACCCCTACGGGGGAATAGCAATTTTACCCACTAAAACCTCCCGGGCAGCGGACTTCATCGACGCTATTGGGAGAGACGGGGCTAGGTGGTAGGTTCCTTGTGCAAGGAACCGTCCAGGTAGGTACCACCGCAGTGTCAGATATTCTGCCGCCAAGCAGGGCATTGCTGTTCCGACGTGAAAGGCACTGTAGCTGGTGAAATTACTGGACACAAAATACTTAATATCTAATGCCTTAAGGTTCGGCAACCGGCTAGTGATTCTTCTGGTGTTGCTAGCGTCTATAGGCTGTCACTGCTTACCATCAGGCGGGCCGCATGCATGCTTGCCACCTTGGTTGTATAAAAGAGTAAATAACCGTAATTTTTATACGAAATAACGTAGCGAATTGCGACATTGGCAACCTCTCTGCGAAATAAGGTCGGCGGAGATATACCATTCACCAGTGAAAGTTGACGGGGTCCGCTCAGTAGTGGCATCTGCCGGTTCATACGCGAATTTATGTAAGACAAGATGGCTAATTGATTTTAACAGAGGTATAGCTAAGCCCGTGGGCTTAACCTACCCATTTTCGGGTGTAGTAAGAGGCGACTAAGGGAAACCAAGAATGCGATCGCAGTATGGCGATATACTGCGATCCTCAAGACGCCTGCCAAGCTTGAGGATTATGGCCTTCCTTCTAAGGGGGTGGATTTGTTCAGCGGTGGATGTCGGCTAAAAAGTTGTTGCAATCCGAAAGACAGGTAAGAAGTGGACCAGGCCCAACTAAAATTATCACGTTGGAACGCGAGCTTCCTATGTATGTCCTTTGCTCTCTTATGCTGCGATGATGAGTGCGAAAGGGACATGTGTACGTCCGTGGGTTTTTCTTGAACGGTTTTCCAGGTAGGATTTGAGAATTTAGCTTGTTTAAATCCGCGAGTGACGTCATCTCTTCACAGTTATAACAGCCTGGTATCTCGCACGGGCGATGACTCAATAAAACGGACAATTATTTGTTTTTTTTTGTCTTACTCATCCTCTTTGTTTAATTGTAATCCATCGCTATGTTACAACATCCGATCTCAGACCAAAGGCGCACAGTAATTTAAGTGAAGCCACTTAACATAATACCAAATCGCAACGCAGATTCTACCGCCAAGCAACAACGATAACATTGCTGGTGTGAAGGGCACTGTAGCTGGCAGATACTTATTAACTAATGTCTCGTGTGACAAACGGCAGTGCAGTGCAGTTGTCTATAGGCAGGCCTGTCGCTTTTAAAAAAATGACATCAGTACGAGACATTCCATTACGCAGTCAATATAGAAACGCATTGTGTAATTGTAGATGCAAAACTGCATTGCTAAGGAAAAGCATTTTAACTATGGCTCCGCGTGTGTTTAATAAACTACCTGATGCCCTAAAATGTCTGAATGTAGTACAGTTTAAAAAACAATTAAAATCATTTTTAGTTGAGAAATGTTACTACTCAATTAATGATTTCCTGAATAATTAATATAACCTGTGACCTATCAAATTTTTATTGAAATGCTATTATTATTGTATAATTATTTTCATAACTTTGCTTGACATTTATAATATAATCTAGTTCTAATTACAATGCATTTTAACAATAATCATTATGTAACTGTTAACAATATTTTGTACGCCATCCGGCATAACATAGCGCTCCACACTATATTTAAGATCTAAATTATTATTCTTATACCTATGTTAAACAAAATCAATAAATGACTTATGACTTACCACCAGGCGAACCTCACATCCTTATTGAGGTGTCTCCTTTTTCTAGATGTATTATCGATGGCATTAAAAGTCGATGTCACAATATTTATTGTTTTAACATAATTTTTATCCATCGACTAGGGAAAATCGTGACAACTGGATATTGATTTTATTTCTGACGATTTTTGATTTGACGGGCCCGTTGGTCTAGTGGTCAGACACCCTGCCTGCTAACCGATGGGTCCTGGGTTCGATTCCCGCCAAGTGTCTGGGTGTTGTTTATCTATTTAAGTATGTATTTACAAAAAAAAAGTATATTAGTATCAGTTGTCTGGTTTCCATAGTACAGGCTCTGCCTAGTTTGGGATCGGATGACCGCGTGTGGATTGTCCCAAGATATTATTATTATTTATTTCTAAAACGTGGTAAAATAATGTCAAATTATGCTCGGTGTGAATTAGCAACGTACTTCACTGAAAATTAATAATCACATTCGATTAAAATCGTGATCGAATAAGCAATATTCGGGCCAAGGTTTGCGTTTAGATTGCGTCAATTCCTTAAACGCAACTCCGATAGTGGTGTGCTGTCGAATACTGTCGATTAGATCGATAGATTCAATGCCAGTTGCAAGAAAGTCTTTGTTGCAGGGCTGGGTCAAGATGTAAGTTTTGATAATGTACCTCGTGGGTCTTTGCGATAATTTACATTCTACCATATGTCTCGATAACTGCTGAATTTTTAGTAAGGTGTTTCATATTACAACCTTCTTTTAGCAGTTGTATTGAACTGAGTTTGACCAAAATATGCAGCATTGTCCATTAAGAGTTTTAAAAATATCCAGATTGATTCATTTTATAAACAATACGAATCATAAAGAATATTTATAGTATATAATCTTTAGTGTAGAGTAGTATAGTAAAAAGGATTGATGAATTGAAGTAGCATACTGAGGGTTGCCTTGTCTTGGGTCGAATCTTGGTATCTTCATTGGTGTCCACTTTAAACCCTGGTTAGAAGTTAAGTACTTTTGTTAAAATTATTAGCGGAATTATATTTCCAATAAGTATTAAAAAAACGAGATTCTTTATTCGACGCATATTTATGTAATACTAGCTGACCCACGCAGCTCCGCCCGCGCTGTGTTTACGTTAACTAAACTTTCAATAATATACATTCGCATAGAATACAAAACCTCCTTTTTTAAAGTCGGTTAAAAACTTGGACCCGCTTTGTACTTGCCCTCCGAAGCACGGAGACGTTTAGTTCAAATGGCGTTAAACGGTCACCCATCTATTTAATGACCTTACCTAACGTTGCTTAACCTGATCGATTTGCAAACATTGTTAACAACTGTCTATGAGTGTTCCCTTACGAATATTTATTATAATTATAATGAAAATTGTTAAAATCGGAGCAAGCGTATAACCAAGTACCCATTTTGACTTTAATCCCCTCTCCCAAAAGAACCGTGCTAGATTACGGGATCAAAAGTATCCTACCTATGTCCTACCTCGTAGTAAGATCTCAAATCATGCCAAGTTTCGTTTCAATCCATCCAGTAGTTTCGGCGTGATGCTCAGCTGAGATACAGACAGACAGACAGACAGACAGACAAAAATAAAAAGAATTACATTTTCGGCCTCAGTATCGGTTATAGAATGCCCTCCAAATATAATTTTCAAAATATCTTCAATGTACAGAATTGGACCTGTTACAGTTTTATTATAAGTATAGATTAATAAAAATACGTAAAATTCTTTGTTTTCAGATTAAGTGTTTACAAAACATAAAAGCGATGTTTTTAACACATTGGTACTTTGTTTGTCAGTTTTTGAATTATGACTAACGATGGTCTGTTATGGAATTTTCCGAAACGCAGATCCATAATGTATATCGATTTCGTTTATGATTTGTTAATATTTATGATAGACATCCCTACGGAAGTGGAATACAAGAAAAATGATAATTCGATAGTTTTGAAGCTCTTAGTCGTACGATCGTTAAAAGTTGGATTCCTGCAGATAACCAATTTCAGAAAATATGTTTTTGTCGTTTGCTTTCGATTGGATGTTATTAGGATTGCCTACAATGTATGTGTGTCTGTGGGATGTGGAATTGTAGCAAGAAAACTCGTATTGAATACATATACCGGAATAACGTAAACATGAAACCAGTTTGTTCCGTATCAGAGTACACTACTTTTGTTAATTACTTATTTTCTGTGTGAAGTGAAGTTCACTTTTAAAAGTTCACTTTAAGTGAACTTTTGCGTAACATGACGCAGTTACGTTCTATTGGTGCTGTCAAAAAGAAAATAAACGGTTGGATCTATTATAGTGAAGTGTAATGGCCGTTGACGCTGTACTGTTATTAAATAGCTTTAACATTATGACGTCACACCCGCTCGGGTTTGTTCAGGAGCTGTCGGCGTGTCTCCGTAACTGGATTCAAAAATTATATTTTTTATTTTAAAATAACTTGTGAATTATTGCGAAAAAAAAACAAAAAATAGTTTTACTATAAAACTTATATAAGATCTTTCCATTTATCACAAAAAAAAAAAAAAAAAACAAATACCCAATTAAGCTGAGCTAAGTTTTTCATTATTAGTGTTGAATTTTATATCATTTATTTAGCGTTGAATATAATGTGGTTTTGTTTTCTTGATTTGCTGATTTAATTAACATGGTTCTAAGTTATTTTTGGTGAAAACCTGTCTTGCGGTACATATCCTGTTTTTAAATTTTTAATTTATACTTGTGATTGTAACATATTATTGTTTTTCGTTTGGTGTACAAGTTTTCCGTATAAAATCGATCTATAAATATGAAAACCACTCGCTGCCATATAGATATGCAGATTTTATTACTGCAATTTACATGTGTCTCTTGTGACATTTACGTATATAATATCAAGGTTCATTGACTATAGGTATATCCGATTCTCATAAAAGGCAGAAGTAATCGTGTGCCCTTAGAATTATTCTATTTTGTTTAATAATTAAGGTTCATTTATAATAGAGGCGGGGCCTTTTGCCATTAACATAGCAGTTATCATTGTAAGCACTTATCACGTAAGGTTTTATGTAAGTAGTAAGACTTCTGTTCTATAAAAAATGTGCATGCGTGGAGTCCCTCCGCGCGGAAGAAGTGAAACTTCATTCTCGCTCAGTCGATCGGTCGGTCGGTCGGTCGGTCCCTCACTCACTCACTCAATCACACATACACACACACACACTCAACTCAACGCAACTCAACTCAACTCAACTCAACTCAACTCAACTCAACTCAACTCACTCACTCACTCACTTACTCACTCACTCACTCACTCACTCACTCACCCACTCACCCACTCAGTGACGGCGTCACATGAGCGCTTTCATAACCTTAACAAATTTACGCCTATCGCCTATCGTTTAACACCTATCACTTAACGCCTATCACCTATCATTTAACGCTTAACGCGTTATGTGATAACATTTTTGGAAGTCGCATAAGAAGTTTCACTTCAATAAATGAAAAAGTAAAACATCTCTGCTTCTGAAATTTTCTGCACCAAATAAAACACCGTCAGACCATGGGATTGGGTCTGAGACCTGAACCACAAGCCGCAATTGCGACCACCAAGTCGTATCATAAATAGGTCAATTTGATGTCTGTAAGATGCGCCTATAACTTAGCATTTAGGTATACCATTTCTTCTTTGTTATTGCGGGGAAACCTTCGAAAGGCTTCAAAGGGTTCTCCGGTAGGATCTGCATCAGGTACCCCTCAGTGCCTTGCCTTTGAGCCCGACGCCATCGGAGGGCGTTTTGTACCCCCTTGGGAACCTGTTATTGTGATTAATATCGTCTATGTATAACATGCTTTATGTCTGTACCAATAAGACCTACTATTTATTAAGTTACTATAGAATAAATACGTGTTGTTTGCAAAATAAAGCAATGTATCATACTTTATTGCTTAATCTTACGACGTTCCTTCTGATTCTTATATCTATTAATAGAGATATTTACACGCGAACAAACGGAAGATACGACAGTTCCTTTTTATCGTTGTTTGCGGTGACACGCAGGGAAAGTTGGTTAACAAAGGAAGCATCCATTTCTAGAAGGTACTATTATAGACTTAACAATCATTAAAAAATGGATAATCCATCGATTCGATAAAAAATTGTCACATCACTATGACCAGCCTAGACCACTCGACGCCCTATTAAAAACATCAAGCACTTTGTATTGCATTCTAAAATTAAACGGCCGCTGTATTGTACAATACTCCGCTGAATGCAGCGTAACTTGTATTGGTCAATAAAACGGTAATTTACTTTAAAGCGCTTTTAGTTAAAATGCACTTGGTACCTATATTTTCCGCTTGACAACAACCAGCTGATCTAGGTCAGAAGGGCTCGGGGCGCGGTGACGTCACGTTGCATTCGAACACATTATATATTTAATAACGACGTACATTCACAACCTGTACATAGAAATTTCAACCGTAATACTCATGAGGTATAGGTTAAAATTAGATAACCGTACGTAACTACAGATTACCTTGCTATCTATTATAATTCCAAAAGGTCGTACAAGTCATTTATTCAATTTAAATCTTAATTTTCCGTCTGTTAGATTGGTTTATGATTGTGTTTAACTGTTGCGTTATGTTGGCATGTTGTGAAGGTTTTGTTTATATAGAAAAGCTCTTTAGCATTATGCTTGCCTGGTACCAGCGGATGGGTTAAGCGTGAAATGTGGCTATCCCATTTTCATGTTGTCTTGTTAATCCGCCATAATCGTAATTTAACTAATGTCTGCTTACGGAAAGCATAATATTTTTAATCCCCGGTGCGATATTCGCGTATTTGTCCGCATGTAGCATCAAAGCTCATGAAAGATTTGTACGCGATTTATTTTAAAGCTATATTTGAGGAAAATGTTCAGCTAGTGTGGTGTTGGGAAAATTTAAAATTGACATTTTGGAGATCATCAGGTTTTGGTAGATGTGCGAAAGAATATTCATGACAAATGGATTGGGGCAAGGGGGTTTATATGGTTATGTCTTTGTGTGAAATGTAGGTGTATCTACCATGTATACCTGTTGTTTAAGTATTTACTACATCGATATATAATATTACTACGTAGTTTGTAATATCATTCCTTTGTTTAATATGCATTTATTGCACCTATTGTCAGTCTATGGTAGCGCTGATGGCCTGAGCTGCTTGCCATTATACTAATTACGTCGTAGGGTATTTCTTGTATCTTTTTTAGGCCGATTGCTCCATTTATGGTCGGTGTGCCTTTTTTGGAGTAAGCCTTGAAGTCTTTGAATACCAGGTCGACATGACATTTAAAGAAGTATGAGATGATTAACAAATTCGCATTACGCCTCAATAATAGATCGTGTGATATTTTAGATGCGATTGTACAGCGCAATTTGGACTTAATTTTCATTGCTATACAGTAGTAATTAATTACACACTATATTTATTGAAGGTCTCATTAAAATTAACGCACGTGCTAATCTTCTACATTTCCTGGTCGCCTGGTAACTGCGCAGTAAGACAATTCGCAGTATCTTTGTCATAAATTTATTTCATTACAATGTCAGTCAGGGCAGGGCAATGAATGCACAGAGAAATAAAAACCTGTATTTTTTGTTCCGTGGGGGCACTGCGTCAGAAAGTGTGAGGTTCGATTTGAGAGTTACAAAAAGACGGAATAATGACATTCAACCAACATTCAGCTTGATTTAGGAGATGTTCTACCTTCGAGCAACCTTCAAAGGTTTCGGTAGCCCCCGTGGCGCAGTGGAAACTCTGCTTTGCAAAGCGGAGATCGCGGTTTCAAATCCCGCTGGGAGAAACAACTTTCTGTTGTTGATTACTGGCTAGGATAATACGGGCCGATCACCTGATTGTCTGAAAAGTAAGATGCGCCATGCGTCGTCCGATGGGCTCATGGGCATGTAAAAAGTCTGTCCTGCGCCTGACCTCTCCCCGGTCGTGTCGGTCTTCCGTCCCATCGGATTGTGAGAGTAAAGGAAGACGGGAGTGCATGTCTACGCATGCACTCGTGTACTATACTATCAATATTAGGTCTGCTTTCTGTTACTTCTGCTCAGATTATGGTCTCCTGGTACTGATCTCATTCTAAATAGCCAAATTGAGCCTTTTGGCAGTATTATAGGTGATATAATTCTGTGATGTCACATTGCAATAATCTTATCCACATGCGAGCACGCGCTACGATAATGTTTTCCCATTATAACGTACCAAAACGAGGAAACTACGTAATGTTGACAAACTTTTATGTCGTCTCGCTCACACTATTGTATCACCTCCATTTTTCTCTTTCACACTCAGCTCAGTATGCAATGGAACAATATCAATTTTTAACTGTGCTTCTATAAAAATAAAGTTTATTTTAAGATATTAGTTTTAAAAGTTTGAATTTGTTTATCTCGTCTCGCCATTTTTTGCAATGTATAATTCGTGATTAATGATCTACAGCTGTCAAATGTGTACATTTATCTTATAACGTTATTGCGTACATACATTCAATGAACGGCGGTTAAAGAGAATTCTGGCATTAGGCCACACTACGGCCCCATCGTCAGGGGCCCGATAGAAATCTGACGAGGTATCCCCCGCCTTAACCGCACGTGGTTTGTGGACTCCCATGGTCCCTACTAAATGCGTCTAGCCCTAGAGAGACTCTGGCAATTCTGCGATAACGTTGAAGAAGGGGAGGTTTTGGTGGGTAAAAAACCCGGATTGCGCCCCAACGGAGACTTTTGAAGATTTCCTCCCTTACAGCAAAAAAACGGCTATTTGCTATTCCAGCTTATCCTTTTGGGTTATACTGTCCTGGTAGAGAGTGAAGATGAGATCGGGTTTTAGAGATGTGGAAAGACCTGTCTGATGGTGGGTAGGCGCAGGGCATATACATTATTATTATTTTTTACTACTTATAAGCTAGTGCTTGACTGCAGTCCCACCTAATGGAAAGCGGCGACGCAATCGAGGATGGCAAAACACACCAGCTTATTAAAAGCCTATTCACTCTAGTCTTGAAGACACCCACATTATAATCGGGCGGGAAAACCGACGCAGGCGAACTGTTCTAGTTCTTAGCTGTCCTTATTATAAATGAAGAAGCAAACCGCTTAGTCCGGACTGAAGGCACTTTCACCACATAAGGGTGTGTAAGTACGTGCCGTGCGTCTCGTCGTCCGATGATGAAAGGGAGATGGTGGAATCAAGTAATGCAATTATTTGCAATTGTTTGTTTGTTCATTATTTATTGGTTTTGTAACGTGAATTATTGTAATATGTTCAAAACTGTCACATTATCAACTGGAGACGGCCTTGTGATAACGACTGATAACGGCATAACGCTTATCAGTAAACTAGGCTGTTTGCAATATACTAAAAGCGTTGACAACCACCACAAAAACATTGTGGTGCAGGCAGCTTGGAGGTTTTCACACATTTGAACCAGTGTCATCATAAATTACTATCCGTGGGGTGTACGGGTAAGATTAGCACCCTTCATCTCTCGCCTAGAGGCGACTAAGGGAAAACAAGAAGACTGGCAGCAGCGTCTTTCCATTGGATTACCTACCACCTATGATGACATCCCCAAGACGTATGCCAAGCGTGGGGATAAGGGAAACCCCTCCCTTCTAAGGGAGAGGCTTTTTAAATTATCGTTTCCACCATACGAACGATGTTTCCCTTCACCTGCCATTTTTTTCAAACTAGTGATAGGCGAGACGTTCGCCTGATGGTCGCGCGACACGCCGGCCTATAGACAGCTGCATTGCACTGCCACTTGTCACACGAGTTATTAAGACTTTTGTGTCCGGTCATTTCACCGGATACAGTGCCCTTCACACCGGAACACAGGATTTTTTACACCCTGCTGCTTGGCGGCAGAATATCTGGCACAGCGGTGGTACCTACCTGGACAGTTCCTTTCACAAGGAACCTACGCCCTTTTTTTTATCGCGGGGGAAACTTTCAAAAGGTCCCCGGGCCCTATGGGATTCTTACCCACTAAAAGCCTGTCTGAATGTCGCAACGGCACGTGAGAGAGTACACCAGGGCTCTCCGGTGGGATCTGCACCAGGCGCCCCTTGGAGGAGCGCATTAAGCCCCCCGGGACCCCAGAGACACGGTGCTCACGGAGACGGGTGTCGCAACTCCGCCGCCGTCCTCCTCGGAGTGGCCGCCGTATTCGATGGACGTCCTAGGACCTGTGGCCCACACCTTGAACGTCTAACGATTCCCTAGAAGGAACCTACCACATAGGTAGCCTAGTAAACTGCCTAAAGAACTTCAAGCAGGATCGTTAAGGAATCGTGTTTGTATCTCAGAGTAATTCGAATTTCTAATTACTCTATTTGTATGTACATAATGTATGTACATAATGTATGGACATACAAATAGAGTAATAGAGAGTAATAGAGTAAATGTGTGGTTTGTATGGACATAATGTATGAAGTGTATGAGATTTTCTTCACACATGTTGTTATATCGCCGCTCTGCCGTCACGCTGCTCGTGTATATAAATAAACAAATAACACAAGATAAGTTGCGTACGCGCATCGCCACGTTTTTGGATGCAATCCAATGTTTCCGCTATAACCCGTAGTTTTTTTTTCTCAGCTCGTTGTACCTATTTGATACTAAATATATTCGAGGTGAAGCGTTGGTCGAGTAGGGCGGGTTTTGGATGGGTGACCGAGGACGAAGCTTTCTACTATATATTTATAATACTGCTCTATTTATTTGTCAAAACTGGACATGGTTATATGTGAAAGTTTAATACCTTTATAAGTCGGTCAACTAGTGACCCAGGTACGCAGTTGAACGCGTGACGGCCAATCGTATCGCTCTGTTGCTAAGTGTGGCCATTAGGTAATTAATTTTTAATTTTGAATTAGACACGTTTCTAGCCACCTGATTAATGTAATTTCTATGATTATTTAGTAAGTCAATGTGTAATTTCAATATGTAATTCTGTGTTAATGCAACACATAAGTAAATGAGGGTTCCGTAGTAAAAGGTCATCGTCGAAATTCTCAAAAGATTATCATCTGTTTTAGGGTCTTGTTCTGTGCAGGTATCGAATTTGTGTCCTTCGTAAAGTAAATGTTTGACCTACTTCGCCATTTGATGGTCATACGAAATAAGAAAACGTGCAGCAGCGTATTTCTATTGGATTACCTACTAACTCTACTGCGATCCCCAAGCCGCCTGCCAAGCGTGGGGATTGTGGCAACCCCTCCCTTCTAAAGGGGAGGCCTTCGTTCAGCAGTGGACGTCTTTTGATGATGACGTACATCGATATATGACGTAGTACATTTTTTTGCTCATAATATGAAGCTCGTAAATGTGACCCATTTTTTCAAAATGAACAAGGGAGTGCAAACGCGACTGAATTTTTCAGTAGCGTGACCCGGTCACCGGGGGATGAGAGTGCAATGGGAACTAGGTCAAGGGCGGGACCACGCCCCTTCAATCGACAATGAGCTCTACAGTACATATTATTTGTATAATTTTCTTATATTATATGCCTATGACGATGATTTTTACTAGTACAAAGTTATGATTACCTGGTACATATTTGTAAACGCCTTTAAAAACCTCTGTTAAAGAAGTTAGTTGTTTAATTGAAATATTACGAATTGAGAACCGTCTTTTTTTTAAGTCTGTTAAAGAACCGGTCAAGTGCGAGTCGGACTCGCAGACCGTGAGTTCCGTATCTTGTGTACGTGTTACCCTCGATTTTTTTTAAGTTTTATATTTTAAACGCCATAACACACTGTCGTCGCTAAGTAAATGATTGTTGTAGAAAAACACAGTTTAAAAAAAAAAGGATCTTGCCGGATCTTCTCAGTTGAGGCCGCTTTGTGATCCGGTGGTAGCTTTAAAATACACTGACCATTCAAAAGTGGTAGCGCTAAGTCTATTTGATTTAATTAATTTTATTTCACTTGTTTTGGATTTATAAAAGTTATGCTGTTATTTTTCGGTACGGAACCATGTAAGTACATGTCATGAGTGTATGTAGGTCCTCAGAAAATACAAGTCTGATTGCGTTATTCTTTTTTCCAGCCTCTTTTTGGGCGTGTGCCCTACGGTACATTAACGTTACGCTCTACTTTGCATTTCAAGGCCCTTCCCGGTATTGTTTCAGATGCACAGTAGCGAGCCAGTGGCGGCGGTGCCGGCGAGCGGCCCCGGGCTGCTTCTTCAGCTGGGGCGGCTCATCGTCCGCTCCCGGAGCGCCAGCCCAGCGGCCCGCCAGCCCACCGCCCACGACCGGCTGCTGCAAGCCAAGCTGGCCGCCGCCAAGCCTTCCACTAGCCATCAGGTATGCTACCCTGGTAACTTCGAGCCTCTATTCTGAAAGATTTCCCTTGAAACCACTTCCACGTCATCAGCAGCTGAAGGACGTCCATCATCATCAGCCGGAAGACGTCCACTGCTGAACAAAGCCACAATGAACGACAGTTTGCCATTTGCGTCCACCGGTTACCTGCGACGCGGACTTCGGTCCACCTAGTGGGAGGCCTGCCTACGCTGCGTCTTCCGGCTCGTGGTTGTTACTCGAGAACCTTTATTCCCCAACGGTTATCGGTTCTTCGAGCGATGTGGACTGCCCACTGCCACTTCAACTTGTATATTCTACGAGCTATGTCGGTAACCTCGGTTCTTTGGCGAATCTCCTCATTCCGGATTCTGTCGCGCAATCAAACTCTGAGCATAGCTCTCCATAGCTCGTTGTGTAATTCTGAGCTTCTCTAAAAAAAAGACGTCCACTGCTGAAGAAAGGCTTCCCCTTTAGAAGGGAGGGGTTGCCATAATCCCTACGCTTGGCAGGCGGCTTGGGGATCGCAGTACAGGTGGTAGGTAATCTAATAGAATGACGCTGCTGCCCGTCTTCTTGTTTTACCTTAGTCGCCTCCTACTGGTACCCAACGGGAGGAGATGGGAGGGTGCTATTCTTACCCAGACACTTCACGAGGAAAATTATAATGAGAATAAGGAATGCAGTCAAGTTGGGTAACTTTGAATTTCCGTGTAACTTTGGTGAACTGGTTAGAAGATTCAGAAGGAGGGTGTGGGAATCAATTCGTATAATTTCTGTGTGCACTCTAACATGCATCCTCCGAGAGTCTGGCTACTCTGCGCCTGGGAAAACTGAGGCCTGCATAATTTGTTGGTTTGTTTCCAGGTCCAAAACCAACCGAAACCAGAGACTGAGGAGCCGAAGCCAGGCGTGGAGACTCAACTTAGCAACCACGTGCAAGCTCTATGGACTGAACAAATTCCTGTTTGTATTGAGGTCAGCAGAACAGTCTTAATGATTACACTAACGTAACGTAATACTTTAACGATTCGAAATGTGACTAACATCATCATCTTCATTTTTTTTATACTACCAAGGTGGCAAGCAAACGTGCGGCCCGCCTGATGGTAAGCAGTCACCGCAGCCTATACACGCTAGCAACACCAAAAGAATCACTAGCGCTTTGCTAACCGTTAAGACATTAGATATTAAGTGTCCCGTGTCCGGTAATTTTACCAGCGTTCTTTACACAGCAATGTTTACACATTACTGCTTGGTGGCAGAATGAGTGACACTGCAGTGGGACCTGGACTTACCTGGTGAATCCTAAATGTGGTTATCTCCAGGTGCTCCTAGCCCCCGACTGCCAGGACTGCTACTCCTCCCTGCGAGGAGTGGAGACCGAGCCCTATGACGCGTTGCCCACCAAACGCCCAGCGCTGCTTCTCGAGAGGTGGACCATGAGCGCCCACGTCACCAAGTAAGAAATTAATGCTGGTTCTTGCCCAAAAACCTTTAACGTTGGGCCAAAGTAATTTTTTTTAAGTAGTAAGTTCCTTGTGCAAGGGCACTTTACTAAACTAGGTGGTATGTTCCTTCTTGGGAGTCGCTGGACGTTGGGGTTATGGGCCATAGGACGTCCATTGAGTACGGCGGCGACTCCGAGGAGGATGGTGGCGGAGTTGCGAAACGCGCCCCCCCCTCCCCGTGAGTACCGTGACTGGTTTCCGGGGCCTATAATACGCCACCCGGCGGCGGATTCAAAAGCAAGGCACTGAGGGGCTCCTGCTGCAGATCCCACCGGAGAGCCCTGGTGTACCCTCTCACATGCCGTTGCGACAGCAGTGGGGGTTTTAGTGAGTGAAAATCCCATAGTCCCGGGGACCTTCTGAAGGTTTCCCTCGCGATAAAAAAAAGGGTTAGGTTCCTTGTGCAAGGCACCGTCCAGGTAGGTACCACCGCAGTGTCAGATATTCTGCCGCCAAGCAGCAGTGTGTAAACATTGCTGTGTCCCGGTGTGAAGGGCACTGTAGCTGGTGAAATTACCGGACATAAGAGACTCAATAAGTAATGTCTCGTGTCGTCACACGACACTGCACTGCATTGTCTTCCGTTCTATCGGATTATACGAAGAGAGAGTGCACTTGTGTCTACGCAAGCTCTTGTGCACTATAATACCTCGTATCTCTGGTGGTGTTTACAGAGGACACGATCGCCCAGCGTTCAGCACGTCCCAATGGCTGTTGAACGCCGTGAGGTCACAGCTCCACTTCTCGCAGCTGTCCGCGTGGCTCGCCCGGCTCAAACAGAACAATGAGAACACACCCACTGAACGGAGGTACGTAACCAACTGGTCATGCCTGTCTGAACTCGTTTTCCACTTCTCCCACCCAGTTTCTACCAACTTGTGAGCATCATGACATACATTGTTTTTTGTACTCGCTGGGAAACCTTCAAAAGGCGGAAGGATGGGTTTTTCAATGCACGTGGTACCCGTTGGGTGTCCGTAAGAGGCGACTAAGGGAAAACAAGAAGACGGGCAGCAGCGTCTTTCTATTGGATTACCTACCAACTACACTGGGTTCCCCAAGACGCCTGCCAAGCGTGGGGATTATGGCAACCCCTTCCTTCTAAAGGGGAGGCCTTTGTTCAGCAGTGGACGCTGATTCTGTCACGGTGCTCAGGCTCACCGGAATCGGGGTTCACCAGTCCACCACCAGTTCACTACCCCGCATCCGCCCTTCTCGAGTCCCCATAACCCAAGCAGCTTCAAGTCGTTCTATCGATCTCGATCTTCCTCTAGCTTGATAGCCTCGATATTACTAATCTAGATACCTGGCCTCTTTCGTCCAATTCAAACAAAAACACTTCTGACCTGGATTTTCAGCTTCTCGCATCCAGTTATTGTCATGCGACAATCGTTGCTACAACGTTCCAAATCAAATCTGTTGCGAATTCTAACATAATTAAGCTTTTCTCCGGAAAAAGCCTAGGTTGAAATATGGCATATAGATGTGATATTGGTGACATCCCCTTATATCCCTGCATCATCTTTTCCAGGCGCAAGTTAAGCCGCGAAAAGTGCAACTACAAGAAACTAGAAGCGAATTGCGACAAACCTGAACAAACCGCCGAACAACGCAGACTGAACCTCGTTTACTCCATCCACATACCGGGCGAGAGTTACCACACGGACTTCACGAAAACGCCCAGTGACCACAGCTTCCCAATAACGGACCTCGGAAACAACCTCTGCCTTAACGTCACCTTAGAAAGCTTGCCCCGGACAGATGAAATCCCCACTATACGATGTCAGTGCCAGAAACGGAAGACCAGCAAAGAAGTACCGGCGAATATACACGAAGAAATTATCGGGAAACTTAACGAACTAAGCATAGGAAATGACGAAGAGGTGGTGGACGATCGGATGTTGACACCTTGCAGCGAGAACGGCAAACACAAATGCAATTGCGATGAAGAATCTGACACGAACAGACCGAAGAAACTGGACGACAAACGGTTAAAAGAAATCGCTAAATACAAGAGGAAATTGAGGAAAGAGTGCAAAATGAAGAAATTCAGCGACAGCACGTCTTCAGAAGGCGAGACAACGCAGAAGAACAAGGAAACTCATACGTCGATACCGATTTTGCAAGCTGCTAGGTTCGATAGGTTCAGAGCGATCGGGTGCTATAGGAATCAGACTTATTTGACACTGCCCGCTAGTAGAATAGAGACCAAATCGCCATTCATAGACGCTGATAGCACTCCAGTGGAGTTCAAAAGGACCAATACGGTGTCAACGCAGACAGAGGATTTATGCGAATGTGGGAACATAATGCAGATGAAGTGCGAAACCTGTGACAGGAGTGGAATGGTCAGGTCGGACGGGAATTATGATCTAGCTTCTTTGGGCGCGAGAAGAAAATGCGAGGACGACTGCAAGAAGAATAAGAAGCTTAAATGTGATATATTGTGTGATAATAATTTTAGTGTTAGTAATAATGACGTTATAAAGAGACCTAAGTTGAGACGTTTCTTTCCAATTGTGGACAAAATCGAGAAGATAGTCAGTGATCGCTTCGCGCAGAAGGAGAAGGATATAGAAGAATTGCAGTTGAAGGACGAGGACAGCGTCTTCTCGAGACCTAGAGACTGCAAACGACAGAAGACCTTCTCTATAAACGATGACGATTATATTTTTTATGAGAAATGTGATTATGGGACTTTTGATAAGACGGAGTCTGATGCTGTGCAGTCACCGAAAGACGAGGAGGGTTTCCGGTTTCCAGATCCGAGGAAGGTCCCGGAGGCTCAGGTGCCGTCTCCGACCGAGATGGACAGGTTCAGGTGGAGGTTCGATTCCGCCGCGTCGATGGTGTTCCATACGAAGACTGGTCTACCGCTGACTTCGAGTCCAGCTCCATTGAGGAGGGGGAACAATTGCTTTGATTTTGATGACTCTATTAACGGGATATCCGGTATTAAAAGGTTAGTAATAATATTAGATTACATAAGGGGTCGTCCATTAATCACGTGAGGCTCGAAAGGGGGAGGTCTGCGTCATGTTACGCAAAAGTTCACTTTTAAAAGTTGATTTCCTACATGGGCGGTTCCTTGCACAAGGAACCGTCCATGTAGGTACCACCGCAGTGTCAGTTATTCTGCCGCCAAGCAGCAGTGTGTAAGAGTTGCTGAGTTCCGGCGTGAAAGGCACTGTAGCTGGTGAAACTACCGTACTTAAAGTGAAGTTCACTTTTAAAAGTTCACTTTAAGTGAACTTTTGCGTAACATGACGCAGTTACGTTCTATTGGTGCTGTCAAAAAGAAAATAAACGGTTGGACGCTCTATAACGATTTTATCTTCGATATATTTAACGTTGATTTGGTAATGTTATCATGTTCTACATGATGAAAACTTAACACATCGATCACTGCGATCAGCATTTAGTTTTATAAAATACCGGATATTAATTAACGATAAAAGTAACATTAATTTTCGTTTAACGTTGTGTTCAATTACCGTTAAAAGTAGCCTATATTAAATAACGTTACAATGGCCGTTATTTTAAATGTTATTTTTCATTTACGTTGCAGCTGTTTAGTGCAGGGGGTAACGTTACGTAATTAGTCATTAATGTAATGTCAAACTCTGGACTAGTTAAGCAGGCGTGTCGCTTATAATCCGGTGAACCACCTGTCTGTAGTGTCACTATGTTGGTAATAACATATCTATGTGTTGTACAGTGCGCTGTTCCACCCCATCTCCCCGGCGACAGCCCCTCCCGCGTCCCCCTCGTCCCCCGCGTCCCCCGCACCGCCCGCCCCGCGCCCCGCGACGCCTCCCCCGCCTAAAGAGAAGAGTACTCCCAAACTGAGGATCGGACCCAGCACTGGACTACTTGGTAAGTTTCCTAACATAATAATAACTCAGAAACGGCTTGGCCTATTTGAATAATTTTTGTTCGAATGCCCCAGGGATAGGGGCTGTGTTTTGCGAGAGTATGTATGTTTGTTTGTACGTATGTATGTCTTGGTGGCGCATTGAGAAACCACTCGCTTTGCAAACCGAGGGTCGCGGGTCCGAATCCCGCGGGAAGCAACAGCTTTGTGGTAGGTGATCCTTACTGACTAGGACAATGCAGGCCAGTTTTTTTTTTATTCAAAATAAGCTAGTGCTTGACTGCAGTCTCACCTGATGGAAAGTGGCGACGCAATCGAAGATGGTAAAGCACAATAGCTTATTAAAAGCCTATTCACTCTAGCCTTGAAGACACCCACATTATAATCGGGCGGGAAAACCGACGCAGGCAAACTGTTCCAATCCTTAGCTGTCCTTATTATAAACGAAGATCGTTTAGTCCGGACCGAAGGCACTTTCACCACATAGGGGTGTGTATGCGCAGTGCGTCTCGACGTCCGATGATGGAAGGGGGATGGTGGAATCAAGTCATGCAATTCCTGCGCACACTCTCCCAAAATGCATCCTGTAGAATACCGAGAGGCTGGCTACTTTGCGCCTGTGCTCTAGGCTTTGTAGATTGGCTTCTACTAACCCAGTATCACCAATCAGCCTCTTAGCGCGCCTCTCCACTGAGTCCAAAGCAGCTAGATGGCATTTTGCAGCCAGTTGCCTGATTGTCCGGAAAGTAAGATGATCCATGCGTCGGATGCGCATGTAACAAGTCGTTCCTGCGCCTGACCTCCCCCCGGTCGTGTCGGTCGTGCGTCTCATCGGATTGTGAGAGTAAAGGAAGAGAGAGTTCACTTGTGACTACGCAAGCACGCGTGCACTATAATATCTCCCGCGTAGATGGCTGAAAGATTGTCCGCTGTGGTCGTATCGGCCAGGAGGACATTATTAGAATAATACGAAAGACTAACGGACAGCTATAAATTTTTAACCGACTTCAAAAAAAGGAGGAGGTTCTCAAATCGGTTGTATGTTCTTTCTTTTGTATTTATATATTGATAAGTGTATAATATTAATATCTTGGGACAATCCATACACGGTCATCCGAGCCCAAACTAGGCAGAGCCTGTACTATGGAAACCAGACAACTGATACTATTACTTATACATTTTGTTTGTAAATACATACTTAAACAGATAAATAATAACCAGGCACTTGGTGGAAATCGAACCCATGACCGCTGAGTAGCAGCCAGGGTGTCTAACCACTAGACCAACGGGCCCGTATTAAATTTCTAAGTGTTATTTTATGTTCCGATCGCAGGGAGCTTTGAAGAGTCAGCATTGAAGGGTCGTCTGGAGCCAGTAGCCACCGTCCATGGGTTCACTGCCGAGCTGGGGGCTTACGGGTCTTTCTGCCCACCACACAAGCGGCTTCCGGTCACCGTATTCTTCTATGCACCCGGTGGAACGAACGCACCTTATATGGTAAGAAAATGGAACCTTTATGGTGCGACTTTGTCTGTCTGTCTGTCGGTTCCTGAAATAGTAGATATTTCAGGAACCACTGATGCTATCGATTGATTTCCTACATGGACGGTTCCTTGCACAAGGGACCGTCCAGGTAGGTACCACCGCAGTGTCAGATATTCTACCGCCAAGCAGCAGTGTGTAAGAGTTGCTGAGTTCCGGCGTGAAAGGCACTGTAGCTGGTGAAACTACCGGACACAAAAGACTTAATATCGGTCGGCAACGCGCTAGTGATTCGTTGTTGCTAGCGTGTATAGGCTGCGGTGTCTGCTTACCATCAGGCGGGCCGCATGCTTGCTTGCCACCTTGGTAAGATAGAAAAAAAATCTTTTCAAAATGGGGCGTCAACATTTCAAAGTGAGATTACTTTATATAGTAGAGTATCATATAAAAGGGTTTCATTTGCACATATTAAAACCGATTTTGAATTTAATTTATGACACGTAGTTTTTGGCTGATAATAAAAATGTCAAAAAAATACCGTTCCTCCCCCTAATCTCCGAAGTTTGAAGGGGGGATGGGGGGGAATCTGAAATAATTATGGGTAATACATGTCTATGTATATTGTACAGGAAAAATAAAATGATCTTTCTAAATAGCTATCTGAGGTTTTTAAACGAATAGTAAAATAACTATTATTATAACTATAATGAATAGGGCCAAATTAGGGTTTTTTTTAAAGGTCTTAATTATTTATATAATTAGTTAATCTAATCATTTATTGCTCTCCATATGTTACATTGTCTGTTATTATGTTTGTCACCCCTTTCTTTTTTGACGCGGGGGTAATCTTCGAAAGATCCCCGGGAGCTGTGGGGCTCGACCGGGGTATGTGGGATTCTTACCCACTAAAACCCCCGCGGCTGTCGCATCGGCACATGAGAGGGGACCCCAAGGCTCTCCGGCGGGACCTACACCAGGGGCCCCTCAGTGCCTTGCCTTTTAGCCCGCCGCCGGGGGGTGCATTGTAGCCCCCCGGGAACCTGACAGGGTACTCACGGGGACGGGGGTCGCAACCTCGCCGCCGTCCTCCTCGGAGTCGCCGCCGTACTCAATGGACGTTCTAAGGGCCCCACACCCCGAACGTCCAGCGACTCCAAAGTTTGCATGTTTGTCACCCCTAATCCAAGTTCCAACCACCAGGGCCACATAAACCTCGGGTCGTCGGGCTACCGGGTGGCCCGCTCCGGCACCGTGCAGGTGTCCCTCTTCAACCCTCATGGCACCCTGGTCAAGATGTTCGTGGTTCTCTACGACCTGACGCGAATGCCTCCCAGTGCGAGGACTTTCCTCCGCCAGAGGACTCTCTACATGCCGGCTGGAGCCGCCGACCCTCCCGAGAGGACCCACGCTCAGAAGTGGCTCCGATACTTGATACATCTCAGGTACAGTATAATCTTGAAACGTCATTATCAGCCAAAAGGCCTCCCCCTTAGAAAAGAGAGGTTGCCATAATCTCCACTCTTAACAGGCGCCACCACCGAATCCTGAATCTCGCAAGCGAAGTTTCAATGTTCGCTAACAATTGTATACGATATCCCAACATCAACTATTGGTGGCTTCGGCATTGACTGAGTATCACATCTCGCTCGGTCGTAGGATCTTCCCTTTAATACCGCCACCGTCGTGTCGCCAAAGCAGTATAGTTGGTAGGTAATCCAATAGAAACACGCTGCTGCCCGTCTTCTTGTTTTCCCTTAGTCGCCATTTACGGACACGCAATTGGAGGAGATGGGGGGCGGGGTGCTGTTCTTACCCCCCCCCCCCCCCCCCCACGGTACAAATATACAGGCTGTTTCAAAAACCCTGTTCGACTGGAAAGTAGGCGCTTTGGCCTAATGCAATGATACTGTTTTTATCAGACTGCCCCAATCGAAGGACTATGTTATTAAAATGTGTACGTATATATTTCTTTGACACGGCCTGCTATCTATAGGCCGACCGTTTAACTCGCGTATCGCCTGCGCGGTAAGAAGGGAGCGAGGGGAGATGTTAGCGGATGGGTGCGCGGGGTGCGCGGAGCAGAGAGCTTACGTCAAGTGCGGCAGTGCGCTGGCTGTGCTCGCAGCGCGCGGTTGGTGTTTTTGTTACGGACGCTTGAAGATAAACGCACAAGGTATACGACTGCCAAGATAAATCTCAAGATGAATCGCTCTTCCAGTTTTGCGAACAAAATTAACAAGCAAGCTAAACAAATAGCATACAATGTATATTCCTTTTTTAAAGCCAGAAAACAAGATCATAATTCTACAGAGTATCTTGAAGACGTAAACCTAAACAAACTTGTTGCTAAAGCTACAGGACTTTCGGTGACTACCATATGTAAAATAATAAAAGAAGGAAATGAACTGAAAGATGAACAAAATAATGTAAATTTTAAATCACCAAAAAAAATTAAACAAATCCGAAAGAAAAAAAATTGAAGTTGACAGTTTTACAGAGGGCGTTGTTAGCAGAAAAATAACTCAATTTTATACGGTTTATAAGAAGGTTCCTACATTAAAAATTTTGAATGCGAAACTCAGAGAAGAAGGAATTTTAAATTGTGGCCGAGAATATTTGAGAACATTGATTCATAAACTTGGCTTTCGATTTAAGAAATGTCAATCAAAAAGAAAATTACTGATTGAACAACCAAACATCGTATCGTGGCGGTGGCGTTATCTTAATGCGATAAAGAAGCACAGAAGAGATCAAAGAAACATTGTTTACCTCGATGAAACATATGTCAATTCGTCATTAAATGTACCGGCGTGTTGGCAATCCAATGAAGAACGAGGGGTGCTGTCGCATATTGGCAAAGGGCCACGTTTAATTATTGTACATGCTGGTGGACAAGCCGGATTTATCGATGGAGCTCTTTTAATTTTTAAATCCAAAAGCAAAACCGGAGATTATCATAGCGATATGAATTTTTTAAACTTCAGCAAATGGACTAAAGAAAAGCTATTGCCAAATTTACCGCCAAGCTCAGTTATTGTTATGGATAATGCCGCATACCACTCGGTACAAGAGGACAAAAAGCCTACAATGACATCCACAAAAGCCAGCATGCAAACCTGGCTGCAAAGACACAATGTTGAATTTGATACGTCTCTAAGAAAATGTGATTTATTGAATTTAATCAAACAACACGCGACAGAAAATATTTACAAAATAGATGATATTTTAAAGGCGGCAGGTCATGAAGTCTTACGACTGCCTCCATATCACCCAGACCTGAACCCAATCGAATTGGTTTGGGGGGATATCAAAGGACAGCTCGCAAAAATTGAAATTGATTCTAATTTAGACAAAAAGAAAAATACACTGGAACAGTTATTTGCCGAATTCTCTGTAGAAAAATGGGTTAACTGCGATAAACATGTACAAACTATTGAAGATGAATATTGTCTGCACGATCGCATCGTTGATGAAGAGATGGACCGATTTATTATTAATTTGCAAGATTCTGACTCCTCAAGCTACACAGACAGTGATGATGATTCAAGCGATATGAATATTAGTGACGAATAGTCCTATAAAATTTTTATCTGTGGTTAAATATTTCTTAAACGGAGTTAATTATTGTTTTATGGTTTTGTACCTATGAAGCTATTATAAAATATTTGTAAAACTTAAAAATAAATACTTAAAAAAATATACTTATTATTTTATTCTTTACCAACAATGTCTATCTCGAGATAAATCTTTGGATTATTGACTCCGTGTGTAGCGTTACCCGCCCCCGCTCCCTTCTTACCGCGCAGGCGATACGCGAGTTAAACGGTCGGCCTATAAACGGCTTGATGGATTTTGACTAAAAAAATATCAGGCTCTGCTCAGTTTGGGATAAGATGATGCGTGGGTTCCCCAGAATATTACTATAAAGCTTGTTATCTTAGTTAGCTGCAAGCTATAATATAGTGAATTCATCGAGGATACACTACTCGAATCAATAATAAATATTGCTTTTTGACAAATGATTTTTATTATATTGTTAGTAAAAGTCTACCTCCCCCGATATATGTATATCGGGGGTCGTTGACCTGGCTCGTCTTTCATGTGACGAGCGATATCTCTTTCTACCAACGTCCAACGTGACATAAACCTATAAATAAGGGCATGATTGTCATTACCCTAAAAATATTTAACATATTTTCATGTTATTAATATAATACTTTACAGCACCCAGTCCTTGTTTGGAACGGTTACTGTATTTTTGTACTTAACGTGTACCCTGCTCTGCCTTTAAAATGACTTTATTCCAGATTTATGACGTCAAAATCCGGCAAGTTGTACCTACACACCGACATACGAATCATCGTATCTAGGAAAGCGGACCTCGACACCGCTACAGCCCATTCCGCCTTGTTCCGATCTCTACCGACCAATCACAGCGCTCCGTCCACGTCGGGCCAAGATGGCGCGCCCGAACGCGACCCGAAGACGCCCGAACTCGAGCCGAAGGCGTCCGATCGCGCGCCGAACCGCGTCTTCGGCGGGTGTTCGGATTTCAACGGTCACGATAACCAAAATGGCGTCTCATACGAACTGAGGAGTTTTACTTACGCGCCCGACAACCCGAAGTATTCGCCGCGATAGTTCGGCGGTTGCAAGCAGTGTTGCCACTTGCCCGTTAGGGTATTAGATTCGATACTCCGTTTCACTGTTCGGACGATACAGTCGTTTAGTTAGCATGTAATTTAATTAATATATCGTTAAAACTTGGTAGACCACCGCGAGTTGTGCGGTTTGATATGTAATGATTTGATGATGGTATAAGGAATACGCTGATCGACTAGGTTTTTAATAACTTAGAATGATAACTCAGACACCTTGGAATTAAAAGAATATATAGGACGGCGCAAACGAACGGGCCCTCATAGAAAATCAACTCAAATATTTAAGTACCTTTATTTTTCAACATTTTTCAATATGTTATTGATATGGCCATGAAATCTTTAATCCTGTGATTATTAAGGATTTTTTTTTATCTTTCTTCGGAGTCCTTTCGTTTCGCACTGCTAGTCAACCTCTGCTGATGTCTTCTAGAGTTACGAGCGTGATAGTTGTCTCGTTTTTTGCGGATTCGGAGCCCAAGTTGGTCAGTGTAATGTATATAAGAAAAGTAACGTCTTGGACTCATGTATGTGTCCAGTGTTGTGGGATGAAACGCACTATTATACAAGCTGTTTCAGATCATTGAAATAATATTTGATGGAGTTAAATATTCAATTTAAATGAACAATTTTTTTTTTAAATTCGCCTAATGTGACAAAGAAATGCATCCCGTACAATATGGTTAACCTAAAAACCAATAGTAATACTTTTTTGTATGATTTTAAATGGGTTGAAAAACTAATGCAGATTTGCAAATGCAGAAATGTGTAACTTTTTTTTATGAATGAAGTATTACGAAAAGTAAAACGTTAGCGTTACATAATGTGTTACATTGTATTTTTAATAGTTTAAGTTACGTTACCGTTTATAATCATATGACAACCTGGCTTGAACTATTAACACACTAATGTATTGTACGCATTATTAAACTGTTTACGTAAAAATATTTAACTACGTACAGTATTTCAATATCTGATATTTAAAATAATGTTTAATTAAACGAGCTCTTCATTAACCTCAAATATTATTTCCATCGTCACCTACATGCTGTATATTCTACTATTGTAAATATGGGTGTACTATTATACTTACGTTTTCCCCCTAATATAAGCCCTTCTAGCCCTATCCGTATAGTATAACACGGTTGGTACGTCGCTTTCTCGACTTGGCTGACTCACCGCCGTGTGCCTAGATTAGTTTTACTCATAAAAGTAATTTCCCCACACGTCAGTCACGTTAACGAATGACGTGAGACGCGTCTGCTATGACAGTGACTACAGTAAACAACCACAGGAGGAAATATTGACGTGGCTGATGTGTAGGGAACGTCCTCTTGATAAGTGGCAACGCTGGTCGCAACTTCGTCTGGTTGCGAACTCACCACGACAACATGGGACAAGACGTTGGAAAACTTGCAACCAATTTGGTCGTGGACTCGATTTGATGCTTGGTAGTGACATCTCAGGGTCGTTGGTCGTAAATACGACGTGAGGTCTCTATTTAGTTAAACGATTACACTAAACCCGAAATTACTTAGTAACTGTCTAGTACGACTTAGTAGAACAAGCAGGATGTACGTTTAATGGTCGCTTTCCTACAAAGACAGTTTGCAAATCTCTAGCCCAAGCGACTTTCCGCCTACACTGTAAATATTACCGCTTGATTTGGTAAATAGAAATCCGTCATATTATGTATTTACTGATTATTGATGAACTGATTAACATTCTGGTCAGTATTCGATGTAATCCAGTCTTTAGATTTACTTGTCATTTGCAATGTCAATAGAAAAACTTTAAATATTACAGGTAAATGTAAGATTTAGGAATAAGATCACTTATTACACTACCACACCATTACTGACCTGCTTTTAAAATTAACCCAACGGAAATATGATCAAAACATACTTTTTTGGTTGCAAGTTTACAATTGACAATTGTTTTTGGTCGCAATGTCGTCTCGGTCGCGTGCTCGTTGGTCGCAGTCTCGCCGCCACAACGTGGTGTTTGGTCGTAAATGGTCGGATTTTTGTTTTTAGTGCCTGTATGTAATGTTTGTGTTAACGCGTATGTATTAATGAGAAAAAAAAATATTTTTTGGTTTTTATATGTCTTTCATTATTTAGTCAACAGCTGAATATGTTTTTTGGAGTGTGATCTATTTATCTTATGCTACCTACATAATAGGCACTTCTCCCATTAATAAAATATGTTTGCATATAGACCAAATATTTTACCATTGATTTAATTTAATCTAATTTTTAGCCGGCTTCAAAAAGAAGGTTCTCTATTCATATAATGCGTATTATTCATACCTATATGTTAGTCACATAGACATGTGGTCTTCTAAACAAATTTACCATATTTTACGAGTGTATGTACGTAGGTTTGTCCGCGGATTTATCAGAAACGATTTCGAAAATTCTTCTTTCATTCTTTGCAATAGATAGAGTATTTTTCAATTTAGGGAAGAGTAAAAGTTTCATCAAAATCGGTCCAGTAGTTTAAGATATATAGACTATGTATTCAGTAAGTTACTGTAACGTAGTCGTTAGAGTTGCTTGATAGTGCTTATACCTATTTTTGGAAAATAATAAGTGTTAAATAAACTATTAAAAAAAAAACTGACTTCAAAGTAAACTATCAAAAAGCATAAATTAACGAAAATATATTGAAGTCGGTGCCAGCTAGGGCTAGTGTTAGTTATCATGATGTGCTAGCACCGACTTCAATATATTTCCGTTATTTTAAGCTTTTTAGATAATTTACTTTGAAGTCGTTTTTTTTTTAAATAGTATATAAATTACAGAATTCAAGTACAAAGTATTATTACTTTTTAGAATTTGTTCAACAAAATGCGAAACAATAGTACTTAAGAACTAATGATATTTTACTGTATCTTTGGTAAGAACACACTTTCCTTCAAGTAAGTGGGACTGCAGTCATAGATTGGCTTATGTCGACAAATAAAACCACAAAACATTATTAAATTACTTACTAAATTATTTATTGCAATAAATTAAACACAATCATACAATAAATACAAACACACTATGGCCTCATAAACAAAAACTTAAAACATAAAAAAATACATCAAAAATTCCTATCCATCGTCCATGATCTGGAACTAAAAAATATCGGTTGCTAGCAAATAGTGAAAAATTCTATATCTATGGTTGCTAAATTACGGACACATTTTTTTGTACAAGAATCGAAACTCCTTACAGTGACTGAGTTGAAGGCCTAAATATTTATTTATGTTTGAGAATGATTATAAAAACAGATAAAGATGTACGGTTACTTTACGTATAGCGTGACCATATAATCTGTGCCGAGAGTGGCGGCGCCACTGTCTATGCAGAACTGTCAAGCGAAATGTCATTTACATAATTATAATTTTAGTTCAAAATTTCGCCACCGGCAAAGATAACTTGGTCAGGCTGTGTCGATAATTACTGTTTTCTGGGAATCTAGACCTATTGATATAGTATCAAAGACCTACAAGCTCGATCAAACTGTCAATTTTCTCCCGTACGTTTTACTAGTTGATATTTACCGCTAGGGGCGCTGGTGTGGAATGTATGGAGAAAACCAACAGTTTTGATCGAGTTCGAGATAAATAAATGGGAAAGACTGCCTTTGCTACCACCTGGTAACAACTCATTAACCGATTCCGTGGAAATTTGACAGAGGTAGATATCAATTCAAATTAGAATATTTAGTACTTATTAAATTATAAATCTATACAAGGTCTAGGCTAACATACAATATACTGGCCGAAGATACAATTTAATATCGGAATCCTAGTCAGGACTAATGTGATTTCAATTTTTAAACATTTACTATTGGCTAAGGTTTAAAGAAGACAGTGACGTGGAACCCATTCGTAATATAGAATTAATTCTGAATGCATATTTTGTCCAGTCGTTCATCATTGGCCATCGTACCCTCTAAGCTCTGTAGCTTGTTTTTGTACTCAGCTCTTGGCACTGTTGGGCACAGGCCTCCCCTCAAGATCAAGGGGCTTAGGCCAGGCGCGGTCGCAGCCTACGATTTGGGGGGGGGGGGGGGTCATACATGACGGTCCCGTTGGTCTTGTACCTAGACTAGGTTAGGGTTAACCGCTACCCAATTTTTCCGTGTACGAATATGGATTTTTTGGGGGGTCATGACCCCTACGACCCCCCCTCTCGGACCGCCACTGGCTTAGGCTATTGTCCACCACGCTGGCCAAGTGCGGGTTGGCGGACTTCAAATGTCATTCGAAAGCTACTTAGGCTTTCTCAAACATGCAGATTTCCTTAACCTTAACTTAAGCTAGTAACATTCATACAAAGACGATTCGCACATGAAATCAGAGGTGCGAGCCAGGATTCGAACTTGCGCACCTTTTTTTCCAAGGTAAGCTCGCTCGTCACCGTTTCAGCTTAGGGGGGAGCGAAAAACCTAGTCCAGCTTTGGGCAAAATAAATTATCTATGTACAATACTATAAAATTGAGCAATTTTCTAAACAGATTTAACCAAAGACAATCCTTTAGATTGTCTGTGAATAATTAAACTATGACTGGGGCGGAATAAACAGGGTTATACTCTTGTTAAGGGGCGATTGTAGTTATACAGTAATGCATCCCGCTCCTGAGCTTTATAGGGAGATGCTTCGCTGGACTCCGGATCGCTTTCCTGAAAGAATAATCATTTTCTGAATAAATATAACATCATCAGCAGCTGAAGAACGTCCACTGCTGAACATAGACCTCCCCCTTAGAAGGGAGGGGTTGTCATAACACCCATGCTTGGCAGACAGGCGTCTTGGGGATCACAGTATACATAGCTGGTAGGTAATCCAATAGAAGAACGCTGCTGCCCGTCTTCTTGTTTTCCCTTAGTCGCCTCTTACGGACACCCAACGGGAGGAGATGGGAGGGTGCTATTCTTATCCGGACACCTCACAGGTAATAAAAACAAAATGTATGTCAAATGGCAGATGTATAATTTTAAATATTTTATCCTACTCGTTGGAGTACGCGACCTTAGGCGTTTGGGGGCTTGTGGGTTCATCGACTACGGCTGCGACTTCGAGGAGGAATGGGGTGGAGTTGCGACCCCCGTCCCCGTGAGCACCGTGACTGGTTCTCGGGGGGCTATAATGCGCCTCCAGGCGGGGGGTTCAAAGGCTGGTACTCAGGTGCTTCTGGTGCAGATCCCGGCGGAGAGCCCAGGTCTCACTTTTCATGTGACAGCCGCGGGAGTTTCAGTGGGTAAGAATCCCACATAATAACTATGTTCTCCTGGCGGATACGACCACAGCCAATCTTTCACAAGATCAGTCATCTACGCGGGAGATATTATAGTGCACAAGTGCTTGCGTAGACACAAGTGCACTCTCTCTTCCTTATACCTCTCACAATCCGATGGGACGGAAGACCGCCACGACCGGGGGACAGGTCAGGCGCAAAACCGTCTTTTTACATACCCATCCGACGCATGGATCATCTTACTTTACAGACGATCAGGTGATCGGCATTGTCCTAGCCAGTAAGGAACAACTCCACAAAGTTGTTGCTCCCCGCGGGATTCGAACCCGTGACCTCCAGTTTGCAAATCAAGCGGCTTCCTACTGCGCCATGGGGGCTATAAAAATCCCACATACACTGGTGTCAGTGGCGTAACTATACCTACTATCTGGAGCCCGTGGCAAATTCATTGGATGGGGCCCCAGAAAACCCTGAGCTCGAGGCCCCATCGGGCCGTGGGCCCGTTTCCCCACAGGTCCCGGGGATCTTTAAAACGTTCCCCCGCGAACAAAAAGGCTTTCAATTTCAATTTATTTGCATAAATGTGGTGCTTATAAAGATGGTACATTAAAAACATAGCGAGCGATACACATTTGCCATTAAGTAGCATGCAAAGTTATATACAAATTCATATAGGATTTAAAAAACAAAATGTCAAGCCTGGAAAATGTCAAATGTTGTCTTTTTGAGAATAAAAGGTCTAACACTAGGCCAACTGGGCCTGCTTCGGGTTGAATTGCACCATAGGAGGAGGCTAAATGAACTTACCTCAGGGAATATGCTCCTGGACCATGGTCCCCAGCCATGTTCCTCTTCTTCGTGGTCGTAATGATGTTGGTGCTGCGCGTGCTCGTAATATACAATCTAAACAAACATAAACAAATTAAGAATCATGATTATTTTACTAGGGTCTTAGTGCAAGGAACCGTCCAGGTAGGTACCACCGCAGTGTCAGATAGTGGACGATTGGGCGATTGGGCGAGTGGGCGAGTGGGCAAGTGGGCGAGTTGGCGAGTGGGTGAGTTGGCGAGTGGGCGAGTGGGCGAGTTAGCGAGTGGGCGAGTTGGCGAGTGGACGAGTTGACGAGAGTGAAGTTTCACTTCTTCCGCGCGGAGGGACTCCACGCACGCACTTTTTTTTTATTAATTTGGTTTTTAATGCTAACTACTTAAATAGTTCTCGGAAACGCATAATTATCTGGTTTTCAAACTAGACAGACAACTGATACACATTAAAAACTACTTTAACTAATAAAAAATAAACACTCCGATGCACGTGCATAACAATGTGTTTCGAAATAAATCGTAGCTCAATAAGTGTAAACATAAAAAACATCCAAAAACCCACAACATTGAAATTTAATTATTTTTCTTATTTAAGATATTTTATATCTTAAAATGACTTTCTGGCTCCATCATCAGCCCATGATGATACGCATCGCTCTACCAACTACTGGTCGCGACATATCCAACGAGTCCAAATTCGGTGGCTCTATGGTCTCTATTGCTGCAGATCCACCTTCCCCTGCAGCAGACTCTGATCACCATTTGTCTAGCAACTTCTCGTGGTTCATGCACTATCATCATCAGCAACAGCCGGAAAACGTCTACTGCCGAACAAAGGCCTCCCCCTTAGAAGGGAGGGGTTACCATAATCCCCACGCTTGGCGTCTTGGGATCGCAGTATTGGTGATATGTAATCCAATAGAAAAACGGTGCTGCTCGTCTTCTGGTTTTCCCTTGGTCAGCTTTTACGACATCTAACGGGAGGAGATGCTATTCTTACCCGGATACGTATCCGATATCCGCTGTGTTGGATAGATCCAATGAGTCCAAATTCATAAAATAGAATGATCGGAATGAATTTACAATAAAAAAAAAAGAAATTAAACTGACTTCAATAACACTAAAAAGTATAAATTAATTTAAATATTATTGGAGTTGGCCCTGAAATACGCCAACATCAACTTTATTTTCCTTTTTTTAATATTTTATTTCATACTCTTTTAGTGTTATTTTTATAGGTAAGTACAAAAAATAAGCAAAAAAATATATGAAAAACGTAATATGTGCCTATAAAATTGAGGGTTGCCCTCATCCCATCATCAGATCCTGACTTGGTGACAATGGGACCAAATTCAAAGTATACCGTACCGTACCAAACAAAATAATATTTATTGAAATCGGTGAAGATACTTAAAAAGAAATACAATATACAGTGGACCATAGAACCTCCTTCCTTTTTTGAAGTCGGTTAAAAATAAAAAAAAAAGCACTCGTGTCAACCCTACAATGCGCGCATAGCAAACTGTAATGAATACCTGCTAAGGAATGGGTACGTCAGACCTCGATTAAGGTCGCCGGCATCCGCGTGGCGGGTTAACAGTGAAAGTGGTTGCGGGTCGGAACGACCCACCGGTTGGCTGATAACTGGCTTAAAACAAACAGCTTATGCGCATCAGTAAAAAGATAAGTATGTAGTTATTACTTATTTAAATAAAAAACAAGCGTCAACTGTTTGTCTTAAGTTGGTATTCCAACCGTCAAATTTCTATGTCAATATTTGATCACATTAACGGATGCCCATGGAAGTAATAAGTACTAGTACTTGCCCGATTTCTTTGTAATTTGCGTAGTTGAGATGAACGCGGAGCGACGTGCTGCTATTATCATTCAGTTAATTATAGATCATTAAAGTATCATAAAGACTTTAATTTTCAAACTCAAACTCAAAAATCTTTATTTCAAATAGGCTTAACGCTAGCACTTTTGAATCGTCATTTTTTAAAAGCTACCACCGGATCACAACGCGGCTTCAACTGAGAAGATCCGGCAAGAAAATCAGCGAGCTTGTTATTTTTTCACTTTTTTTAAACATTGTTTTGTTTCAAACGAATCGACATTAGCGATAGTGTGTCCTGCCGTTCGAAACATAAAGCAAGGGAGAAAAGAAGAAAACAATAAATTACAACAAAAATTACAACAAACTAAAAGGCCAAAGGGATAGTTGCAATTGCTTTTATAAGCAAGGAATTGTCCATGAAATTGTATTTGGAGCCATTTGCGGTAGAGACCCGGCCTTGGTCTCATGACGCACGGTTTGGTGAAAGAAATTTCATACAAACATATATTTTTTTTTTGTCAGCCTTGAAAAGAAATAGCGACACAAGGGCGCTATTTCTGTGTACCACTGTTCGGACCGTAACCTAATCTAGTTTGAATATTATATCGATTCGACCAGCATGCTGAGTTGAGACTGGTTGGAGACCTTTTTTGTGACACGTTGTTTAAAATAATAGTTATATTTTTTTCTCTTTTGTTCTCTTGTATGTGTCACGAAAGCGTTTTCTTTTATTTCTTTTCAATAACAAGCTCATAAAATACGTAATACGTAAATATCTAATCGACAACCCTAATCAACTTTGAATCACTCCTTTAGAAAGTGCATAATATATTAATAAAATCTACCATTATTTTAACCGTGGAAAATACCGCAATAGAATTACATTTGTAGACGTTTTCTCAATCGTAATTTAACTTCCGCACTTACAAACGTCACTCAGACTTATGATCATTAATCTAGTTCTTGTAATAGGATTATTTTGAATACTTATAGTCAGAGAAGCTCAAGGTCACCACGAGCAACGGAGAGAGCTATGCTCGTCCGTAATGAGAAGATTCGCCGAAGAACTAACGTCACCGACATTGCTCTCAGAATCTGCAAGTTGAAGTAGCAATGGGCAGGCCACATCGCTCGAAGAACCGGTAACCGATGGGTAAGAAGGTTTACAGGTTTAGTTTGCATTTCGTAGTCCGTTACGCCTTGACAATATAACATTGTCTAGATAATATTAATAGTATTTATTACATAACGACAAATAACAACCCTTAGATACGCCGTACGATACGTACTATATACATAGGTACAGCCCTAATAATCGAAATTCTAAATAGGATTTTTGTGTTGTCTTTTTAATTACTTGCAAAAGTATAGTTTTTGATTTGTGGTTTGATTTGATGTTTGTGATTTGTGTTATGCAGTTGTGCAACGGTATTAAAATCATTTATTAAGAAATTACTCAAGTTTTTTTTTTCATTTGATCCCACAACCCAACTAGAAATCACTTAGTTTAATCAAGGGATAGTCCCGGGATCCCGGTACTACGCATCAAAAATCCCGTAATCCCGGGATTGAAAAATATGCTCGGGATTGTATTCTCTAGGTCACCGCAGTGCCAGATATTCCACCGCTAAGCAAGTCGGCACATCGTGATCCATTAGGATCGACATTGGGTCATTGGGGTCGAGCAATACGTACCGTGGTCTGCGGCGCGAGTCAGAAGGACTAGGGGCGTAATCGGCGGCGGCGCGGATTAAACTGTTCGCGTGACGGGACGCGGATTCAAAGTAGCGTTTCGACGCTTCTTTTAGGAACTTGCGAAGGGGATTTAACTTAAAGCCGAAATGTAAATCTACATTGCCCATGTACCATGGGGCACCGACGGCACGTCGGACAAAACGATATTGGATAACCTGGAGGCTATCGAACCGGGGAGAGCTCAGGTGCAGGACCGACTTTTTAGATGTCTATTCGACGCATGGATCGTCTTACTTTTTAGACAATCGAATCAAAGTTGGTGCACCTGTAAGAATCTTGCGTTCTGAAGTTATATCGACCTGTGTGATTTTTACTTATCTTCCGCTTTGCGAAGGAGGGTAAGTGGAATTAATATTTTTCTAACTCCTATACTTATACTTTTCTAATTGTTGCGGGATTAATCATAACTTTGTGTGCTCAGTAATGATCACTGTAGATCCTGGCTGACAGTAGTCACAGTGGTGGGACTGAGTGGTGAGATTGTCCCCATTTACCAAAAAACAAACAGGTGATCAGCCTTCATTGTCTTTACGTAAGAAACAAGTAACAGAAAGTTGTTGGTCCCCGCGGGATTTGACCCCGCGAGGTGCGGTTTCCCGCTGCGATCGGAGTCTACAAACTACGTCATGTATTGCATATAGATTTCTATGATGTTATGTATGCTCAGTAATGCAGATACCTTATCCGGAGATATTTGAACACGAACGAACTTTCTTTTATATTATTATAGTGCGGATTATCTCACGGTAGAAACTGTCAACAGATATATGTGAAAAGCAAATACAGTTTCATATAACGTCGGGTAACTGTCACATAGTTTTGCTAATGAAAGCTATCAAGTCAGATAAAATTTTTGGTCACTTTCAAAAATTATATCAAATGGTCGGTAATATGCTCATTTACCCTAAAAAAAATTGTTTCCTAGTAATTGTAGATCCCATAAGTAGTCTTAGACGTCTATCGAGGACGGCAGCGGGGTTGCGACCCCCGTCCCCGTGAGCACCGTGACAGGTTCCAGGGGGGTATAAAATGCCCCCCAGCAACGGGTTCAAGAGCACTGAGGGGTACCTGGTGCATATACCACCGGGGAGTCCAGTTTCTCCCTTTCAAGTGCCAAAGCTACAGCCGCGGGGGTTTTAGTGGGTAAGAATCCCACATACCCCGGTCGAGCCCCACAGGTTCCGAGCACCTAATGAAGATCCCCCACGAGTAAAATGTGACAAGGGACTGTCCAGGTAAGTACCACCGCAGTGTCATATTCTGTCGTCAAGTGGCAGTGTGTGAACATTGCTGTGTTCCGGTGTGAATCCTCTAAGGGTTTCAACAGCCTTGACAATGCCTCGTGTGACGAGGGGCCTGCTACTTGTGATAAACAGTATATTAATTTGGATATTTTCTTTATAATTCAGAAGATCTTACCTTCTGTGGTTGTTGGCTGTGCTTGTTCTTCAAGTCTATCCACAATCTTGCCAAGTTGATTGCCAATCCCAGAACAGCTACTATGAAGAATTTAACCTGGAAAAGTAATAATAAACTAGTAAGTATTCGTTATAAAAGCAAAAAAAGTCCAACTGCGATCAAACAAAATACCAGCTCTTGTTTATATCCCACTATTGGACACGGGCCTCCCCTCAAGATGAGAGGGCCGTAGTCCACCACGCTGGCCAAGTGCGGGATGGCAGACTTCACACGTCATTTGAAAGCTAGTTAGGCTTTCTCAGACATGCAGGTTTCCTCACGATGTTTTCCTTCACCGAAAACTAGTAACAATCGCACAAAGACGATTCGCACATGATTAATTAAAGTAATCAGAGGTGCGATCCGGTGTTCGAACCTGCGCACCTTGTTTCCAAGGCATGCGCTCGCCCACTGAGCTGTTACCGCTATAAAATGATCTTATAATACATAATTATTAATACACACATAAAAAGTATATCTACACATGCATATACATATAAATGTATTTCAATTCGTCTCGTTAAGACCTTTCATCCACTGGAACGCCCGCGGATACCATGGTATCAACGGCTCAAAAGCGTGTTGACCGCCCGCGGATACCATGGTATCCAGTGGCGCTTGACCACTTTTTGATTGAGATTTTGTTTTCTGTAGCCGACCAAAGACTATTAATCATGAAAATAGAAGCGCATCGGCATTGTGAAGTATATTAGCCAACATAATAAAATTATTTGGTACCTCAAGTAGAAAAAAGAAAAAATAAAAAAAAATGACAAAGTTTGATATTTACTTACAGGTGTGTTTGTGGGTGCATCGGCGGCGTAAATATTTGTTATTATTGTGAGATTATTGTTTATTTTGATGCATATTATACATAAAAATGATCGTGAAGAATAATGCTATAATATTTTGATGTAGGCAAGTGGAAATATAATAGGTAGATTTCGTGTTTTTATGACTGTTTTTCACTTCTACCCGTTTTTTAGTATTCTAAATTGTAATTAAAACTCTTTATGTTTATTTAAGTAGCTTCGTAATACACTTAGCTTTTTAACGGTAGTTTTATCTTTATTCTAGCCCTTGTTGTTTACGAACGTCAAGTGTTTTTATCGCTCCGGGCTCGAGTGGGTTTCAAATAACATTTTTTTCGCGGAAGCTCGGACGAGTCGGAGTATATCTTTTTTGACAGTTGGGCGGTAGCTGGGCGTTGCAGTGGTCATGTGATATTCATATTGATGTTTTTGGATGTAAAATCGAAATCGAGATCCATGGAGCAGTTTAGACTGTGCGTTGTAATGTATGAATTAATACTTTAACTGCAACATAAGATTGCTGACAATAGCATTATAGTTTTATAAGTTACTAGCTGACCCACGCAGCTCCGCATGCGCTATTCTTACGTTAACTAAACTTTTAATAACAGACATTGGCATCGAATACATAACCTCCTTTTTTATAGTCGGTTAACCCACTTTTTACTTGGTCTTCGAAGCACAGACCAGTTTAGTCCAAATGGCGTTAAACGGTCACCCATCTATTTAATGACCTTACCTAACGTTGCTTAACCCGATCGATTACAAAATCTTGATAACAACTCTCTATGAGTGTTCCCTTACTAATATTTATTATAATTATGAAGAAAAATTGATAAAATCGGACCAAGCGTATAACCAAGTACCCATTTTGACTTTAATCCCCTCTCCCAAATGAACCGTGCTAGATTACGGGATAAAAAGTAACCTATGTCCTACCTCGTAGTAAGATCTCAAATCATGCCAAGTTTTATTTGAATCCATTCAGTAGTTTCGGCGTGATGTGCAGCCGTGATACAGACAGACAGACAGACAGACAGACAAAAATTAAAAAAAATACATTTTCGGCCTCAGTATCGGTTATAGAATGCCCTCCAAATATAATTTTCAAAATATCTTCTGTTACAGTTTTATTATATTCATATTCATATCATTTATTGCTTTCCACAATGTTCAAGGACAAGGTCTTAAATTAGAGGCTTACAGCTAAGTACAATCGTGGACCCTGTAGGGCACAGCAAAATGTATATAAGTAAAATAGTTAAAACATTGGTGATTATTAATTTTCCAAATAAATTATAAGTATATCAAATAAATTAAATGTCAAAAAATAAAAATAAAATAAAATTATAAGTTATGATGTCAAGGATTAGGTATATTGAAAATATATATATTTTTTTATTCTAATTATTAATAATTCGTGTAAGTATAGTGAAAATTAATAATGTGTAATATGCAGGTACATTATAATTAAACATTTGTATGTCAGATTAATTTAATTGTTTGTCATTTATAAATTCGTTAATTGTGTAGTATGCCTTTTCAACTAGTATTTTCTTTAGATTATTTGTAAATTTTTTATCGCTGCTATTTTTTTTATTATAAGTATAGATTGTGCTTTTATATAATAAAAGGTTCATTAAACCATGGATACTGACACGAGATAGACGTATCTTATTTATCTCCATCACCCACCAAGAGTCAACTTATTATAACGCCGTGTCAAAGAAATATACATACATACTCTCTACCCGTGGGGTGCCGGGTTAGAATTGGATCCCCCCATCTCCTCTCGTTGGGTGTCGTAAGAGGCGACTAAGCGAGAACAGGAAGACGGGCAGTAGCATCTTTCTTTTGGATTTATCTTGCACCTATACTGCGATTCCCATGCCGCCTGCCTAACGTGGGGATTATGGTAACCCCTCCCTTTTAAGGGGGAGGTCTTTGTTCAGCAGTGGACGTCTATCGGCTGCTAATATGATGACATACTCTCTAAATAGCCCTCCTGCTGGGGAACTCGGGCAGGTTTGATTTAGATATGTTACCATGTCTTACCTGTAGTTTGAACGTCAATATTTGCAGTAAAGTTCCAATTTTAGCTTTCAGCACGGCTCCCAAGATCAACAGCTTGAGGATGGCCTTCTTTTTCTTCTTCTTCTTGCCTCTTTGCTCTAAAATATTTACAAAAATAATTAAACATTTTATAAAAAACTAGCTGACCCGCGCAGCTCCGCTCGGGCTCATATTACTCAGAAAACTTTTTGGGCTCATGCACAACACTTTGCTGAAGATCATGACATGATCAAATGCATAGTTTACGATTTTATAAAGGACATATATACAAACATTCAGACATATTTTTTTATATATATAGACAAAATGCTTATTTTTATTTTTAAATAAAATACTTATATGTACTTAGTTTAAAAAAGTTGCAGAAATAAAATAATAATCATAATGAAAAAAGAAACTTGTTTTGTCTTGTATTTTATGAGTACAATTACTAAAAAACAAATAAAATCACATTGATCTAACTACTTATGCTCATGCAAATAAATGCTCATTCACCATGCGTGTGCTAATAATAATAAACGAGCAATATAATTTATTTGGGCTCATTCAAATATGTACCATAAGTAATAAAAATGCAATCAGGGTTTCAAATTCAATATTTTACTAAAATCTAACATTCCATGCATTCAAATGCTTGATAGTGAAGCAATGTTACCAGTATGAAAAAATGTGATAACTTTATAATCCTGTAACATTTAACAAAAACATAATTTGAGTCGTCTATATTCAAAGGCGGCTATCTACACTTTAACCCATTTTTGAAATCGCATAAAACCTGATTACAAAAAGCAACGCAACTGCTTGAAATCACCGTAGAGCCAACACTTGAATACACACCTGTGATTGGCTGGGACATGATGATCTGAAATATGGCCGTATTTGATTCTATACGTAACTTTAGAGAAGATTTACAAGTTATAGATGGCCGCCTTTGATTCTATACGACTCATTTTAGATATTGCTTAATATAATAGCTGTGATAATTAGGTAAGTTATTCTAACTCAAATTATAAGAAACTAGCAGTACCCGCGGCTTTGCCCGCAGTCAGTATTTTTGATGAGCTCAAGCAATGTTAACGTCATTGCCAAGCAAGCAAGTGGTACACCGTAAGGCGCTCGTTTAAACCTCACCCTGGGGTGAGCCAAGGCCTTGGCTTGATTCAACTTAAGCCATTCCTTTTTTTAACGTGGGGTAATCCCAAGGGTTGCCCATACCATCACGGGAGTGACAGTGTGGGTTCAGTATGACTCCTACTGACTCAAACCCTTCGTGTCCAAATTCCGCTATGTTGATGGGCACCGGAAACGTATCTATCTGTATACAATTTCGAGTCCCACCAGCGGCTGGCCAGCCCATTATCTTCTGTGGGTGCAAGTAAAGCCCACGGACCTGCCTGTCACTATAAAAGGCCCGCAGAATCTCATCAGGTGGCATGCCGGAATACTTTAGCACGCCATATTAGCGAGAGTGAAATATAGCGGTGCACAGGCAGCAGTTCCCTCGTTCCTGCTGTCTGCACATTCTCGGTACGGGGGCATAAGGTTGGCTTTGGTCCGCCTTCTGCCCTTCAGAGTCGCGGGACGTTCGGGGCGTGGGCCCCAGGACGTCCATTGAGTACGGCGGCGACACCGAGGCGGAAGGCGGCGGGGTTGCGTCCTTCGTCCTTCTGAGCACCATGACAGGTTCTCGGGGGCTACAATGCGACCCCGGCGGCGGGCTGGTGCAAAGCAAGGCACTGAGGGGTTACCCTGGAGCAGATCACACCGGAGAGCCCTGGGGTCCCCTCTCATATGCCGATGCGACAGCAGCCCCCCGCTGCTTAGTGGGTAAGAATCCCATATACCCCGGTCGAGCCCTACAGCTTCCGCGAACCTTTTGAAAGTTTACCCGCGTCAAAAAATAAAATGGTCCGCCTTCTGCGCCCGGGCCTCTTGCTACGTTGCGAATCTCGGAGATCACTCTCCTTTATCCGCTCTGTTACATGAAGCTCGAGCTGCCCTTTTTCCTTCAAAACCTCAAACCTTTAAAGGTCCCTGAGACACTGTGGGGGATCAATCGATGAGATTTGTACCAGGTGCCCTCAGTACCTTGCCTTTGAGCTTGCTACCGGGGAGCGCATTATAGCCCCCCGGGTACCTGTCAAAGTGTTCACGGGGACGGGATTCGCAACCTCGCCGCCGTTTTCCAAGTCACCGCCGCCGTACTCGATGAACGTCTAAGATCCACATCCCAAACATCCAGCGACCCCTAAGAGTAACTGGACCCATTCGACCCAGTTCAACCGACATGTGTCGGTGTCGCCTTTAGTGTCTGTCCCTGCAACTTTTTGATTAGAGAACCATACGCTTACAGAAAAATTGGCATGTTCGTAGCCAGTTATTATCACTGTTCGCAAACGATCAGTTGGTTAAGAAACGTCATTCCTTAGATGGGTGACCGTTAAGGATCATTTGAACTGAGCATTTTCATGGTTCGGCGGGTACCTACGTAAAAAGTCAGTCCAAGTTTTCAGCTAGACAGCAGTCGATAAGCCAGGTCAGATGCCTAAGGGTAGCTTGAACTTTTAATTAAACTTTGAGCTTGACTCGTGTGTGTCATTTGAAAGGTGAATTAATAAATTGGGATGCTGACCTCTTAAAACATTACAGACTTGAAATTTCCTAATGTTCTTGTATACGTTAGCGAATCGTATAACTCATGCTTTTGGGCTCCTCTCTCTTTTTTCATGGTCAGTGAAGTTAATAAGTAACATACCTATGTATGTAGATAAAAACCCACTCCTAACTTTCTCGACCACTTCTATTCTTCAACTTTGACTAAGGTTAGCCATCCGAACGACGATACTTGGATTCATCATATGATGTCCACGGTAAAGAGTCTAATACTGTGCACATCAGATGACTACTGCCTATGTCTTTACTATAGACATTGGCAGTAGGTATAATCTGCAACGTATTCTGTATAGACTGAGTATTACGCAGAGGGCCTTAGACCATTTGAACTTGACACGTCATTGTCACGTTCTTGTAACAGACAGAACCCCAGTAGCGTAGACTGACACGCGTATGGCGATAATAATGCTGTGCTGCGGCACGATGGTGCTCACGTTGACAGAGAGTACTATGAACTGAAGTTCGCGGAAAGAGCCTCTTCAAATGGCAAAATATTATTTTCAGTTCAACGGGCGCAACCTGGCCAACAATCTAAGATATTTTGGTGATTGACCAATCCTTTTTCTAAGACATGCAATTGACCGTGGCGCTTTCGATCATAACTGAGTTAAGCTTCACACTCGCCACTGTTACCAAGGAATCGATAAGTAGGTACACAGTGTGTACCGCTTAGCAAAACAGAAGGTGCTTGTCCCTGTGAGGAGATGTTGCAGGCGCAAGCTTCACTGTAGCGTTCCCAATCGCATATAACTTACAATTTCCTTACTTGGTTACTTACTTTCTTTAAATCTAGATGCAGCAGTGGGAACTCATATTTTATAATCTAACTGAGACTGGAGCTATTCAAAAAATGAACATTTTAATTTATTTTATTAAAAATTGAAAGCAATACCTATCGATTTAAGTTGTAGAATTACCTCGTAATGTACCGGTATGTCGTAATAGTACTATAAAAAATAAAATAAAAAGGAAAAAAAAGAAGAGTTCATCCGGGATCGAACCCGGAAACACAAAAATGTCGGAAGACCGTTCAACCGCCACGCTGATTCAGCCGTTAGGCTACATCTCGAAATTCCCTTCCTTAAGTAGCATTATAGATAGTTACTGCTTAGCTCCTTATGTTAATATAGCGTAATGATTTTAATTTTGGAGTTTAAATCCACAATTATTCTGTTATATTGTAACATTACTCTAGTTTTTTTACAATTTCGCGGAAAAATTAAGAAGAAGAAGTGCTTATTACAATATTGTTCATTCCCTGTAACAAATAGCTTGATATTACTTATATTAAAGTCTGACTAGGTCTATAGTAAACATGTCCGTTAAATATCAACTAAATCTGTTGAACAGTATTAGCACACATCTTCAACACAGAATAATTTCGCGGCAAATTGTAGTAGAAAAAGTACATATTTCGACACTACTCATTCCCCGTAAAAAATAGCGAGATAATTTATATCCTATAATTTTTCTAGGTTATCAATAAATATTTTTGCCAAATAGCAACTAAATCTGTTCAGCGGTTTTGAAGCCAAGTCGGCACAAAGTCACAGACATACAGACAGACAAAAATTCTAAAAATCATATATTCGGAATCAGTATCGTTCCTAGAACACGTAACAATTAAAATTTTCAAAAAATATTCAATGTACAGTTTTTACTTTTCTACGATTTTATTATATGTATATGTTACGGCTAAAACCCGAAGCGCGGCTGCACCTAGTTTTAGCCGGTTAGAACTAGGTGTAGCCACTTACTCTTGGTTAAACCTAGTACGAGCCGATCCTAGTACAGCTGAGGAGGCAGATAGTTCGACGGAGTGACAGTAGTTATTCTGGGTGGTCATAAAAAAAATAACCACGAACGCTAAGGCGGGAGCTCCGCTACGCTTCGCTCCCGCCTTAGCCTTCTAACCTAACCCATCCGAGTCGGATTGCTCTGAATCGAGGTGTTAATCATGGAATGGCTGGACCTAGTTGTAGCCGGCATGATGAAGGCTAGACCTAGTTTTACCCGAAAACAATCGGCTCGTACTAGGTTTAACCAAGAGTAAGTGGCTACACCTAGTTCTAACCGGCTAAAACTAGGTGCAGCCGCGCTTCGGGTTTTAGCCGTAACATATATATAGATGTAAAAGGAACGAACCCAGATTTTTTTAGCCAGCACAGTGACGAAAAGTTACTGCTTATTAGAGAACTGCACTGACCCGAGGTGTGTCCGGGTAAGAATAGCACCCTCCCATCTCCTCCCGTTGGGTGTCCGTAAGAGGCGACTAAGGGAAAACAAGAAGACGGGCAGCAGCGTCTTTCTATTGGATTACCTACCACCTATACGGCGATCTTCAAGACGCCTGCCAAGCGTGGGGTCTATGACAACACCTCCCTTCTAAGGGGGGGGCATTGTTCAGTAATGGACGTGTTTCGGCTGCCGATGATGGTGATAGAGTACTGCAGGTCTTTTTTCCCAGGGGAAACCTTCAATCCCCGGGTGCTATGGGGCTCGATGTGGGATTCTTACTCACTAAATCCCTTACGGCTGTCGCATCGGCACATGAGGGGGGACCCCCCGGTTCTCCGGTGAGATCTGCACCAGGATCCCGTCAGTGCCTTGCCTATGAGCCCACTGCCGGGGGGTGCAGTGTAGCCCCCGGGAACCTGTCATGGTGCTCACGGGGACGGGGGTCGCAACCCCGCCGCTGTCCTCCTCGGAGTCACCGCCTTACTCAATGGACATCCTAGGGTCCACACTCCGAACGTCCAGCGACTCCGAAGATACTGCCCATGCTAAGCCTTCAGATAGCCTTACTCGATGCAAATTGATACTACCTAAGTCAAGCTGCTTAAATTTTGAACGGGCGTTCCCGTCTCTATCTCTCTCTATCCCCCTCCGTCTTGCCCCCCATCCCTCTCTCGCTCTTTCTTACTCTAGATCTCCTCTCCTCTGTCTTCCCCATTCTCTCTACCTATTTTACTATTTACCGTAAACGGCGTCATATAGCTAAGGCCACAACTATTTTTGTAATGAAATTGACAAGGTTACTGTTGTTTCATTTTCAAAAAAATAAATAAAATAGGTGGCTCAATTTATATCTTGCCAGAGGCGCTCGGGACCTTAGCTACGACGCTGACCTTCAATCCCACTACAAGAACCCAACACCATACCTTGCCAAGAACTCTTATCAGTGATTCCATTATCCGCATTCTCCGAGGCTACTGCATCATTGGCCAAGGTCTCCAAAGCCTCCTCCCCAATAGACCAAACGTTGGACATTAGCCCCCTCCCATCTCTGACTGTAGGCGTGCTGTTCTGCTTCTCCGGCAGAGACCTCTCCCCCACCACCCAGGACTGGACTCCGCCGAAAGCCCGACCTTTCTCCTCTTGCTTATGCAGTTTCCTGATCGGCATCATGAGGGGATGGATGAGGTGGATCTTGGGTGGTTTGGGCTTCTTCTTCTTCTTCATGTGCTCGCTCGCGGATATGGTTATGCTGTCTATTCCCCCGCTGTCGTGTTTCTTCGATAGTGCTCTGTGAAAAAATAATGTAATATGAACATGGGAACTTTTTTGGCAAAGGTGTCTATGTGAAAAAATAATGTAATATGAACATGGGAACTTTTTTGGCAAAGGTGTCTCTGTGAAAAAATAATGTAATATGAACATGGGAACTTTTTTGGCAAAGGTGTCTCTGTGAAAAAATAATGTAATATGAACATGGGAACTTTTTTGGCAAAGGTGTCTCTGTGAAAAAATAATGTAATATGAACATGGGAACTTTTTTGGCAAAGGTGTCTCTGTGAAAAAATAATGTAATATGAACATGGGAACTTTTTTGGCAAAGGTGTCTCTGTGAAAAAATAATGTAATATGAACATGGGAACTTTTTTGGCAAAGGTGTCTCTGTGAAAAAATAATGTAATATGAACATGGGAACTTTTTTTGGCAAAGGTGTACGCCAGTCTTTGATACATAGTTGATGCTCTGCCTGTTCTTTAAGTTGCCTTTATCTTTTTTTTTGTGGTTTCACGTCCTGGCCGCTACCCAATAGGACGTGAGTTCGATTCAAAGTCGTTTTCCACGTCTGTCTGTCCGTATAACCGTTAAGTCATTCGAAACCACGCAACGGATTTTTAAGAGATTTTTCCTATCAGTTTGGTAATTTTCACTGAAGGTTTTTTAAATATAAAAAAAATAGATTCACATTATACACTCATGCGTAGCCCGGGCGGGTCGCTAGTAGCCATAAATTCGTATAAATGTATTTAATTATTTATTATACTCGTAGTCCCATTGAACAGGCTCTGCCTAGCTTGGGATCAGATTATCACGTGTGGAATTGTCCTAGGATATTTATTGTTATTGTAATTTGATGGGCCTGTTGGTCTAGTGGTTAGACACCCTGGGTTACGCTACCCAATAGGTCGTGGGTTGATTCCCACCAAGTGTCTGGGTGTTTTATCTATATAAGTATGTATTTGCAAAAAAGTATATAAGTATTAGTATCAGTTGTCTGGTTTCCATAGTACAGGCTCTGCCTAGTTTGGGATCAGAAGACCGTGTGTGGATTGTCTCAAGAAAAATATTATTAATGCCCACGAGAAGGAAAACGAATTTTAATTATTACTAATTTTCTCGCACTTCTAATAGATTTACAAAAATAATATTGTTTAATGCACAGAACAATAATCAGTACAAGTACTATAGAATGCTTAAATGCAAGTAAGAACCGTAGGCACAGGTAAGAACATTAAAATACATAAATATCAGGTACACGACAACTGGTACTATACCGTTAGCTGTATTTATAGACATTTGCGCTCGTAACAGATCAAACCTATTACTATTTATCATATACATATCAATATAACTCTTGTAATATAACTTTAAATAGTTCAATTCACCGGCCTCGTAGAGGAAAATCTGCCTACGCTTTGTGTAATGGGACCATAGACAAACGCGTACTCTATTCTTAATACTTAACTCTATGGTTTAATGTTACTCTGCTTTGTATAGCTAAGTGTATCACATGTGTTAAGTATGTCAAGTGTGAAAGTCAGTCTGACCGATGACGGATTCAAACTTACACCTCCTACGTAACACAGTGAAATTTTTGTTTGAATTATTCAAAAAACGTAATTTTATGATAGAAATACTTGTATCGAAAGCACGCAATGCAGACATCGGTTCTTAGTCTGTAGAGATTTAAAGGACTAGACCGGCCTTAGCGAGCAAAATTTTTATTAAATACTTGTTACACGCGTAATTAGTTTACGTGTAGTTTTGTTTTTTTTGGAATGATAGACGCTGTTGGCCGCAGATGGCCATTACAGCTTCACCGGACAATAGGAGGCGAGCGCTTAAAGCGCTCTAGCCTTAACGGCAGAAGTAGCGACGAGCTCAAGGGCACCTCAGGGAGGCACGGCCTCGGCTTGGGCTGTCGCTTAAGAGAGGGCTGAGTTTACCACCGGTTCACAGCGCGCCCCCACTGAGAAGAACCGGCAAGAAACTCAGTGGGGTGATTCACGTCGTTGAGGTCGCATACGTACGACCCTTCGGCCTCGCCGGCGAGACCGGTGTCTGATAAATTACGTGTAGGTACTTGTTACCCGTAAGGTGACGGGTTAAGAATAGCACATCTCCTCCCATTGGGTGTCCGTAAGCGGGAACTAAGGGAAAACAAGAAGACGAGCAGCAGCGTCTTTCAATTGGATTACCTACCACCTATACTACGATCCCCAAGCCGCCTGCCAAGCGTGGGGCAAGTGGGAGGCCTTTATTCAGCAGTGGACGTCTTCGGCTGCTAATGTGTTATTGTTATATATTTTTTTATACCACTAAGACATGTGGCCAGCCTATTGGCCTATAGACGCTAGCAACACCAGAAGAATCACTTACGCGTTGCCGGCCCTTCAGACATTAGATATTAAGTCACTTGTGTCCGGTAATTTCACCAGCTACAGTGCCTTTCACACCGGAACACAGCAATGTTTACACACTGCTGCTTGGCGGCGGAATATCTGACACTGCGGATTCAAAAAAATCCTAAAGGGCCGATCTATATGTTTAATCTCTTCGTATAATAATAACATTTAAATACCACTCATACGTATTTAATATGGTGTAATAATAATAATAATTATCTATGATGTGACCAGATGTGACGATATGACCTACCACATTCTCGCATTTCACGTAAAAGGGAAAGTCAGAAAACATGCCGTCAAAAAATATGATTGATCGTCATAACCATAAATTATTCTTTCGTCTATAGTTATTTCACGCTTTTATTTTAACTGTCAATATTTTATGCACCTTGTTCTAAAAACTTGACCCAAACATTTTGATCCGAAAAAAAAATTTGCTTTTTTTGTCTTGGATATTTTGTCTGTCATTATTATTAACGCAGGCAGTATGACTGGCAACATATTTGATTCATAATCTTTTTATCGGGATCCATTTTGAATCGTAATTTTGATTTAAAAAGCAAGATTTTTTTTTTGTAATTTCTAAAGTAAGTATATAAGTACTTACATCACTCAAAAACTAATGTAAGGTTAATGAATGAGATTTTAGCTAAGATATAGGTGAAAGTTGAGATTTTCTACGTAGTATTTTTCTATTGATGAAGTTGCGCAGGTTCGAACCCCGGCTTGCATCTCTGATTTCTTTAAGTAATTATACGCGAATCGTGTTTGCGCGATTGTTACTAGCTTTCGGTGAAGAAAAACATCGTGAGGAAACCTGCATGTCTGAGAAATCTTAACTAGCTTTCGAATGACGTGTGAAGTCCGCACTTGGCCAGCGTAGTGGACCTATAGCCTAAAACACCTTCATCTTGAAGGGAGCCCGTGTCCAACAGTGGGATTAAACCAAAGAAAAACACTTCTCCAGTCAGGCGTCTTTATTTTTTTTAATTAATATGTTCTCATCGAGTCATTTTGTCATAGAAATGTTTTTTTTTTTTTAAATATTATCTATCGTAACACGTGTCTAATGACTTAATACAAGTGTAACAAGTTTTTGATGGAAACTTTACTCGCTCAGGCCCATCTAGTCCTATATTTAAATGTCTGACCACAAGACATTGTTCTTATAGTTTATTTTTAGTTAATTGTAAAACTTGTTTTTTTACTATCGCTAATTAATGTTTGTTAGAAACCACAGATAATTAGTCGTACGTAGAATACGCACGTGTAGGTATAATAATATTATTTTGGAATAATACACACACGGTCATCTGATCCCAAACTAGGCAGAGCCTTTACTATGGTGATCAGACAACTATAATAATACAATATATCTGCCGCGTGGGTGCCGGGGGGAGCGTGCATGTATGCTCCCCTCAAAAATAAACCGCGATATAATCCGTAAAATTAGTTCCATTTAAATGTGTAGTATTCGCGTAAATATCAGAAATCAATATTTATTTCACTTAGGCTTAACGCCTAACACTTTTGATCGGCAAATTTTTTAAAAGATACCACCGCGCCGGTGCACACAGCGGCCTCAACTGTGAAGATTCGGCAAGAATCTCAGCGGGTTTGTCATTTTTTTCACTTTTTTTGTAACAAAAAGTACTTAGTCTGTTGCACTCAGGGATAATATACCTTTCTAACAGTGAAATATTTTGTTAAAATCGGATCAGTAGTACCGGATTTTACGCCGAACATCCAAACTCCAAACTTTACCTCTTTATAATATTAGCACAGTCTATAAAACTAAAAAACATGTTTCTTTATACTAAAAACGTCAAGTTTTTAATATATAACAGAATTGGCCGCAAAATAGCCACCGTGGCGGATCGGGAAGTTGTTTTTGTACAAAACCAAGGTTACATTAAGAATACATTTATCTCACAGCATACATAATTATATGTTATAAATGTTATTCATGTATCGCAGAGATGCGATCGGGGTTTAAATATGCACATATGCATTTTGTGGTGGCAATGACTGTATTTTGTGAATTTGATTATACTTTCACTATCATCAAACATTATGAACATCTTACTTAGATCTCACTAAATCTGGGTTACCGGTTAACTTTTAAAGACAGTTAATTATTGTTTACAGTTTTAATGGCCCGTGGGTGAAGTGGTTAGACACCCCAGCTACTTTACTATAAAGTCGTGGTGGTGGTACTATAAAGAGTTTTGCTATGGAATTCCCACACTTATAACCATGGACAATAGTTATTGAAATACCTTTCAATAAATAAAACCAAATAATACCTTATTTTAGGCAATTTAGAAAATTGAATATCAGGCCCTTGACCTGATGCAGGCTAGACTGCCGCTTTAAGCACTGCTGCTTGATGGCAGAATAACTGATAATGCAGGCATACCCTACCCAGAAGCCGGCCCTTTGCACATAAGACCTACCCCGTAGTGACAAGGGGTTATTATCAGAATCATTTGCATTCCGATTACAAATTAGATCCCCTTCGTAAGTTCCTCAAAGAAGCGTCGAAACGCTACTTTGAATCCGCGTCCCGTCACGCGAACAGTTTAATCCGCGCCGCCGCCGATTACGCCGCTAGTCCTTCTGACTCGCGCCGCAGACCACGGCACGTACTGCTCGACCCTCCTGACCCCATGACGGTCCTATTGGACCGGGATGCGCCGACCCCTCCCCGACAACCGTATGCTACACTAGCTATCAGACACCGGTCTCGCCGGCGAGGCCGAAGGGTCGTACGTATGCGACCGCAACGACGTGCATCACTCCACTGAGTTTCTTGCCGGTTCTTCTCAGTGGGGGCGCGTTGTGAACCGGTGGTAAACTCAGCCCTCTCTTAAGCGACAGCCCAAGCCGAGGCCGTGCCTCCCTGAGGTGCCCTTGTGCTCGTCGCTACTTCTGCCGTAAAGGCTAGAGCGCTTCAAGCGCTCGCCTCCTATTGTCCGGTGAAGCTGCAATAGCCATCTGCGGTTAACAGCGTCTATCATTCCCAAAAAAAAAAAAAACAGAATCATTGGACCCATTTGGTAATATTTGGTACTGTTTGGTACTGATTGGAAATATTTGGTACTATTTGGAAGTATGGGGAACTATTTGGTACTATTTGGAATTATTTGGAACTATTTGGAACTATTTGGAACTATTTGGAACTATTTGGATCTATTTGAAACTATTTGGTACTGTTTGGTTTGGACTATGTTTAAATATTTAGTAGGTTAATAATTAGCAAAAACTTATCTAGTTTAACAAAGATATAGATGTATTTTCATTTTCGTACTCACGATCCTTCGCTTTACATAATTAGTTAGTACTCATCTACAATAGTACCTATAGTTATTAAGTATTTACCTTTCCATGCCTCTCTCGAACATATCCCCCAATGAGTTCAACGAGTTGGTGATCTCCCTGCCGATCTTCGAAGGCGGTTCATCCATCGACCGGCCTGAACTCCTCACTTCAGCATCAGCCTCCTCTGAAGACAAAAGTGAATGTCTTTAGACATAATGGTTTCACGCAGAAGGCCAGTGATAGATTCAGCATCATCATCAGCAGTGTAAACATTTATGTGTTCCGGTGTGAAGGGCACTGTAGCTGGTGAAATTACTGGACACAAAAGACTTAATCACTAATGTCTTAAGGGTCGGCAACGCGCTAGTGATTGTTCTGTTGTTGTTAGCGTCTTTAGGCTGCGGTGACTGCTTACCATCAGGCGGGCCGCACGCTTGCTTGCCACCTTGGTAGAAAAAAAATAAGTGTTTCGCAAATTTGTAAAAAAAAATTAAAAAAAAAATTGAACCGACTAAAATAACACTAAAAAGTATAAAATAATTTAAATATTAAAGAAGTCGGTGTTAGCGTACCTGCTGTGTATATTTGGCACCAACTTCAATAATTTTTGAATTATTTTATACTTGTTAGTGTTATTGAAGTCGGTTCAATTTTTTTTTTAATTATTTAATTTATACTTTGAAAAAAAAAAAATTGGCTTGTCAGAAGTGACATGTCAAATTTTTTTCTCTTGAAATAAAATTTAATAATTATTATTATTTTCTTATGATTTCAGTTCCCGAGTGCTCCACCTCTAGCCGCATCACTCGCGCCTTCCTGGTGGGTGGTTGCAGAGCCTCACCATCCCTCACGACAGAGGCATCGGGTCTCGGTCATACGCTGGCTTGGCTTTTCAAGACCACTTTGTATACATCAGGGGAGTACTTTACCTAAGTACTGTGATACAATTACCAGTTGTTTCATTGTATCTTTTATTTCCAGATTTTTTCTTCGTTGTCGAGCTGCGTCAGCCTCGGCCAGTCGACTACCTATCGACGCCAAGTGGTGTATATATAGTGACTTTTAAGTGCATTTATATAATAAGTGTTTTATATGCAAGATGTAAATAGTACTATCCTGGCCCCAATGCCGCAGCCTTGCAGCCAGGTGAGTAATAGTTCGCTGGAAAATTTAGTAAAGTGTGATCAGTGTTCTCAAGCACGCTTCTTTCGCGGGAAACGAGGTTTGAATATTCACATCGGGAGGGCTCATAAGTCCCATCCTGCTGTGCCTGTGTCAGACCCATCTTGTTCTCGCCCGGTTTCGACTGCAAATTCGAATTTCATCAACATTCCATTCTGGCAGCGTATTAGTTCACTAAAAAGAAATGTTCCTCTCATTAAGCGCATTCCTCGTGGTGCTCGTATTTCAGTGGCCAATGCCCTGAGCAGTTGCATTCAAAAAATTCTAAATCATAATACACAGTGTGCTTGGGAAGAGCTGCTAACATTTCCTTACAGAGTGCTGCATGTTAGTGCAATCAAGGCAGGTGAAAAAATATCTCTTACGCAAAAAATTAAACTAAATTGTTCTGATTTGAATAACGTTATTTCGGATCTGTCTTTTGGCATTTCCCCTATTCGATCTCGAGTCTCTGGTAATATCATTCACAAAATTGAAACAAAAGCAAATGATGGTGATTTTAAAGGCGCAGCACGGATGCTTTTTTCCAGCGATATTATTGCTCCAAATAATGCGGACACGCTTTCCGCATTGATTTCCAAACATCCCTCACCTTCAGTAGGTCTTCATTTCCCTAACGCACCCCCTTCAGATCAGCGGATTCTTATTTCGGATACTGTCGAAATTATGAACTGCATTTCTTCCTTTAAGAGTGGCTCTGCTGGCGGCCTTGATGGCCTTACCCCTCAACATCTCAAAGACCTTGTAAGTAACGCCGTCGGGGACGCTGGCAGGTCACTCCTTTCTAATTTAACCGCTCTGATTAATCTAATGTTGGCGGGCAAGGTGCCTCTAGAAATTACCGATGTTTTATATGGCGCTAATTTGTGCGCTCTATCCAAAAAAGACGGTGGCATTCGGCCTATAGCGATAGGCTCTACCATCCGCCGTATCGCTTCTAAAGTTTGTTGCCGTCGCATCCTCCCTACTGTATCCCAAATTTTTCAGCCTATACAACTCGGATTTGGCTCAAAGGGTGGTTGTGAGGCAGCCGTCCATGCGGCACGCACCTTTTTACTGCAGAACGGAGGTGAGGTCTTGCTTAAGGTGGATGTCAAAAATGCTTTCAATTCTGTAGACAGAGCTGCTTTGTTGACACAAGTACAAAACAACATTCCAGAAATTTACCCATATGTCTTTCAATGTTATGGCCAACCATCCAAATTATTATATAATGAACATCCTATTTGTTCAGCTGTTGGATGTCAACAAGGTGACCCTCTTGGTCCTGCTATCTTTAGTTTGGCAATCCATCAGATCATATGTACTCTAAATTCCAAATTTAATGTCTGGTATCTGGATGATGGCACTTTGGGGGGTTCAGCAGATTCGGTCTATGCTGACTTCGAAATTCTTATTAACGAGTTTCAAAAAATCGGTCTTGAATTTAACTTTTCAAAGTGCGAAATCTTTGTTTCGGACTCAGTGGCTGAGGCTCGAAAGAACCTCATTATTAACAAATTTAGTATTTTGGCATCTAATATTAAGGTACTGTCTAAGGAATCTCTGTACCTTCTCGGTGCCCCCATTCTGGACGAAGCCATACCCAGTTTCGTGGATGAAAAAATTAAAAAATTCCATGATTCCTCTGATCGAATCTTCAAAATTAACTCACATTTGGCATTCTTCATTATGCGTTTTTGCCTTTTTGTGCCCAAATTCACTTATTTTCTTCGCTGTTCTCAACTATTTAAATTTAAAAGTCATTTAACAACTTTGGATGATTTAATTCGGTGTTGTTTAACAAAAATTTTAAACTGTCCTTTTGAAGAGGAGCGGGTATGGACCCAGGCTACTTTACCGATTTGTTTAGGTGGTCTGGGTGTCCGCAAAATTTCCGATCTAGCACTCCCGGCATTTTTGTCCTCGGTATATAGTACGGAAATCCTCAGCAGGTCTATTATTGTCTCAGCCTTAGGATCTGTTGAGGTGACGTATTTGAGTGAGGCCAGAAATGCCTGGCTGTTGGCTTGCCCGGGTTCCGACCCTCCAATCTTAACTCACTCTCAGAGACAGTGGGATAAACCACTTTGTAATTCAATTTGGCATTCACTTTTATCATCCAGCGTTAACGATTTGGACCGTGCGCGGTTGCTAGCTGTCTCTGCGAAGGAGTCCGGTCACTGGCTGCAGGCTATGCCATCTTCTCATATTGGTACCTTATTGACCAACACCACACTTAGTCTTGCAGTTTGTTTGCGGGTGGGTGCCAGGACCAACCTTCCTCATCGTTGTCGCTGTGGGGAGTACGTAGATAAATATGGTCACCACGGGCTGTCTTGCTCGCGTAGCGCTGGCCGTATGTCACGCCATGCCGCCCTTAATGATATTATTCGCAGGGGGCTTGTCACTGCCGGTGTCCCTGCCGTACTGGAACCAGTCGGCATTACACGAGATGACGGCAAGAGGCCTGATGGTGTCACTTTAATACCATGGCAACATGGTAAGCCGCTGGTGTGGGATGCGACATGTGTCGACACACTTGCTGCGTCCCACACCCCGGCAACTTGCAGGGCGGCTGGAGGGGCTGCGGCGACCGCTAGTGATGCAAAGCGACGCAAGTATGCAGCTCTAGGTTCGAGCTATATATTTGCGCCCTTTGCGGTGGAGACCATGGGGCCTTGGTCTCATGAGGCGCACGCTTTGGTAAAAGAAATTTCATCCAAACTTATCGAAGTCTCAGGAGACCGCCGGGCTGGTAGCTTTTTATGCCAACGTATAAGCTTGGCCATACAAAGGGGTAATGCCGCCAGTCTTTTAGGTACCCTTCCCTCCCAGTGCGGCGACAACTTCGAGGAAGTTTTTTACCTAGTTTAAGTGTACATATTTGTAAATAAACTGTAAATATTTTGTTTCAATAAACAATACATTTATACTTTTTGAAAATATCACTATTTTCATACATAAAGATTGAACCATCGAAGACGGTAAAATGATCTAGGTAGGTTATGACATCATTATGATTTCACATTATCGTCTTCACATACTTTTACATAATTCATGTTTCTTCAGAAACGCAGAAAAAATTTATCCGATCGTAATGAAATTTGCATGGAATCATCATAGTAGTTTACTCTCTCGAATAAAAAAAGAACCATCGAAATCGGTTCATATTTGTCAGAGAAATGTAAAGAAGAACATCAGTTTTATGGTTTTTACCAGATAAATTCCTCCATATCATTCATGGTCCACCAAGAAGTTCTTATATATGGTTGTGATAAAAAAATAATCATTGTAATTGGTAAATATTTGCCAGAGTAATGACCATTTTTGTCCTTAAAAAGCGACATAAAGTCATCTATATAGGCTTTCTTGCAGCTTTCCTGCGCAGTCAACATTCTGGTTTTTTCAGGAACTACTTATTACTAAGCAATAATTTTTTTATGGGACCCAATTAACGGATTAAAGAATGGATGGAAGAAAGATTTTTTCAAATCGGTTCATAATTGCCAGAGTTATGCGCGAACATATGTACATAGAAAAAAATATATATATACAGACGAATTGAGAACCTCCTCATTTTTTGAAGTCGGTTAAAAACAACTTTTAGTGGTGAGCTAGCTTTGTATGGAAGTAAAATAAGCGTTGCCGCCGGGAATTGCTAGTACCTACCTAATAATTAAAACAGGTTGTAAGTACTAGCAGAAGAAGAGTAGGTACATAACGATGAAAGTCATTAATCCCAGTAAAACAATAGCGAAAGTGATTTTTACTGTACAACCATAAGAAATAAAACAAAACAATCTCACGCTAAATGAAATTAACAATATATCAATATATTGTGAATTTATAGACAAACAATTAAGTAGTTTCTCTTATAACAATAAAATTTAGTTTTATACAATTAAAATGTTATAATAACAACAAAATTAAATTGTCTGACCGTGAACAAAATGGCCTCGAATTTCCATGTTATTTTCATTTATTTTTATCAACTCGGAGAGACTTTGCTTAGTTATATAAGAGCAATTAGGCCTGTTTTGTTATTTTGCGCGTGTGAAACTTGGACCACAACGAAAAAAGACGAATATAATTAGTTGTTTTTTGCCGAATGGAGGGTTATATTTCTCGAAAGTACATACCTATATGTAACGTATGTAAGTATTTATCTAAGTATGTATATTTCTTTGGCACGTTGATGGACTATGGCTATGATATGTCGTTAGATTTTTGCATTGTACTGCCGCTCGTCTTCCGAGACATTAGTTATTAAGTCTCTTGTGATGGGTAATTTCACCACTTAAAGCGCAATTCACACCCAAAAATAATCGTCCAGGTTACCACAGCAGTGTCAGGTATTCCGCCGCCAAGTAGCAGTGTGTAAACATTGCAATGTTCTGCTGTAAAAGCCTTTTACTAAAAGGTACTGGGAGAAATTCAAAGGCGCAAAAGCCTTAACGACTAATGTTTCAAGACGAGAGGCAGTGCAAAGTGCGACGCACGCAGCTTGACCGCTCAAATCATTTTTGATAACCATGCCCTAACCAAGAGATTAAAAACTCTCGTAAAGCGAGTAAAAGCAGGCCATTACCGCAGTGAGATGTTATCGATGAATGAATCGGTAACCGGTCGCGATTCCGATGTGAAAGTGTATAATTTTTACGTATGGTTACTTTATTTGGTTATGGAGAAAGGTCATGCGTTGATTGAGGAACGGGTTGGAAGATCGCGTGTTTGTTTTTTACGGGCACCTGCCTTTTTTTGTTTTCATAACATTTAATAGCTCCCTGGGCTCCCGGGGTCATCGGGGTATGTGGGATTCTTACCCACCAAAAACCCAGCGTCTATCGCAACGGCACATGAGAGGAGAGGGGAACCTGGTTTCTTCAGTGGAATCTGCATCGGGTGTCCCTCAGTGCCTCACCTTTGGATTATTATTATTTATATAATCTATTAATGACTGTAAATGTTGCATACCAGCATCTTACTGGTGGAAATTGGATCTATGTACTGCACTCTGTAATATCTTTTGTAAACATTTCATTCGCAAATAAACGTTTGAGTTTAAGTTTATAGCCCCCTGGGAGCCTGTCACTTCTCACGGGGACCGGGGTCGCAACCTAACCGCACTCGATAGACCAGGGTCTAGGGCCCACACCTCAAACATCTAGCGACTCCACAGCGAGGACCTAACACCCATAAAATGATAAATTTTTACCTTTTATTTATTAAATTTTTTATCGTTTGATAAGAAGGTTTTTTTTTAATATTATAAACTTTTTATCCAACTGATAGTTAGGTGCAATTCTTGTTACATTTTAATGAAACTTTATATATCATATGGAAATCATGTCGCATAGCTACGTGGAAATCAGGCCGGAAGACCGTGGGTTCGAGTCTGACCCGGATAATGATGATCGTAGTGCGTGAACTAGCGCCATTGACCTCCTAAACATGACTCTAAACGTGCGCGCTGATTACGCGCGAGCTACGTTTCCATAAAATAATTGTTTTTTTTTGCCCGACCGCTCCAGAAGCTATGTTGTATGTGCATACATATGTATGTATGTATGTCTATTTATTTGGCACGGCCACAGCCTAAACGGTTTGATGTATGTTGACTTATAAATGCCATTTGATTCGTCTTATTGTCGGAGTGACATAGGCTATATAATAATTAAACAGGCTATATGTTAATTAATTATTATTATTTGACGGGCCCGTTGGTCTAGTGGTTAGTGACCCTGTCCGCTAGCCGATGGGTCGTGGGTTCGATTCCCACCAAGTCTCTGGGTGTTATTTATCTATTTAAGTACGTATTTACAAAAAAAATGTATATAAGTATTAGTATCAGTTGTCTGGTTTCCATAGTACAGGCTCTGCCTAGTTTGGGATCAGATGACCGTGTGTGGATTGTCCCAAGATATTATTATTATTTAAAAAAAAAACATGGCGTCAGTCGCCATTTTGTATTTTTTTGGCTTCCAAAGTATCAAATAAAAAGTATTAACGAGACGAGTTAAAATATTTACATGTGTATACTTTTTCTGTAATAATAATTATCTCGAGGCAATCATCAGGGGCCTTAGACTAAACTCTTTTAGCAGGACAGTTTAGCACGTTATGTAACCTGTGTGCTTACCATGAGCGCACTGATTAGCAGGCCACCCAGCTACTACGTCACCCAAACAGGTGAGTGGTCACGTGACAATATTACTGTCACGCTAAAGACATTGGCAGGTCTACCGCTAGGTGGACGGACGACATTGTGCGCGTCGCAGGTAACCGGTGGATGCAACTAGCCAATAGTGGTCCATTGTGGCGTTCTTAAGGGGAGGCCTATGTTGAGTCGTGGACGTCTTCCGGCTGGTGATGATGATGATGGGAAGCAGCGTCTTCTGTTTTAATATCTTTAGTCACCTCCAACGACAATCAAGGAGCAGATGGGTGGGTGGTATTTTTACCCGGACACCCCACAGGTCAATCAGTGCAATTAGTCATCATCGTAATCAGCCTAAAGTCGTCCACTGCTGTACAAAGGCCTCCCCCTTAGAACGGAGTGGGTGCCATAATCCCCACGCTTGGCAGGCGTCTCAGGGATGGCGGTAGGTATAGATGGTAGGTAATCAAGTAGAAAGACGCTGCTGCCCGTCTTCTTATTTCCCCTTAGTCGCCTTTTACGGACACCCAACGGAAGGAAATTGGAGGGTGATGTTCTTACGCGAACCTCCACGGGGTACTGCTGAACTTAGGCTTCTCCAATATCACGCCACTGACTTCGATCCTCAGCTTTCCTCTTCCAATTTCTGCCTCCACTTTACGTATATCGTCACTCCATCTCGCTTGCGGACGTCCCACGCTACGTTTGCCGACTCGCGGTCTCCACTCAAGAAGTCGTTTGCTCCAACGATTATCGGGTCTACGGCAGATATGGCCAGCCCACTGCCACTTCAGCTTGCTAATCCGGTGGCCTATGTCGATAACTTTGGTTCTCTGTCTGATCACCTCGTTTCGGATTCGATCTTTCAGAGAAACTCCGAGCATAGGCCTTTCCATAGCTCACTGGGCGACCAACCCTATCGTGAGACCAACCCTATCGTGAGACCAACCCTATCGTGAGACCAACCCCACGTTTCAACTCTGTAAGTTATGACAGGTATGTGTAATTAGTTTTTTTTCTTCAAAATATGTTACATTGACCGGCAAAACATGCCATGTATTTAACATATGAAAGCGGATTCGATTCTCGGTACGCGATGTGAAATTTAATACAAAAAATATGTAAAAAAAACTCACTTTTAACTTTCTTCAATATATCATCGAAATTTAATTAGAAACTATTCAGCACTTTTTGAGTTAATGTACTACACATGTCGGTACTTTCAATTTTTTTATAAGCTTTCAAATCAAAATTGTATGGCACAGATATACTTACACCTATAGTGATATGATAAAAAATCTGTGTGAAATATTTTCCAGTAATTAACCATCTAGAGGTAGGTCTATAGAGTGCGGGCGGAGACTCCGAGGAGGACGGCGGCGGGGTTCGACCCCCGTGCCCAAAGAGGGTATAACGTGCCCCCCGGCGGCGGGCTCAAATTACCCCCTCAAGGTACCCCTCGTACCTGGTGCAAATCCCACCGGAGAGTCCGGGTGCCTCTCATGTGCCGATGCGACAGCCGCGGGGGTTTTAGTGGGTAAAAATCCCACACACCCCGGTTGAGCCCCACAGCTCCGGGGAACTATTGAAGGTTTACCCCGAGAAAAAAATTACATGCTGTGCCCTAGTTTGGTATCAGATGACAATGCTTTGAACTGAGCGACCAGTCAAATCATGTGCCTCTCATAGAAATCGTGATATTCAAATGGACTGTAGACATTTGGTAATATTCATAATATTAAATTACATCATTAATATTAGAGAGTAAGAGTTTTATTGGTGCATGCTAACGGACTCTACAAAAGAGAGTTATTTTATAGCAGTATAATTACCACTATGCAATTATAAATACATCGATTATATCGATGTATAAATACCACTATAATTTACAACATACTTTGACCATTACATAATTATTCTTGAACTTCATATTTGTAAATTTCTACTACTAGTTTTCACCTTTTGTACCTTGTGTTACCTTGACATATGTATATGTCAATATATATATTTATGAATGCTGTACATACCTTTAAGGAGAGTTTACACTGTACTTGAAATTTTGTAAACTAAAATTAAATGTATTGTAAAACTGTCGATGGTATGTCCAAAAAATAAAATTAAAATTAAAAATAAAATACAGTAAGTATTTGTTTTTTACTGCGCGAACAGAGGGGTAGGTATTTTGCAGAGTTAAAGTTTATATGGAAAATGTATAAATATTTATATATAACAAAGTCGGGTTAGTTACATCATTTATAGGTAGCCTCCACGGTGCAGTAGGAAACTGCTTGCTTGGCAAACCGGAGGCCGCGGGTTTCGACGGGCATGTAAAAAGTCGATCGTGCGCCTAACGCCTAACCTAACCTAACCTAACCTCTCCTTGGTCGTGTCGGTCTTCCTTCCCATCGAATTGTGAGAGGTGTAAAGGAAGAGAGTGCACATGGGTCTACGCAAGCACTTGTGCACTATAATATCTCTCAGCTCGTATCGTCAGGAGGACATGATTATAGGTAACTAAAAAACGGCTGGCTGGACCGATTTTAATGATCTTTGATTTGTGGGATCCGTCTCCACCCCGAATAGCATAAAATTCTATTAAAATACTAAAAATATTACGGAAATATATTGAAACAAAAAAATAGTGCGCATAGTGCGTGTAATGATTTTTTTGTATGCATGTGTTTTTGACACACATACATACACATGATTTATGGTGGAATTTCGACCACGAAATGGGTAACCATAAGTAATAAGGCTCAGTAAAAAATATTAACATTACAAGACAACAGTTAAACAAAAAACAAGTTTAAATTATAAAACCACAAAAAGCCCGAACAAACAAAATGGTATTATACAAAATATTACATAAGTACCTATTAAAAGTATACACATGCATATATATTTCAACTATTTGATATCCATATTGCTTCCAAAACAATGAATGTAAAAAAAATATACAAAATTGCGGCTGACGGCCGCCATATTGGGGTAAATTCAGGATAGTTGCCCCAGGGGTATAGTTACCTCGATTGTAATTTCTCTAGTTTGGGGGATGAATCACATGTTAATTTATTTATCTTTCGAGAGACTCTACAACTACAACAAAGTTGAACGTTTTGAATGTCTCTGTGCGATTGCATGGAAAGGCAAGGTGAAATCAAAGTTTTTGTGGGTTATATGTATGCTTTATCAGTGGGGCATCTATGCTAAATGTGATTTACATGGATTAGGCAATTATTCCCTATAAGGGATAGATGCCTCAAAATTTAAAGGTACGCAAAAATCGCCAATACTCTGGGAATATAAAAAATAATGGTTTTTCCTTTCATAAATTTGTAGATAATAAACTGTAGTACCTACCCTATTACAAACAAAGAATTATTCTTTTTTTACTGAGAGATATAAAGTAATTTCAAAAGGTGTGGCAACTATCCCACTTTTACTCTAATTGTTTTGGAAAAATATTAAGCCTATGTCACTCGCACAACTCAGACGAATTTAACAACATATTATAAGTCACTGCCAACAAGCAGTTTATGCTGTGCCATGCCAAAGAAATAGGCATACATACATCCTTACATACATACATACTATCGAAAAACATAACCCTCCTTCTGAGGCATTCGGGCAATACAACAAACATTCTACGCACTATCTTGCGTTTGACACACATACACACAAATGATTTAGGATCGAATTTCGACCACTAGTTTACTAAATTAGGTCAAAAAGCACTAAATAAATTTAAAAGACAACAATTAAACAAATTTTAATAAATAAAATACAGTCGAATTTCCTTTTAGCAGTCAGATACAAAAGAAAATGTTATCGTACAAGTAAAAAGTTTTAAAAACTAAAACCCGACTACGGATAAAATCGCAGTCTAATACTCGTAATGTGATATTATATATCCTATAACCAGTGGACAGTTAAGACGCTTCTAACGACACCCTACTTGTCAAATTGTGTTATGTAGATTAGAAGATATGCGGGAACAGATAAACATACATACATACATTCTTGTTAAAATCATAACCCTCCCTCCGTTCCGTAGTCGGGTAATAACGACTAATGTCAACAAAGTGTAAAGATTGTGGTAAGATAATCACTTTGAAGATAAGTTGTCGTATTTACTCATCAGGACTGTGGCTAGAAAGGTTGAAATTACTTACGAGTATATAAAATAGTTTCCATTGAGAGGAGATCGCTTTGTTTCTAACCAAAGAGATTTAATATAATTATGTTTTAGAGCGGCCTTGGTGAACACTTGAAGTGCCTGTTGGGCTAGTGGTTTGATACCACAATTATGTCGAGGGTTCGATTCCCGCCATGTGTCTAGATGTTTTAACTATTGAAGTATACAATTAAGAAAAAAAGGTATATAAGTATTAATTTCAAAGTTAAAGTCAAAATAATTTATTTCAAATAGGCTTAACACTTTTGAACGGTAACTTTTTTTTTGAAAGCAACGGATCACAACGCGGCCTCAACTGAGAAGACCCGGCAAGAAATACAGCCGGCTTGTCATTTTTACATTTTTAATGTGTTTATCATGTTACAATTAGATCTGCGTCAGCGACAGTGTGTCCTGCCGTTCAAAAGATCAAATAAGAGAGAAAAAAAATATGACGTAAGTACCACAAACTAGTACTAAGTATTATTATCAGATGTCTGGTTTCCATAGTACAGGCCCTGCCTAATTTGGGATCGGTTGACCGTGTGTGTTCCCACTTCCTACAACTATCCACTTTATTATATTCTACAGTAATTAAATAAAAAACTTGTGAAAAACATAGCCCTCCTTCTAGGGCAGTCGGGAAATAAACTGTAGTCTCATTTAGTCATTTTATCATAGTGAAATTTGCCATAGTAATAATACCAGCCCTTGTGCCCCACTGCTTGGCACGGGCCTTCTATCCAAGATGAAGGGGCTTACGCCATAGTCCACCACGCTGGCCAAGTGCGGGTTGACGGACTTCACACGTCATTCGAAAGCTAGTTAGGCTGTCTCAGACATGCAGGTTTCCTCACGATGTTTCCTTCACCAAAAGCTAGTAACAATCGCACAAAGACGATTTGCACATGATTAATTAAAGAAATCAGAGGTGCGAGCCGGGGTCGAACCTGCGCACCTTGTTTCCAAGGCAAGCACTCGGCCACTGAGCGGTTATGGCTAACTAGATTTGCTATGGGAATTGAACCCATGACGATCCACGTAGCGGACGGGGTGTCTAACCAGTAAATGCATTTTCAGATATCCTAACCAGTAAGCAACAATAACAATAAGAAGAAGAAGAAGAAAATCATTTATTGGTATACACCATGGAAATACAAATAATAGGTTTAGTATACTTAAAATTTAACATAATATTTCCACGGGACATGCCAAATGGCCAACAGCTCAGCTTATGTTAGGTGCTATTACACCTAACGCTGATTTTCAGCTGCAGCCCGGGAGTAAGGGAAGCTTATAGAACTGATAGTATATCTAAGAGTATAATATTACAATAATTATTAATACCTATGGACAGTAAAGTAGTAAGTATAGCAGTAGGTACACCTGTGGGCAGAATCACCGCACAACTAAAGAATACAGCTAAATATAAATTAATAAAAATAATGAAAAAAAAATACTGTTGTTGGAAACACAAAGTTTTCTCCGCAAGATTTGAACCCGCGACCTTCCCCACGCGGCTTTCCACTGCGCTACGTAGACTAAAACTATTACGTCATAAGGATTAACTTTGCCAAAAATATCACAACTTTCTTAAATACGAGTATAATGCCAAGAACGCTTATTAACACACGCAATCATAAAATGATTTTGATGTAACCGATACTATTTTATTGATTCTTTATATAAAAAAAAATATCGATTAAGTAATAATTACATAACATTATAATTAAATAATTTTATAATTATTAAAATTTATTAAAATTATGGTTGTCTGGAAGAAATCGCTATTTTGAAATGAAACTAATTTTACGGATTATATCGCGGTTTATTTTTGATTTTAATTCGCTATTTTATTTTATTTTATTTAACAGGAAAACCAACAGCTGTAACAATATTAATAGTTGATTCCGTAAGTCACATAAAGCTATATAAAGGTTTCCACGGATAGTAATATCTTAAATAACAAAGTTTTATCGATCGCTAAAAGCACCCTTATTTTCCCTTTCCCTTATTTTCAGACGATAACACAGGAAACGAATAAATCTTTTTTGTATTTTCTCTATGCGATCTATGTATTATTAGCGATAAGACCGCCATTTGTACCTAATTTAAGTTATTTTCTAAGATTTTCTGTATGTTTTACTTTGGTGTGCAAATAAAGAGTATCTATTCTATTTTATTTGTCCCTATGATTTTATATTGATATTACGGGGCTGCATTTATTTATATGTGTTTCTATCAAATATAATATTTATGTATTATACTAATATATAAGTATATTATTTTGCTGTTACGTATTTTATTGTATATAGTTAGGTTTTTTCCTTTTTTCGATAATGGTTTGTATAAAAAAAACCCCGCCTTGTACTTCATTGTTCCTCTCCATCCAAAGGTTGCCTGGTAGAGATCACTTTTAGTGATAAGGCCGCCCATTGTTTCATTCTATTTTACTCTTTTTTTTTGTGTTTTTCTATAATGGTGGAACAATAAAGTATTATCTATCTATCTATTAGTATATTTTTTTTAAATATACATTATGTAACACAGCAAAATTCAAACCTTGAAGCTGGATGATGGGTAGGTAAAGTATATTAAAATCGTACACTTTTATCACTAATTCAGGCTATTCACTTTGTTTGTAATTGCAATATAGAATAATTAGTGATGACATTTCTTGAGATTTATTAATCCAATCTCTGTGGTTACTATTTTAAATTCACAGAGAAATTCCAACAACTGCCATTTGAAACAACTAGTAAGTAATAATATCCTGTATTCAAATTAAATATAAAGTGGATAGCATGAATGGTTATAAAAAGTGTACCATTATACTAGACTCCACTTACGCATCAACCAGTTTCATGGTTTGAATTTCGTTGAGTTACTTATGTCTTGTATATAATCAGTTTTTTTTTCTCTTTTTCAATTACCATAGCACCATGCTGAGGCAGCATCCTTTTTGACCCCACACCACCTTCTTTTTTCCATGTTCATTTTTACCTAATTTGTTATTGTGTGTGTCAAATAAATGATTATCTTTCTTTCTTGTTTGTATATTGATAAAAAGCACTACTTACCCTCCCAACTCCGTCTCTGTTTATCAACTTCCGAATCCCAGAAGTCCAGCATTCTCAGGGCCTTGTCCTTCGCGCAATCCCACGCGTTCGCTTCCCCCACACATTCGAATATCGATAGAATACTAGGCGCGACATTCCTGCCGATACTGACCAAATACTCGTAAGACCGATCGATGATACTAGCGCTTTGAGTATTATTAACTAGTATGAGTACGAGTACGAGTATGACCGGTTTGGGTGCCATTGCTTTCACTCGCGCGGACGAACTGAGCGGGATGTGGGTCTCATGTGGGTTTATATCTCTGCCTACTTTCTTTTGATGGTAGGGGCCATGTTTTCTTGTACGGTGACGCTGTTTACCCGACAACCCTATAAGTGGAGTATATGCTACTAAAAATATCTAATATAGTACCTACACGATGTACCATATTTAAAGTCTGAAATGATAGAAGCTGTTCTAAATAAATACTAATAATAATGTGGGGTGTCCGGGTAAGAATAGCACCCTCCCATCTCCTCCCGTTGGGTGTCCGTAAGAGACGACTAAGGGAAAACAAGAAGACTGGCAGCAGCGTCTTTCTATTGAATTACCTACCACCTATACTGTGATCCCCAAGACACCTGCCAAGCGTGGGGGTCATGGCAACCCCTCTCTTCTATGGAAGAGGCTTTTGTTTAGCAGTGGACGACTGTCGGCTGTTGATGAATAATGTCCTGACCGATGTGACCACAACGCCAATGATATTTTATAGAATAGATAAGTATGCCATTAGCGCATGAACAGTGATGACACGAAATTCACCCAATTGGGCGAACTAGCAGTAAGCCACGCGTCGGTAAAATGTAACGAACGTGACTTGTGCCTTTGAAAATCAAGTAAAATGCCTTCATGCGTATCTAGAAGATGCACAAAGTCACAAAGTACTGAACAAAACTAAATACTTATTATGGAAAGGATTCACTACATTATGAAAAATATATATTTTTTTAAATTTTTTATTATCAGCCAAAAACTGCGTGACATAAACCAAAATAAAAATCTATTTTGAGATTTCCAAACGAAGCCTTTTCATATGATACCCCACTCGATATAGTAGTAGTCTCACTTTGAAATTTTGATGACCCATTTCGAAGTTTATTATAAAAAAAGTAAAAGAAAATACACACATCAAAAGTGTCTAGGGATCAAGCATTTTTAAGCGGATTTCTTGAGATTGAGATGTGGCTTTGTAATAAATTTATGATTTTATAAATTTATATGGATCCTTTTTGGTGCATTTCATAATTTGAATCAGGAACTGTGAATCAAATTCGAGTAAAAGATGAAAATCAGCTGTCAATATTTTCCCTATAAAAACATACAACGCATTGAAGACATTGTTAGTGCTACTGTTTCCCTACTACTGATTAAAACCAACGTTATTATGGAGCGGCGACGTCATTTAAGCAGGGAAGAAATGCTCAGAGCCGTGGGAATGATAGAAGCTGGTTCCCGGCAACGTACTGTGGCTTTAGCTCTGAATACAAGTCAGAGTGTTATCAGTCGACTTTGGACACGTTACCGAAGCACTGGTACCGTGGCTGAGCGCCATGGAGGACGGTATCGCTGCACCACACGGAGACAAGACCGATATATTCAAATCTTAACTCGAAGAGCTCCAACAATAACTGCCATGATGTTAGCCGTGAGGCTTCATCACTCTTCAGGGAACTTAATTAGCGACCAAACAGTCAGAAACCGCTTGCATGAAGTGAACCTTCATTCCCGAAGACCGCTACGGGTACCACCTATAGCAATGCACAATCGTAGGATTCGATATCAATGGGCTCTTGAACACAGAAATTGGGCAGAAGAACAATGGCGTTTCGTGTGCTTTTCTGATGAGTCTCGTTTTGGTATGAGACCGGATACAAGACGTATACGACACTGGAGAACCCCTGGACGCCAACAGCGATTAAAATCCTGCCAGGAAGTCCATCCTTATAGTGGTGGAACCATCATGGTATGGGCGGGTATTTGGATCGGCGGAAGAACTGAGTTGATTTGGATCAGAGGCAACCTCAACGCTCAAATTTATGCTGAGACGATTGTATCAGACGTCATCGTTCCTCTACAAGTGCAAATCGGTCCCTTATTTCAGTTAATGCATGATAATGCACGACCGCACACCGCAAGAGTTGTAAGACAGACTCTCGCCGCAGCTAACATCAATGTCCTGCCCTGGCCTGCTCAGTCGCCAGACTTGAACCCGATTGAGCATGCATGGGATATGCTACAGAGAAGAGCTCTGCCGAATATGGAGGGTATCCAGTCGCAAGAAGACCTTTTTTTGTTGTTGCAACGAACATGGGCGGCCATTCCACAGCGTGATTTGGATGAACTCATTTTGAGTATGCCAAACCGATGTTCTTGTGTTGTTAGTGTTCGCGGTAGAAACACGGATTATTAATTGTTTAAGTTACCCAATAAAATTTTAAAGAAAACTGTTATTTCAGTCTTTTTTTCGAACTTTTGTGTTAGTGGTTCAAATGTCAAAAATCCCTTTATTAGGAAAATGGCAAATTTCTTTATTAATGCAAAGGTGACTTGGTTTATCGTTACTGTGACAAACGAAAACACTTTATTTGATGAATCCTTAAAGAAAATTTTAATTAATATCAATCAGGAGAAAAGTTATTGCAAAAATATATGTTGATCCCTAGACACTTTTGATGTGTGTATATATTATTTCCATTTGCGATGGGGTCGGATAAGTAAGATCCAAAAAATTTCCAAGTTTCAAATCTATAGCATCAGTGGTTCCTGAAATATATAGGTGTCAGAGACAGACAGACAGACGAAGTCAGACCATAAGGGTTCCTTTTTTACCTTTTAGGTAAGGAACCCTAATATATTTCAGGAGCAACTGACGCTATCGATTTGTAACTTGGAATAATCATAATCATTTATTTGTAAAGTTACTGTTAATACTTTTAGATCTTACTTACGCAAACAATGAGTTTGGAAAAAATGGAAAAAAAAACCCAACCCCGCCGCCGTCCTCCTCGGAGTCGCCGCCGTACTTAACGGACGTCTTAGGGCCTACACTTCTATAAGGATAGATGAAGAAACGTCCCGGAAATAAGCTTTGGTCTTGCTACCCCGCAAAGCAAAGCTATACTTGTTTGTATACTCCCAAGGTGGTAGGTAAGTAAGCATGCGGCCCGCCCGATTGTAAGCAGTCACCGCAGCCTATACACACTAGCAACAACAGAAGAATCACTAGCGCGTTGCCGACCCAACATTAGATATTAAGTCTTTGTGTCCGGTGATTTCGCAAGCTACAGTGCCCTTCACGCCGGAACACAGCAATGTTTACACACTGCTGCTTGATGACAGAATATCTGACTGCGGTGACTAGCTGAACGGTTCCTTGCAAGGAACCTACCAACCAGCAAAATAGCTGGTTCTTAGAGGTTTATTATATACTAGCTGACCCACGCAGCTCTGCCTGCGCTATTTTTACGTTAACTAAACTTTTAATAACAGATATTGGCATCGAATACATAACCTCCTTTTTATAGTCGGTTAAAAACTGGGACCCACTTTTTACTTGCTCTCCGAAGCCCGGACCCGTTTAGTTCAAATGGCGTTAAACGGTCACCCATCTATTTAATGACCTTACCTAACGTTGCTTAACCTGATCGATTACAAAACCTTGATAACAACTCTCTATCAATGTTCCCTTACTAATATTTATTATATTATAAAGAAAAATTGATAAAATCGGACCAAGCGTATAACCAAGTACCCATTTTGACTTTAATCCCCTCTCCTAAAAGAACCGTGCTAGATTACGGGATAAAAAGTATCCTATGTCCTACCTCGTAGTAAGATCTCAAATCATGCCAAGTTTCATTTGAATCCATTCAGTAGTTTCGGCGTGATGCGCAGCCGTGATACAGACAGACAGACAGACAAAAATTAAAAAAAATACATTTTCGGCCTCAGTATCGGTTATAGAATGCCCTCCAAATATAATTTTCAAAATATCTTCAATGTACAGAATTGGACCTGTTACAGTTTTATTATAAGTATAGGTATAGATGGAATGACTTTAAACCTACCAATAAGTATGTTTAGTACGCCCAAAGAAAAGAAATAGAACTAACAAAAACAAGATCCAAAAAACCCGAATCAAACCGGTCAAACGCCGATTCTCTGCCATGACTGGAATGAATTTCAACTTTGATTCAAAAAAGTCTATTAATCATAATTGGTAAACAATTTTGCCACTTTCACAAAATACTCATAGTATTGGTGTGACGCGTGATTTTGATAATGCTTTAAGTGTTATGAATGCGAGGTTCTCCCCCTATTTCATGAGTTTTTATTAAGGTGAAACCTTACCGGCTCGAAATGAGCTTACAACAACAAGTAAAAATTATAAAAGCGCAAAAAGCCTACGAACAAAGTTTTCTTCTTCATTTATATTATATGCGTAAAGATAGTTTATTTGCGTCGGTTTTTCCGCCCGATTATAATGTGTGTCTTGAAGGATAGAGTGAATAGGCTTTTAATAAGCTAGTGTGCTTGCCACCCTCGGTTGCGTCGGCGTAGCCGCTTGGGACGGCAGTCAAGCACTAAGCTTGTATGTAATAAAAAAATACTGGTCAATTGCGAGTCGGACTCGCGCGCCGAGGGTTCCATACCATCTTTGGACGGATTAAAGTAATTTTACTATTCTTGTAACACCTTAGATTGCAAAAAACCAAACCGCATAACTACGATTGTTTGTCGAGTTTTTTTTTTAAGATTACTAAAAAACTGTACTAGGTACTTAGAAAGATCATTTTATTTTTCCTGTAAACGACGATTTTTCCTGTATAGACGTGTATTACCTATAATTATTTCAGATTTTTCCCTCCACAAACTTCGGAGATAAGAGGAAGGGGGGGACGGTACTTTTTTTGACGATCGCTTGCATTGGAAACAAGGTGTGCAGGCTCGCACCTCTGATTTCTTTAATTAATCAAGTGCGAATCGTATTTGTGCGATTTTTACTAGTGGAAAAAATATCGCTTTCGAATAACGTGTGAAGTCCGCCAACCCGCACTTGGCCAGCGTGGTGGACTATGGCCTAAGCCCCTTCATCTTGAGGGGAGGCCCGTGACCAACAGTGGAATAAAAACAAGGGATGGTATTACAATGATTTATTTATTGTTGAATTCACCAGATTTTTTGCGTGATATGTTTTTTCTTAACACGCTTTTATTTTCATTTGACTTCATAAAAACAGATTATTGTTGTTATATTATGATTAATTTATTAAAACAGAGCCCATGCTCATAAAGTTTTTCAATTTTATTTCTGTTTCTGATTCATCTGTATCAAATTCTGATTCATAGGGGTACAAAATATTCGAACCTCGATATCTTGATAACTACTTATAGAAACGAGTGCCTCAGTCAAATATATGTTATTTGGTAACCTATTTTCATATAAACATGTGTTACAGAGCTGAAAGTGAAATTACGTTTTGCCCATATGAATCAGTCGAAGAATGAAATTTCGAAGAACCCCTATGCGTTCCAAATAAGAACAGGACTGTCAAGACGCCATTTTGTTGTTAACTTCAAACGCGATGTGTGTAGGGTGTGCACAAAAATTACACAAAATCGTTAAACTGCTTTTATTTTTCTAATGATAAATTTAATTCTTTACGCCACTTAATTATAGCACCGTTCATTACTTGAATTTGATTATAAATCACCGCTATGGCCCGAGAATTAATAATAGAACATTAATAAAGACTAATTACCAAAAAGCAATATTATGTGTTCCGTTTGACGTCCGAAGTCCTTTTATGAGAGAGTGCATCGTCTTTTTCTTCGCTTTGCCGCTAGATGTCGCTACCTTACCGTCACGTGACCGCCACCTACAGCGCCACAGTGGCCAAATCTGTAACTAAATGAGATTGCACAGAGCAAGCCGCCAACTTTGTCATTGTTGCGTCGTTTTCGGAACCGAACGCATGTCGTTACAGTTTTTCTGTTGAAAAAATATTTAAATTGTTATTTTATTGTAGCTTTCGAGACTAAAAGTAGAAAGTTACCAAATATTTATTTTTACGAAAAGATAATTAAAACCGTTACGTAGAATTGCTTAAAAATCCCGGGAGGTTTCATACCGCGGAAACAGAATTAATTTTACGAGTGTACTTGCTTAGTAATCGTGAATCAACGCATTTAGGCTCAGTGATAACCGGTGCGCTCCAAGAAGATTCCAGGTACCCACAACATCAAGATCATCGGGGTCAAGCCCCTCCTCCGGCGAAGGTTAGAGGTACTATCAGGACATCTGGTAAGTCTTAATAATATGTTTTGGGCGAAAAATATTTCGGGATATAGTACCCCCCTACAGCACCGATAAATGTAAATAATATTTTCACATCTACCTGGTGTAAATGATATTAAACTGTGGTAATTAAATGCTCCCATTATTTTTGGGACTAATCTTACCACACATTCTCGCCACTGTGACTCCTTTAGGCGGGGATCTGCAGTGGTTACCAGTGAAGACACCAGGGGTTCCATAATGTTGCCATTGAGGAACCTGCTGTACCTCGAGCATCTGCTCGAGCAGGATTGTTAAACTATCGCGTACAATACAAAAATTTAACAGTCCGGATTGGAATTCCGTATATCATACCATTCGTTACTGTTTCCATTCGTTTCAAAAATTAATGCAAAATTAAGATATTTAGAGGATCCTCCGCTCTATTCAAGTGGAGTAAATTAGATCGTAGTTTCACGGCCCCATCTAATGCTTTTTTTTTGTGCATAACTATTGCTCTTTAGTGCATAAAATGAATTCCTGAACGTTGCTTTACGGAATTTTACGCGATGGTAGATAAAGCCGGAGACCAAGTTAAAATGATATTTTTACAAAAAGTTGAAGGTTTCTTTTGGTTTGTTATTCCGATTGCAATAAAGTTTCTTATGACATATCCAATTCGGTATTTCGTACATCTCTTATAAAGCTCTTCTCAGGAGTTTAAAAGAGACCTGTTAAGATATGGGGGAAAACTTATTCGCTCTGCAGAATTTATGTGCAATCCCAAAAACTTTACTGATTATTTTACTAGCCAACGCCACTATTTAAATCTTGGTACGGCCAGTCACCAGTGTGTTCTAGCTAGATCTCGTATAGGAAGCCATTTCGCTTCTTCCGATATGGTCTAGTGGCTAAGAGACCTGGCTCTCTCCCAGGAGGCTTGGGTTCAATTCCCGGTATCGGAACCAAAGGCATTAAAGCAAATCAATATATAATATAAAACAAAAATTTTGATTACGATAAATAGAAACAGGGGGGGGGGGGGGCGATAAGGATGCGTTCTTCGCAGAACTATTCTGAAATTTCTGCTGCTCGCATTCCATGCGCTGAGACACCACCCCTACTACCAAAAATGGAAGCTTGAAAATGTTTTCGTTTTCAAACTGCACGTTTGAAAACATTTTCCAACTTGAATCTCTAGACATCGGCCTAGAGATTCAAACCATTCAATACACAAATTTAAAATCAACACTATTAACAGCACGCCTGCGTTCCGGACGAAATTATATGTATAGATTTGCGCCGAGGACGCGGGTCGCAGGCGACGTCGTCGTCATGCGAACGACAGGCCTATTATCTCATAACCAAAGATCATAGACTACCTACGCATTAGTTACGAAGGATGACTGTTGTACCCTTCGGGTTAGCAGCAGCACCGAGAATGTTCCCCACAGTATCGATTTGGACTGCCGAAATCTTTCGCAACAAGTCCTTGTCAGTCCGTATATTTGATCGACTCTATATTAGTCCACCAGTGCAAGGCGATGCGGAAACTTCAAATTGCCATTGCCATAGTTTCTCAAAAGCCAGGACATGGAAATCGATTCAGAAAAATCAATTCTCACCCCAAACAGATGTTTTAATAGTATGGAACACATCTCCACGTCAAGTATTCATATATTAAAAGTCCGTCAACACTTTCTGAGTGTCTTAACAGCAGGCAGTTGGCCCCTCAAGCAGGCGCAACGCCTCTTAGGGTGCCTAACTTTTGCAACCTTCATCACCCAACGGGGAAGGTTGCATTGCCGCACGCTGTAGCCCCACAGCATCCGTTTCGCACCGTCCATGCTTCTTTCAGAACGTGGTACAAAGCGATCTGGAATGGTGGTTAGAAAACTACGATCAGAAAACTTCCATTTATCACGAGCGACTCTGTCCATTACGAGTATTCTGATCACGGACACATTCGATGGCCAGCGTCAGTCAACAACGACAAAGCACTTGAAGTCGACGCCATTTGAAGTGGCATTGCGCCCTAAAGTTCCCTTTAGGGTGCAATGCGCCTTTAGGGAGAATCACGCTGTGATAGCTATTCTTATAAACAGCAAAAGCTTTCGAAACTTCAATCAAAGTAATCTTACAGTTCGACAGCAAAACCACATTATGTTCCGTATGTAGGAACAAGGGCGACACGAAATCTTTAATGCTCTTGGAATAAAGCAACTCTTGACTAACAGTCTCAGTTCTTTGTCCCTTGCACCTACCGGGTCTGTACCACCCTAAAAGGAATTACAAAATACGCTGTGGTAGCTGTTCTTATAAACAGCAAAAGCTATCGAAACTTCAATCAAAGCAATCTTACAGTTCGACAGCAAAACCACACTATGTTCCGTATGTAGGAACGAGGGCGACACGAAATTTTTAATGCTCTTGGAATAAAGCAACTCTTGACTAACAGCCGCAGTTCTTTGTCCCTTGCACCTACCGGGTGTGTACAATACGTAGACCGGCCTGCTCTCATTCACTGCCAGATCGATGCTCTCACGAAATCGATCCGGCACAGAGTGATCAGCTTTAGGAGAACTCCAGATGTACACCTCTCCGCGTCAAGCAAAGCTTACGTGAGCTTAGCTTATTGAGGTATGTTACGCTAGACTTGGCAAACTAGCACGCGTAGTTTCACAACGCTTTCAGCAGTTGTTGGAGTAACGATCTTGCGTGGATTTTTCTCCACCAATTCTCCTGCGTCCGTGTGTGCATTGTGGTCATCTCAACCAGTCACAAGAGCGGTTCATTATAATAGTACCCATGATTGTGAAAGTGTTAAATGAAAGTAGAAATAACTTTGAAACGGTTTGTTGGATTCAGCAACAAGCCGATCTCTTGTTCAAGTACCCATACTACGACAGCTACAGTACTATAGCTGGAAGCTTGGCTCATTTCGGCTGGGATACCCTAACTCAAAGCGGGTCACCAGACGATAAACAGTTCTTGTCAACATATTAGAAAACGTTTACGCTTAATAATTATATCCCGATATAGGCAACATGGGCTCGGTGGTGAACTCAAATTAAATTGCACTATCGTCATCTAAAATCGTCCGTCCGTCGGTCATTATTTTAACAAACCCATTTTTAAGTAAATTAAAGATTTGCTTATTGAACTATTTTCGTGGTTAAATCCGTTATACCATCAGTATGTGAAACTATAACTGATGCCGAAAGAGCTTCAAATAATTAATTAAGGCATAATCATTTGTACTAACTTACTCTCGGAGTTTCGCTAGGTGGCGCTGGCTGACTAGCACAATTTCAAAAGAGCTCTGTGTATTTTTTTATTTAAAAAATAATATGTACCTATTTTACTGAATAAAAATGTGTAATAAGTGTATAATATTTAGTAATGAACGTATGAAAGTGTTATAAAACCTTTTTAGTCCGTCTGATTTTCCTAAAAAGTGTAATAAAAGTGAACTAATGTAATACATAATACTTACCTACATCAAATATACTTTGTAATAATAAACAATATAGTCTACAAGTGATATTATAAGCAGTGACACTTAAAATAAAACAAAACAGTGATATTTTAATGTGTAAAAATACTTTTTTTGAAGTGTTAAAATACTTTTGTAACAACGAACTTATTTGTATCTGAGAAAAAAGTACCGTCATAACACGCTAATCAACAATAATAACTCTGTATAGTTGCTACTGACGCAAGATTTCAACGGGTTATCATAAGTTCATCGCAGCACATTGTGTAACGCTAATACCCGTCGTTCGTTCGGACGGTGGTTCAAACCCCTGCAATCGTCTTTTTGTGAACATTTAAAAATTGTAGAATAATTATCTTGAATATTTATTGGAATAACGAAGTACAGTTCTAAAGAGAAATAATTACCACAGACCTACTGTTAGTACGTAAAAAAACGAGGATTCTAAGACAAAAGTAGCATTGAAGAAACGAAGCGCACACTGGCTGGTTTCTTAAATATTACGTAATAAAATAAAAAAGGATGGATCAAGAAAACATAACTTATCGCAAAGCTTGTTCCTTAAAAGCAAGCTCCTTAGATGATAATATTAACACTAGTGAACATTCTTCTCTATTTGATGCAACAATGATGAGTTTATCCGAAAGTTCACATGATGTCTGCAGTCAAAATATTCATGAGCTCAATGAGAAACTAAAAAATGCACATAAGGAAATTGAGAATGTAAATAGTGAGAATATCCGGCTGAAGGCTGACTTAGCTGAATCACTTAAATTAGTTGACACATATAAAAATAATTGTATGCCAGTAGTTGACCAGATTATTCCTTTACCTGATTCGCAGGAAGAGATATTATTTCAGCCATCAAAGTTAATACCAATTTTAGCAGATAAACACACACCTATTCAATATACAGATCAAGGCTTGACAGATGATTCTGAATGTAATCAACTAGAGGGCCAAGGAAATAGGGATGGTGACGTAATATGTTCTACAGCTGAACCTACACAGCCTGTCATTGAAGAATCTATGAAGAATATACCGAAAGCTAATAACAAAAAAAGGACAATCTTAATTCTAGCAGATCAACAAGGGTACAAAATGCAACCTATACTGCAGAGACTCGTTGGTACTGAGTTTTTAGTACGATGCTTCTGGAAATCCGGTGCTCCATTGCCGGAAGTACTAGCATCAGTAAAGGAGAATTATCTTACCTTACTAACAATGACTTCGTGGTGGTTCTTGGTGGAATAAATGATATGCGCCCTTATGAAGCAGTATTTTCGCTTAGAGACTTTTTGAATAGTACTAGAAACACAAATGTATTAATCTCTGAGGTCCCTTACAATAAGTTTCTAAACGAGCATAAGCTTAATTATGAGTTAAAGTTTATGTGTTCTAAATTTCCTAATTCAAGTTATATTAATATTAAAACCTGTACTTCACCCCCACGCATTTTACTTGCACTCAATAGGTGTCAATTATTACTTAAGGAGATATTACGAATTGATTATAAGGTAAAATATGACAATTATTGCAAAAATAAGAATGACAATCCAGAACTTAATAAACCTGCTTTAATAAACAAATGTACTCAGACTGACTCCTGCAATATAAGTGAAAAATCATCATCAGACCTCTCTAATGATTTTTTTCGTCTACAAAAAAATTAATATTCTACATCAGAACCTAAATGGTATTTTGTCTAAATCAGATCTACTTACTACAACTTTGGAGTCGCTCGAAAGCGATAAGAAAATTATAGGAGTTCTTTGTATCACAGAACATAATATGACAAACCGTGATAAGGTCTTAATAAACATTCCTCAATATACACTTGCCTCATCTTTCTGTCGAGGAAACCGTCGCGGTGGTTCCTGTTTATTGGTACATCGGTCATTTTGTTTTATCCCTTTACCTGATATAAAAAAATTCGCTATTGAAAATATAATGGAATGTGCTGGAATAGAACTTACAGAACATAAAATTAATATTATATGTATTTATAGACCACCTAAATCTGGTAATGAAGATTTGAATACTTTTTTTTCAATGTTCAAATCTTTGCTTAGCAGATATTGTTACAGCAAAAAGAAACTAATAATTTGTGGTGACTTTAACATAAATATACTTAATAAAACCAAGGAATCTGATGAGTTTATACAGATTCTTTATACGTATAACATGAAAATAGCTATAAAAGAACCTACACGTCTTTCGAGTGGAACTTGTATCGACAATATTCTGTTCAACATCCGTGGATGTAGTGCCCAAATTTGTGAATTTGCCCTATCTGACCATACTGCACAACTTGTTACATGTCCAGTAAAAACTAGTTATTACCTTAAATATTGGTACATTGAAAAACGTGACTACTGTAAAGAAAACATAAATAAATTTATAGAGTGCATTAATTCATTAAGTTTTGAAGATACATTTGATAGTGAGAATCCTAATGTTGCTTACAATAACTTTTATGAGCTATTCCGATTGTTCTACTACTTGTGTTTTCCTCTAATCTTAGTTAAAGTATATCCTAAAAAGCGACAAACATGGATTACTAAGGGAATAAAATTATGTTGCAAACGTAAACGAGAACTTCTATGGAAATTTCGTAAAAAGCGCACAAATAGTAATAAAAAACAGTTTTTACAACTATCAAACAGATTAAATCGTATAATAAAGCTAACGCAGAAGTCACATAATGATAAATATATAAATGCAGCTAGAAATAAGTGTAAAGCAACTTGGACTGTAATAAATAATAATAAATCAAATACTCTAAAAGAGGAAATAAAGCAAATAAATGTAAATGGCAATATGATTAGTAATCCCGTGCAGATTGCCAATTCTTTTAACAATTATTTTACTGATAATGGGACATACTTAATACCTCCGTCACCATCAACACATAGTTCTATTCATCCTGACACACTTTTTATGAGACCTGTAATTCCTGAAGACATTGATAATATCATAAAGAATTTAAAACAAACAAATAGTACTGGCTATGATGGTATATCTGTCAAAATACTAAAACATGTATCGAATAAGTTATCGTTGGTATTAAGTCACATAATTAATTTAAGTATTTATCATGGCGTCTATCCTGAAAAGCTAAAATTAACAATTATTAAGCCTCTTTTTAAAAAGAATGACAAGGAAGACATGAAGTGTTACAGACCAATAGCACTTGTACCCACACTGTCTAAAGTTTTTGAAAAGGTAATTCATAACTGTTTGTATAATTTCTTTGAGACAAAAAAATTGTTTGCTGATGAACAATTAGGTTTTAGAAAAAACAAAAGTATTGACATGGCAATATACAACCTCTTGAAAACTGTTATGACTAATATTGACCAAAAGAGACTAACTTGTGCACTCTTCATGGATCTAACAAAAGCGTTTGATTGTGTAAACCACGAAACGTTATTAAATCGACTACAAGCCTATGGAGTAAGAGGAAATGTACTGGAACTTTTAAGATCGTATCTCAGTGGTAGAAATCAGATAACCCAAATAGCAAAATTTTGTCATAAAGAGAAAAAAATTATTAATTATTCATCTGAACAGAGAGCAGTCAGTTCTGGTGTGCCACAGGGCAGTGTGCTAGGTCCGCTTTTATTTAATATATATATTAATGATTTCCCTAAAGTAATAAAACATAAAACAGTATTATTTGCTGATGACAGTACCGTTATATTTACGGGAGATGATAGAGTACAATTAGAAAATGACATAAAAGACACGTTAGATAACGCTACACAATGGTTACAAATAAATAATTTAACAATTAATCTAGAAAAAACCCACATCATGACATTTTATAATAGGGTAAATAAATTATTAGATCTAAATATACATTTCAGAGACAGAAAAATTGAATTAATAGGAAATACTAGGTTTTTAGGGTTAAATTTAGACAATAACCTAAACTGGAAATTTCATGTGGATCAAGTATGTACCAGGATTAGTCAGTACTCATACACACTCTACATGTTATCAAAAAAAGTTAACACACCAGTAGTCCTCACTGCCTATCACGGGTATGTAGCACCGCTATTAAGGTATGGTATTATGTTCTGGGGCAACAGTACAGATAAAGACGCTGTATTTAGAGCGCAAAAGAGATGCGTGCGGGCAATATGCAGGTTAAAGCCAACTGACAGCTGTAGACCTTATTTTATACAATTAAATATTTTAACCTTACCCTGTATTTACATTTTGGAAATTGTACTGTTTGTGAAAAAGAACCAGCATCTCTTTCAGAGGTTACGTAGTGCAAGACTTAACTTACATATACATTTTCCCGCAAACAAACAAGCCCTTTTGAACAAAAGTGTGTTCTGCATGTGTCCACGGCTTTACAATCATCTACCTAGATATATACTAGATATAAATGACTGTAATATGTTTAAGATGCAGGTTAAGAAAATGTTGCACCAGAAGGCATACTATAATGTAAAAGAGTATTTAGATGACAAATTGTAAAACAATATAATTATATATTTAAATGACAAATTGTAAATGACCTATAATTATAAAAAATTGTACGTTCCTGATAGTGACATTCTTGACATTAATATTATACCAAATTTTATGTTTTTATTTTATTAAGTACTTATGACTAATCTAATTGACATTGTTTAAATAATTGCATACCGCAAGGTCAAATATGATGATACTATATTTTGTATAACACCTGTAATTGACTACTCATATTTTGCAATAAATAAATTGAATTGAATTGAATTGAATTGAATTACTACTTAATTGTTAAAGCCATTTCATAAGCTCCAATAACTGCTTATCTGAGATGCCAGAAAAATTGTATTACTGATACAATTTTTTAATAATAACAACCCTTGATTTGTTGTTCAGTGATGATGAATTTGTCCAATTTATTAGACATTTTAATAATTTCTCTGGTTCGCCTCAGGTCCTAGAGTAACATGACTTGACTCTTTACATTGACAAGGATGACTATCACTTTATATCCATTATTTAGTTCCCAGGAATTTGCATGTATCTCCTGTTTGTTTCTCAACAAGAAGCTTATTCTTGATTCTCAAGCAGAATGCTTCGTGTGAACGTTACTATTTGGATCAACAGATAAGTTGTACATTATTGACATCCTCCGTCCTTGAATAAATTTATTTTTATAACAAGGGAACCTCTTAGATCAGCTATTACCGCGATCCTATGGGGCTTGGGTATGGTGAACTCTGTCTGAATCAGTTATAGCGGCTACACTTGGCTAGCTTTAAATCACCTATTTATTTCTTAACTATTAAGAAAAGTACCCTATTACCGATATTTTAACTAACGTAAACTAGCGCCTTTATGAAACCGTACGAAAATATTATTTCTTATTTCTTGAATATATATTTTAGAAGTACCAATAATACCAAATCGAAAAAATCACTATCCATTTTTTTTCTCAGCCTATTTTATTAGGGCTTTTGTGGGGATACATTTGGTGATTTGATTTGAAAAATCTGTATCAATTGAATAGTCCATTGAACTATTTTATATTGTGCATTTTTGATCAAGCTGATTTAAAGAATATAATGCTCTTCATTGTACACCTAGAAAATATTCTAAGATATAATTATGCGAATGGCAGTCGTATCGATTTAAGCCACTTCTTCTAGACAACCATGTTAAAAGAAAGAAGTTATAAAAGATAATTAGGGCAGATTATGATTTAATTAGTTGTTTTTTTTTTTTTTTTTCATATACTTTTGTACTAATAACAAAATCTATCACATTGTTGCGTATTACTATGCAAGCCACCAGGAGATAACAAACAGATCTCTCATAAAAGGACTTCGGACGTCAAACGGAACACATAATATGAAAATTTTACCTTAGAATAAAATTTGTATTATGTTTCCTAAGACGTCCGAAGTCCATACAATGCCTTCCTGGTGTTATATATATACCAGCATCATTTTATGAGCCGAACAATGACAAAGTTGGCGGCTTGCTCTGTGCAATCTCATTTAGTTACAGATTTGGCCACTGTGGCGCTGTAGGTGGCGGTCACGTGACGGTAAGGTAGCGACATCTAGCGGCAAAGCGAAGAAAAAGACGATGCACTCTCTCATAAAAGGACTTCGGACGTCTTAGGAAACATAATACAAATTTTATTCTAAGGTAAAATTTTCATATTAATATTACATTATATTAAATCAAAATTAGCATAATTTAGCCATATTCATATAGAAAATGAATGGACCTGACGGTTACATCGTACATTTTGTTGATGGATGATACATTCGAGGTTGTATTATTAGTAGATAATAAGTCATTATTATCTACTAATAATACAACCTCGAATCGTTTTCTATGCTTAATTTCTCTTTTCAAGTCATCAACAAAATGTACGATGTAACCTACACGTACTTTCAGATACTGATATAAATGTTTATAAGTAGGTAGGTGGTGAATAAAGTAGGGAAGCGAATGCACTTACTTGGGTAGGTACTTCGTCGGCGGCTGGTTCAGCGTTTCTTGAGTGATTCACCAATAATTTCATCAAAGTAGGAGTGCGCGAGATAGTATAAGCGAGCCCAATAAAATAATTAAGTATGTTAGTTCAGCTTCGATAGCGTAACGCGTCCGGAGAGCTCAAGCTTCTTGGTGGACTGTTTTTTTTTTTTTTTTTGGGAATGATAGACGCTGTTAACCGCAGATGGCTATTGCAGCTTCACCGGACAATAGGAGGCGAGCGGTGTGTGACGTTGCGTGCGACGGTTTTTTGAATAGCGCGATGCGATTGGTCCAGGCGTAGACAGAATATAACAAGACATCTAGCTAGCGTGCCGCCGATAAGGACAGAAAATAATCATTCGTACACTTAACACAAGTTATTGATATTTATTCAAATGCGCCTAGTAGGTAGTTTAAACGATATTTCATAATGCAATTCAATTTAAAACTCCAAAGCTAGGTCGTGACTTGAAAATTTAATGAGTACTCGCAGAAAACGCACCGTAGGTGCGCCAGATTTTGAACACACGCTGAGGGACAAAAAATCATATGCTCTGTTTCTTTCTATCACATATAATATATATAAATGCATCCTTTTCTTGCGCGAATGAGAAAGAAAGCGCCAGCTCTCAATTGGTTTCTTTCTCTAAGGGTCCAGGGGTCCATTCGTGCATTCGTTCAGGATAGGTTGTAATTAGCGTGCATAGATAAAATAAAATAGGTATGAATGATTGAATGTTAGTGTAATAGCGTGCATGTAGATGGCGCAACCAGTAGGTATACTAAAACAATGTTCTTATGACAAATAAATATAGCAATAAAATAAACATTAAAATGAATAATAAAACCGGGTTTAATTTGTGTTATTGTGTTTATTCTGCTGGCGGTACAAAAACTGTAAACAACGAGTGAAGTTGTCCGCAGTCGCGATCCTACTATAGTTGAAATGCATAGTATAACTTAGGTTTAGACCGGCCTATCGTGGATCGCGGTCTCACTAGCTATCAGACACCGGTCTCGCCGGCGAGGCCGAAGGGTCGTACGTATGCGACCTCAACGACGTGCATCACCCCACTGAGTTTCTTCTCAGTGGGGGCGCGTTGTGAACCGGTGGTAAACTCAGCCCTCTCTTAAGCGACAGCCCAAGCCGAGGCCGTGCCTCCCTGAGGTGCCCTTGAGCTCGTCGCTACTTCTGCCGTTAAGGCTAGAGCGCTTTAAGCGCTCGCCTCCTATTGTCCGGTGAAGCTGTAATGGCCATCTGCGGCCAACAGAGTATCATTCCCAAAAGCGGTCTCACACGGGGTCGCATTTAGTAAGGAGATGCCCCCACGGCTCTGGGGGTCCTTACTAAATGCGACCCCAAGGCAGGCGAGACGACGCGATGTAAGCCCTGCGTCATCGCGAGCGCAGCGAGCAGTGTGACCAGATTCAATAATTTAATACTTTTTCAGTATTCTTTAGCGTCGATTTTTAATATCAGTATTTTTATCGGTATTTTGCTGGAAGTTAGTATTTTTGAGTATTTTTTGCTGAAATAGAATAAAGTAACACTGTAAGCCGTTGTGCTAGCGAATATTGACGTTCGGGGACTTTCCCAACCATATTTTATATATAGGGGAACCTGGGGATACTTGATCCCCTTTTTTCTTTTGCCTTATATCTCAGTAATTGTCAATAAAATCCCATCAAAGTTTAATTATTGTCATAGATCATTAAATACTTTATGACAATTCAAAGGCATTTTGGGAAAATATTGAAAATAAAAAAAGTTAAGTATAATAATTTTTCTAAAATGTGTCAAAAGGAACAAATGTCCCCTATTCAGGGAGACTTGTTCCCAAGTATGAGTAGACTTGATCCCAGAGAAACAAGACTACTCTTTTGTAGGAAAATTTGGAGAAAACTCAATTGATTATTTTACATTTATTAAACCTTTCGTAAAATTAAGAAACAAACATAACTTTTTTAATTCATTTCTTTTTCAATGTACGTGTGTAGTATTCGCGTAAATATCAGAAATAATTATAACTTTTTTATTTTAAATCAACAAAAACTATTTATGCTATTGCTTAAAAAGTGAATCAGTCCAATAAATCATCAAAATTTGGTCAACAGGGCCAATGTCCTACCACTACCTACGAAGCCTCGTACTTCAAAGAAATTGCCAATTAGCTCAAAAAAAATGTTTTAGTGTGTGACTTTTAGTTTCTCTGCATCTAATGGGGTCCTTTGTTTTGCCCCTTCTTTTGTAGTAAATAGTAGTAAAATATATTTTCGTTATTTTATGCTTTTTAGATAAATTACTTTGAAGTCGGTTTTTTTAAATAGTTTATTTGACTCTGAGCTTCTCAAAAAGTCCAGCTGTTAAAGACCACGTCTCAGTACCATATCATCACTGGCAACACTCACTGGTTAGAAATCTTTGTCTTCAAATAGCAAATTGTTGTTCATTGTGGCGGTCTAAGGGGGAAGCCTTTGTTCAGCAGTGGACGTCTTCCTGCTGGTGATGAACTATCACGCAACTCGAACGTCTACGTTACAGTAACTTACTGAAAACATAAAAAATCTAAATATCTCTTAAACTACTATACTGATTTTGATGAAACTTGTATTTTTCCCTAAGTTCAAAAGTACTCTAACTATTGCATAATAATTTTCGAAATCGGACATGTAGTTTCTGAGAAATCCGCGGACAAACCTACATAGAAGAAGAAGAAATAGATTTATTTGGAGAAAAAGACGACGCACAGACAGACATACATAATATCTATACTTATAATAAAACTGTAACAGGTCCAATTCTGTACATTGAAGATATTTTGAAAATTATATTTGAAGGACATTCTATAACCGATACTGAGGCCGAAAATGTAATTTTTTTAATTTTTGTCTGTCTGTCTGTCTGTCTGTCTGTCTGTCTGTCTGTCTGTCTGTATCACGGCTGAGCATCACGCCGAAACTACTGAATGGATTCAAATGAAACTTGGCATGATTTGAGATCTTACTACGAGGTAGGACATAGGATACTTTTTATCCCGTAATCTAGCACGGTTCTTTTGGGAGAGGGGATTAAAGTCAAAATGGGTACTTGGTTATACGCTTGGTCCGATTTTATCAATTTTTCTTTATAATATAATAAATATTAGTAAGGGAACACTCATAGAGAGTTGTTATCAAGGTTTTGTAATCAATCGGGTTAAGCAACGTTAGGTAAGGTTATTAAAGAGATGGGTGACTGCTTAACGCCATTTGAACTAAACGGGTTCGTGCTTCGGAGAGCAAGTAAAAAGTGGGTCCCAGTTTTTAACCGACTATAAAAAAATGAGGTTATGTATTCGATGCGAATGTCTGTTATTCAAAGTTTAGTTAACGTAAAAATAGCACAGGCGGAGCTGCGTGGGTCAGCTAGTTAAAAATAAAGAAATAAAACTTATGCTAAATCAATACAAGCTAAAAATGTACGCCACTCCTTCACTAAACTAGGTTGACCACTCATCATTGTGCCGTACCGGAAATCGAAATTACCGGCACAGCGCTGTTTTTCAGGGTCCACCCCTATGACATTCCCATGTCACCTCAGTTAATGATAAACCAAAAAGAAATAAAAAATTTAACATAAACCTCAAATAAACACAGCACATAAGGAATAATCATAGTCTATATAAGTTGTATACTTGAAAGTCCAAATATTCAGTATACGTGTACTAACGCTAGAAGGCTTTTAGGAGTCTAAAACCCATACAAAAATGTTGCCCTTATCTCAGCTAGTGCAAAACTATAACTCTATGGTCTGATATGATAGGGGATCATCTCAGACCACATAATCAGAATGTTTCACTTGTCTCAAACATGACACCACCTACACCACCCATGGCATGCATCTAGACTAGAACAATAATATAATATATTTATACATATACCCACTGGATGTGGTTCTACATTCTCGCCATATTTACGGAGGTTGATATATACCTTTTAAAGAACATAAATCAATCATTAAATGACAGACTTAAAATTATGAATTATTTTTTATGTTTGGTACGAAAAGAAATCCCGTGTGCAACCGTCACTATAAAAGAACCCCGTCTGGCACGGCTCTTCGCGCAAAGTAGGTAAACAAGAGTACGTGCGGAATTGACAACCTTGGGACCTATTCTGAGCGCTCAAGAGCTCTTATTCTGGTTCAACGTTAATAATGAATCATTAATTATCTTTTAGTTATTAGCCACTGAATTATTAATCTATTTTTAATCAATTGAAATAATCCTTAACTGTTAGGTCTACAAATATGGCAAAAATGCAAAACCACATCCTATATACATACATACATACACTCGTAAAAATTGGTGAGTTTGTTTAGAAGTCCACATAGACTAACATATATTAATATTACGCATTTTTATTAATATTACCTATGTACATGCGCGTCGAATAGAGAACCTTTTAAAAAAATTATGACAGATTTTGTTTGAATTAATTCCCTACTATGGAATAGCGCGTCATTGACAACCTTGGGAATTTGCTACGCTCGTGATAATTTTATGTTAAACGTGGTCGTTTAATATATACATACGCATAAAAGCCTTCTTGGCCAACTAGAATATGTAACTAGCTATTTATATAAAAAAATTGAAAATTGAAAAATTGAATTGAATGAATTGAAATTGAAAAAAAAATGTGCGTGCGTGGAGTCCCTCCGCGCGGAAGAAGTGAAACTTCATTCTCGCTCAGTCGATCGGTCGGTCGGTCCCTCACTCACTCACTCACTCTCACACACACACACACACACACACACTAACTCAACTCAACTCAACTCAAACCCACTCAAACCCACTCAAACCCACTGAAACCCACTGAAACCCACTGAAACCCACTGAAACCCACTGAAACCCACTGAAACCCACTGAAGCCCACTGAATCCCACTGAAACCCACTGAAACCCACTGAAACCCACTGAAACCCACTGAAACCCTCTGAAACCCACTGAAACCCACTGAAACCCACTGAAACCCACTGAAACCCACTGAAACCCACTGAAGCCCACTGAATCCCACTGAAACCCACTGAAACCCACTGAAACCCACTGAAACCCTCTGAAACCCACTGAAACCCACTGAAACCCACTGAAACCCATTGAAACCCACTGAAACCCACTGAAACCCACTGAAACCCACTGAAACCCACTGAAACCCACTGAAACCCGCTGAAACCCACTGAAGCCCACTGAAACCAACTGAAACCCACTGAAACCCACTGAAACCCACTCACCCACTCACTCAGTGACGGCGTCACATGAGCGCTTTCATAACCTTAACAAATTTACGCCTTTCGTCTAATGTTTAACACCTATCACCTTCATTTAACGCTTAACGCGTTATGTGATAACATTTTTGGAAGTCGCATAAGAAGTTTCACTTCAAAAAAATTGCCGTGTGTGAATTGTCCCAGGATATTATTATATTATATTATTATATATCTTGGTAAACAAATCGCTCGAAGAACCGATAACCGTTGGGGAAGAAAGGTTCTCGAGTGGCGACCACGAACCGGAAGACGCAGAAGACGATTATTATAATCTATATCTTGTAAATAAAATTTTAATTTGTTTTTCAGAGTGGTAATAATTATGATCTTTAATTTTTATTTTGAACTGGTACAGGAATGGTGCATGCTGGCAAATCTGGTCTTGCATCCAGATATAGGATTTACGTATAGAAAGAAATTAGATTTTTTGTACACCTCAGTTGTTGAGAACCTGTAGCGGAGTCTATACGTGACCTTTTTTATAATAATTACCTAACATCATCGATATAATATTCAAACTAGATTAGCTGTTACCTACTACGGTCCGAAAAGCGGCACACAGAAATAGCGCCCTATGTGTTGCTATTTCTTTACTATCCACAGGCTGACAAAATTATTTTTGCCGATAGAAGTGTCGCTACTGTCAATATGAAACTGTCAAACTACACGTCATTATCATAATAACACGGTTAGTTCACGTTTCCGCCACCAGCACAGATAACTCCGCAGCCCCATGACCACATTTTAGATGTCATTTTGTTAGTGAATGTTTATCTAGTTTATATATTATTACTAGCTGACCGGCCCAGCTCCGCCCGCATTTTTATTGAATCTAAACCATTCTCGAATCCCCTTGAACACACACAAAAAACTTCATCAATATCGGGCCAGCCATTTAGGAGGAGTTTAGTGACATACACACGTACAGTAGAATTATATATAAAGATATCGATGCCTACCATGCAAATTCTTTTTGTTTTATCTTGGGTCATCTGATCCCAAAGTAGGCAGAGCCTGTACTATGGAAACCAGACAACTGATACTAATACTTATTATAAGGACGACCTTGCTCCGAGGAGAATAATAGAAGATATCATCACAGAATATAAATCACTTTTATTATAACACACTGTTTCCAAACTAAAAACTAGATAAATTAAATTCACAATACACAGTTACTTCCAACTCTTAACAGTCTCGTGGTTGACACTCGAATACCCCGCATTGTGCTCCCAACCATGGTTTTATCGGTAAAAATCCCTACCATCACAAAACCCAAACGTCTCACAACGACCAATCACAGCCCGCATCAGTTCTCTTTAATGCGGTCCCGTGATTGGCCGGCGCTACGAATCAATTGAATAGCTTCTACTTCTGTCAGTACTCTAAAAGTAGTTGCCAGTATATTAAAATATTAAACAATGAAAATAAAGAATTAAATAATTTGCGATAAATCTCTACAAAATTGCAAACCCTAACAATCGACCATCCTGACGACGTGTGCGTCCCGCACACGACCCAGGTGGAAACCCTAACAATCGGTATCGAGTACATGGTCAGCAGCACGAAAGTCCCCAAATACTATAACCATTACATGAATTAACAATTAAACATTCTAATACAATCAATTAAACATCAACAATTTGTACAAACTATAGTTTAAAACCTGTTTTATTTTTATTTTATTTACATCATTTAAATATTTTACATTACAATAAACTTCGTTAGTTAATTAGATAATTAATTCCATTCCTTTTATTTTATTAAAAACAAATGTATCATCAATATAATTAATGATTAAACGAACTTACCTGTAAGCGAAGTTCTATCATAATTATGCGAGGTGTTTCGTTCGAAGAGATTAGACATATTACACTTGTAGTTTCACATATTATGTCGCCATCAATGCACTCAGTTGAAAGGTAGAGGGAGAAAAATGAAAATAAATGCGGGTAGTCCCGACTGCCACCCGCTCAGTGCGCTGTGTTCGGATCATCATTAAGTTTGGAGTAAAAAGGCACTAAGATATTTCACTATCTAGGGGAAAATATTAGGGAGGGAGGGATTCTAATCTCTTCGAACGAAACACCTCGCATAATTATGATAGAACTTCGCTTACAGGTAAGTTCGTTTAATCATTAATTATGCTTCGGTGTTTCGTTCTCGAGATTAGACATATTACACTTGTAGATGTTGAGAGCAATTGTGAAATATCTTAGTCAATACAATAATAAATAATATACGCAGTTTAGGTGCGAAATTTATTATATATTTTTTTTAATCAATTGGTTTATCTAAACGATTGAACGCTGTACATAGATCATAAATCATGTAGGCAGAACATAAATTTAAGCTGATATAACCAGAACATAAATTTAAACCGTACAACTAGTAATCAATTAACTAGATATATTTAGAAGTAATATAACATAAATGACCTACAATCAATGTTATTTCAATAATTAAATACTATTCAATATAGTTCTAGCAAAACGATGACTATCGGAATCATTTGATATAGCTTTATTATAAAACCTAGCAAAGGTTGTGGATGTGCCAGACCAACCGGCGGTCTTTCTTATAAGATCTAAACTGACATCAAGTTTCCGTGCTTTAGACGTACTGGCGTGTCTAGTGCTATGAGCAGAAAATATTGAAATGTCGACTCCACTGACATCTAAAGTGATCTTTATCCATCTGCTCAATGTTTGAGCAGATATTTTATTATGAGGTTTCTTGGTGCTAATAAAGAGAGACGTATTATTTGTGCGTAACGATTTGGTTATTTGTAAATAATCCATTAATAATTTAGCTGGGCATATTTCAGGTCTTTCTTTAAAAAATGGAATGACAAGAGTGGGCTGCTTGGAATTTGCACGTGACGTTTTTATCAAATTAGGAATTTTAATAATAATTTCATTGGGGAAAGAGCTAATATTTTGAATATCGATCAAGGATAGCGTCTGAACTCTGTGTGCTGTTACAAGAGCAAGCAAAGTTATTAATTTCTTTGAAATTTTCTCTAACGAAAGAGTTTCGTTAGGCACCCAGCTTGCCAGGGTTTCTATAACTAATGAGGTATCCCAAATCAAATCATATTTGGGTGAGGGTGGTCGCAGCCTGAAAACCCCTTTAAAGAATTTCTTTATACGGTCGTCTTCACTGATTTGGCGGCCTAAAATCAAAGAAAGTGCCGATCGGCAGCTATTTAATGTGCCATATTGAGCACCAGATTGAAAGAGATTAGTTAAAAAATAAATAATCATTGGAACAGAGGCTGAATACATATCTACGCCATTTTCATTGCAAAATTTATACCATTTCCTCAAACAAGTGTCATATTGTTTGATAGAATTTTCTGAAAGGGAGGCAATCATGATGTGAAGAGAGGCTGGAGGAACACTTCTTCTTAATAGCGATTCCCGCATAATACCCCGGCAACCAGGGTAATCTGCCGGTTGATCTGGGAATTGCTGGAATAAGATACAATTAATTGTTTAGGATTATTAAGGGTCAAAGGTTTACAGTCTAAGAGCTTGCAAAATAGGGGATACCACGGTTGTGCCGGCCATGCTGGAACAACCAGTATACATCTAGCTTTGTCGGTAATAATCTTTCTTAAAGTCTTTAAGATCATAGAGAAAGGTGGGAAACCGTAAAAGTACAGAACTGACCAACTAATTGAAAATGCGTTTACACTATATGCATCAGGGTCTCTGTGCCAAGATACGTATTTCGAGCATTTATTATTTACACGGCTAGCAAACATATCTATCTCCGGCTGACCAAAAGCTCGGATGATTTCTTGAAAAGCAGAATCGGCTAATTCCCACTCTATATCAGGGTGAATTCGTCTCGATTCAGCATCTGCAATACTGTTGTCAACAGATGGTATATACAAGGCAAAAATGAAAAGCTTACGAGCTTCGCACCATTGCCAAATTTCTTTGGTAAGCTTTGTTAAATGAGGAAATTGTATTCCCCCCATGCGATTTATATATGAAATTGCTGTCGTGTTATCAATGCGTAGAATTATTTGCCTATCAAATAATTCTTTAGCAAAAATCTTAAGACCAATGAAAGCAGCCATTAATTCCAAATAATTAATATGTTTACTACTTTCATCCTGACTCCACCTACCACTTGCTGTTTTTCCCTGACATGCTATTCCCCACCCCATAGTAGAAGCATCGGAGTATATTTCAAAATTATATTCATCGAATTTAATTTTACATATAGAGTTGTCAATAGAATTTATCCACCAATTAAAATCTGGAGCTAGTGTAGATGGTAGTATCATAAATTTATCGTAATTTTCATCACCCTTAAGATTTAAAAATTTACATCTCTCAAACTCCTTTGTATATACCCAGCCATATTCTATGGCTGGGCATGCAGATGTTAAAAGTCCAACTAATCTCGCAAATTCCCTAATTTTACATCTGTTAAGTTTTTTAAATTTTAGTAATTCTGTTTTAATTTTAGCACGTTTTTCCAAGGGTAGGCTAATTTGCAATTTTTTTGAATTTATAATAAATCCTAAAAATTTACATAAGGTGCGTGGTATCATACAACTTTTTGACTCATTTATAATGAAACCAAGAGAACAAAGAAGTTTCTTTGTGGTCTCAATGTTTTGTACACATTCTACATAGCTATTGGATAGAAGGCACAAATCATCGAGATATATAGTGGACATATAACCAGCACTTCTTAATAGTTTTACGACTGGTTTCATAATTTTAGTAAACACATAGGGTGCCGTGTTTAAACCAAAAGGTAGAACATTAAATTCAAATATTTTATCTTTCCATCTAAATCTTAGGTATTTTCTGGAGCCCTCGCTAATTTAAAAAAAAAAATATGCATCCTTTAGGTCAATTGTTGCCATAAAACAGTCTTTTGTAACAAGTTTAACCATTGTTCGAAAGTCTTCTAGCTTAAAATGATTTGTCAGAATAAATTTGTTTAATTTTTTCAAATTTAAAATTAAACGTGTTTTTCCATTTGGTTTTGGTACTAAAAAGATGCTTGACAAAAATTGACCATCACAAGGCTCACATTTTGATATAGCGCCGATTGACAGTAGTCCGTCTATGGCTTCATCAAAATCAGACAATTCTGAAGGAGAATAGTGTTGAGACTGTGGTGTACTGTACTGATGCGGAGTTTGAGAAAAAGGAATCTCATAACCCCTTATCCAAGACAGTAAGGCCTGGTCCGTTGTTATTTGTGACCATTGATTATAAAAATTAGAAAGCCTTCCAGCATAAATATTTACCTTATTGCTTAACGGCGGCCGCGATTGGTGTTCTGACGTGACGCTCTCGATGAGGGCGCCTGCTGCTGTCTCGCCGGCGGCGCAGACTCCTTCGCTCTCTGTGGTCCCGCCAGCCTGCGACTCGGGACCGGAGCCTTCCAGTTTAAATTCTTGCTGGACGTTGAAGGCTTTGGTTTGTTCGCAAAAGTCCTAGAAGTTACTGGTGTAACTACAGACTTCAGTTCGGCTCCTGATTTATTAATCGCCTTTGCTGATTTTAAAGTATCTGCAAGTTCTTGCCCAAAAAGTAGGTTATCGATCTTTGTCAGTAACAATTGGTCTTTGAGTTCTTTTTTCAGCACAGCCAGGATAAAGTTACGTCGCGTAATTGATTCGCTGTGCTGGGAGTCACACAGGATACGCCCACAATCCATTAATAGTTTTAATATTAATGGATCTTTATCTTCTTTCGACAAAAGAAGGGTAATAGCCTCACTTAGGCATGCGATAGCATTACAAACCTGTTTTTGCTTAGCATGCATAGCCTTATCTCGCTTAATAACACTGTCTGTTACAGCTGCTTTTATTTCCGGATTAAGCGCGGGCGCGTCTATTAATTTGCAATTAGCGGGAGGTAGATGTGCTGATAGAAGTTCTTTGCGAAATTCTTTTGTCAACCCAGAGGTGGCTATGAATTGAAAGCGAACAGCTAAGTCTTTCTGAATATCTTTACCAAAGACTGCAGTGACTGAAGGGTCAGCTCCCAAAATTTCTAGCAGCATCTCGTCCAGTTCCTGTGTATGGTGTTCATCGTTTTCGACAGGTAGTTCCTGCACGATAACCTCTTGCGAAGCAGATTCAGTTGACGCTTCAGGTAACCCGAAACTAAGCGGCTCCTCTAAGGCTGACGCGCTTGTTGTTGGTCCTGGTTGATTTATGTCCATAATTGGTCCCTCAACCTCCTCGGATTCAATAATTATGCCATCTGAAAACGAGGAATATTGTTTTTGATGTTGGTACTGCCTCAGTATATAATTACGCTGAAGAGTATACTTAGTATGCATCTATCGAAAAAATCAAATACAGATTTTAATTCTCGATGAAATGACCACTCATAAATATAGACTAACTGTCTATTAATAAGCCACCTAAACAGGCAACAAGCATGGCATTAATCCCATCAAAAACAAACACTAAAAACCAATATTGGCCGGTATTCATATAAAAATACCAATACAGCGGGTAGGATGAACTCGAAGCGTTGCATCGTGAACCCGTGTTAAACAAGAATAAGTTACAATTCGTACACTGTAACGTTAATCCTTTAGAAAAAAACAGCAGGTAACAACTCGAATCGTTGAAACGTAAGCCATTTATTATGTTAGCTATATACACACAAAATAATATTTGTACAAATACCAGTTCAAGAAAATAAAATAGTTTAAAAAATAAATAATGATAAGGTAGATTACCTTGAGGTTCGTTTGACAAAGCCGTAGAATCAGAGGACGATGAAGACTTCCGGCGCTGTCTCCTTAGTAGCTTACGTTCCAGTTTCTTTATTTTCTTCTTAATATAAGTTGCAGAATCCACATCACTATGTTTCCTCTTTGGCATTTTTAAAGAATATTTTAACCACTACTATTATTATTTTAAATAAAATTTTTAAGAACACTATTTTTAAGAACACTATTTATTATATATTTACTTTAAATACTTTAAAATGAATACTGTAATAACTAGAATAATTATTAAGAGGACCGACGTGCGAAGTGGCGGAGCACTAAAATGTGAATGTTGGTGATCCGAACACAGCGCACTGAGCGGGTGGCAGTCGGGACTACCCGCATTTATTTTCATTTTTCTCCCTCTACCTTTCAACTGAGTGCATTGATGGCGACATAATATGTGAAACTACAAGTGTAATATGTCTAATCTCGAGAACGAAACACCGAAGCATAATTGCTGTTAGGAAAACTGTACACTTGTATAATATTGTAAACATCTAGTTATCCATTCTATTCTAATTTATTAGACAACGAATCGAAACCACATCGAAATATCAATATGTACATATATCAATAATTGCCGTTAGGAAAACTGTACACTTGTATTTCTATTCTAATTTATTAGACAACGAATCGAAACCACATCGAAATATCAATATGTACATATGGACTTACTCAGGTCTACGAAAGACTGGTGACTGGCACATCAGCGCAAGCCGATCGATTGCTTCACACGGCGCAGGTGAGACTACTTAATGGCATTGGGATCGAATCGAGTCCATGAGGACTGCCCAACTACCATTTCAAAATAATATAGACACCGACTGGCGGATATACAAGCCGATCGATTACTTGATACCGGACAGTGGCACAATGCATCGTGGTGGCTCACACAAGCCGATCGATTACTTGTGGAGACGCACCATCGTGGCACCGAACGTATCAAACCATGGCACGATCGATTCGATACCATGCATGACCGGCCGACTACCAATTCGAAACACCAACTGGCGGCACAAGCCGATCGATTACTTGATACCGCACAGTGGGTCGATGCATTGTGGTGGCTCACACAAGCCGATCGATTACTTGTGGAGACGCACCGTCGTGGCACCGAACGTATCAAAACATGGCACGATCGATTCGATACCATGCATGACCGCCCGACTACCAATTCGAAATCAGATTAAAACCAACGGCGTGCACAAGCCGATCGATTACTTGCGACGGCGTAGTGGGTCGATGCGCACAAACCGATCGATTGCTTGCGATTTATCTGGAAAGATACAAAAGACCTTCTGTAGCAACATTACTCTTAACATCTCAAATTATACACACAAAATTATGGCTTCAAATTAATCACCATCATTACTATTCTACTACATTAGCTTTAGATTCATTTTCGTGAACTTCTATTGAACTTATGTGGCTCAAAGGCCTGTAGTTCATACTTTTGTTTTGCATGCGTGCTGCTAAACCGCAAAACATTAATGTGTTGATAGGGTTCTATAAACATGGACATAAGCTTTTTGCTTTGCCCATCACTGTTAATGCAGGGTTTATATTTCTGTCTTATCTTACCTATCTTGAACCCTACTGCGAATAACAGACCGCTATTAAGGAGTTTTTAATCGACTATCAAGTATCACGTTAAGAATGAGCTTTGACCCCATTCATGCTGCCACCAAATAACACCTCTGAATACACCTATGTTTTATTTTAACGTTGTTAAGTATCCAGCGAACCCTCCCCAAAAGCCTATCTCAATCTTTCTCATCATGTTAGTGCGTTTAGCGATTCAAGGATAGTACGATTGAATCAACAACCATCAACACCGACTAAACAGTGTTTAAAACCTTTTCAAAAGCAAATCTTGTGAAAGCATGTGATGCAGAATAACTACAGTGATCGCTTGCCAAGCGATCCCCTGATCGACCCTAATTGTGTAAATTATAATCTTCAAAAACGAACACAGATTGTTTGTTTTCTTGACAGGTATAATCAATCAAGTAAACACACCCACAACTACAAGTAGGTGCGTATAACCTTACTTAGATCTTACGAAGGGCCTAAGGTGGTCAACATACAAATCATGAAACGGCACCACTATTTTTGTTTTTGCGACATTGTGGAGTAATCCCTCATTCGCTTTTAAATTATGTTTTTTTTTAATAAGAGACTTCTATGCAAACGTTTATGCATATATATACCAACGATATTGTACCATAATTTTAATTTTATTTACTTTTTTTGTAGCCCTACACGGTCCATAATTATACTTAGCTTTAAGCTACCAATTTAATAAATAACCACCTTGTAAATATTATGGAATGCAATAAACGATATGAATATATTAATTTTAACATTGTTTTCTGACTGACGAACCAGAATTGTCTGTTCTAAGGTCTTCTTTTGACACTGAAATGTTCAATGTCGCCGTGGTTCATACGACACAGTTGTCACCCCTCGGAACTACCCATCGAATACTGCTTTTATTACCATGTAAATAACTTAATACTTGACAGTCTTTTAAAACGTAACTATTTATGTAATTTAGGCACTTCATCACAATCGCTGTTAATACTTTTGATCCTACAGATTTGTCTCCCAGTTGGACAGTGCAACCAGTAGTCATTAAATATTGTTATTACACTCAGAAATTGGTCATTGACGGCTACGGGACTTCGCGGTAGCTTATTTGGCCACATGACCCACTTTTGAACCAGTCCTATGTTACAGAACAATCGAACTCTTGCAAAGTTTACACATACAGCCACCCACTAGATTCTCAGAATTAACCCCGGTACAGGAATGTGGAATGCAGTTCACTGACCGGTAATTATTAAAATACCGTACCTAGCAGATAACCCTAAACTTCCGCAGAAGGAAAATAACAGCTAAACTTTATAACTGAGTAGATGTTCTTCGCTTCTGCTAAAGTCTGTGATGTAGTATAGTAAGCGACGATATGCTTGCTCTTCTCAGAAATTGGAACCCAGCTATCATCGCAACTTATTGTAGCAGTGCATGCTAGACGTAGAGCCAGCACCGAATTAGACGTAGAGCCTATCGCTGCTGGGATCCGTACTCACTATCGAATTTCTGCTCAACGTAGAGCTGACCGTTAAACTATTAGACCTTAAGTAGTTTCACTGTAAACCATAACCCTCGTGACGGTAGTGCTGCTTAAGCAAATTTATTGAACACGAAAACGTGACAAGCCACTGTCGTAGCATCGAGCTCGAGCCCTTGCTGCTTAGAGAACAGCACTACGGGTAATACCGATGACAGGCCTGTTCAGCAAGTAGAGGTATCTAGTCTTCAATGACAGGAATAAGATAATTTCAAGTTAACAGCCGATAATCAATGCACATTCTAAATGAACCATCCCTTTTACGAACAAGCAAACTAAGACTAGTTTGAGACGGGCTAACTATTCCGGGATACAAGATTTTCTAAGAGACGTTGCTAATTTTCAGACACATTTTTTTTTTTTCAACGAGCCTGATTATTATAATGCTGTGATTGTGACTACATTTGACGGTGGTCCCGTTATGGCCTTGTCCGAAAATTGCACTATTCTCACGACAAAATACAAAATCTATCAAGATCCGACAAAATCTATAAAGATCCGACAAATGGCTGATGATGGTACTATCACAACATCAACACGTCCGCACTTAGCTTGATAAGAGTACTTTAGACATGTATTACTGTTTCTACTCTCTTTCATGTGTACTATTCGGGTGCAATGAGTTTTTTTTTCAATACTGCTACTAAATGGTAGATAAATCAGCCAATACCGTGGCTGCACCGTACAACCCAAAGACATCGACTGATCAAGCTGTAAGGGAACATTCACTCATTTGTCAAACTCAGGTTAAGGAGAATTTATTACCTACTTCAAGAAATTGCAACTGAGTCAAGTTTTTATAAGCGATTAATGTTCGTGCGCTTCCGCTGAAGCCGCATCAACACTGGCTTGTCTTACATGCATTCACCACCCCCTGATACAACTTGGGCAGTAACGTCTATGCATAGTTGAGGTGATATCATACCCAGACTTAACAAAGGACCATGCCCATAGTATGGAGCTGAAAGTCAGCAATGCAATGCCCAAATTGCACTCTATGTTATAAGATAACTTTTTAACAGTATTTATATGATATCTAGATTTAATGTTATTTATAGCACCGGTTCAAAAGATATTGGACATTAAACATGATAACTTCCTACTGGTTTTTTTTTTCATTTTATCGTTCACAGACAGCATTGCTATTAGTTTTTCACTAGGAACTTCATGATCATCACATAAGCTAAGTCAGATCAGTGTTCTTTTATATACTTATCTGTATGTTATCAGATAAACATGTCAGTTATTTAGAATTATCTAGTCTGTCTCCATTGTATAATGTCAATATGTATGTGAAAACAATTTGGTTAGATACACTGGTACTGCAATGTTAACAATAACGTCTTATTATTTTTTTTATATCTAGTGCTTCATATGATTTAAAATTAACAACATAATTCTAGTTTTTATTTATTAGAGCAATCTTATAAATTACTTTATCTGGGCATTTATGGGGCACAGATGGGCATTGTCCTTTGTAAAACCGATGAGAGATGATTAGACAAAGTCCTAATTTTTGTACAACATATCCATTCGTTAAAGTGGAGTTACTGCCAAAGGGTACAAAGGCCGTGAAGAGTCCTATTTCCGTACTTCATTCATTAATTTTGAGTAACGGCTCGGCTATTCTGACTTAATTAAACCTATACATGTCGCTTTTTGCAATGCCTTTTAATAGAAAAAGGATAGCACCAGTAATTCATACTGGCGAACGCATACTGGTGAACGCATACTGGTGAACGCATACTGGTGAACGCATACTGGTGAACTCATACTGGTGAACTCATACTGGTGAACTCATACTGGGGACCAGTCAGCAACTTTGGCTCGTAAAGAGAGTTCGATCTTAAAAAGGACTGATGATCTTTAATGCCACAAAGATATTGCAAGAGTTTATCAGGATATGAGCATCGCGATGCCAGAGAGCCAGACCTCAAAGTTCGATACTTATATCTGCGAATAATACAATCTACCGCACGTTTTGCCTACAATATCACGTTGATTGTGTGTCAATTCTTCATAATAAACCTCGTACCTACTCCTTCGTCCTAAGACTCCTAAGTATTCCCCCCCTTCAAGACATAAGACCCGGCTATGTTCTGCTCGAAAGTAAAAACAAACAGTAATTTCTCTTGCCATTCTTACCAGGCCAATAGAATCGAACTACCAGACCCTGGCCAGATCCTAGAACTTCTAAATACCAAAATCAGTGATAGTTCTATCACCCTCCCGTATAGCGATGCACACTTGTTAAACAAATATAATTAATTTAACAAAGCATGCATGCGTGATTTGAAGGATCCAAAATCTAAGTCTCGGTTTTTGCGTCCTGGGAAGATTGCAAGACCATCCCTAACGCATTTACAATATCGAATACCACTTTCTTTTAAATGAAGGACTACGTGACCTGTTAGATTGTCCCGCGTCGACACGTGGCTCTGTGCTACCGGCAGTCAGCGGACCGATTGCGATGGCTCCTTCCACGTCGGTCGTTGTCCCGCCGTGATTGTTAACGCTGATTCCGATCCACCTTTGTCATCCTCGCAGCCGTCATTCCGTAGTTCACGCTCGACTCGCAACAAAAAGGTTGTGTGAATATTATGCTACAGACTTACACGTGTATCGTATTATGACGGTAGCTTGGAAATAGTAGTAGAGAGCATTTTATATAGGCAAGCTAAAATTACTACCTATCTACCTAACACAATCACTGCCATACGCTGTAGGAATATTTTGGTATCAGGTCACCCAACAATAACCGACGAGACCATTACTAATACTGCAATATGACACTAATACTGCGCACTTCAGCTATAATTTGATACAATACAGGCAGTGCTATCATCTTCCATATTATTCCATATCATGCAAGAAATGAATACAATCTCCCAATTATATTATTAGTTATAGGCTATCCGAAACTGTTACATACCTATGTATTTTTTTATAAGAATTCAAACTCAAACTCAAAATATCTTTATTATGCATAGGCCTAACGAGGGCACTTACATATTGTCAACTTTTTTACAATTACCACCAGATCACAACGCGGCCCCTACTGAGAAGATCTGGCAAGAAACTCAGTGGGCTTATCATTTTTTAATATAAGTATGTATTTTTTTTTAATAATTTATACAATAAATATTTCTTAAAGTTAGAGGCTTGCATGAGCATCGCAGTTTAAGCCCACGCAGCTTTATCCTCCAGGTAATCCGAGATTTTATAGTAGCCTTTTTTAGATAACCGGCTTTTAATAGTGCTTTTAAACTTATTTATTGGTAGGTCTCGGATATCCTGTGGCAGTTTATTATAGAAACGGATACCTTGGCCCATGAACGAATTGCTAATTCTGTGGAGACGCGTGGAGTGTACAGCAAGATTGTGTTTGTTCCGGGTGTTTACATTATGATGGTCACTATTCTTTGCAAAAGCACTTATGTTTTTCTTTACATACAACAAATTTTCATAAATATATTGTGATACAACCGTTAGAATATCTATTTCTTTAAATTTTTGCCTTAGTGTATCAGTAGGAGCTAGATTGTAAATAGATCTCACAGCTCTTTTCTGCAGGATAAAAATGGTGTTAAGATCTGCAGAAGATCCCCACAGCAATATGCCATAAGACATAATACTGTGAAAATAACTAAAATAAACAATTCTAGCGGTTTCAACATCAGTGACATATCTAATTTTCTTAACCGCATAAGCCGCCGAGCTTAGCCTACCCGACAGTTTCTCAATATGTGGGTCCCATTGCAACTTGGCGTCAACAGTAATGCCCAAGAATACAGTTGAATTTACAGGGTCCAAAACAGCTCCATTGATATCAACATTGGTTTTCACCTGTCTGACATTAGGTGTTGTGAATTTTATGCATTTGGTTTTACTTTCATTTAGTTTTAAATTATTGACATTAAACCAATGGACAGCTTTAGATACAGCATTGTTCACATCGTCGTAATCTTGTAGACCACGCTTAATTTTAAACAAAAGCGAGGTGTCATCAGCGAACAATATAATCTTATAATTGTCCCCTGCAAAATAGGGTAAGTCATTAACATATATCAAAAATAAGAATGGGCCTAGTATTGAACCCTGTGGTACACCCAACGTAACTTCAGATCCTGCAGATCTCGTTCCGTTAATATCAACCTTCTGAATTCTATTACTCAGATATGAAGTCAGAAGATCGAGAGCTCTGTTCCTGATTCCGTAGTGGTGTAATTTCCTGACCAGCGTATCATGTTGTACGCAATCAAACGCCTTGGATAAGTCACAGAATACGCCAAGGGCATCCTGTTTCTCCTCCCAGGCGTCGTATATATTTCTTAATAATTCGACTCCTGCATCTGTCGTAGAACAATTCTTGGTAAATCCAAACTGTTTATCATGAAACAGATCATATTTGTTAAAATGGTCTAACATTTGGTTAAGCAATAATTTTTCAAAGATTTTACTTAATGTAGGTAATACCGAAATTGGCCTGAAATTCGTCGGCTCAGTGGTACTACCGGATTTAAACATAGGAATTAATTTACTCTGTTTCATAAGGTCAGGAAACACACCACTAGCGACACAACTATTGAATACTACAGTTAATTGCGGTGCAATAAGATCAATGACAGATAAGACCATCTGAGTAGATAGCCCCCATAAGTCCGCGGTTTTTTTCAGATTTAGTTTTTTAAATGTGTTTACAATATCCTTAGTAGTAACGAAGGAGAATTCAAAAGTTGTTCCACATTTGGGTACACTTTGTTGCATTAATAACTCTGCGGAAGTGGACGAGGACTTAAGGGTTTTTGATATTTCTGAAGGAATATTAGCAAAAAATTTTTCAAACGCGGTCGCTACATCGAGATCCGCTGTTATGTCAGCATCGTTAATTTTCAAGTGAAAATCGCGATTACGCACAGTTGTTCTTCCAGTTTCGCTGTTTATAATGCTCCATGTAGTTTTAATTTTATTTTCAGATTTTTTTATTTTGTTTTTCAAGTACATTGCTTTAGCTAAGGAACAGGCTCGTTTAAAGACCTTAGAGTATTTCTTAACATATTCTTTAAAGAGTGGACAAGTGTTTGAAGATTTTTCATTATACAACTCATACAGTTTTCTCCGACTCTTAAGAATACCTACAGTTGCCCAATCATTAAATGACACACGATCATTAATTAATAATGTTCTAGGTTTAAAGATTTTATTGAACTGATTATCGATCAGTTGGAATAAGTCGTTATACAAAGTATTCGGATCGTTATGACAGGGTAATGCAGGTAGTTTATCAGTCAGGGCGGCTTTGAAATAATTTAGACGGCGTTTAGTTACTGGAACAAACGTAACATTTCTTTGTGATTTATTATTTTTACTAGGAAATATAGCTAACTGTCCACAATGATCGGAATCTAACATATTTATTATTTCTTTGTGGACTGGTTTCATATTAGTAAATATATTATCTATACAAGTTGCACTAGTAGAGGTTATCCTAGTAGGTTCAAAGAAAATGTTGTACAAATTATAAGATTTAAGTAGTGTCATAAATTTACCAGTTACATTGCTATTTTCCAGTAAATTTATGTTAAAGTCTCCACACAAGAACACAGAATACAATTGGTATGGATGTATCTGTCAATCATTGGACTACCTATTGAAATTTCTCCGTCTTGACCGTCTTCTGTTTTTATTTGCAGAAAATAGCGGATTATACTACGGTTTAAGACATTTATTTTCTCAAAAGATTACAAGATAATCATTTACAGAGAAAATACAAAATATAATATACGAACAGTTCGATTTGCTCAATTAGCGTTGTACATAAAAATAGGGGTAGGTACTTTTAAAAATATTTAAACATTTTTATTTTTCCAGGTATTGCGGGTACCTTCATTTCATTTAGAAATCACAATGCACGATAATAAATTTTAAGCAGCAAGCCGATATAGAAAAACTACAACGCATAGAGATAAATATCAATTCAAACTAATTCAAAAGACAAAGATTACTTAATTCAAAACACTTCTTGTCTAAAAATTGTAGATTTGGGCGTGTACTTACGTTTTGTTGAAGTTAGTTGCGATAGCCACTTCTGATCTATAAGGACGACCTTGCTCCGAGGAGAATAATAGAAGATATCATCACAGAATATAAATCACTTTTATTATAACACACTGTTTCCAAACTAAAAACTAGATAAATTAAATTCACAATACACAGTTACTTCCAACTCTTAACAGTCTCGTGGTTGACACTCGAATACCCCGCATTGTGCTCCCAACCATGGTTTTATCGGTCAAAATCCCTACCATCACAAAACCCAAACGTCTCACAACGACCAATCACAGCCCGCATCAGTTCTCTTTAATGCGGTCCCGTGATTGGCCGGCGCTACGAATCAATTGAATAGCTTCTACTTCTGTCAGTACTCTAAAAGTAGTTGCCAGTATATTAAAATATTAAACAATGAAAATAAAGAATTAAATAATTTGCGATAAATCTCTACAAAATTGCAAACCCTAACATTATATACATACTTAAATAAATTAAATATTAAATAGATAAACAACACCCAGGTGGGAATCGAACCCACGACCCATCGGTTAGAGGACAGGGTGTCTAACCACTAGACCAACGGGCCCGTCTTTGATACAGTTACGCCCAAGTTATCTGTAAAACGGCGGTGTCGCCACTGTCTATGTAAGACTGTCAAATCAAATGTCATTTTCATAAGCATAATGATAAGTTGGCCAGTCTGTGGATACCCGTACAGGTGTTACCTACTAAATAACTTAATTTACCTACATCAATAATATTTTACAAATGGCGGCCTTATCAATTTCATCCAGACAACCATGTTCAAACCAAAGAAGCCTACCGAGCGTGGGGATTATGGCAACCCCCTCCCTTATAAGGGGGAGGCCTTTGTTCAGCAGTGGACGTCTTTCGGCAATATTAAACTAATAATTTAGTAATAATTAGATGTTTAATAATTAGATAATAAGTAGATGTTTCTAGAAAAGTGTAGGTACATTACGCTTACAGTATGCCATCGATATACTATCTATCGATGCAGTATGCTTCTAACTTGGTTACCAAGACCTTTAAGCCAAGACATAGTCAACATCCCTAACCACGATAATAACATACTGGCTAAAAGGCCTTTGTAGCTAAATCATAAAGTTAAAAAAAAAGTTCAATACCGCTGCCTGTTGGGTAATAACTGAATTATTCTTAATCCTTAACAGTACCTACATGTTTCGTCTATTTCTTGCTAGGGGGCACTGTTGATAAAAGAGTAACAACTAACAACGCTTGTATGGAAATTACTTTCAAAGGCCCCTCTATATATCTTGAATCTCTTTGACAACTGGTATAAGCGGTCAATGATTTAATCTGGATATGAGAGGCCTTGTCTAGTTTTAGCACATAATATTATTAATCTTATGATGTAATACTGGTATTCAACCTACAGTATCTATATATAAAGTATGTATTTGTTTAAACCCTTTATAATTTGTCGTTTATTTAAAATGTAAATTATTACAATTTTCCTTATAACACGAGGTTGTTAGACGCAAGCGCACGGCAACCAAAGATTTATAACATATATCATATAATAATATACTTATATATAAATATTATAAAATGGGGGAAGTTATTAAAAATAACGAAAATGTCTCTCGAATCGCGTGTGATTATATTTTATTTGTGAGAACTTTATACCATTCGGTTAATACCGGTATCGTCTATTTTACGTCATTATATGGAATTTATATGACATACAATATACGAGATGATATCTTGGTGTTTCCTGCGATCCAGAATTTGAAATGGTACACTGCGGCGTATGGGACAAACTGGAATTATGTAAGTACTAGCTGACCCACGCAGCTCCGCCTGCGCTATTTTTACGTTAACTAAACTTTTAATAACAGACATTCGCATCGAATACATAACCTCCTTTTTTATAGTCGGTTAAAAACGGGCACCCACTTTTTACTTGCTCTCCGAAGCACGGACCCGTTTAGTTCAAATGGCGTTAAACGGTCACCCATCTATTTAATGACCTTACCTAACGTTGCTTAACCCGATCGATTACAAAACCTTGATAACAACTCTCTATGAGTATTCCCATACTAATATTTGTTATATTATAAAGAAAAATTGATAAAAACGGACCAAGCGTATAACTAAGTACCAGTGGCGAAGGGTCAATTTTTGTACGGGGTAAGCCGGTCCGGTACACCCAGGACATTTTCATTACATTTCTGTAATGTTCTACTTTGCTGATAGTAACATGATATTATATCTTTGAATGGTTAAAATGTGTAAATCCCGAGCGATTCTAAACTAGATTAGGAAAGAAATAGGTAGGCAAGGGAAAATACCATTTTATTTAATTTAAAAGCCAGCGATTAGGTCCACTGCACCACCAAGGCTACATTTGTATAGGTAGGTAATTAGAAAATAAGAATACGAATATGCATCGATATAATATTTGTTCATATATTATATCGATGCGAATATGCTAAATTTTTACTTCGATAAATCTCATCGATAAATGACCTAAAATGACTCATATCTATGAAATGACCTAACGAAATAACATGTAGGTAATGCACACTACACACAATGAACAGCTATCCCAAAAAAAATGCTTCAAGGTCAGGGCTCAGAAAAACATCATGAAATGTTCATGTTCATGAAATGAAACTCTCAAGTCCAGGTAGTATGTATGTAATATGTATACATAATATACTCGTAATAATATTGCAGTTGCAACAATAAAAGATGCGAAGGCATTGTACGTTTCATTATCGAATATCATTAAACAGTAATTTACGATGTTAGCGTGATTTACATTATGAACAGCGCCATCTATCGGTGAAAATGGACACACAATCACTATAGAACTTTAATAAATTATTTTACACAATAAACAAAACTTTAAAGAACTATAGAATCTATTAGATTCTAATTATATTGAGTAGAATTAAATTGTCATGTACCGTATATGCGATACAAAATAAATATCAACGAAGACGAAAGATTATGATCGATCGAAGTACGCGTACGCAATACTACACTCTATTTCGTGCGACATACATGTCATTTTTCTATCCATAACATAACTCCTCCCAATCATAACCCGGCGTACATCGGCTTGCCGTCGATCCTATAATCAGCGAGTGTCGCGTCTGCGCGGGGACGTTTTCGGTACTGATTTTACATGGTAGTTGCGCATGGAATTCCTGATCCTGAGAGCGGCTTGCCGCGCCACGACTTGCGCGCGGTTGAAGTGAATGAAAAGTGCAACTTTTTGCTATTAATAAATTCGACGGCGATTTTTAGATTAATTTTATTTGATGGTGTATTAAGTACCTATGTTTTTAACGTTATGTTAGTAAATAAATGTCTTGTTAGATCGTCGTAACAAACGCCTGTTTTCAAAGGGAAGCCGGTAGGAATCGAGTTATATGGACCCTTCGCCACTGCTAAGTACCCATTTTGATTTTAATCCCCTCTCCCAAAAGAACCGTGCTAGATTACGGGATAAAAAGTATCCTATGTCCTACCTCGTAGTAAGATCTCAAATCAAGCCAAATTTCATTTGAATCCATTCAGTAGTTTCGGCGTGATGCGCAGCCGTGATACAGACAGACAGACAGACAAAAATTAAAAAAAATTACATTTTCGGCCTCAGTATCGGTTATAGAATGCCCTCCAAATATAATTTTCAAAATATCTTCAATGTACAGAATTGGACCTGTTACAGTTTTATTATAAGTATAGATGAAAGGTCTTAACGAGAAAAGTTGGAATATATATCCATGTCTATATGTACTTGTTTTTAACCGACTTCAAAAAAGGAGGAGAGGAGTGGAGGCCGCGTTACGATCCGGTGGTAGTTGTAAAAAATGACAATATGTAAGAGCCCCCGTGAGGCCTATGCGTAATAAAGAATTTTGAATTTGAATTTGAATTTGAATTTGGAGGAGGTTCTCAATTCGTCTGTATATATATATATATATTTTTTTTTTCTATGTATGTTCGCGCATAACTCTGGCAATTATGAACCGATTTGAAAAAATCTTTCTTCCATCCATTCTTTAATCCGTTAATTGGGTCCCATAAAAAAAATATTGCGTACGAATAAGTAGTTCCTGAAAAAACAAGAATGGTGACTGCGCAGGAGAACTGCAGGAATGCCTATATAGATGACTTTATGTCGCTTTTTACGGACAAAAATGGTCTAAACTCTGGCAAATATTCACCAATTTCAATGATTCTTTTTTTATTCGAAAGATTGAACCACTGTAATGAATCTGTATGAATTTTATCACAACCGGTTAAGAACTTACTGGAGGACCATGAACGATGTGGGGGAATTTATCTGGTAAAAACCGTAAAACTGATGTTCTCCATTACATTACTCTGACAAATATAAACCGATTTCGATGATTCTTTTTTTATTCGAGACAGTAAACTACTATGATGATTACATGCAAATTTCATTACGACCGGATATTTTTATCTGAAGAAACATGAATTATGTAAAACTATGTAGACGATAATGTGATCATTCATAACCTACCTAGATCATTTTACCGTCTTCGATAGTTCAGTCATTATTTATGAAAATCACTAAAAAGTATAAAATAAAATCTTTTAAAAAAAATTGAACCGACTTCAATATCACTGAAAAGTATAAAATAATTTAAATATTATTGAAGTTGGTGCCAATTATACACAGCAGGTACGCTAAAACCAACTTCTACAATATTTAAATTATTTTATCCTTTTCAGTGATATTGAAGTCGGTTCAATTTTTTTTTAAAAGATTTTTTGTATAAGATTCAAAGATTCAAAATTTTTATTTCAAATAGGCTTAACGCTAGCACTTTTGAACGGTCAATTTTTTAAAAGCTACCACCGGATCACAACGCGGCCTCAACTGAGAAGATCCGGCAAGAAACTCAACGGGCTTGTCATTTTATCACATTTTTTTTTAAACAAGGTTAGTCTTTTTACAATTAAATCAGCACCAGCGACAGTGTGTCCTGCCGTTCAAAATATCAAATAAAAATAAAATATACGACGAAAATACAACAAACTAAAAACTAAAATGCCAAAGGGATAGTAGTCGGACCAGTCCCCCGCGCGCAGCACCCGCGCACGAGTTGACTCTAGCAGCAGCCATCACTCCCCTCAACCATTTTGGAGGGAAGGGGGTGACCCGCCACACGAAGCCGCCACAAGCAAAAACTTTTCGATGGCGAGCATGACCGATCCAAAATCACAGTGGCTCACGTTTAACATTTACCTTCTGCTGTTAAGCAGTGCCTCGTCAGGCAAGACACAAAGCACTTTAACTTTATATATCATGTAATTTTAGTTTGTTAGCAGTCGGGCTTTTTAAGTTTTTATAATTTATACTTGTTACCGACTAAAACCTATCCGGTGTCCTTCGTGGACACAACGCGATTAGGCGAACATCGCGCGTAGAAACGACGTGACCATCGCACGTTCACGCGAACGCAAAAACTGGGTGTCCTAATAGAACGCGACGACATGATTATCGCGCGAATAAACGACACGAGCGGCCGCGGGGCTAGGGCTACCAACTTGGGAGTATCAGGACACTTGATCGACAACAGTATGTTTGGAATTGCGTTCATATGAACAAAGTTAGCGCGAACTTGCGCGTTGCGTTAGGAGTCCCTTTGAGTACGGACGTGATTCCGAGGAGGATGGCGGCGGGATTGCGACGCCCGTCCCCGTAAGCACAGTGACTGGTTCCCGGGTCAATGCGCCCCCCGGTGGAAGACTCAAAGGCAAGGCACTGAGAGGCTCCTGGTACAGATCCCACCGGAGAGCCCGAGTGTCCCCTCTCATGTGCCGATGCGACAGCCGCGAGGGTTTTAGTAAGAATACCATGTACCCCGGTCGCGCCACACAGCCAATGCCAAGGTGCCAAGATGGCAAGCAAGCATGCGGCCCGCCTGATGGTAAGCAGTTACCGCAGCCTACAGACGCTAGCAAGTCTTTGTGTCCGGTAATTTCACCAGCTACAGTGCCCTTGACACCGGAACACAGCAATGTTTTCACACTGCTGCTTGGCGGCAGAATATCTGACACTGCGGTGGTACCTAACTGGACGGTTCCTTGCACAAGGAATCTACCAACCAGTAAATCGTATTTTTATGGTAATATACAAGTAATATAACCTGTTTCTCGGAGAATCGTAACGCTACCAGTCTGACATTGACTACAAAATGATAATTACCTACCTACTGTTATTAATGCCTCGGACAAATAGGAAGAATATACGATTTTATTTTTTAAGACACAGCAAGCCAATTTGCGTTTTATTGACTGGCTTTAAAAATAAGGTTCTCTATTCGACGCGTATGTATGTAATATTAATAAAAATACGTAATTATCATATATGTTAGTCACGCTCACATAGACCTTCTAAACAAAACCAAATTATATTAATTACCAAAAACCAACGAGTGTAAGAATGTATGTAGGTTTGTCCGCAGATTTCTTAAAAACTACATTTCCGATTATGAAAATTCTTTTCGCAATAGTTATAGAGTATTTTTCAACTTAGGGAAGAGTACAAGTTTATTCAAAACTGGTCCAGTAGTTTAAAAGTTTTTTTTTTTTTTTTTATACTACCAAGGTGGCAAGCAAGCGTACGGCCCGCCTGATGGTAAGCAGCCACCGCAGCCTATAGACGCTAGCAACACCAGAAGAATCACTAGCGCGTTGCCGACCCTTAAGACATTAGATGTTAAGTCTTTGTGTCCTGTAATTTCACCAGCTACAGTGCCCTTCACGCCGGAACACAGCAATGCTTACACACTGCTGCTTGGCGGCAGAATATCTGACACTGCGGTGGTACCTACCTGGATGGTAGATATAGACTTTTTGTTTTCAGTAAGTTACTGTAACGTAGAAGTTCTAGTTGCGTGATAGTGCTGATACCTACATATATTGGAACAATGAAAGTCACAAAAAAGAGCTAAATAAACTATTTAAAAAAATAAAAACAGACTTCAAAGAAAATTATCTAAAAAGCATTAAATAACCAAAACATATTGAAGTCGGTGCTAGCACATCATGTTAACTAACACAACAGCTGGCACCGACTTCAATATATTTTCGCTATTTTCTTTTTTTCTTTGAAGTCAGTTTTTTTTAAATAGTTTATTTCAAATAGTTTTAGCTAACACTTTTGAATGTTCAGCATTTACTGAATCAAAGCGGCCTGAACTTATAATACCAGCCCTTATTTTTGTACTGTTGGGCCCGGGCCTCCCTCAAGGGGCTTAGGTCATAGTACACCATGCTGGTCTGGTGCGGGTTGGCGGACTTCACACGCCATTCGAAAGCTAGTTAGGATTTCTCAGACATGCAGGTTTCCGCACGATGTTTTCCTTCACTGAAAGCTAGTAACAATCGCACAAAGACGATTCGCACATGATTCATTAAAGAAATCAAAGGTGCGAGCCGGGGTTCGAAAATGAGCACCTTGTTTCCAAAGCAAGCGCTCGCTTACTGAACTGTTACTACTTACAGCTAACCTATTAAGTAAGTAACTCAGCGGGCTTGAAATGTTTTGCCATTTATTTTTATGTTAGTCTGGGTTTTCTTCTTACAATAGAATCTGCGCCAGTAACATTGCCGTAAGAATTACCTACTTTGTAGAGATCATCACGATCATCATCATTCATCATCAACCAAAAGACGTCCACTGCTGGACAAAGGCGTCCACTTAGCAGAGAAGGGTTGCCATAATCCCCACGCTTGGCAGGTGTTTTGGGGTTCGCAGTATAGATAGTAGGTAATCCAATAGAAAGACGCTGCTGCCCGTCTTCTTGTTTTCCCTTAGTCGGGAGGAGATGGGAGGGTGCTATTCTTACCCGGACACTTCACGCGTCACGAGGAGGTTTTCGTAGGTATAATCACACATAACTCCGTCCCTACGGACGAAAGGTTTGCTACCGACAGCAAAAAAAGGTATAAAATGAAACGTCTTTACATGACGAGATATTTGCGTGTATCTTTCCATGACTTTAAGTCAATAAACTTGATTCCATTTTTTTTGCAGACGATTTTTAGGGTTCCGTATCTAAAACTTAAATTGAAACCCGGTTAGACTTTGTCTGTCTGTCTGTCCATCTCACAGACATATTTCAGCAACCGCTAAACTTTTACTGGGTGGTAGGTTCCTTGCACAAGGAACCTTCCAGGTCGGTACCACTGCAGTGTCAGATATTCTGCCGCCAAGCAGCAGTGTGTAATCATTGCTGTGTTCCGGCGTGAAGGGCACTGTAACTGGTGAAATTACCGGAAACAAAGACTTAATATCTAATGTCTTATGGGTAGGCAACGCGCTAGTGATTCTTCTGATGTTGCTATCGTCCATAGGCTGCGGTGACTGCTTACCATCAGGCGGGCCGCATAAAAAAATGAAACTGCGAATGCTATCGATTTGAAATCTGGACCAGTTTGTAATCTTGCTTACGTAACCTCATCCTAAATGAAAACAATAAGCTATTATTTATTTTTAATAGTTGGTAAGGGGCGTTGATATTTGAGACCACTATATAATTTCAAGTGGAGTACCATATGAAAGAGAATCATTTGTATAGGAACAAAAAAGGACCCTAGAAGCCACCGGGTGTCCTTGTATGAATGGAACCCTCCCATCTCCTCCCGTCGGGTGTCCGTAAGAGGCGACTAAGGGAAAACAAGAAGCAGGGCAGCAACTTCTTACTATTACCTACCACTTATATTTTATGTATATTCGCGCATAACTCGGGCAATTATGAACCGATTTGAAAAAATATTTCTTGTACGGATCGATCCACTGATTGGGACCCATAAAAAATATTACGTACTTAGGAATAAGTAGTTCCTGAAAAAACAAGAATGGCGCGTCAGAAAACATTGTAAAAATATCTAAAAATAAAATATCTTGTATATCTGCCTTGTTTTGTTAATATTTTATATTTATTGATTATTGCTACGAATAAACAATTTTTCTTCTTCTTCTTCTTAAAAGATGACATTTTTGTTGCTTTTCATGGAACAAAAATGGTCATAACTATGGTAAATATTTATCAATTTCAATGATTATTTTTTTATTCGAAAGAAGGAATCATTATAATGAATCTAAGTATATACTTAACTAAATTGTTCCAGAAGAAACATGAATTATGTAAAACTATGTAGACGATAATGTGATCATAACCTACCTAGATCATTTTACCGTCTTCGATAGTTCAATCTTTATGTATGAAAATATATCAAAAAATTATAAAATATTTAAAAAAATGAACCGACTTCAATAACACTAAAAACTATAAAATAATTGGTGCTAAATACACACAGCAAGTACGCTAACACCAACTTCAATAAGTCAAATTATTTTATACTTCTTTGTTTTTGAGGTCGGTTAAATTTAACAAAAAAAATAGTTATATGCCAAATCACTTGTCAGGTTACGTGTCACGTTACTTAAGTGGACACCGGGCGTTAGACCAACAGCCAACTTACTTTTATACATCAAGAAGGTACGGAATCCTCGGTGTGCGAGTCCAACTCGCACTTGACCGGTTTTAATTTTTATTAACCTTACGATCAAACTGGAGCAATAACCGGTTTTGTATATACATACATATTATTGTATAATACACATATTCCATATTCCGTGCAGGTATATCGGACATGTAAAAGCTTTAGTCCCGGCTAAGGTCATTAACAAAAAATAATAAAAAAAAACTAACTGCACCGGTGATTATTTTCCGACATTTAGTTCGCTAAGTCGAAACAAATAACACGCGTTGTGTTAACGTTAACAAAATGAATGAAATAAAAATAAATATTCAAGATGATAACATTAAAAGGTGTAAATCATTATTATTTATAACGACATTGTTTCATATCGTGTGTGTATGTCTGTTCTCGTTTGTGTCGTGTTTCGGTATTTCTGTGTTTTTGAACATTGACGAAAAGTTGTTAGAAGAACCATATATTGAAATGAGTAAGAAGTTCGTGACTCTGTATTTGACAAACTGGAACTTTGTGAGTATTTTTTTTTCTTAGTAACCCACACCTGGTTTAAGTGTTTTTATAAATTGGAAAAAGAAAAAACTTTAAATTTAATTACTACCCTATTTATTACACCGGAACACAGCGATGTTTACACACTGCTCCTTGGCGGCAGAATATCTGACACTGCGGTGGTACCTACCTGGAGTGTCTCTTTGTCACACACATCTATACTATTTCAGGAACCACTGACGCTATCGATTTGAAACTTGAAATAGTTTTTAGATCTTACTTACCCGACCTCATTGTAAATGAAAAAAAAAACATTTATTCTATTTTTTAAATGGGGCTGAAATGGGTTGTCAAAATTTCCTTAGGGTTTCAAAACGGTTTCCTTTGCACATTTCAAAACAGATTTTTGCTTATGTAACGGAAAAAGAAAAAACTTTAAATTTAATTACTACCCTATTTATTACACCGGAACACAGCGATGTTTACACACTGCTCCTTGGCGGCAGAATATCTGACACTGCGGTGGTACCTACCTGGAGTGTCTCTTTGTCACACACATCTATACTATTTCAGGAACCACTGACGCTATCGATTTGAAACTTGAAATAGTTTTTAGATCTTATTTACCCGACCTCATTGTAAATGAAAAAAAAACATTTATTCTATTTTTTAAATGGGGCTGAAATGGGTTGTCAAAATTTCCTTAGGGTTTCAAAAGGGTTTCAAAACAGATTTTTGCTTATGTAACGTAGTTTTTGACTTATAACCTAAAATTTCCAAAAAAAAAATACCGTCGGTACTTATTACATTAGTAGGTACAGTAGTCACAACGGATCTTTGCGTGTCTGAAGTTGGCTGCAAGGCGCTGCGCAGTAGCTATTTTTGTGTTTTTGTATTGACTCTCATGACTGTAGTTGCGCAATGGTTCGCAAAACCCAACTTCACACAGTCTTCACACACACAAAGATCCGTTGTGACTACTGTACCCGTACTATAATATCGGTACGGCTCTGCCTAGTTTGGGATCACATGGTCATTGTGTGGGTTGTCCCAGGATTTTATTATTATTTAAACAATTCTTTTCCTTTAGTCAAAGATGCGAAGGCTATTTTATAATACTCAATATTGATTAGCATTTCATAGCCTTTACCTTTGCAAAGCCATTATATAACAAATGACCTTCATATAAGACTAGCTATTACAATCCAAGTTCGCTCAGGTAGTATATTATCAAAGTCAAGCAAGCGTGCGGCCCGCCTGATCAGCCCCGGATCTCCGATATTTTCGAACCGGGGCAAAAACTTGATAGTGGAATTTAGTAGTCCCTTCAGCATTTGAGAAATAAATTAAAAAAAACTCAAATATCAAATCGGCATCACAAGTTCACTTGTGGAGTGGGCCTGTGTGGTGCCTTTTTCTTACAAGTCGAAGGTGAGCCAACCAGGCTTCCGTGGAACGAGTTTATTATTTTTAATCATAGTATATTTATGATTTTGGCGCCACCTGAAACTGTCGCCCGGGGCCGGTGCCTCGGTTTGCCCATAAAAGAAACCATTATGGTACGACCTTGTCTGTCTGTTACACTTATTTATTTCAGGAACCACTGATGCTATCGTTTTGAATATTAGAATAGCTTTAGATCTTATTTATCCAACCTCATCGCAAATAAACGACGCTGCTGCCAGTCTTCGCGTTTTCCTTTAGTCGCCTCTTATAATCAACCAACGGGACGGAGATGGGAGGGTGCTGTTCTTACTCGGACACCCGAAGTTAACCTCTAGTCGCAGTAGTCCGGTTGACCGAACTAGTGCAACTTTTCAGTAGCAGTAGTTCTGTTGAAATATATCACCGGACTACTGATACTGAAAAGTTGCACTAGTCCGGTCAACCGGACTAACAACCGGACTACTGCTACTAAAGGGAAGTTAATCAGCACCCTAACCGTTTAATCCGCGCCACCGCCGATTATGTTCCTAGTCCTTCAGACTCGCGCCGCCGCCGCCGTCCGCGGCACGTATCGGTAGATCCCCCAGACCCAATGTCGGCCCTATTGGACCATGGCATTGAGCCTGCCCCTCCCCGACAACAGTATGCTACACTATCAAACAGACACCGGTCTCGCCGGCGAGGCCGAAGGGTCGTACGTATGCGACCTCAACGACGAGCATCACCCCACTGAGTTTCTTGCCGGTTCTTCTCAGTGGGGGCGCGTTGTGAACCGGTGGTAAAATCTGCCCTCTTTTAAGCGACAGCCCAAGCCGAGGCCGTGCCTCCCTGAGGTGCCCTTGAGCTCGTCGCTCCCCCTGCCTTTCTGGCTGGAGCGCTTTAGCGCTCGCCCTCTTGTCCGGTGTCCTCCCAAAAAAAAAACCCCGAAGTTAGTAATACGGGTATCATCGTATTCATTACATTACTTACATGTATATGTATAAAACAATTATTTAAGTCTGTATCGCAGTGTTGATTCATGAAAATAATTAATTATTTTAATTCAAAATTTCAGCTCCTTAAAGGTATGCAATATAACTTTTCTATTACTTTCATAAAGCAATGGCGTCTCAAGTGACGGCAGCTATATTAATTTCTTGAAAAAAAAAAGGTTTTTTTAAATAATCAATAGGTAAGCGCAAGCTTGACCACAATCTCACATGATGGTAAGTGAAGAAGTAAGTATGTCACACCCACAACTAATACGAATCTAACGACATAAATCATATAAAATCAATCAAGTCGTTTACCAAAGAAATAGTCTTATACATACATATGTACATATTCTCGTAAAAGATAGCCCTCCTTGTGGGACATTCAGACAAAAATCATCATCCCTTTAATTGTACCTCTTTCTCACTCATATTAACTATAGGCAAACACTTATTTATTGCCTGCGAGCACAACTTTCAACATTTAGCCAAACATGTTGATATTGATATCTTTATCCCCCTTCCCTCCAATATGGTTGAGGGGAGTGATGGCTGCTGCTCGAGTCAACTCGTGCGCGGGTGCTGCTTGGGGGAACTGTTCCGACTACTATCCCTTTGGCCTTTTAGTTTGTTGTAATTTTTGTCGTAATTTATTGTTTTCTTCTTTTCTCCCTTGCTTTATGTTTCGAACGGCAGGACACTATCGCTAATGTCGATTCATTTGTACAAAACAATGTTTAAAAAATAAAATCTTTTTAAAAAAAAATTGAACCGACTTCAATATCACTGAAAAGTATAAAATAATTTAAATATTATTGAAGTTGGTGCCAAATATACACAGCAGGTACGCTAACACCAACTTCAATAATATTTAAATTATTTTATACTTTTCAGTGATATTGAAGTCGGTTCAATTTTTTTTTAATAAGATTTTATTTTAACCTTTTTAGTGATATTTTCATATATAAAGATTGAACCATCGAAAACCGTAAAATTATCTAGGTAGGTTATGATCACATTATCGTCTACATAGTTTTACATAATTCATGTTTCTTCAGAAAATAATATCCGGTCGTAAAGAAATTTACATGGAAACATCATAGTAGTTTACTCTCTCGAATAAAAAAAGAATCATCGAAATCGGTTCATAATTGTCAGAGCAATGTAATGGAGAACATCAGTTTTATGGTTTTTACCAGATAAATTCCTCCACATCGTTCATGGTCCTCCAGGAAGTTCTTATCCGGTTGTAATAAAATTCATATAGATTCAATACAGTGGTTTCTTCTTTCGAATAAAAAAAGAATCATTGAAATTGGTAAATATTTGCCAGAGTTATGACCATTTTTGTCCGACCGAGCGAGTCCGAGCGACTAAAACGTCATCTATATAGGCTTTCTTGCAACTCTCAGTGCGCAGTCACCATTCTTGTTTTTTTAGGAACTACTTATTACTAAGCAATAATTTTTTTATGGGACCCAATCAATGGATTGAAGAATGGGTGGAAGAAAGATTTTTTCAAATCGGTTAATAATTGCCAGAGTTATGCGCGAACATACATAAAAAAAAAATAAAAAAATAAATATATACAGACGAATTGAGAACCTCCTCCTTTTTTGAAGTCGGTTAAAAAGGGAAAACATGACAAGCCCGCTGAGTTTCTTGCCGGATCTTCTCAGTTGAGGCCGCGTTGTGATCCGGTGGTAGCTTTTAAAAAATGACGATTCAAAAGTGCTAGCGTTAAGCCTATTTGAAATAAAGATTTTTGAGTTTGAGTTTGAGTTTAATACGAGCCCTGAAGCAGCGATACGACGAAAAGTTGTTGCTATGTTTTTTGTTGTTATTTCGTATTTATTTATATTATTTATTTTGTACTGCCTTCTATTATAAATATCTCTGTATATTTTCTATCTTTGTCTATCTCTTAGCAAATCGATGTTTTGTATTTTTATCTCTTATAACTATTTGTGAAACCTGTAAATGCCATCTGTTTCTATTGTAATGTTTTAATTGTATTGTATGTGCTGTTGGTTTTCCGAAAAACAATTAAAAAAAAAAAAAAAAAAAAAATTAAAATACAATATTATTATATTCTTCATAATTTTGAACCAAAATTGAGTAGTGAATATCTTCCTTCAGTATAAGTAGTTTACCCAATGATATTATAGATATGTTGTATCACCATAGGTACATGTCATCATCATCATCATCATCACCAGCCGGAATACGTCCACTGCTGAACAAAGGCCTCCCCTTTAGACCGCCACAATGAACGACAATTTGCTATTTGCATCCACCGGTTACCTGCGACGCGACCAACGTCGTCGGTCCACCTAGTGGGAGGCCTGCCTACGCTGCGTCTTCCGGTTCGTGGTCGCCACTCGAGAACCTTTCTTCCCCAACGGTAATCGGTTCTTCGAGTTATGTGGCCTGCCCACTGCCACTTCGACTTGCATATTCTACGAGCTATGTCGGTGACCTTGGTTCTTCGACGAATCTCCTCATTCCGGATCCTGTCACGCAAAGAAACTCCGAGCATAGCTCTCTCCATAGCTCGTTGTGTGACTCTGAGTTTCTGCAAAAGGCCAGCTGTTAAAGACCACGTCTACGTCATAGGTACATGTACTTAATTCAAAATATTTTCTCATAAATAGATAAGGTATGATATCCTTTCCTTATTATTTACTTATGTACAGTACTTTTTGCATTTTCTAATTACGCATGAAGGCATTTTATTTGAAATTCAAAGGCACACGTCACGTACGTTACATTTTACCGAAGCGTGATTTTACTGCTAGTTCACCCAATTTGGGTGAATTTTGTTGTTTCACTTTTAGTGCGCTAATGGCATATCTGTATAAAATATCATTGACTTTACCAGATAGTCAGCATTGAGTTACGGAATTTATAAAAAAAAAACATGTTTGTCCTTTAACAAAATAACAAATTCTAAACAGGAAGTGAATATATTGCTAGCCTTATGAGCAAGGTTAATGGAATGATGCAAACCAGCTTAATTTATACTGTTTAACTATGATTTGGGCTATAAAATAGACTTCGTTTGATTTTCAAGAGCAGCAGGGTTTCAATGACCTAAACAACGTATTTTATACAAATAAAGCTGCGTTGGCTTGAACTACGCCTACTCATGCAAGCTTAAGGCTTATAATTTGTAACACAAAAACTGGCTTTTAAAAAAATCTATACTATAATAAAACTCAAAGAGCACTTTTTCTGTACATTGAATATTTTTCCAAAATTTCTATGTACTATACTATCGACATAGAGGCCAAAACAATTTTTTTTGGAATTATTGTCTGTCTGTCTGTCTGTCTGTCTGTCTGTCTGTCGTTCTGTTCGTCCAGGTATCATTTGAAAACCCGTGGATTGATTTTGATAGGACTTTCACTGATGTGTTGTGTAGAAGTTAAGGTGTAAGTTGGTATATAAAACATCACGCTATGTTTCATAGGGGCTAAGCAGTGAAACATTACTTGCACATATTACCACGTAATTTCCTTTGTATATGAATAGGGTAATTATAGACTGATCAGTTAATCATTAAGATATGTATTATTACGCTATATACAATAGGGACTGAGCAGACATTTAGTTTGCATAAGATATGGCATTGGCGAAGGGTCAATTTTTGTAAGGGGTAAGCCGGTCCGGTACACCCAGGACATTTTCATTAGATTTCTGTATTGTTCTAAGTACTTTGCTGATAGCAATATGACATTATATCTTTGAAAAGTTAAAATCTGTAAATCCCGAGCGGATCCAAACTAGATTAAGTATGTATTACAGTCGCAACAATAAAAGATGCGGAAAACTTAAAATTTCCATTATCGAATATCATTAGACAGATGTTAGCGTGATTTACATTATGAACAGCGCCATCTATCGGTGAAATTGAATATACAATAACTATAGAACTTTAATCTATATATTATATCAAAGAAAGTCATGTTAGTTACACTATTTATAACTCAAGAACGGCCTAACCGATTCGGCTGAAAATTGGCGGAAAGGTAGCTTAGAACCAGTAAACGGACATAGGATACTTTTTATCCCGGTAGGTTAAGGTTAAGCAACGTTAGGTAAGGTCATTAAATAGATGGGTGAACCGATTTGTATGAAAGTGTGCATATCGGGTAGGTCTGAGAATAGGTCATACAGTATATTTCATACCGCTAGGTTAAGGTTAAGCTACATAAGGCAAGGTCATTAAATAGATGGGTGAACCGATATGTATGAAATTATGTGTGCATATCGAGGAGGTCTGAGAATAGGTCATAAAGTATATTTAATGCCGCTGATACCATGATTGACGAGGATATGTAGAACGAGAGGAGGGTGCACGAGAGGAGAAAGAGGGAGAGGGGATTCGAGAAGGGGGCGATGGGGTGAGGGATCGGGGGAGTTAGGTGGAGTAAGGGGGGAGTGAGAAGGAGCCAGTTCGTAGAAGAGAGAGGTGGAGAGGGTTCAGAGAGGGGATAACAGGGTAGGAAGAGGGGGAGTGTGACGGAAACCGAAGCGGGAGGGGGAAAGAGAGAGGAGAGAAAGAGCATATAATTAGATTTTTTTTTATAAGAGAGAGAGATATGGAGAGAGATAAATCTAGGGAGGAGGGAGAAAAGGGGAGCAAAATGTAATAAAAGCGCGGGCGGAGCTGCACGGGTCAGCTAGTATATAATAAAAAAGACAAACCCGCTGAGTTTCTTGCCGAATCCTCTCAATATCGGCCGCGTTCGTTCCGGTGGTAGTAACAAACCAAACCGTTAAACGAAGTTTGATTGTCGAGGCTCCTTTAGGATTACTAAAAAAATTTACTACTTGAAAATATCATTGTATTTTTTCTGTAAAATATACATAGATGTATTACCCATAATTGTTTCAGATTTTTTTAACATTTTGTGTATCAGCCAAAAACTACTTGACATAAACCAAACTAAAAATCTGTTTTGAGATGTGCAAATGAAGCCCTTTCATATGATACCCCACTCGATATAGTAGTCTCACTTTGAAATTTTGATGACCTATTTCGACACCCACTAAAAAAAAGAAAAAAAACCTTTTTTTTTATTTGCTATAAGTTTAGGTAAGTAAGATCTAAAACTATTCCAAGTTTCAAATCGTTAGCGTTAGTGGTTCCTGAAATGTGTAGGTGTGACGGACAGACCGACAGACGAACTCTCACCATAGGGGTTTCTTTTTTACCTCTTATACCTAAGAGGTAAAAAAGGAACCCCTATGGTGAGACTTCGTCTTCTTTTTCATACCTGAAACCCTAAAAAAGTACTTCATTATCCCTTAGGCCTCCTTACATCATAGAGAACTCTTCATTCAACACATCATTATTTTATTTACATATACTTTTTTCGGCCAATATTTTCTTTCTTGCCATTCTCATTTAATAGTACCTATATCCACCACCCACAATACCTATTTCTGTGAAGTACATAATGTGTTCGTAGTGGTCATAAGGTCGAACTACCATACCTTTCTCAGTATGATAAGTGGTGAAATTGGCATTCCATTCCATTCCATTTTGTTCTATTTATCTCTAATATAAACTACTGATTATTTTAAATATATTTTTTTTTGTTTCAATTATTTTTGATTAGTTATTAGTTTTTTTTACTTTTGTTATAACACATTGGCAGGTGGACTACACTCATATTATATTTTATTTTTTCTATTTTATTATTAGTTTATTCAAATTTTTATTTATTATTTTTATATATTTTTTTTTATTGTTAAATATATTATATAGATTGGTAGAGATTATGTCTGATTATGACAGTTGTTTAAGTGATAACGATTCTTTTTTAACAGCGGATGGTAGTGATAATCATAGTACTTCTAGTATATCCCCGTCACTATCTGATAATCTATTGTCAACTTTCTCTGATGTCTCTAAGAACTTCAATGTAGTTCATATCAATGCCCAAAGTATTCCGGCTCACTTTTCCGATATGCTGGCAAGCTTTGACTGTAAAAATATCCATGCTATCCTAGTTTCCGAATCTTGGTTAAAACCATGTCTTCCTTCTACTTTATACACACTCCCCGGATTTACACTCATTAGAAATGATCGGTCGGTTGGTCGTGGTGGCGGTGTTGCTATATATCTAAGAGCAAATATTCCTTTTTCTATTATTGATTCGTCAGTGCAGCCACCGCCATCAAATGCCGGTGAACATCTATTTTTAGAAGTTACCTTACAACACTCTAAAATTCTCCTTGGTGTTTATTACTGTCCGTCCTTAAATATTAACTTTTTCTCCTCTTTTGAGTGTATTCTAGAAAACTTGATTCCTTCTTACAGTCACAGCATAATCATGGGTGATTTTAATACTTGCTTATTGAAACAAGATTCTCGCTCTTCTACTCTCCTTTCTGTTTTAGAATCCTGCAACTTGTCTATACTTCCTCTTAATCCTACTCATTATACCCCGAATTGTAATCCATCGCTGCTTGACCTTATATTTGTATCGTCACTGGATCATGTTGCTAAGTATGGTCAGTGGTCAGCGGATGCGTTTTCTTATCACGATCTTATCTTCCTTTCCTACAAAGTTCGACCACCCAAGGCTAGGGCTAAAATTCTCTCGCAGCGCAATTTTAGTGGTATGGATGTGGATAGACTTCGCGAGGATGCCACCAATATTGACTGGAATCCTTTGATGATTTCAGATTCTCTAGATGATAAAGTTAATATATTTGCATTGAATTTAATTCAACTGTATGATGTGCACGCTCCTATACGCCAAATAAAAGTTAAACATCTACCGGCACCTTGGCTTTCTGATGATATTAGGCTACTTATGAGCAGGAAAGTTTCAAAAAAATCGAAATACAAAGCTATATCCAGTGAGACCAACAGGCTGAATTACATTGCTGCTAGGAATCACTGCAACAAGGTGTGTAGGAATGCACAGCGCCAGCACATTCACACTTCCGTGCAAGATGGAAATCCAGCTAAGGTCTGGAAATTTCTTAGATCAATGGGAGTTGGTAAATCTCGCCAAGATACTATTCCTAAAAACTTAGACATTAATCATCTTAATCAACATTTTTCAGCTTCGTCTAATTTTGATAATACTACTAAATTAAGAACGTTAAATTATCTTTCATCAATTCCATCTCCCGATTACTCTCCATTTGTCTTCTGTCAATTTTCTGATTGTGACGTTAAAGAGAGTGTAGAATCAATTACATCTAACGCGGTTGGTAGTGATTCTATTAGCCGTAATATTATTCTTCCTATCCTTGCTGAAATCCTTCCCATTATTACTCACATCCTAAATTATTCAATTTCCACAGGCCAATTTCCATCTTGTTGGAAAGAAGCCCTAATAACACCCTTACCCAAAAAGCCTCATCCCATATCCTATTCCGAATATCGTCCTATATCGATTTTACCTTTCCTATCCAAAGTTCTTGAGCGTCTCGTCCATAATCAGTTGCGGAATTTCCTGATCAAGAACTCTCTCCTTAATACTTTTCAGTCTGGTTTCCGCCCTGGTCATAGTACCGTTACCGCTCTTGTAAATATTACGGATGATATTAGATCAGCCATGGATAACGGTAACTTAACCATCCTTACTCTTTTAGACTTTAGTAATGCGTTTAATACCGTTGACTTTGATGTCCTACTTGGTGTTCTAAGCTCTCTTAACGTATCTCCAGCAGTGATTGACTGGTTTCGTAATTACCTGTTTGGCCGTCGACAGCGTATTCGCATTGAGGACTCTTACTCTTCTTGGTGCAGTACTACTGTTGGTGTACCACAGGGTGGCGTGCTTTCTCCTTTACTCTTCGCTATTTTTATTAATTCTATCTCTAATCGACTACGTTCATCCTACCACCTTTATGCGGATGATCTCCAAATATACACTCATATGCCTTTGGATAAGATGTCGGAGGCTATTGATACCACCAATACGGATCTTATGGAAATTAGTGAATGGAGTAAAGCTAATGGTTTAACTGTGAATCCGTCAAAGACTCAAGTCATTATTGTTGGCAGTTCTAGGATGACATCGCGTATTCAATGGGCACAACTTCCTGCAGTAGTATTTGATGGCACCACAATTCCAGTAAGCAAAAAAGTAAAAAACTTAGGCATTTATATTGACATGAATTTAACCTGGGGCCCACAACTTCAGGAGGTCAGTCGCAAACTTTTTGCATCTGCAGGCTCGTTGAGAAGATTACGTAACTTTCTACCTATTTCTACTAAAATTGCGCTTGTACAATCACTTTTACTTCCTTTACTTGATTATGCTGATGCCAGCTATCTTGATCTTACTGAAGACCAGTTGAACAAACTCGAGCGGCTTCAAAATTTTTGCATACGATTCATATTTGGTCTCCGTAAATATGATCATGTCTCCGAATTTCGTGCAAAGCTCGGGTGGTTGCCAATTCGACTTCGCCGGAATACACATATTTTATCGCTTTTATACAGTATTCTATTCAATCCCATAACTCCTTCATATCTTAAAGGTCGTTTTGAATTCTTGCATTTAACACATTCTAGGTGCTTGAGGTCATCAGAGAATTTAGAGTTGCAAATACCAGTGCATTCTACAAGCTATTTTGACAAATCCTTTTCAGTTCAGGCTGCCCGCCTGTGGAATGCTCTGCCTGTTCCTATTAGACGTGCTCAGACTCTGTTATCATTTAAACAGATGGTAAAATCGCACTATTCTTCAACTACAAATTAGACATAATTGTTACCATGTTCTACGATTTATTACACATAATATATATATATATATATACATACATATATATAATATAATGTACAAGAATAATTATACATATTACATATAAGTATAGTATTGAGTTTATATTTATACTGTTGAGTATATTTATATATATGCATATAAGTTTATATTTGTGTGTCCTATGTATATGTTTGTAGTACACCACCAGCTGCCCATTTATTCTGATTGTGTTTCTCCTGCAAAATGGTTGTCTGGAAGAAATTGCTTATAGCGATAAGACCGCCATTTGTACATTTTATGTTTTAGTTCTAAGTTTATATTGTAAATATCTTCTTGGTGTACAATAAAGAGTATTCTATTCTATTCTATCATTATTAACGAGAAATTCATTTTAAAATAATGTAAATAATAATAATAAATGTAATTATGGCAAGTGACGCCGGCCTTTGCAATAGCCTAGCTTCTAGTTTAGCCCATCAAATGGTCAACGACATAGACTTATATAATCTTGCCATGTACTACTTACAATAGTTCCTACTCCTGTCGAGGTCAACTGCCATTTTTTCACCATCTTAGCAGTTGATCCCGGGAGGTGTTCTACACACCATTTATTTCTTAAAAAGGGCCTCTACGTGTTGGATCTGTCCCCACGCAAGCCTCTAAAATGTCCGGGAATAACCCGTGAATAAAATTCCATGAGAGAATAATAATAATAATGTAATATTTCATGACCAGCCGGAAGACGTCCACTGCTGAACATAGGCCTCCTTCTTGGAACGCCACAATGAACGACAAGATTGCCTATTTGTATCCACCGGTCTTCTGCGACTCCGGGTTACTGTGTTTTATCGGTTTTGGTAATTTATCATTTTTCTCATCATTCGTTTGGTCTTCCGTCCCATTTTATCTCCCGCAACGTCGCCGACGAGCATTTAGTAGGGAGATGCACAGAAGGCACTCCCCCGTGTATCTAGTCATATTTATTTTGGCCCCCTGGACGATGGGGCCAAAGAAGGGCCAGGAGTCACACACTTGTCTTTCTTTATCTTTAAATAGTAGATATATAAAACAAAATCGCTCCCGCTGTTTGTCGGCGTAGATCTTTTAAACTATGCAACGGATTAATCAGTTTTCAGCAATAAATTGTGATTTAAGAGGAAAGTTTATATTTAGAATACCCGTGCGAAGCCGGGGCGGGTCGCTAGTTTGGTATTAAAAGCATAAACTATAAAATTTCCATTCCAAGTAACAAGCTATTGCTATTATTGTATTGAAGGCCGCGAATCTACGGTAGAGCTGTAATTATGAGACAATTCGCGTCACGCAAATTGCAATGTGACTATTTCTTATTGTTGGAATCCATAATGAAATAGCCAATGAATGTGATATTTTTAATTGTAATCTTGTTAAATTTAAGAATCATGTTAGCAAAATGAAGTCTCTTTCCTCCTGTTAAAATTGCTTTTTAATATTGTTTAATTTAATACTATTTATATTTTTTACTAGCATTTTATCTATTTATTGAAATCCATTATATTTACAAGTCTATACCAATTTTTTTCAATCATTTTATTGTATATTGTTAGGTACTTTTATTTAAAACTAGCTGACCCACGCAGTTCCGCCTGCGCTATTTTTACCTTAACTAAACTTTTAATAACAGACATTCGCATCGAATACATAACCTCCTTTTTATAGTCGGTTAAAAACTGAGACCCACTTTTTACTTGCTCTCCGAAGCACGGACCCGTTTAGTTCAAATGGCGTTAAACGGTCACCCATCTATTTAATTACCTTACCTAACGTTGCTTAACCCGATCGATTACAAAACCATGATAACAACCCTTTATGAGTGTTCCCTTACTAATATTTATTATATTATAGAGAAAAATTGATAAAATCGGACCAAGCGTATAACCAAGTACCCATTTTGACTTTAATCCCCTCTCCCAAAAGAACCGTGCTAGATTATGGGATAAAAAGTATCCTATGTCCTACCTCGTAGTAAGATCTCAAATCATGCCAAGTTTCATTTGAATCCATTCAGTAGTTTCGGCGTGATGCGCAGCCGTGATACAGACAGACAGACAGACAGACCAGACAGACAGACAGACAGACAGATAAAAATTAAAAAAAAATCATTTTCGGCCTCAGTATCGGTTATAGAATGCCCTCCAAATATAATTTTCAAAATATCTTCAATGTACAGAATTGGACCTGTTACAGTTTTATTATATAAGTATAGAAGTATAGATATCCTTAATTTTTGTTAGGTACTTTTATTTAAAATGAACTTTGAAACTGAACATTATTGAATGTTGTGTGCAGTTGTGTAGAACGTCGGATTTTTAACGATTTTATGAATTGATAATTCTGTAATGTGTAATCTGATTGTTTGTTACTGTACTTATTCAATAAAATAAAATAAAATCACGTAAGTTTTAATCTTAATACGCAATATTCTCTAAAACATTACTTATCTAAATGTTTAATTAATTATGTCTTTCTGGCCGATAAGCCAAGCGTAGCGAGAAAGAGAGATTAAAAGATATATTCTTTTTGACTGTGGGCTTATCGGAACACTACGCTAAGACCACAGCGGACAATCTTCCACTTCCAAGATCAGCCATCTATGCGGGAGATATTATAGTGCACAAGTGCTTGCGTAGACACAAGTGCACTCTCTCTTCCTTTACTCTCACAATCTCCAATCTCAAGACCCCGGTCTCGAGGCGAGGCCGAAAACAAAATATTAACAACTAAAAAGTATAAAATTATTTAAATATTATTGAAGTTGGTGTTGACGTACCTACTGTGTGTTTTATACTTTTTTTGTGATATTTTCATATATAAAGATTGAACCATCGGAAACGGTAAAATTGTCTAGGTAGGTTATGATCACATTATCATCTACATAGTTGTACATAATTCATGGTTCTTCAGGAACACTTTATCCGGTCGTAATGATATTTGCATGCAATCATTATATAGTATAAAAAAGTAGTCTCTCGAATAAAAAAAGAATCATCGAAATCGGTTCGTATTTGTCAGAGTAATGTAATGGAGAACATAAGTTTTATGGTTTTTACCAGATAAATTCCTCCACATCGTTCATGGTTCTCCAGGAAGTTCTTTTCCGGTTGTGATAAATATACAGATTCATTACAGTAGTTCCTTCTTTGGAATAAAAAAGTCTCATTGAAATTGGTATATATTTGCCAGAGTTATGACCAGTTTTGTCAAAGCGATAAAAACATCATCTTTTAGGCATTCCTACAGTTTTATCTGAGGCACCATTCTAGTTTTTTCAGGAACAACTTATTCATACGCAATATTTTTTTTATGGGACCCAATCAGTGGATCGGCCTATCCGTACAATAAGATTTTTTCAAATCGGTTCATAATTGCCAGAGCTATGCGCGAACTACATAAAAATATATATATATATATATATATATACAAAGCAAACTAAAATCCGTTGCGTGCCGTGCGTGCGATGCGTCCGGCGCGTGCCAATGGACGCGCACCTTAACAGAGTAGTATTAGGACGCAGTCGCCGTCAGTAGGGTACAATTTTCTTCCCCATATATCGTTTTTTATCGATAAATCGAAGACGAGATTTTTTTTATAAATATCGATACTTTTTGGAATTTCCAACATCCCTAGAGTGCGCGGTTGTTTGTGGGTCCCGCGCGGCGGGATGCGGTAGCCCGCGGTTTATACCGCGCCGTGAGTTCCTAGCCTTAGTATTAGGTATTTAAAACTAATTGCGTTTATGAATTTGCATTTTACGAGAAAAACATTTTTTTAATGTAGGTACTATTCTGTTTTTGAATAAATAATAATCTACAAAATAAAAGAACATCTGATGTCTTCTATTTTATAGATTTTTTTTCAGAAACATTTCAGAAACACAATAATATACTTAATTAAAAAATGTTTTCTCATAAAACCTCCGTAGAACATAATATAGTAGATACATAATTATAAAATTAAATCTAAAATTTCTTAAAATTCTAAGTTTGCTAAGCACGAGAAGTCCACGCCGTATTTTTTTTAATAATTTGTTAAACAAATTAAAAGACTTAAAATTCTAAGCTTGCATGAGTTGGACAGTTCAAGCCCGTGGAAATAGAATCATGATAAAGACGCCACGAAATTGAGGAATAGCAGGAGAGATGGAACATTTCTAGTACTTAGTTCCATTAAAATTTGTTCCATCGAACTAATAGGAACACACCCTACAAATCTTCCGGATTTGTTCAGCAGTGGACATCTGTCGGCTAGTGACGCCCAGCAGTTTCATTTCTGATAGCCAGGGCTTCCTCTCAATTCTACGATTATTTATTTCCTATACGTATTATACTGTCCCAGCAACAACTTTGTGTAATTGTTTCTTACTGGCTAGGACAATGCAGGCTAATCACCTGATTGTCTGTAAAGTAAGATCCATGCGTCGGATGTGCATGTAAAAAGTCGGTCCTGCGCTTGATCTCCCCGGTCGTGTCGGTCTTCCGTCACATTGTGAGAGGGAAGAGAGAGTGCACTTGTGTCTACGCAAGCACTTGTGCACTATAATATCTTCCATGTAGATGGCTGATCTTGTGTAAGATTGCAGCTGCCGCTGTCTCAGTACGTACTATTTTGCCTCTCTACTTGGAGCTCCAATCGTAGGCATGTGGACTATACAGTTTGATTTTTTATGCAGTGCGTATTTTTTATCACGTAATCAAGTATGGTTAATAGATCATATATAAATAATAAAAAACATGTTTATTTTTAAAAAACATGTTTCACCACAAAATTACGGAAAATGTATTCACCATGCGCACGGCAGTGATAGGAGGCAGGTGAGGTCAAGCGCGAGGAGACCGCGCGTGACCTCAGCAAGCGGCAAATCCCCGTGACCAAGATCATTGCGCTTTTTGTGTATACTTTCAAGAGCAGTCATTTTGATACTTTTGTACCAAAGTAGGTAAAACCATACAACCAACTCGAATATTACCATAAAAACAAGCAAAAAAAAAAAAGAAAAAAGTCGCATCTTTATTTTTTAACAGTTAATAAATATGCCAAAATGCATTATAAATATAGTTAATTTGTATAGAAAATATATATAAAATATGCTACCTACCTGCAGCCCTACTATATTTAGACATTTTATCATTGTGAGGTCTGCAATTTCGCTATACGACATTAGGTATATTAGTTAATTTTAAGAAAATAATTGTCGGTCGAAAGCATATGCATGATTTGGTGAACATTTTGCTCACTATTACCGATCTATCCTTAAATTTCAAAGTAGTTAAATGTTATTGATTTTTATATTTTACATTACATTTTTACATATTGGATCACAATATTCGTTACTACGAGGGCACCTACCTGGACGGTGTCTAGCAGAATGTTGTGGTAAGAGTTGAAGTGGCTGTTTTCACGACTCTCTACGCTGAATTATCTATTCAAGACCGCAACACTTCCCCGTTTCAAAGTCAAGGACTATATATCATAAATAGCTCATTTCAATACGAGGAAGTTGACTTAAAACGACAACAAATGAAGATATATATTTTTTTAATCTTCAGTTTTATTAGGTGGTAGGTTCCATGTACAAGGAACCGTCTAGGTAGCACCACCAAACCTGCCTCTCTTAAAATATAACATGACAATAAATTTTAGCTAAATGATTGGTTAACTCATACTTTTTAAGCATTAGTAAATCTCATCTTCAATCTTAGGATTGACAACAAAATAGCAGAACTAGTGTTGTTGTGACGGTAATTTTTTTAAAATAGCTTTTAAGGTTTGTGATATGCTGCAATTTAAAAAAGAAACATTATTTATATGGTCCACTTGAAGATGGTAAACTTTTATGTATTTCATTATTTCAACATATCATGTTGTCAATATTTCTCATTCTCCCCAAATTAATTACCAAACTACATTTGTAAATTTATTACATTTTATTTTATGAAATAAAAATATAAATTTAAATTTGAAATAAGATTTTATAATACGTATCTACGTGGAATAATTATATTTTACTAAATATTTAATTACCATGAGAATTTTATATGTACATACAATAGTATCCTTCATTAAATTCTGTGTATCTGTGCAGTGTAGACATATAAATATTAGTTAAAAATCACTTTTGTAACGATATAAAATTTGTTTTTTAACCGTTTTATATCATATAAATATGTTTTACAATCACCGTAATAATCTAGTACTCAGAACGATATACCATAGTGTGGCGTGTGATGTATTTTATATTGCATTAGGATATGCAGCAAATACCATACATCCTAATTTAAGGGATAAGCAGAATGATGACGAGGTGCTGTTTATTGCTCATAAGTACATGGCCGGTTACTTAACTAATTGGAATGTGGTATGTATTTTTTTTAATTCTTTTTATATACTGGGACAATCCACGCGAGGTCATTTGATCCTAAACCAGGCAGAGAGGCAGGCAAAATTGTTTTTCTTACTAAATCTATAGCCCCGAATGTCATCCAAAAACTGGTTATAAGATTGTAATTGGTTTTGTGACTGTTGGTGTTTGTAAGATTGGTTGTACCTGTGGATGAATAGCGCGATATTACTCTTCCTATAGATATAATCTTGTGTCAATTATGTCAAAATCATAGAGGTGTCATCGGCAAGTAACACTGCATTCGTTTTTTTGTATTATGTAAGATGGTTAATATAAATTAAGAACAAGAACGGACCTAGTATAGATCCTTGAGGGATACCCATTCCAACTGTAGACCCAGATGATTTCATCTCTTTTATTTGGGCAGTTTGTTGCCTATGTGCTATAAGTATAAGATTCTAATAGATTGACCGTTCTATCTCTGACTCCATAGGTGTGCTAGTTTAAGCAACAGCGTTTCATGATTTACGCAATCGAAAGCCTTTGAAAGATCACAAAAGATGCCAATCCTCTTAATTATAAATCATGTGCGTCTCCCCAAGCTTTTAATATATGAGAACTGATACGAATCATCCTTGGTGTCTCTTTTGCAAGGATTTGAGATTAATTAATTAATATATGCTTTGTAAACGCGAGTGTTTATTGCATGGTTTATTTGTCAGATTTAGGTGAGCCCACAGTCAGAGTCGTGTCATACTCTGCAGCAGAGCTACCACATTAAATACCGATTAATTATATCTTAAAATGGTGTACCTACGTCTAACGTACATAATGTACATATACTGGTTACAGATGTACGTATACTAGTTTACATAATAATAGATTGTTTGTGGCTCTGCTGATGCTGATTCCTGGTGGTCACTCGAGAAAAAATCTTTCCCATTGGTTCTTCGAGTGATGTGGCCTGCCCATTGCCACTTCAACTTATAGTTTCTGAGAGCTTTCTGAGAACTTTAGTTCTTTGGCGAATATGCTTATTTCGGATTTTATCGAGCAAAAAAACTCTGAGCATCTCTAAAAGGCTACCAGTTAGGGATCACGTCTAATCCGCAGATAGTCACCCGTGCGTATTTATTAACTTTTGCGTCAATTACCTATGTATATGTATATAAACAAAGGAACATAAAAACCACCTATGTTAAGCGCGTTCGCTGGCAAAAACGACTGCTAGCAAAATCTTGTAAAAATTATTAATAACTAAAATAGCGAATTAATAATAATAATAATAATAATAATTTATTTAAATTAACAGAATTATATTAAATTAACAGACCCCCGCGACTTCGTTCGTGCAAAGGTTAATGAAGAAATACCGACCACATTTCGAATTGGAATAATAATGATACTGTCCTGACAGAAAGAAACTCGACCCGATAACATTTTGCATGACATCCAACAACACTATGCCGAATGACACCATAACCCACTCTATGTTATTAGGGTTCCATACCTAAAAGGTAAAAAAGGAACCCTTATGGCGTGACTTCGTCTGCCTGTCTGTCTGTCATTATATATTTCTGTCTGTATATTTCAGTACCACTGGCGCTATCGATTTGATGCTTGGAACAGTTTTAGATCTTATTTATTTTATGTTATAGCGCTGCGTCCATTATCTGCGCCGTCCATTACGATGTGGGCGGCGCCGATAGTGGACGAAGCGCTATGTAAAATCATACAAAGCAAACTAAAATCCGTTGCGTGCCGTGCGTGCGGTGCATCATACTCGTATGAATGGGCTTCATTTGCATATTTCATAACAGTTCTTTTTGGTTTGTCTCGTAGTTTAAATTTTGTCTACAACCAAAAATGTCACAAAAAATACCGTTCCCCCCTTATCTCCGAAGTTTGTTAAGAAAAAATTTAATGATGTTTCTAAGTAGTACAGTTTTTAAGTAAACCTAATAAACTTCGACAAACAAACTTATTTTTGTGGTTGGGGTATTTCCTATGCAAAGAATGTATGGACCCCACGGTGCGCGAGTCAGACGCACTTGACCGGAGTTTTCTTTTTTTTTTTGTTTTGTTCGATTCGGTACCTATTTTTTTTCGCGGGGGATACTTCAAAGGTCCCCGGAAGCTGTAGGACTCGACCGGGGTATGTGGGATTTTTACCTACTAAAACCCCCACGGCTGTCGCATCGGAACATAAGAGGTTTTTTGCTATTTGAGTTACTAGAGGAATAGTAAAATAACTTTTCATACCACCTGCTCGATAATGTTGCATTATGTGTCATATAAAGATGACATAAAGTACTTCATTAAATCCCTATAGTCTAGACAATAATAATAATAATAATGTTGTACTAAACTCCCTTGGGTAATAATGTGATTTGAATTTCGAACGAGTGATTTTGGTTCGGTCATGCTCGCCATCGAAAAGTCTTTACTTGTGGCGGCTTCGTGTGGCGGGTCACCCCCTTCCCTCCAATATGGTTGAGGGGAGTGATGGCTGCTGCTCGAGTCAACTCGTGCGCGGGTGCTGCTTGGGGGGACTGGTCCGACTACTATCCCTTTGGCATTTTAGTTTGTTGTATTTTCGTCGTATTTTTTATTTTATTTGATATTTTGAACGGCAGGACACACTGTCGCTGGTGCTGATCTAATTGTAAAAAACAAACTTTGTTTTAAAAAAAAAAATTTGAAAAAATGACAAGCCCGCTGAGTTTCTTGCCGGATCTTCTCAGTTAATGCCGCGTTGTGATCCGGTGGTAGCTTTAAAAAAAAAAAACCGTTCACAAGTGCTAGCGTTAAGCCTATTTGAAATAAAAATTTTAAATTTTGAATTTTGAACGTCAAACGAAAATTCCTCAACACTTTTACCACAGGTATAATAAGTACTACTCTAAGCACAGCCTGCACGCAAACTCTTTTTAGACTCCTTCGTTTTGCTCACGATTCAATTTAACGCCCGCGACATAAGACACTACTTTATCCCCTTGGTGCATAAACTACTATTAATACGTGCAAAGAAAGTATAGCACCCTCGGTGCGCGAGTCAGACTCGCATTTGACCGGATTTTTTTTTGGTTCGATTCGGTACCTTGTTTTTTCGCGGGGGAAACCTTCTAAGGGTCCCCGCGAGCTGTGGGACTCGACCGGGGTATGTGCGATTGGCACATGAGAGGGGACCCCCGGGCTCCCCGGTGGGATCTCGATTCTGTACCTAGCTTCAGCGTCATAATATAAATTAGTTCCTTTTAAACCCTTTTAAAGGGTTAATTTGGATAAATTTGGTTGGGTTCAGTTCCGTTCGGTTCTGTTTCAGTCACGTTCTGTTTGGCATTCCAATCTTTTGTTTTTTCTCGGGGGGAAACCTTCAAAAGGTCTCCAGGACGTGTGGGGGTCAACCGGAGTACCTTACCCACTAAAACGACCGCGGCTGTCGCATGCAATAATTATAGGTAATAGAGGTCTATCTATATCTTTCTTTCTTCCATCCATTCTTCAATCAAAACATTGTTGTCTTCCGGCGTGAAGGCTACAGTAGGTACGCTGGTGAAATTACCGGACACAAAAACAATACCTATCTAATGTCTTAAGGGTCGGCAACGGGCAAGTGAGTGGTGTTGCTAGCGTGTATAGGCTGCGGTGATTGCTTACCATCAGGCGGGCCGCACGCTTGCTTGCCACCTTAGTAGTATAAAAAAAATAAGGTTTATGATATGCTGCTACTTTAAAAAACACTATTTATATGTCCATATAATGTTATTGTAGGTCAACTTGAAGTAACCTTTTTTGTATTTCATTATTTAAACATACCATGTTGTCAATGTTTCACATTCTCCCCAATTAATTACCAAACTACATTCGTAAATATAAATTTGAATTTGAAATAAGTTTTCATAACATGTGGAATAATTATATATATATATATATATATTTTTATAATTTTACTAAATCTTTAACTACCATGAGAATTTTATATGAACATACAATAGTATACCTACTCATTAAATTCTGTATCTCTGTGAAGTGTAGACATTTATATATTAAGATTTATTTATTTTATTAATATTAAAAATCACATTTTTAACGATATTGAATTTGTTTTTAACCGTTAAATATCTTTAAAATATGTTTTACAATCAGCGTAATAATCTAGTGCTCAGAACAATATACCATAGTGTGGCTTGTGATATATTTTATATTGCAATAGGATATGCATTAAAAACCATACGACCATTTAAGGGATATGCAGAATGATGATGAGGTGTTGTTAACTGCTTATAAATACATGACCTGTTTTTTTACTAATTGGAATGTGGTATGTATTTTTTTTTAATTATACTAATATCCTAGGACAATCCACGTGCGGTCATTTGATCTTAAACCAGGCAGAGAGGCAGGCTATAATTTTTTTCTTACTATATCTTAAAATATCTTTATTATACATAGGCCTATCGAGGGCATTTACATATTGTCAACTTTTTTACAATTACCACCAGATCACAACGCGGCCTCTACTGAATGTTGGTAGTTTTAAGATTGGTTGTGCCTGTGGTTGCATAGCGCGATATTACTCCCCCTATAGATCATCTTGTGTTAATTAACTGTCGACAAAATAAAATCATAGAGGTGGCATCGGAAAATAACACGGCATTCGCTTTTTTGTACTATGTGAGATGGTAAATATAAATTAAGAACAAGAATGGACTTAGTATAGATCCTTGAGGGATACACATTCCAACTGTAGACCCAGACGATTTAATCTCTTTTATTTGGCCAGTTTTTGCCTATGTGCTTTATAAGATAGATTATCCCGTCCTTGACTTCAAGATTACTTGTAGTCCTTGTACATATACGTTCCGGTCTAGTCGCACAAGTTTAGAGAGGTTTAATAGAGAAAACAATATTATTGTCTCCCTCTCAACCACCCCGCTCCAGCAGAACGGCAGACACCTCATTCTTGTCCGTGCGCTCACGGCGTTCGCACGAGTTCAAACTTCAAATACAAAAGATCTTTGAAATCATGAAAAAAGACTAAAATAAATAAGAAAAGTAAAGGAAGTCATAAAACTAATAGTGGAACATTGTTCGTGTCGCTGTTAACGAAGATTTATACTCTCGAGCTAAAGTGTACCCTTTGAATTCATTGGGAATCACTAATGTTTATTATCCGTTGAATTCTTCGGATATTATTGTGCCCATGGATGAATTCATCCATGATTGTGTCTAAATATCATCCTGCCTGCCTGCTGCTGCTGCACTGCTGTACCTCCTGTACCTGCGAAGATTTCTACGCTCGATCTGAGTTTGTGTACTCTTTGCATTCATTGGGAAGCACTAATTTTTATTATCCGTTGTATTCTTCGGATATTATTTTGCCTAATTATCACAATGTCCTAAATATGACAATTGGATTCATCGCAAATCGTGCAGCTTATCTGTTGTATTCTTCAGATAATGCATTTTTTCTTCGTGTCCTAACTACCCGCATTATTTTCTACAAGTAAGTAAGTATGTCTATTTTAGATAAAAGCGAATAAATATTCGCTGGTGATGTACCCTCAATTATGATTAAAAAAAAAAAAAAAACAATGCAAAGATACCTAATGGTATTCCTTGGTCAAATGTAAGCTTCGCGCTGAAACGGGATTTGTGCTCGAAGGTGCGGAGGCAACAAAGCACGGTAACAAATGTCACATAATAGTCCCTGATCAGATGAGATTTTTGTTCGTGATGCGGAAGGAATCTCTAACGAAGTTGATTCACTTGGTTTTATGTATCTGAAAATTTATTCCTCAATTTGTAATAGCTACTCTGAACCTGGAGATTGGCACCATGCTAATTGATAGTTGTAAGTCTATTAGTCAGTAAAGCTCTTTTGGCTTCAGGGAAGGTGGACAAGCCTATACATCATAAAATAATAATAATAATAATAATATCCGTACTCTAAACGAAGGGGTCAACTCTTGGCTTATTCTCACTATGCCGAAACTGATACCAGTAGGTCGGTTATCATTCAACTGATCGATCAACCCTTGACAGATCCCTTTAAAGATAGTGTAACAGATTTATTTCTTTTTTGTTAGATTTTATGGAGAAAATCTAGGCAATTATAAAAAAAAAAAAAAACAGGTAGATATATGATTAAAAACCAGTAGTAAGTTAAGTTAATACTTGCCCAGATTTCATACTTACTGTAAGTTTAAACGGGAAAGGCTCCGAAGACCTAAGTTGAATCCTAGCACCAGCATGATGGCCAGAACTACACTGACATAGTCCGTGGACTGAAACCAGTGAGGTTTTTAATGAGCACTCTAACCGCCGCCAGCGCGGCGTCGAGGACTGCCATCTTCACCGCTTGACTGATTGCCGACCGTGTCCGCCACGAGTCACAGCACCGTTATGCAACTCAATCTATCTCTCAGTTTAATCACTAATTATTATTAATATAAATGTTTATTTCGAAAACTTGTAGTAAAGTAAGTTTTATTCTGGGCTCCATAATTTTGCTTGTTTTTTCCCGCAACAGTTAAACTCAAATACAAAATAAAAACAATTAAAATAATAATAATACTAAAAAAAAAAAAAAGCAAATCGTCTGCACCTTTTTAGACTTATTTCGGCAAGTCCCATTACACTATGTAGGTCACTACATTGTGACAATGTACGTTGTACTATGTCGCTTGAGCAAGTTAGATACTTAGCTCCTGCTTAAATGAATGTTCTAACTGTGTGAAATGTGTGAACTTTTTTTTTTAGATGAATATATTCTTCAGATTTTCACGGACGCCTTTCTAACGAGTGGCATACTCCTCTGCACTCAAACCTTAAAGTTGAAGCGTAGCAATTGGTTTGAAAAACTGGTGAGCATTGGTCCACATTGAGTGTGTTAAAACGAATGGTAATCCATTGATTTAGTCTCTGGAGACAAGAAAAATTGTGACTATCGTGTGTATACCTAATACCACTGCCTTTTCTTATTAACACAGAATAAGCAGTTTATTACCCTAGCTAGTATTAGGATAGGCTAATATTTGGAAGTGAGGTGCACATATTAACAAACTCATTAGTTCAAGTATAAGTTTATTATATTATGCAGGCCGATATAATAGTAATAGGATAAACAAAGACACAGAACAAGAGATCGGGTGTAAACAATTATAATAATATATGTATAACAACATTAAAAGAATAATATTAAAAGAAAAAATATTTTGAATAACATAGGGTACCCTCATATATATATATAAAAAAAAAAACAAAAACAGGTAAGGGCACAAAAATACAAATGTAATTTTTTTTCCAAGACTATTTTTTAGCGATAACGATCGAAATGAGGCATTTATTATATATCGAATATAGGCCATATTCATGATCCTCAAAGTTAGTTGCAGATGGAGATTTTATAAAAAAAAAAGGCTGGGAATCGTAATAACCATTACCAAAATTATTACAAAGGGCTGTCATATAATAAAAGTTGACCTCTAAGAGGCCTTTATCTTATTTTATGAGTCTCATTATAGGCTCCGTGGCGCAGCGGTAAACCACTTGTTTTGCAAACCGGAGGTCGCGGGTTCAAATCTGTGAAATCCCGTGGAGAGTAACCACTTTATATACTTGTTCATTGCTGGGTTGGACAATGCAGGCCGGTCATCTGATTGTCTGTAAAGTAAGATGATCCAGGCGTCGGATGGGCTTGTAAAAGGTCAGTCCTGCGCCTGGCCTCTCCCCAGTCGTGCCAATTTTTCATCTTAACGAATTGTGAGTGTAAACGAAGATAGAGTGCACTTGTGTCTACGCAAGCACTTGTTCACTATAATATCTCTCGCGTAGAAGGCTGATTTTGTGAAAGATCGGCCGCTGTGGTCGTATCAACCAGAAGGGCATTTATATTATTGTTTTATAATTTATGTACACACAGTAACAATAAAGGAAAGAAGAAATATAGGCAAGATACTATTCTTTACTACAAAGGCACAGCTTATTTCAGAAAGTTCTGCCTTTAAAAGTTCTATTATTACCTAATATTATAGACATAATTTTTATTATGAGCCTCAAATGTAATTAATATCTACGCTTGTGTTCGGTTCCCGTATATTATCTGCAGTCTCAGGCTTTTTGCTTTCTATACTCTGCCCGGATGAAATTAAATGCCTAGGAAAATCTTTCCATCTTATATTTTGGAAATGTTAATAAGGCTTTATTAACCTGATTAGGATAAACCCTAATAACTTGATTAGGAGTTTTCCTATTATAGTCGTCTTAACCGTGGTACACCATCTTTAAATCCTGAAAATATTTACTTATATAGAAATTATTTCCAAAGCATTCACTACACTGCCATCTTCCTCTAGCAGCATATTTGTTGTTCTGGTATGTTTTCGAAGACAACACATACAACGATCAGCTTTTGCAGAAGTTATTCTCTCTTGTTTCACAGAGAACTTGTAAAATAAGTCTAATTTCAAGCAAAGAACATTGATTTTATAATGATATTAACGTCTCATCTCTGATAAGTTTGTTAATAAGTAGTTTTTATAAATTCTATACTTATTTGAAGAGTAACAAATTAGCTATTTCTTTGATATACATAAACCAAATAGGCAATATTATTAAAAGTTTTAAATGTTTCTTTCAAGGAATCTGTAAACTGAAACCAATATTTCCTCGCTATGACATTGCATAGAATCTAATTACTATATTACATAGAACCATAATATCTTTGGTTACTTATAAAACATTACTTACAGTAGCTGATTTTATTAGTTTAGAAAATATTATTCAAAACTTAAAAGTACATAGCTATACCGTTAATTCTCTGCCTGTAGAATAAACAAAAGCTAAACTATTAGAATATATCAAACGTAAGGCCAGTTACAGACTTAAAACCTTAGGAATTTCTAAGGAGATGTCAAACCATTTTAAATATGCATCAATTCATTCGAAGACCTGATATTTGTCTGGCACCAACACTAACTTTTCAGTTATATCCTCCATGATATGGTCTTATCTTGTCACTCTAGCCACTGTCCTATGTATCGAGGGTTCGATTCCTAGCTTGTGTCTGGGTGTTGTTTATCTTTTTAGTTTATATTTACAAGGAGGAAAGGTATTATATACCTTCACTACTAATACTTATTAGTATCGGTTGTCTGGTTGCCATGACGCAAGCTCTACCGTATTTGGATTGTCTCAAAATATTATTTTAAGTATATTATTAATTTATATAATAAATTTATCAACATCTTCTCAAACCATGGGACGATGAACATATAAAAAAGTGATATTATTAAACAGCACATTGATGCTTCTATCTTTACTACTTACAGTAGATACGAGGAATGAAGTCATGACTTCAGCGGCTGTCCAGAAAGGCTTTATTATTAAAACCATTATAAAACTGTTTTCAGGATGGTCTGCACAATTAGCAAGCAGTCTCTAAGTTTCTATAATGGACCTCAATTGCTACTTGGGTAACAATGTCGGAATTAATTGTTCAACAATGTTAAGGTAAAAGTTTAAACTATTGAATAGATAAATAATTAAAATAAATATATTTAAAGAAATATATAAATATCAGAAATCATTAAATATATAAACATAACTATAGTAATTAATTTAAATGTATGTATGCATTTTGCAATTTCTACTTTGGTTTTATTATAACTAATAGCTTAATCATCAAATTAAGAAAACTTTATCTCATCCTGGAATCTCATTAAGTGCAACATTGATTTTTTATCTCTAAACATCTACAAGTAATCTTGAAGTCAAGGACGGGATAATTAAGTGATCAAACGAACTTACCTTAAGTGAAGTTCGATCCTAATTATCCAGTCCTTGACGAAAGATTTAAGGTCCCTCCCTACCCTAAATGTCCCTGTTGAATCAATGTTGCAGCTGTATTTCATTTTACTCTAAAGATAATGAGGTGTCTGCCGTTCTGCTGGAGCGGGGTGGTTGAGAGGGAGACAATAATATTGTTTTCTCTATTAAACCTCTCTAAACTTGTGCGACTAGACCGGAACGTATATGTACAAGGACTACAAGTAATCTTTCGTCAAGGACTGGATAATTAGGATCGAACTTCACTTAAGGTAAGTTCGTTTGATCACTTAATTGACCGCTCTACCTCTGACTCCATAGCTGCTGTAGTTTAAGCAACAGCGTTTCATGATTTACGCAATCGAAAGCCTTTGAAAGATCGCACAAGATGTCAACCCTTGTCTTGTGAGTCGGTGTGACTCCCCACACGTTAAATAAATTATGTTTATTAGAAGTCTGGTACATGACAAACTATTCCGACCGGCAAGTGAGATTATATTTAAAACTGGCTGACCCACGCAGCTCCGCCCGCGCTGTGTTTATGTTAACTAAACTTTGAATAACAGACATTCGCATCGAATACATAACCTCATTTTTTATAGTCGGTTAAAAACTGGGACCCACTTTTTACTTGCTCTCCGAAGCACGGACCCGTTTAGTTCAAATGGCGTTAAACGGTCACCCATCTATTTAATGACCTTACCTAACGTTGCTTAACCCGATCGATTACAAAACCTTGATAACAACTCTCTATGTGTGTTCCCTTACTAATATTTATTATATTTTATAGAAAAATTGATAAAATCGGACCATGCGTATAACCAAGTACCCGTCTATCTAATAATATCGAGTTTATAGTGAGTGCTACAACCGCAACATAAATTGTTAATAGTATTATCAGTCAGAATATGTTTGTTATTAATTATTTGCGATTATCATAAAACTCATTGCTGTTTCAAAGGAAAAGTCAATAGAAAGTCATCAACCCGTAAAAAAAGTAAGTAACTTATCTCCGTTAAGTTTGTCTAGGACAAAATATACGAGTAATTATAGGTAATAAATGTCTGTCTATATTTTACAGGAAAAATAAAATATTGATGTTTTGCGTTTTTTTTCTTTGCTGTCTGAGGCGTTAGACGAATAGTAAAATAGCTTTAATACATCCAAAGAAGTTTTGAAACCCTCGATGCGCGAAAAATTACCTCCTCATTCTATTCTATTTCGTCCGCATTGAGGCATCAAGCAGAGGTTTGTTACGAGATCTTATAAGCTAAAGCGAAAATAAATCCCAAGGAAGCGATCAAAGATTGTAACGACCATCTCAGAAATTATTCCAATTAATAATAATAATAGCCTTTATTAACAATCTAATAAAACACGTATTACATAATTTCATTACATATTTGACACCGGTAGTTCACAGATTGTCTTGCTTCACAGCATAGGAAAAGGCATTATTCCAATTACTAATTAGTAAATGTTATTATAATATTAATGAATTCCATATAAAGTATAATTGCAGATAATGTAGAGGGTATATTAATTTTTAAACGACGACGAGTTAGTATAGTATTATCAAATCTCCTTCGGAGTCGCTGGACGCTCGGGGTGTGGGCCCTTTGAGCGTCCATTGAGTGCGGCGGCGACTCCGAGGAGGACGGCGGCGGGGTTGCGACCCCCGTCCCCGTGAGCACCGTGACTGGTTCCCGGGGGGCTACAATGCGCCCCCCGGCAGCGGGACTGAGGGGCCCCTGGTGCAGATCCCACCGGAGAGCCCTGGGGTCCCCCCTCTCATGTGCCGATGCGACAGCCGCGGGGGTTTTAGTGGGTAAGAATCCCACATACCCCGGTCGAGCCCCACAGCTCCCGGGGATCTTTAGAAGATTTCCCCCGCATCAATCTGGCTATTTATTTTATTTTGACATTGAAATAAATTGTCATTTTGTTTCATTATTAATTACTTATTATATTATTATTTTGTGCAGTATTATTATTTTTTAAATTATCATTATCAATATTGTAAGCCCAATTGGGTATGCTGCAGAGGATCTAATGTAAAATATAGACCTAAGACCTTTACCTATAACACCTGCAACAACAATAAAGTAAATTTGATTTGAAATACTGTGCCACTTGAACCACTAAGCCTTGTATATATAATGTGTGTGTACGCAAAATAAATTCTTATTCTATGTTGATTGGAATTATAATACTCATCTCTTGATCTGTTGATGAGTATTATCCGGAAGACGTTTACTGGTGAACCTACCTAGGCATCCCTCTGGGAGCGCCAGACTGGACGACAATTTGCTATTTGCGTCCACCGGTTACTTGCAGCGCCCACAATATCGTCAGTCCACCTAGGGGGAGGCCTGCCTACGCTGCGTCTTCCGGTTCGTGGTCATCACTCGAGAACATTTCTTCCCCATCGGTTCTCCGAGCGATGATCCTGCCACTTCAACTTTTAGTTAATGAGAGCTTTCTAAGAACTTTAGTTTTTCGGTGAATAGACTTATTTTGGATTTTATCGAGCACTCGAGCGTAGATCTCTCGATAGCTCATTGTGTGAGCTTCTCTAAAGGTTAGGGACGACGTCTCACCTGAAGGTACTCACCCGCGCGTAATTATCCTACTTGTGCGTAGTATATTTGCGTTTGTAATAATAAAACAAAGGAACATAAAAACCACATACCGTTAAGCGCGTTTGCTAGCAAAAACTTCTAAAAATGTATTGGCGAATTATATGAAATGTTTTGAGAAGGTACAAAAATAACGCTGACATCATAGCTTTAAGTTTTGTAATTAAGTATAAATTAATTAAACATTTTGTTCACATCCTATTCATGTGAATAATGGAAAAATAAGATTTTGAAATACAGTATACCTACAAAGTACGTAGTTAGAATTGTAATTGTTATTTAACCTTAATATCCGACCACCTACGTACGTATTGAGTAGACCGCCTGGTCTTTTACCTATATTGAAATTTGAAATTAACCAATATTAAAAAGGAGTGTAATTAATTCTGCTATCAGTACTGAAGAATCTGGTTTCAGTATACACATGTATACCCGTATGTTACCCGTGGGGTGTCCGGGTAAGAGTAGCACCCCCCCATCTCCTCCCGTTGGGGGACACCCAACGGGAGGAGATGGGGGGGTGCTACTCTACGTAAGAGGCGACTAAGGGAAAACAAGAAGACGGGCAGCAGCGTCTTTCTATTGGATTACCTACCACCTATACTGCTATTCCCAAGACGCCTGCTAAGCGTGGGGATTATGGCAACCCCTCCCTTCTAAGGGGGAGGCCTTTGTTCAGCAATGGACGACTTTCGGCTGCTAATGAATGATGATGAAAAGAGAGTAAATAAAATCTTTTTAAAAAAAAATTGAACCGACTTCAAAATCACTGAAAAGTATAAAATAATTTAAATATTATTGAAGTTGGTGTTAGCGTACCTGCTGTGTATATTTGGCACCAACTTCAATAATATTGAAATTATTTTATACTTTTCAGTGATATTGAAGTCGGTTCAATTTTTTTTTAAAAAGATTTTATTTTAAACTTTTTAGTGATATTTTCATATATAAAGATTGAACCATCGAAAACCGTAAAATTATCTAGGTAGGTTATGATCACATTATCGTCTACATAGTTTTACATAATTCATGTTTCTTCAGAAAATAATATCCGGTCGTAATGAAATTTGCATGGAAACATCATAGTAGTTTACTCTCTCGAATAAAAAAAGAATCATCGAAATCGGTTCATAATTGTCAGAGCAATGTAATGGAGAACATCAGTTTTATGGTTTTTACCAGATAAATTCCTCCACATCGTTCATGGTCCTCCAGGAAGTTCTTATCCGGTTGTAATAAAATTCATACAGATTCAATACAGTGGTTTCTTCTTTCGAATAAAAAATAATCATTGAAATTGGTAAATATTTGCCAGAGTTATGACCATTTTTGTCCGACCGAGCGAGTCCGAGCGACTAAAACGTCATCTATATAGGCTTTCTTGCAGGTCTCAGTGCGCAGTCACCATTCTTGTTTTTTTAGGAACTACTTATTACAAATTTTTTTATGGGACCCAATCAATGGATTAATGAATGGATGGAAGAAAGATTTTTTCAAATCGGTTAATAATTGCCAGAGTTATGCGCGAACATACATAAAAAAAAAAAAAAAAAATATATATACAGACGAATTGAGAACCTCCTCCTTTTTTGAAGTCGGTTAAAAATAAAGATGCGCCTTTGGTTTCCCCCATTTTGGTAAAAAAAATATAATATAAAGTATCCACAATAATCGCAATGATCATGGTCACGGGCGTTCGCCGCTTGCTGAGGTCACGCGCGGTCTCCTCGCGCTTGACCTCACCTGCCTCCTATCACTGCCATGCTCATGGTGAATACATTTTCCGTAATTTTGTGGTGTTTTTTTATTCTCTTTAATTTAGGGCCTTTGAATCTCTGGGAGATTATGTCAGACCCATCGTAACCTTATGGTGTTATTATGGGTCTCACATAATCTGTGGTGAATAATTTAATAAATGCAAAACTTCAATATATTTTCGTTATTTTATGCTTTTTAGATAATTTACTTTGAAGTCGGTTTTTTTTTAAATAGTTTATTTAACACTTTTTAGTGACGTTTATTTTAGCAAAATAGGTCTTGTAGTTTCTGAGAAATCCGCGGACAAACCTACATACATACATACACTCATAAAATTTACACATACACGTACATACGTTTTATTAATATATGTTAGTCTATGTGGGCTTCTAAACAAATTTACCAAATTTTATGAGTGTATGTATGTATGTAGGTTTGTCCGCGGATTTCTCAGAAACTGCAAGTCCGATTTCAAAAATTCTTTTTGCAATAGTTAGAGTATGTTTCAACTTAGGGTAGAGTACAAGTTTCATTAAAATCGGTCCAGTAGTTTAAGTGATATAAACTTTTTATGTTTTCAGTAACTGACTGTAAGGTAGACGTTCGAGTTGCGTGATAGTGCTGATACCTATTTTTTGCTAAAATAAACGTCACTAATTAGTGTTAAATAAACTATTTTTAAAAGAAAAATACCGACTTCGATAATTTATATCTAAAAAGCTTAAAATAACGAAAATATATTGAAGTCGGTGTCAGCTCGTGCTAGTCTTAGTTAACATGATGTGCTAGCACCGACTTCAATATATTTTCGTTATTTTAAGCTTTTTATAGATAATTTACTTTGAAGTCGGTTTTTTTTTTTTTAAATAGTTTTTAGTTGTAGAATTATGATCTATCGACGACACTGATTACGCGATCAAAATATACGCTCTGAAAAAAAATAACCTGTATATTGTAATGTAGGGCCAATTTAATAGATCACATTTGACATCTGTCTGTTTGTTTGTTCTGTCTGTTTCTTTTGTCATTACTACAATAAATATGTAATGGAAATTGAAAAATACCAATAATAATATCCAGTTAGGTCAGTCCAACTTCGACAAAGAGTTCGCCCGAAGAATCCAAATCGGATGGGCAGCGTTCGGGAAACTACGCGATATCTTCTCGTTCAAAACACCGCAGTGCCTGAAGACGAAGGATTTTAACCAGTGTGTGTTGCCAGTGAAGACATATGGGACTGAGACTTCTCTAACGGCTGGCCTTTTAGAGAAGTTCAGAGTCACACAACGAGCCATGGAGAGAGTTATGCTCGGAGTTTCTTTGCGCGAAAGAATCCAAAATGTGGAGATTCGCCGAAGAACTAAGGTCACTGAGCGACATAGCTCTCAGAAACAAGCTGAAGTGGCAATGGGCAGGCCACATCACTCGAAGAAACGATAACCGATGGGGAAGAAAGGTTCTCGAGTGCGACCACGAAACGGAAGACGCAGCGTTGGCAGTCCTCCCATTAGGTGGACAGACGACATTGTGCGCGTCGCAGGTAAACGGTGGATGCAAATAGCCAATTGTCGTTCATTGTGACTTTCTACGCATAGGCCATGTTCAGCAGTGGACGTCTTCCGGCTGATGGTGATGATGAATTGAAAAAAGTTAAACAATTGAGCAGTTCTAACATCGAAAGAATTAATAATATTTCCTGCCCGCCGCGCCGTTACAAGGTTACGTTGTTAAATTTTGATGAAGTGTCAAATGTGATGTATTAAATTACCCCTACTTTAACTGAGATAGGTACCTATCATGCTGTAACGAAATTTAATAAGTCTGTTTAGAGTGCAGTCGTTTTTTTTATCATTTTATACTGGTTTTCTGTTTTGATCGCAGTTAGCGTTTTTTTTCTGGTTTTTCCTCTTTTCTGATTTATCTCGTATTAAAGTTAACCTTGAAATTTATTTGTTATTTTCCATAAAATTTTCCGGCGTTTTTAATTATTCTATTTATATTTAAGTACCTCGGGATTTGATGTTTATGCGAATTTCTCTTGTAAATGTTTGTTTGCCTGCAATAAGAATAACAAAATAATACCAGACCACTGTTGGGCACGGGCCTCCTCCAGATGAAGTGGTTTAAGCCAAAGTCCACCACGCTGGCAAAGTGCGAGTCGGGGACTTCACACGTCATTCGAAATCAAGTTAGGCTTTCTCAGACATGCAGGTTTCCTCACGATGTTTTCCTTCACCGAAAGCTGGTAACAATCGCACAAAGACGATTCGCACATGATTAATTAAAGATATCACGGACCCGTACAGTGTCAGGGTAAGGATAGCACCCTCCCATCACCTCCCGTTGTGTGTCCGTAAGAGGCGACGAAGGGAAAACAAGAAGACGGCCGGGGTCTTTCTTTTGGATTACCTACCACCTATACTTTCTGCGATCCCCAAGACGCCTGCTAAGCGTGAGAATTATGACAACCCCTCCCTTCTAAGGGGGAGGCCTTTGTTCAGCAGTGGACGTCAGAGGCTGCTGATGATGATGATGATGAATTAAAGTAATCAGAGATGCAAGCCGGGGTTCGAAACTGCGCAACTGCCGTTTAATAGGTGGTAGGTTCCTTGTGCAAGGAACCGTCCAGGTAGGTACCACTGCAGTGTCAGATATGCCGCCAAGCTACAGTGTGTAAGCATAGCTGTGAAGGGCACTGTAGCTGGTGAAATTACCGGACACAAAGACTTGATATCTAATGTCTTAAAGGTCGGCAACGCGGTGATTCTTCTGGTGTTGCTAGCGTCTATTGGCTGCGGTGACTGCTTACCATCCGGCGTTATGCTTCCTTGCCACCTTGGTAGTATTAAAAAAGCCTTGTTTTCCAAGGCATGCGCTCGCCCACTGAGCTGGACGAAGAATATATTGACACACAATTTTGATAACTGTATTTTTTTTTCCAGGCGTTTCAAACTCTCTTCCTGACGATGTCTCTCGCGTACGATGTGCTGGAATGGCTAGACCTGCACGAGAGTCGAGCTGGAAGGAAGCTAAAGTACTACCGTGACGTCATATTCTCCGGAGCCGTAATACCTATGACTATGGTAACACCAATTTTGTTTGTTTACTGTTTGGTGACTGCTGTGCCCTCGAAGCACGGTGGCCATCGATATAATATATAAACTAGATTTGGTGTCACGGTTCAAAAAGTGGTAGCGAGAAATAGCGCCCTTGTGTCGCTATTTCTTTACAAGCCACATCCTGACAAATTTATTTTTGCCGATAGGAGTGTCGCTACTGTCTATATGAAACTGTCAAACTACAAGTCATTATCATTATACAATCGTTAGTTCACGTTTCCGCCACCAGCACAGATAAGTTTGCAACCTCCGCCACCACATTTTAGATGTCAGTTTGTTCGTGAATGTTTATCTAGTTTATATATTATATCGATGACGGTGGCGCTCATTTTAAATACGGATTCGATACCGTATTAAGCAATCTTCCAACGACGTTGGTACCAACGAGCATTTACACAGAATGAGGCTAAGGACTGGTGACACTTGTGTGCAAGTGTCACCAGTACTTAGCTTAATTCTCAGAATCTGTTCTACGAAGGTGAAAAAGAGTCTTTGCGACACATATTGTGTGGCTGCGACGCTCTTGGGAGACGTAGGTTGAATCATCTGGGAGTAGCCTATCCTACGCCAGATAATTGTGTACAGCTCCAAGCTAGCGCGATCGTTGCGTACCTGAGGGATCTCTTCGATACGCCAGCAACAGAGTAAGGGCTAGGGCATGCACAATGGATCCAACTGGGTCGAAGTGCGTTCCGGTGGTTACCAAATTTATAGCCACCAAGAATAGAATAGAAGCCATAGCCCTTCTATCTTTGGACCGAAATTTCCTGTTTTTTAATAAATAATAATAATAATAATAAATACACTTTATTGTACACCAAAAGTTACATGTAAATTTAACAATACGTTGTAGATATCAATGTACAAAGGCGGCCTTATCGCTAAAAAGCAATCTCTTCCAGGCAACCCCGACCAAAAACGAGGGGAGTTATAAGTTAAACGCCTATGTCCGGAAGTCTGTCTGTCTGTCTGTATGTATGTCTGTCTGTGGCATCGTAGCGGTCCAACCAGTGTACGGGATCTCTGCACCAATAAACGTAAACCCACCGAGTTTGGGCCCGTCGGGTAGGTCTCGACGAGCAGTTACTAGAATAATGGTAATCAGGGTCTGATGATGGAGCAGGAAGGTGGCCACGGGATCTCTGCACTAATAAACGTAGACCTACCGAATTCCGATTCGTTGGATAGGTTACTGCGAGTAGTAAGTAGGTAGAAAAATGTTGATCAGAGTCTGGTGATGGGAGCAAGCCGGGAGGTGGCAACAGGAACTCAGCTCCATTAAATGTAGTACCCACCGAATTATAAATCTATGGTTAAATCTTGACAAGTAGATAGACAGATACTGATCAAGGTCTGATAATAACACAGGAAAGTCATTTTAAGAGTTCGTTTACCTACATCGGGGGTTTTTAATTTAAATTTATACTTGTTTATACTACCTACCTTGTGGCAAGACAAGCAAGACGTTCCCCTGATGGTCGCGGGCCACGCCTGCCTATAGACAGCTGCATTGCACTGCCGCTCGTCACACGACACATTAGTTAGTAAATCAGTGCCCGGATTTACACCGGTGCACAGCAATGTTTACACACTGCTGCTTGGCGGCAGAATATCTGACACTGCAGTGGTACCTACCTGGACGGTTCCTTGGAACCTGCCACCTATAATGAAGTTGTTTTATAGTTCATTCACGATGCACTGACCTCAACATATTTTCGATCATTTTAGCTCATTCTTATTAGATTACTAGCTGACCCGCGCAGCTCCGCCTGCACTTTAATTGCATTTTGCTCCCCTTTTCTCTCTACTCCCTTGATTTATCTCTCTCCATCTCTATCTCTCTTATAAGAAAAATCTAATTCTATGTTCTTTCTCTCCCCTCCCGCTTCGGTCCCTGTCACACTTCCCCTCTTCCTCTCCCCTTGTCCTCTCTGAACCCTCTCCCTCCTCTCTCTACTCCCAACTTGCTCCCTCTCACATCACTAACATCGTAAATTGCTGTCTAATGATATTCGATAATGAAAATTCTAAGCATCTTTTATTGTTGCGACTGTATTTCAATACCTATACACTACCTGGACTTGAGGAGTTTCATTAAAATTTCATGAACCCCTCTGAGCCCTGACCTTGAAGCGTTTTTTGGGAGCGCTGTTCATTGTGTGTAGTGTGAATTGTAGTTGTACATTTTATTGCGTTAGATTAGATCATTTCGAGTCATATTATATTATTTATTTACCTTAGTAAAAATTTAGCAATTTCGTATTATCAATTTCTACCTACCTATACAAATGTAGCCTTGGTGGTGCAGCGGACCTAACCGCTGGCTTTTAAATGAAATGAAATGGTATTTTTCCCATGCCTATTTCTTTCCTAATCTAGTTTGGACTCGCTCGGGATTTACATATTTTAACTTTTCAAAGATATAATGTCATATTGCTATCAGCAAAGTACTTAGAACAATACAGAAATGTAATGAAAATGTCCTGGGTGTACCGGACCGGCTTACCCCTTACAAAAATTGACCCTTCGCCACTGCCATATCTTATGCAAACTAAATGTCTGCTCAGTCCCAGTGGCGTGCACAGAAAGCAGGCAAAAAATCTGCTAGTTGTTTTTGCTTTATGCTATTTGTTCGTATTCCATCACAAATATCCTTAAATTAATCAATATTACCAACATTTCCAGTTACATTAAAAAAAATACGTTAATTCATATCCGAACTAAGATTTTTTCAAATTAAGGTTGCTTAGAGAAATTCTAGGGTAGGCAAAGTATTTTTGTCAGTATGGAGCTGCTGAATAAACTTATTAATGTTTTGAAATGCAAATTAATATGTCTATAGTATTTGCTTGCCTATGGATATTTGAAATGATATACTAACATACTTAAAATAGGTTAAACAAACCGAATACATTTTTTTGCCTACCCTCTGTGCACGCCACTGCTCAGTCCCTATTGTATATAATACATATCTTAATGATTAACTGATCAGTCTATAATTACCCTATTCATATACAAAGGAAATTACGTGGTAATATGTGCAAGTAATGTTTCACTGCTTAGCCCCTATGAAACATAGCGTGATGTTTTATATACCAATTTATACCCCTACTTCTACACAACACATCAGTGAAAGTCCTATTAAAATCCATCCAATTTTCAAATGATACCTGGACAAACAGAATGACAGACAGACAGACAATAATTCCAAAAAAAAATTGTATTGGCCTCTATGTCGATAGTATAGTATCCCCACATAGAAATTTTGGCAAATATTCAATGTACAGAAAAAGTGCTCTTTGAGTTTTATTATAGTATAGATATAGATAGATTACCCGTGAGGTGCTCGGCTAGAATAGCATCAACCACCACCTCTCGTTGGGTGTCGTAAGAGGTGACTTAGCGAGAACAGGAAGACGGGCAGCAGCGTCTTTCTTTTGGATTTATCTTCCACCTATACTGCGATCCCCAAGCCGCCTGCCAAGCGTGGGGATTATGGCAACCCCTCCCTTCTAAGGGAGAGGCCTTTGTTTAGCAGTGGACGTCTATCGGCTGCTAATGATGATGATGATGAGATCATTCTTGATCATTGCTGCTAGGTGGCAGAATGTCTGACACTGCACTGCAGTGACTGCAGTGGTGTCTACCAGGACGGCACACCACACATAGTCGCTAATACCATCATCGCATTTTTAGGTTTCCGTACCTAAAAGGTAAATAAGGAACTCATATGATGCGACTTCGTCTCTCTGTCTGTCACACCTATATATTTCAGGAACCACTGATGCTATTGATTTGAAACTTGGCTTAAGTAGTTTTAGATCTTACTTTCATCATCGCAAATGACCACGATGAATCATTTGCACTTGACTGGTTTTTTAATTTGCAGTTTATATCAACGATGTTCTGGACTGTGTACTGGATAGACCGGGAACTGGTCTTCCCGAAGGTGTACGACCTGGTCATCCCGTGGTGGTTCAACCACTGCGTCCACACGAACATAGCAATCGTGGTCGCGGTTGAGACAGTTCTGCAGGAGCGAAGACATCCCACGAATATGAAACTTGAATTGTCCATAGACATATTTCTTGGAGTTCTTTATGCTATTGTGTAAGTATTGTTATAACCTTTTTAACCGACTTCAAAAAAGGAGGTTCTGTATTCGACGCGTATGTATGTAATATTAATAAAAATGCGTAATATTCATATATGTTAGTCTATGTGGGCTTCTAAACGAATTTACCAAATTTCACGAGTGTATGTATGTATGCATGTATGTATGTATGTATGTAGCTTTGTCCACGGATTTCTCAGAAACTACAAGTCCGATTTCGAAAATTCTTTTTGCAATAGTTAGAGTATCTTTCAACTTAGGGTAGAGTACAAATTTCATCAAAATCGGTCTAGTAGTTTAAGAGATATAAACTTTTTATGTTTTCAGTAAGTTACTGTAATGTAGACGTTCGAGTTGTGTGATAGTGCTGATACCTATCTTGGTAAAATAAGTCACTAAAAAGTGTTAAATAAACTATTTAAAAATAAATAAAAACCGACTTCAAAGTAAATTATCTAAAAAGCATAAAATAACGAAAATATTATTGAAGTTGGTGCAGAATATACACAGCAGGTACGCTAACACCAACTTCAATAATATTTTCGTTATTTTATGCTTTTTAGATAATTTACTTTGAAGTCGGTTTTTATTTATTTTTAAATAGTTTATTTGTTCTTTTTTTCGCGGGGGAAACCTTCAAAAGGTCCCCGGAAGCTATGAGGCTTGACCGGGGTATGTGGGATTCTTACCCACTAAAACCCCCGCGGCTGTCTCATCGGCACATGGCACCCCAGGGCTCTCCGGTGGGATCTGCACCAGAGGTCCCTCAGTGCCTTGCATTTGAGCCCGCCACCGGGAGGCGCATTATAGCCCCCGGGAACCAGTCACTGTGCTCACGGGGACGGGGGTCGCAGTCCCGCCACCGTCCTCCTCGGAGTCGCCTTCGTACTCAATGGACGTCCTGGGGCCTACACCCCGAACGTCCAGCGACACCGAAGAAGTATTATTACGAGTATAACCTATACTACTACTATACTACTATTTAGTAGCCACGATGGCGCAGTGGGAAATCGCTTGCTTTGCAAACCGGAGTCGGCGTTCTAATCCCGCGGAGAGCAACATCTTTGTGTAGTTGTTCTCTACTGGTTAGGACAATGCAGGCCGATCAACTGATTGTCTGTAAAGTAAGATGATCCATGCGTCGGATGGGCATGTAACAAGTCCCTCCTGCGCCTGACCTCCCCGCGGACGTGTCGGTCTTCCGTTCCATCGGATTGTGAGAGTAAAGGAAGAGAGAGTGCACTTGTGTCTACGCAAGCACGCGTGCACTATAATATCTCCCGCGTTGATGGCTGATCTTGTGAAAGATTGGCCGCTGTGGTCGTATCGGACAGGAGGACATTATTCATCATCATCATCATCATCAACCGATAGACGTCCACTGCTGAACAAAGACCTCCCCCTTAGAAGGGAGGGGTTGCCATAACCCCCACGCTTGACAGGCGTCTTTGGGATCGCAGTATGCATAGGTGGTAGGTAGAAAGACGCTGCTGCCCGTCTTCTGGTTACATATATACTACTTTTCTTATAATTACTTTATTTTGTTTCAGATATTATTCAATATACTTCTTCACGAATCGCTGGCTTTACGGTGTATTTGGACTGATGACATGGTGGCAAGTCTGTCTGTACCAACTCCTGATCTGGGGGTCCATGTTGTTCTTCTATTTCATACAATTCCCGGTAAACAGGATATTCCATAAAGAAAAAGTTCTTGACACCAACAATGGAACGGAAGTCAAAAATGGTATTGGAGAGACGAAAAATGGTATTGCAGAAACGAAAAATGGTATTGGAGAAACGAAAAATGGTATTGGAGAGACGATAAATGGAAGTCCAGTAACGGACAAAGCGTTGGACAGTTTAAAATTAAGAATAAACACGAACCATGTCGAAAATTCTAATTTATGATTGTAATGTAGATTTAAAGGGTTGGTTTACGGGGTTTCCAATTTACCCCTTGTGATTTTTCATCGGTTTCTATTCCATTGTATTAATTGATGGCGTATGTTTTACTGTTAGGTCCCTTTTGCAAGGGACTAAGTTACTAAGTTACTACTGTAGCGACCTACTACTACATAATGAGAGTACAAAATAAAGATAATCCTGAATCGTGCAAGCGAAGTTTCTAAGTACATTGAGTATATATACAACATCCCAACATCAACCGTTGGAGCCTAGCTATCAGACACCGGTCTCGCCGGCGAGGCCGAAGGGTCGTACGCATGCGACCTCAACGACGTGCATCACCCCACTGAGTTTCTTGCCGGTTCCTCTCAGTGGGGGCGCGTTGTGAACCGGTGGTAAACTCAGCCCTCTCTTAAGCGACAGCCCAAGCCGAGGCCGTGCCTCCCTGAGGTGCCCTTGAGCTCGTCGCTACTTCTGCCGTTAAGGCTAGAGTGCTATAAGCGCTCGCCTCCTATTGTCTGGTGAAGCTGTAATGGCCATCTGCGCCCAACATTGCCTATCAGTCCCAAAAAAAAAACCGTTGGGGGGCTTCGGCCCTAGCAGAGCAACACACCTCGTTTGGCCGGAGGATCCTCCCTCTGCGATACTATCCTCGTGCAAGCAGTGTGTAATCATTGCTGTGTTCCTGTGCACTGTAGCTGGTGACTTTATCGCGGACACTAGAGACTTAATAACTAATATCTCGTATGACGAGCGGCAGTGCAATACAGCTGTCTATAGGCAGGCGGGTCGCTTACCATCAGGTGAATGTTTTGTCTTATCACAAAGTGGATAAAAAAATAAGCATTATTAAAAAATAATCTTTCTAAGACAATTTTCTATTCAAGTGAATATTTTGCAGAATGTGAGTAAGGCGAGTATTCCACTCATGAAATATCTTTGTCCAATGTACAATTGATCAACGAAATTGTATGACTTCATACAATTTACTAGCGACACGCATATTTTAATATTTCAATCAAAATAGCAGCAAATAAAATTGAGTGGCCAATTACACAATGACTACATTTTTTTATAAATGCTTATAAAAAGCAATAAATGTCTATATATACGATACTTTGGTGATCTTTTTTTTTGGCTTTGATTTTTAGTGTTCCATACCTAAAAGGTAAAAAACCCTAAGGCAATGTCCTAACTAAACGCGAACACGCGATCATCGCAAAGTCGCGCGAATGCAGACGCGCGAACAGAATTCGCGCGACCACCAGTTAGGACACTCGTTCGACGTCCATATGTTTGAGCTTCATTCGCGCGATGGTCGCGTCGTTCGTTCGCGCGATGATCGCGTGATCGCGTTTAGTTAAGACACTCCCTTATGGTGAGACCAGTCTGTCTGTCACACCTATATATTTCAGGAACCACTGACGCTATCGATTTCAAACTTATCACATACTCAACATATCCAACCTCAACACAAATGACAAAAATATATTTTGTTCTTTTACTTTTTTTTATCGGGATCGAAATTTGTCATCAAAATTTGTCAATAAAAGTGAGACTACTATATCGAGTGAGATATCTTATGAAAGGGCTTCATTTGCACATCTCAAAATAGATTTTTATTTCGGGTTATTCTCGACGTTTTTGACTGATAATGAAAAAAAAAATGTTAAAAAGACACCCCCCCGCCCCGTTTTCTTCGAAGTTTGTGGAGGGAAAAAATCTAAAATAATTATGGGTAATACATGTTTATCTATATTTTACAGGATAAAATAAAATTATCTTTCTGAGTAGTAGTTTTTTAGTTATAAGTACTAAAAAAGACTCGACAAGAAACTTGTTTTGCGGTTTTTTTTGTTATCTGTGGTATTATATGAAGTAAAATAACTTTAATTCAAGTACAACTCGCACTTGACCGGTTTTTTTCTTTTTCATTATTAATCAAATAGCAGCACTTAAGGTCGCTCCACGTTTTGCCATAATTATAAAGAAATCTTGGACCAAGACATTTGACAAGTGGAATACCACTCTTACCAAAGATTGGATATCCTTGTACTATTTTCTATTTGCTTTCATTCGCCTACTGAGTTCATACCAGCCCCGGAGCTATGATTTTTCGAACCTGGGTAGAATAGTGGCGCACGGCCCCTCTCTAGCGTTTCAGATAAATTACTTAAAAAAAACTCATTATTATAGGTAATATAAGGGAGTGTCCTAATAGAACGCGATCACGCGATCATCGCGCGAACGAACGACGCGACCATTGCGCGATGACTGGCTAGGACACTCGTTCGGCGTCCATATGTTTGAGATTTCATCGCGCGATGGTCGCGTCGTTCGTTCGCGCGATGATCGCGTGATCGCGTTTAGTTAGGACATCGCCTAATGGTTGATATATTTCATGAAAAGGATATAACCCTTTAATGAATTTATACTCTTTATTATTTACTAGATGACCCGCGCAGCTCCGCCCGCGCTTTAATTACATTTTGCTCCCCTTTTCTCCCTACTCCCTTGATTTATCTCTCTCCATCTCTCTCTCTTATAATAAAAATCTAATTCTATGCTATTTCTCTCCCCTCCCGCTTCGGTCTCCGTCACACTTCCCCTCTTCCTCTGCCCGTTGTCCTCTCTGAACCCTCTCCCTCCTCCCAACTTGCTCCCTCTCACTCCCCCCCCCCTTGATCCACCTAACTCCTCCGATCACTCACTCCATCACCCTCCCCTCTCCCTCTCTTGCACCCTCCTCTCGTTCTATATACTTCTACTACGTATCAGTGGCATAAAATATACTTTATAACCTATTATCAGACCTACCCGCAAAATTTCATACATATCGGTTCACCCGACTCTCGTGTACGTAACTCAGGTTCTCAGATTTTGTTGTGCAAGGCGTTGCGAACGTTCGACATTCGACTCTCGTGCGCGTACCTGAGAGTTTCTCTGATTTTGTTCAGCAAGGCGTTGTGAACGTTCAGGTGAAGATTCTCCCATACGACGTATTCTTGCTGCCCGTGCTTGAGAACTATATTTAGAAAGTTGAGACCTGGCTCTCTTAGGCATTTTCAAATGTTTAAGAAAATGCTAACAGCGTGTAATATTCTAGCGCTGAAAAGAACTGTTGTTTAGCCCTGAAAAGAACTGTTGGTTAGCCCTGAAAAGAACTGTTGGTTACCCCTGAAAAAATCTGTTGGTTAGCCCTGAAAAGAACTGTTGATTAGCTCTGAGAAGAACTTTTGCGTAGGTGTAGTTTTAAGAAAGAAATCTAAAAAAAATCGAGAGGGAGCCGACCTCGCGTCTGAGCCGAGCGGGTACCTTACACATAGATCTCAACTCCCCTCCCGCATGCGCACCCCGGCCTTGGTGACGCTCACTTCGCAACGGGCCGTGCAGCAGAATTCGTAATATTTTAATTTCGCCATAACTTCAAAACCAAATGTCCAATTTTAATCATTCAAACACCAAATATTATCTACATAAACTGTACTTAATGATGAAATAATTTATTTTGATAAGGATTAATAGCATGAGTAAAATAAATACGTTTAAATGTAGTCCAATCAAAATTCAAGATATTTAAATAAAAAAATGGTTGTTGGGCCTCGACATAGACAGTGTGCCGCGGACTTTTTTGTAGATATTTATAAGATCTACAATTAATTAGAACATTTTATGGTTCTATCTTTATAGTTTAGGCAGCGTACGCAAAATAAGTAACTTTTCTGCTTGATTTTTTACACCTTGTGTCCGAAAAAACCCAAATATTTTACGGAACCCTATTTTTTTCCAAAATAAAATTTAGCCTATGTTACTCGTAGATAATGTAGCTTTCGAATGGTGAAAGAATTTTTAAAAACGGTCCAGTAGTTTTTGAGCCTATTCATTACAACCAAACAAACAAAGTTTTCCTCTTTATACTCGTAATATTAGTGTAGATTACTTACGCTTTGTGGAGCAAGTTTTTTATTTTTAATCATATAAAATTACGATTCTGGCGCCCCATGAAACTGCCGCCCGGGGCGGGGGCCCCATAGATCCGGGCCTGGTTCATATATCAATTATTCGATTAATTGTCAATTAATTAATTTGTTGTGTGATCAATTGTTAGAGCTATGCTCAGCGTTTCTCATAGGGATCGAATAAGAAACGGATACGAACATAGTTCAACGGATTATCAGCTGAAGTGGCAGTGGGCAGGTCATATTTGCCGCAGAACCGATGCTCGTTGGTTAAGACTGGTTCTAGAGTGGAGACCATGAACAGGAAAACGTAGCGTAGGACGCCCTGTGACCAGGTGGAGTGACGATATACGAAAAGTAGTTGGCAGTCACTGGATGAGGAGAGCCGAAGATCGGGCTCAATGGCGTGTGTTGGGGGAGGCCTATGTCCAGCAGTGGACTGATGTGGGCTGATTATGTTGATGATGATATGAATAAGTACATTCAATATGGAAACCGAGGATAAAATTAAGTGTGGTAAAAATGTGATGCGTGTATAAGGTACTTTGTTTTATATAATGTTGAGAAAACTTGAAATTATTATACACTGTACTTAGACTAGTCATTTTTAAGTTAAGTATCCAGAAAGGTAACGGTGAAAATAAAAATAAAAATATTTTAAACATTTTTTTCTTTTATTTACGAAAATTCCTTAAAATAATTGTTTACAATTTAAAAAAAATGTTTTTCTTAATTTATTCAAAAAAAATGTACAAGTAAATTCATTGATCAGTGTTTGGTACAATCGAGAAAAAAAATATGATCATTCCTTGTCAAGATATTTTTAACCGACTTTTAACTTTTACGAAGCAGTTACTATAGTGTTAGGGTTTACTAACCGGTAGATATCTTGTGCAAGGAACCGTCCAGGTAGGTACCACCGGCAGTATCAAATATTCTACCGCTAAACAGCAGTGTGTAAACATTGCTGTGTCCCGGTGTGAAGGGCACTGTAGCTGGTGAAACACGAGTAATAACTACTGTTAACTACTCGGGTGAAAAGTTTTTTTTTCTCGATTATAACCACAAATTGACACTATTTTCTTAAACAATATAGGTAACTAAGAGTATTTTTTACCTCTTAAATTCTATAATTACAAATTGGCAGTGGTAAGAATGATTTTATAATATCTTTTTTTTATAATTTAATCTTTTGACTACAATTAAAAAATATTCTATTAATACGAAAACCTGTGGGATATTGTATTTTGTTTTAAAGCGACGTCAACATCAATGAACAAAAGCGTCTAAAATAATATTTTCTACGGAATCACTTTTCTGAGCGCAAGTACTTGCATGTTTTCGAAAAAATTACATAAATTTTTTATATTGCAACTAATTAGATGCGTTTATAAAGAAATTAAATATATTTTTTTTATGTAAATTTTATACTTTTGGTAAATTACAATTTTAAATATTTCAGTTTTTATAAAAACAACTTTAAAACAAAATATATGCAGTGTTTTTAATACCAGTGTTATTTTTCATTAATGTGAACATGGCATATGAAAACACGTCCGAAAGATTACACAATTTTCTTTTCATTTTTTAAAGTTTAAAGATTTTTTAACTTGTAATTGTTTTTTTGGAACTGTATGGGGGAGACCTTTGCATAGCATTATGACACTTATATAAAAAAAGTTTATTTGACAAAACATAGAGAATAATAAAATACAGTAACCATTTGATGGACAGTCGGACAAAATATCCCTACAAGTTTTCATAATAAAAAAAATTAATAAAACTCTACAAACTGTCTATATATCTGTCGCGGGTTCCTTTGAATTCCATCCCCAAACACTATCCTCTGGGGCTGCAAATAGTACGAAGTCGGTGTCCTAATACTAACACCCTGTACCGGACGTTTCCTTACCTGGTAGGAAGTGACGTCAGACGCGGCGAACTGGGGTTCCGGTTGCAAACCACCCCTAAACCTAGAAAATGTATAATCCCTATCTGTTGGATGAACAACGAAACCGCTAGGCACTCTTGCGACAGGCAAATTAGGCGACAAAGCTTCGTTCAGACTAACGTCGTAATCATTTTCCAAGCTATCCGCTAGATTTTGTTTTATCGATATATTTTCTGGTATTACAGGCTTGCCTGTCGCTGTATATGGTTTAGATATTTCTGGTTTAGGCTTAATGTCTTTTATATACGGGGGGTCGGTAGGTTTGTATGTATTATCGGGGTTGAAATTATCGGATTTGTATGTGTCGAGTTCTGTTAAAGGAATTGCAGTGGCTAGGTAAGGTTTAATGTAATCCCCAGGGGACAGTGTTGATTTTAGTTTGCTACGAACAGCCTCATAGTTATCGGTGTAAGTTTTTAGCACTTTCGAAGCTAGATTCTTAGCTTGATCTTCGGTTGTCGTAAACTTTTCCGTAGTAGACTTTTGTGAAGTAGTTTTCTCTGTAGTAGACTTTTCAGTAGTAGTCGTTTCTGTTGTAACCGGGACTGTGGTTGAATCTCTTTTGGACTTTTCGTAATCCAAATCCTCTTCATCGTAATATTCTTCGTCGTATTCTTCTTTCAAATTTTCTAGCGGCTTTTCTGTAGTAACATGTGTAGTAGACTTTTCTGTAGTAGTTGTGGAGCTAGTGGTTGTCAGTTTAGTTGTAGTGGTGGTAGGTTTAGGGGTGGTGCTTATAGGTGCTGAGACATCTCTTCCAGCGACCGGTTGGAGGCCGCGCGGAAGGTATGGACTCCCACCCCTAGACGGTAAAAAAGGTCGTTTAAAAACCCTAACTGACGGCCTAACGTCTCTCACTTTACTAACAATTTCCTCTTCTTTACTTTTTACATCTTTTTTCACATCTTCATCATCATAATAATCATCTTGAGTCTTTATTTTTACTCTATCTTTGTCCCTCTGAAATTTTTGCGTTTTTGGTTCATCATAGTAATCTTCATATTCTACTGGTCTTTTGGTCTTTCGGCCCTTATTACCGTAGTGCGGTCTAGTAGGCTTAAATGTTTCCTTCTCAACCGGCTCTATTTTGGGTCTCTGGACAGTGCTGGTCTTTCCAGAAGACGATGGTCTACTTGTCTCGTCTTCTTCATAGTCATAGTATTCATCGCCTTTCGGCGGCGCTTTAGTAGTTATGGCTACGGTGACATATTCATATTTATTTTTCTCATTCGCTGGTACGGGTCTTTTAATTTTTGGCGGTCTACGGGGCTGACTGAAAAGACCATGTCCACTAGGTTTAACCAGTACCTGACCTTCTGGGGCTGATGGTATTTCTCTTTTTTCCTCCTGAGTACGGTCTTCGCTATCATAATTCCTTTCTGGTTTCAGATAAGCTTCCTCTCTAGGCCTAAATCTTCGACTGTCAGAGAATCTGTCTTCGCGTGGCCTATTTCTAACTTTGTCTCGATCTTCTATTGGTCTTTCGTCACGAGGCCGAATTTCATCACGAGGCCGTATTTCATCGCGTGGTCTAATTTCGTCACGTGGCCTAATTTCATCTCGAGGCCTAATTTCGTCACGGGGTCGAATTTCGCCTCGAGGCCTTATTTCATCGCGAGGCCTAATTTCATCGCGAGGCCTAATTTCGTCACGTGGTCTTATTTCATCACGAGGCCTTACTTCATCTCTTGTTCTGACTTCATCTCTACCTTTTATATTCTCGCTTGTATCATCGGCAAGTCTCGATTCATCTCGGGGCCTATTCTCTTCATTTTTCTCTTCATCTCTATATCTGTTTTCAGGCCTTGGTCTCACATCGTCTCTAGGTCTGTACTTTGGCCTCTCTTTTTGGTCTCTGATACCTCGAGGCCTGTCTTCTCCGTCAGGTCTGTAGCGGTCTTCTTCGTCATCTCTTGGTCTCGGTTTGCGATTTCTGAAGCCTGGTCGCCTGTCATCGTCCTCGTCATACGGTCTTCTGTCGTACGGTCTTTTGGCTGGTCTTCTGTCGTAAGGTCTTCGTTCTTCCAAGTCGTCTTCCGGCGGTTCGTCTCTGGGGCGGGGTCGGCGTTCGTATCTGAAGGCATAAGATTTTTTTATCATAATTATTATCTATGAGTAGGTATTACTTTTTAACCGACTTCAAAAAAGGAGGAGATTCTCAATTCGTCTGTATATATATATATTTTTTTTCTATGTATGTTCGCGCATAACTCTGGCAATTATGAACCGATTTGAAAAAATCTTTCTTCCATCCATTCCTTAATCCGTTAATTGGGTCCCATAAAAAAAATATTGCTTAGTAATAAGTAGTTCCTGAAAAAACAAGAATGTTGACTGCGCAGGAAAGCTGCAAGAAAGCCTATATAGATGACTTTATGTCGCTTTTTAAGGACAAAAATGGTCATAACTCTAGCAAATATTTACCAATTTCAATGATTCTTTTTTTATTCGAAAGAAGAAACCACTGTAATGAACCTGTATGAATTTTATCACAACCGGATAAGAACTTCCTGGAGGACCATGAATGATATGGAGGAATTTATCTGGTAAAAACCATAAAACTGATGTTCTCCTTTACATTTCTCTGACAAATATGAACCGATTTCGATGATTCTTTTTTTATTCGAGAGAGTAAACTACTATGATGATTCTATGCAAATTTCATTACGATCGGATAAATTGTTTCGGAGTTTCTGAAGAAACATGAATTATGTAAAAGTATGTAGACGATAATGTGAAATCATAATGATGTCATAACCTACCTAGATCATTTTACCGTCTTCGATGGTTCAATCTATAAGTATGAAAATATCACTAAAAAAGTATAAAATAAAATATTTAAAACTATTTAAAAAAAAATAAAAACCGACTTCAAAGTAAATTATCTAAAAAGCATAAAATAACGAAAATATTATTGAAGTTGGTGTTAGCGTACCTGCTGTGTATATTCTGCACCAACTTCAATAATATTTTCGTTATTTTATGCTTTTTAGATAATTTACTTTGAAGTCGGTTTTTATTTTTTTTAAAATAGTTTATTTAACACTTTTTAGTGACTTATTTTACCAAGATAGGTATCAGCACTATCACGCAACTCGAACGTCTACATTACAGTAACTTACTGAAAACATAAAAAGTTTATATCTCTTAAACTACTGGACCGATTTTGATGAAATTTGTACTCTACCCTAAATTGAAAGATACTCTAACTATTGGAAAAAGAATTTTCTAAATCGGACTTGTAGTATCTGAGAAATCCGCGGACAAACCTACATACATACATACATACATACATACATACATACAAACACTCGTGAAATTTGGTAAATTCGTTTAGAAGCCCACATAGACTAACATATATGAAAATTACGCATTTTTATTAATATTACATACATACGCGTCGAATACAGAACCTCCTTTTTTGAAGTCGGTTAAAAAAAAATAGAACCGACTTCAATAACACTAAAAAGTATAAAATAATTTAAATATTATTGAAGTTGGTGCCAAATATACACAGCAGGTACGCTAACACCAACTTCTTTAATATTTAAATTATTTTATACTTTTTAGTGTTATTGAAGTCGGTTCTATTTTTTTTTTTTATATTTTTAATATTTTTTATATAAAATTTGGCTAGTGCTAGGCACTGCAGTCAACCGCAGTCACATCTGATACTAAGTGGTCACTCACAAGGATCCTATTAATGAGGGAACGCTATGTCTGAGGCAATATCTCACACATAGATCACTGGCAACGTTTCTGGGATCTTATTTATGTTGAAGCTTCACTATTCGGGTTGCATAATTATTCAACTGGGGGTCCTTCTTTGTCTTACTTATTTTAAACATGTCTCCTGCTGCTGCACTTACAAACGCCAATTAATTTTAATTCTAATTATGTCATATTTACTAATCTTTTTATTTAGTCTCTCAGAGTCAGTCAAAGTGAAAATCATTTATTTCAAATAGGCTTAACGCTAGCACTTTTAAACGGTAATTTTTTTTTAAAAAAGCTACCACCATCGGTTCACAACGCGGCCTCAACTGAGAAAATCCGGCAAGAATCTTCCGATAAAACTGTATTAGATTGTGAAATATAGTTTGGTCATTATTTACCATTTTCATTGTCTCTGTATAATGGATTGTATTTTCATTCTTACCTGTCATCTTCATAGTCGTCTACTGGCCTCTTTTTCTTGCCTGGTCTCGCGGGACGTGGGCGCGGTCTCCTCCTGAAAGACATTTTGGTCATATGTGAACTTTATGGTGCATATGAAGGAGAAATAAACCAAAATGTGGATTTAGTTATTTTCTGGCTACCAGGCATAATCTGAGGATCGAGAGAGCTCTCTCAAGTAATTCCTTTTACCGAGAGATGACGGTCAACTACCTAAATAGCACCGACTTTCAAGCAGTCTTCGGTTCTTCTCATCTTTCGGCTAATTTGAGAAGACCGTCGCTCCATATAACCAAGTGTCTGAGTTAATGTATTTACATAAAACAAGTAATATATAGGTTTCGAAAGAACAGGCTCTGCCTAGTTTGGTATCAGATGATCGTATCTGCATTGTCCCAGAATATTATTATTATATGTAAGCTAGTGCCTGACCTGGATCCCATCTGATGGTAAGCGCTGCAGCCGCGAATCGAAGCACATTAGCTTAGTAAAAAAAAAGGATCCTGTGTCAGAGATATCTCTGCGCCGGCTGTGGAATGGACGGATGACGGTCCCTTAGCCATGACCGCAGCGCCTTCTAATAAAACACTAGCAACCGTACCCCAGACATCCTTTGCTACTATACCCTCGGCTTCCTGTGCCAAAGGTATCCCTGCGCTGGCTGTGGACAGGGACGGAACATGGTCCCTTAGCCATGAACGCAGCGCCTTCTAATAAAACACTAGCAACCGTACCCAAGACATCCTTTGCTACTATACCCTCGACTTTTTCTTATCCGAAGGTCCCACCTGGTCCCACCAATTAGTTCAAGGTTTCTAAGTAGTCTCAATTTACCCACCTGTCTTCATAATCATAGTCATCCCTCGGGTAGTAATAATCATCATCATAATAATCATAGGCGTATGCAGGGCGTCGGCGGCCGGGTCGTTGTGGTCTTGGTGGCGGCGTTGTGGTGGTGGTGGTCGTTGTGGGAGGCGTTGGAGGTGGCGTTGTCGTCGTCGCTTGGTATAACGCGTCGTTCCTGTAACAATTTGAGGAGTTTGGCCTGTCGATATGTTTAAGACTGACTGGGTGATCTAGATTATAAAGTTTGAATACTAAATGCAACTACAATCAAATCTAGAAGATTTGATTTGTTGATCGGGGTAAGTTCTATTGGTTTTTTTCTGAGTAGCCATTCGGTAAATGATCAGTACGTTAAGCAACGTCGGTCCATAGATGGGTGTCGTTTACTGGCATTTGAACTGGGCGTTTCCGGTTTTCAAAGGTCATCTGACAACAGATTAGCCACTAACCAAATGATAAACAAACAACGATGGCTGATAGTCGTCACTACGAACTATACGTTCGTAGTCTTTTTTTAATCCTTTCATGGAATATTTATTCATATTAAATGGAATACAAAATACAACGAATAACTCTAACTACTTATAACAAATGCTTACAATAAATGAAAAAAATTAGGCCCATGTAGCATGGTACCCGAAATGCTGGCAGCATTTCCTCGCTGTATGGAAATAGGCACTCGCTGAGCGAGAAAATGGCCAGCTCTTGGATCCCCTATGATGTTGACCAGCCGTTTTGATAGTAAATTAAACAGACAATGGGCAGAAGGACCCCATGGACCGTAGTCTTATGTCCTAACCTACGAGTATTTAACTAACTGCATGCTTTGGGTTCTTTGGGAGCAACGATTTTGGGAACCCTTTATTTACTGGTAAGCGCAATATAGGCTAATAACCTGATTGTCTAAAACAAAAAATGATCCGTGTATTGGAATTGAATTGAAAAGAGTTCCTGCACCCGTTCTCTATCATTTCGGTCTTCCAACCCACCACGAAGGTTAAAAAACGCGGAAAAATCATCTAACTGCGCAATAATTTCTGAAAATCTCTTGCAAATTTGATTGGTTGATTTGGTCATATCTCTTAACTCTTGGATATTTGGTTGATCTTCACCAATATTGGTTGCATCAAAAGGAATACAATATTATGTCGATAGTTCTCACCTGTGGAAATAATCTGCTGAGTTCTTGCAATCGACTTCGGAGACGAATTGACAGATGAACGTTTTCTGGTCAAAGGCTGTGTAGTTCGCGCAGAGGAAGTCGTACCTGGTGCCGTAGAGACAGTGGTGGTATACCTGTATGGACATGGGAATCAGATATCAGCCAAACAACTTACAGTATAGGCTGGTGTAAGCTTAGTACACGCACAGTTACTCAACTTCTCTTGTCTATTTTCAGACATATATAAAAGATCGCTCTTCTGGAATACAACGATTTTTATCTTTTTGGTTCTCGCGGAGGCAGCCGTCCTAAGGTCCCTGGGAGTCGATGAGGGGTCAACCGGGGTATGTGGAAGTCCTACCCATAAAAACTGCCGAGGCTGTCACATTGGCACATAAAAGAGGAACTTGGGTTCTCCAGTGAGCTCTGCACCAGGTGGATCGCAGTGCCTTGCCTTTGAGTCCGACGCCAGGGGACGCATTACAACTCCCCGGGAACCTGTGACGGTTCTCACAGGGATGGGGCGGCGGCTGTGCAGCTTGAAGTCCCCACCGTAGTCGATGGAAACGGTTTTTATCTACACCTCTCAACGTCTTTTAACCTCCTCTTTGCAGTACACAATATTCATTCCTTATTTCTGAACTTAGAGTGCTTTTACCACAACTGAATAAAAAAACCGGTCAAGTGCGAGTCGGACTCGCGCACCGAGGGTTTCATACCTTCTTTGGTAGGTCCAAAGGTTAAATTTATTGTACTATTCGTCTAACACCTCCGATAGCAAAACAACCAAACCGCAAAACTAAGTTTGTTTGTCGAGGTTTTTTTAGGTTTACTGTACTCATAAGCAGCCAAAAGACGTCCACTGCTGAACGAAGGCCTCCCCCTTAGAAGGGACGGGTTGCCATAGTCCCCACGCTTGGCAGGGGTCTTGGGGATCACAGTATAGGTGGTAGGGAATCCAATAGATAGACGCTGCTGCCCGTCTTCTTGTTTTCCCTTAGTCGCCTCTTACGGACACACAATGGGTGGAGATGGTGATGCTCTTCTTACCCGGACACCCCACGGGTACAACTGAACTACTTAGAAAGATCATTAAAATTTACTTTAAAATAGATATAGACATGTTGTATTACCTATAATTTATTAAGGTTTTTCCCTCCACAAACTTCAGTGATAAGGGTATTTTTTGACATTTTTTATTATAAGCCAAAAACAATGCGACATAAACTAAAATAAATATCTGTTTTGAATCATGCAAACGAAGCCCTTTCATCTGATACCTCACTCGATATAGAAGTCTCACTTTGAAATTTTGTTGACCCCTTTCGACCCCCATAATATCATAATAATCATAATATATTTATTTGCATAAAAACATGGTATAATAAGATGTTACAATTTGTATAATGTACATACATGTTTTTGCTAGAATTTTACATAGCATGCAAAAAAGAAAAAATCACTTCATGTCAATTAGTTCTTTTACGCTATAAAAGTTTTTTTCAAGTAACCAGTTATATAATTTAATTTGAAAATTTCTAGAGCTAAGAGCTTTTAATTGACTAGGTATTTTATTATATATACGAACACACATAGCTACACAGCTCTTGTTATATTTACTTAGTCTAGGAATATAATCTAATACCAGTTGATATGGATCTCTCCTATTTCGAGCATTGACATGGTTCGCTGTTTTAAATAGCTCCTTATTTTTCCACACAAACATACATATTTGATAGATATAGAGGGATGGTAATGGTAATAAACCAAGCTTTTTAAATACTGGTTGACACGAGTCAAGAGGTTGGAGTCCGTATATTGCCCTAATGCACTTCTTTTGGGCGACAAATGCTCTGTTTTGGTCGGTACTGTTACCCCACACTATAAGTCCATAACGTAATAATGACTCCACATAAGCACGGTAGCACATAATTGCTGTTTTTATGTTTGTAATATTTTTAACTTGCCTGAGCGCATGTACAAATCTATTTATTTTATTGCATACATTATCTACATTTACTTTCCAGTTTATGTCTTCATCTATAGACACTCCCAGAAATTTTGTGGATGACATTTTTTTAATAGTTGGCACATTCAGTTGAATGTTTAATTTATAGTTATAAGATTTATTAAATTGTATATATACTGATTTGTCTAGGTTTATTTTTAAATTATTTATATCTAGCCATGTAGTTAATTTGTCTATCGTTATATTAATTTCCGTCTCATGGTCCTGAACTGTGTTATTATTTTTGTTAGATGTCACGATAATAGACATATCATCAGCATATAAAATACACTTATGATTAGTTATGTCAGTAATGTCATTTATATATAATAGGAATAAAATGGGACCTAGTACACTTCCTTGGGGAACACCTTGCTTGATTATTCTATTCTCTGATGAATATGCCGTCATTTCCTTGTTATCATCAATTTTAGTAACGATAACACGTTGCTGTCTATTGCGTATGTACGATGATATCCATTGTAGTGTAGGTCCCCTAATGCCAATTGTTTCTAATTTATGTAATAATATATCATGTGAAACTAGGTCAAAGGCTTTTGATAAGTCAAAAAATAGTCCTGTTGTGAGATGGTTATTGTTAATGTTTGTTAGTATTTCTTTCATAAGTGTGAACATAGCCAATGTTGTGGATTTACGTTTTTGAAATCCATATTGCTCGTTTTTAATAATTTGAAATTTGTTACAAAAATCTACAAGTCTTTTATACATACACTTTTCATATATCTTGGACAGAATGGGTATTAATGTTATTGGTCGATAATTTTTAACGTCACAAATGTCTCCTTTTTTGTACAATGGCTTAACAATCGACAGTTTTAATTAAATCAGGAAAAGATCCATATGAGAATGACATATTAATAAGATATGTCAAAATGACAATTATCTCGTCAGAGCATGCTTTTATGATTTTTGTATTTATTTCGTCATAGCCTTCAGAATTTGTATTATTTAATGACATTATTTCCCGTTTAACTTCATATTCAATCATCGGCTTAAGAAACATTGTGTTACATGTTGAGTTTTTACTAGAGTTACATTTGGTGTTTTTCTGAGTTGATTCTACAGTAATATCAATATAGTGATTGTTGAAAGTTGAGGCTATTTGATCAGGTTTTGAAAGTAGAGTGTTGTCAATTCTAATATTCTCAATATGGTTTTTATATCTGGTATCATGTAATTCATTTTTAATAACTGTCCATGTAGCTTTGCATTTGTTTTCATTTTTATTTATATATTTAATATTTTGGTTCTTTTTTGAATTATAAATACACTTTTTTAGTATGTTAGAGTAAGTTATATATTTCGATTTATTATAACCATTTTTGTTTTTGTAATATTTATAATATATACGAGAATAAAATTCCACGTTTCAAATCGATGGCATCAGTGGTTCCTGAAATATATACGGTGTGACAAACAAACAGACGTCATACCATAAGGGTTCCTTTTATACCTTTTAGGTATGAAACCACCAAAAACGGTCACCCATCATTTTTCAAACCTCGCCCACCGTCGCTTAACCTCACCTGACACTTATGCGCTATGGACGCGTAGAAGCCGTCGTGCAGCCCGTCGCACTTGAAGTCCATGGTCTCCGGAGGCGGAACAGTAGCGTAAAACGGGTACACGGATAAGTTATACCCGTTTAGTTCTCGCGGCAAGTTTGGGTCGTATATGTAGTCCTTTTGAGGTATTCCGGTCAGTTTACTTGTTGTGTTGGTCGTTTCAGCGCCTTCCGCCGTTGTTTCAGTCTGAAATTTAAAAAAACATTTGTTTATTGACGAAATCGGTCCAACTAGTTATTGTTTGGCCATAGTTCATGTGACTAATGGCATACCCAGCGTTTGATTAAGGGTGAGGAAAAATTAAGAAAAAATAGACAGATAGATTTGAAGTCTCAGGGGACCGTCGGGCTGGTAGCTTTTTCTGCCAACGTATAAGCTTGGCTATACAAACAGGTAACGCCGCCAGATTTTTAGGTACCCTTCCCTCCCAGTGCGGCGACAACTTAGAGGATTTTTTTTCCTTATAGTATATTTGTAAATAAACTGTAAATGGTTAGTTATTATATAAATAAAGATTAGCAGGGGTTTAAAAAAATATAATTTAATCCCCACCCTTTCTAATTGCAATAATAACCTGCGGGTCCTTGCAAAATCTAAACTAATAATTTTGCTACTTATACGTATATTTTTCAGGGAGAAGCGTGGGTCAGTGGGTACGCGGCCATACTTGTGAATATGTTTTATATCTATATACCTAAGCGATACTATTTCCTGTTTATTACGTTAATAGAATCCAATTCATATGTCACAGGAAATACTAATCAACGTTTAATTAACTTTCACAGAACATCTTAGCGAGTAAGATTTATAGAAATAGTATTTACAGACGCAAAATTAACTACATATAAGCAAACCGGAAAAGATCAATTTCTTGTCAGTTTAAAATCTTCATCAATTCTCTTGATCACATTAAGTACTTTTACAAATCTTGGAGGATAAAGCTGCGTGGGCCTGCTCAACTCATGCAAACTTAGAATTTTAAGGCTACATATACTTATATAATTTTTAAAATTGTTGACACAATTGTTTAAAAAATATGACAATTAAAGACAAGCCCGCTGAGTTTCTTGCCGGTTCTTCCCAGTAGCGGCCGCGTTAGGCTGCCTGTCCACCGGAGCGGAGCGAGGCAGTGGAGTGGAGAAACGGAGAAATATTAACCAATAAGATTGCACTAAGATTTTGGAGCGGAGTTTTTGGATCCGGTGGTAGTTTGTAAAAATGATTTTTGACTTTGACTTTGAATGGCTTCAATCGGAATGGCTTCAATCGGAATGGCTTCGATTTTCAAACCTTGGTGTCCATCACTGTAGATCCTGACAGGAGTCACAGTGGTGGAAATGAGTGCAGTCATTCGGAGATTATTGTGGGAAACAGCTCGCTATGCAAATCAGAGATCGCGGGTTCGAACCCCGCGGGGGGCAACAAATTTGTGTAGTTGTTCCTTACTGGCTAGGACAATGCAGGCCGATCACCTGATTGTCTGTAAAGTAAGATGATCCATGCGTCGGATAGGCATGTAAAAAGTCTGTTCTGCGCCTCACTTCTCTCCGGTCGTGTTTGTCTTCTTCGTCATCGGATTGGGAGAGGATAAAGGAAGAGAAGTGCACTTGAATCTACGCAAGCTCTTGTGCACTAGAATATCTATAAGATATTTCACAAGATAGCCATCTGGCTATCTTATGAAATATTGGCCGCTGTTGTCGTATCGGCCAGGAGGACATTGTTTTATTAAAATCCTAACATATGAGTTAGATATCTGTAGGTGTTATTTTATGGTGTAAGTATATAATATTATATATATAACCGGATAGTCTCGCAAGGCGCGCCTGTCAAGGTGATTTACTTTTCATTTCCTTGTATATGTATTGAAAGGTATAAATATGAATGAAGTGAGCTTCACCTCGTAATATATAGACACGATATACTCATATATATCTAGATATTATAGCCGTTCTAAACTGTTTTGCTCGTTATTCTAGTTCGTTATGTATATTTTTCAGGAAATATAGACAGTTCTTTGAACCCCCAATGAAAAGTTTGGTGTCAGTGCAGAATTTTTTTTCTTTATTCATTTAGTTTGGATCGCTATCGAATGCTCGCTATCGAATGCTCGCTATCGAATGCTCGCTATCGAATGCTCTCGGTGAAGACCCACTTATCACCATCATCATCAGTCGAAAGACGTCCACAGCCGAACAAAGTCCTGAGAAGGTTTGCCATAATCCCTACGCTTGGCAGGCGTCTTGGGGATCGCAGTATTAATCTTCTTGATTATAGCCTATTATTATAGCCACCTTTAGGAAACGCAATGAATGTGACAGAACCCACCTGAGCTCCATCTTCAGAGGTCTCCTCAGGAGCTGCTGTGGTGGTGCTAGAAGTCTTAGAGAAGAATAATGATGTAGCTTTAATCGCTGATGTAGTTGGTAGCTCAGTCGCCAGAAGAGCCAAGACTAGACCTGGAAAAAGAAAAAAAAACATATGATCATCTTTAGTGCAATGGTTGCTTTACTAGGTGGTAGGTCCCTTGTGCATGGGACCACCCAGATAGATACTAACGCAGTGTCAGATATTAAGCTGCCAATCCACAGTATGTAAACATTGATGTGGTCCGGTGTGAAGGGCACTAGCTGGTGATATTACCAGACACAAGAGACTTGATAACTAATGTCTCGGGTGACGAGCGATAGTGCAATGCAGTTGTCTATACGCAGACGAGTCGCCTAACATCAGACGTCTTAGGCCTCTGCCTCGAATCTTGCGGGCAGCGGGGCGGCAGCGGGGCGGCGGCGGCGGACACCACCCACGCCGCTGTTTTCGATAACCAGTCCATTTGATTTTACGCAAAAGATCCGCAAAATTCGAGGCAGAGGCCTTACACTAAATTTGAAAAATATCGTAGGATTATTTCAATGGGCAAGAAATTCTCTGCTCGACCTCAAATGTAATGAAAAGAAGCAAGTGAATGCATAAAATATGTTTGTGAGAGTTAGCGATTGTGGCTTTGATTCATATTTTGTGGAATCAACCGACTGAAAAGTTTCCTCTATACACAAGTCAGAATTCCCCTAAAAACTGTTAGAGAGAACTGTCTCGGCTCTACAACATTAGAACCGATGACAGCCTATCGCGAAGTTTATTTTTTAAGTTTCTAATATACCGTAAGAACTTATTAAAGTGAACACTTTTTCTAGGGGCCGTGTGTAACATTAATAAAAATTAAAGATTAGTGCGATCTATCCATTCTATCGTTAAATTATTATTTGTTTGCAGCCCTAGGTTCTAGCTATATATTTGCGCCCTCTGCGGTGGACACCATGGGATCTTGGTCTCATGACACGCACGGTTTGGTAAAATAAATTTTATTTTAACTTATCGAAGTCTTAAGAGATCGTCGGGCTGGTAGGTAGTTTCTGCTTGGCTATACAAAGAGTACCCTTCCCTCCCAGTGCGGCGACAACTTGGAGGAAGTTTTTAACCTAGTTTAAATATATTTGTAAATAAACTGTATTTATTTAGTCATGTAAATAACGAATTTCATAGGCGATTCATAATTTTTTATTCGCAATATCCTGAAAAATATTATACCCTTAAGTAATCCTCTATAGACCTTTCACCGCCTGAATCAGTTGGGAACCCAGCATAAGAAGCAATGCATTCTGTAAAACAACATATTGCTTCACATACATATAAATTTTAATACATGAATCGTGACCTCCTATGCGATCGATGTGATTATTTGTCGATATTTATTCATTTATGCAAGTTGCATAAAATGACCTTCGAGTTTGAATAACTCACTTTATACTGGTGTTTTTCCTTAACATGTAAACGCATTCCGAGAAACATGAGAAGTGTATTTTTGGGAATTTATCTCGCGAAAGAATTCAAAGTTAAATATTTATTTCGATAATGTCGATAAACTCAAGGGGGATACCATCGGCTTGGGTTCCTGTGACAAATATACTTAACTAAAACAATGATATTAGAAGTAAAAGCACTAAAGGACCAAAGGACAGTTTTTTTGCCAAATTCTGGTGTCACTGTTCTTCAAGCTGCCTTTAGGCCTCTAACTCGGCTTAACGACTGCTGAACTGAAAAACTGGGACCGACTATTTACGTATTACGTAGCATTAAACGGTCACCCATCTATAGATTGACCTCACCTGGTGTTGCTTACCCAAATGATCGTTACCGAACAGTGATTAGAACTGATTATGAGCATCTCAGTAACGTTGTATTAAACGATATTGGTGTGATGATCAAAGTAAAGTGTAGTAAGTAAAGTAAAGTGGTCTTAGAATAAGGTCCCTGGATGCGACTTACCGAGTGCGCAGGCAAAAATGGCGCAACAATTGTATAAACATTGAAAGCGATTGCCTGTGAAAAGTCAAGGATAATAGAACGGCGGATGGGATCATCAATAAATGTCACGTTTTGCATTTTATAAGCAATTGAACGGTCGGCTTATAACTGAGAAGGGCTAAATGATAATTCTCACACAATCCTGTACTCACAGTATAACACAAAATCCCGTACAACATCGGGAGTTGTATATTACTCGGACTGGTGGCGACTAAGGAAAGTTTCCTTGCTTTCAAGCATTTCTGCCATACCTACTATTGGAAACAAGTACGATAGTAAAAATCTAAATGTAGGGCCATTAAATTTAGTACCTTCCGTGGTGCCTTACAGGTGGACTAACTTGTAATTATCTCTCTTTCCGAGGTTATATCGAACTCTGTGATTTTGACTTGTCTCCCGCTCTGCAAAGGCGGGAATATTTTTCTAACTCCTGCTATATACTGTTCTAATTGTTCTCCGATACACTGTTGCGGGTTCCAAGATAATTTAGCGTTTCCCCGTAACTCGCAGAGGGTCAAACCTAGGTCTCTTCACTGGTGACCACTGTAGATCCTGGCTGACAGGAGTCACAGTGGTGGGAATGAGACTACTAATCCCACCGATTAGTCCCAAAAAATTACCGGTCAAGTGCGAGTCGGACTCGCGCACCGAGGGTTCCATACTAACTTTGGACGAATTAAAGTTATTTTACTATTCATGTAACAACTCAGATGGCAAAAAAAACAAACCGCAAAACTAAGTTTGTTTGTCGAGGTTTGTTTAGGATTACTAAAAAACTGTATTACTAAGAAATATTATTATAATATAGATAGCCCATATATTCTCCATAATTATTTCAGATTTTTACCTCCACATCATCATCATCATCACCAGCCGGAAGACGTCCACTGCTGAACATAGGCCTTCCCTTAGAACGCCACAATGAACGACAATTGGCTATTTGCATCCACTGGTTACCTGCGACGCGCACAATGTCGTCTGTCCACCTAGTGGGAGGCCTGCCAACGCTGCGTCTTCCGGTTCGTGGTCACCACTCGAGAACCTTTCTTCCCCAACGGTTATCGGTTCTTCGAGCGATGTGGCCTGCCCATTGCCACTTCAACTTGCAGATTCTGAGAGCTATGTCGGTGACCTTGGTTCTTACTGGGTATTTCGGACGAGAAGATATCGCTTAGTTTCCCATCCAAGTTGGATTCTTCGGGCGACCTCTTTGTCGAAGTTGGACCGACCTAACTGGATAGTTTGTCCTAGGTATACGTAGTGGTCAACAACTTCGAGTGTATCGTTCCCAACAACTACCGGTACGGGTGCAACATGGACATTAGACATGATCTTCGTCTTGCCCATGTTCATTTTAAGACCCACCTGTTGGGAAACGATACTGAGGTCGCTGAGCATCGTATTGAGGTCCTCCAGCGACTCTGCCATAATGACTATATCATCGGCAAAACGAAGGTGAGTGATGTATTCGCCATTGATGTTGATGCCGAATCCGTACCAGTCCAAGAGCTTGAGAACGTCCTCCAATGCGTTTGAGAACAGTTTCGGAGAAATAACGTCTCCCTGTTTCACACCTCGCTGTAATGGGATTGGTTTCGTGCTCTCGTCCTGTAGTCGGATCGACATGGTGGCGTTGCTGTACAAACACTTCAACACTTCGATATACCTATAGTCAATGTGGCACCGCTGGAGGGACTGCAATACCGCCCAGGTCTCGATTGAATCGAAGGCTTTTTCGTAGTCCACAAACGCTAGACATAATGGCCGATTATACTCCTCGGTCTTCTGTATAATCTGGCGGAGCGTATGTATGTGGTCTAAGGTGCTGCCTTTTCGGAACCCGGCCACATAGCCCACCTCCACACAGAACCTCCACATAGGGGGACGGTATTTTTTTTTATTCTTAATTATCAGCCAAGTACGTGACATAAACCAAAATAAAAATCTGTTTGGAGATGTGCAAATAGTGCTCTTTCATATGATATAGTAGTCTCACTTTGAATTTTTAATGACCCATTTCGACCCCCATTATAAAAAGAAGTAAAATAATTAATATATTTTTTTCATTTGCTATGAGGTTGGGTAAGTAAGATATAAAATTACTCCTAGTTTTAAATCGATAGCATCAGTGGTTCCTGAAATATATAGGTGTAACAGACAGACGAAGTCAGACCATTAGGGTTCCTTTTGTACCTTTTAGGTATGGAACCCTAAAAAAAATCCCGTACTGATTTACTGGTGATAATCTTTCTCCTCATTTTTTTGAGATTACTATAAACTACGGTGATATGTTGGACGTTGGACACCGAAATTTGGCGCTTTATGATGCCGGTCCCTAAGAATAGGCATTTTTTCTAATTCTTAAGTTTCGAAAAAACAATCGATAGGAAGACGTCACATAAATATTCCTAAATCACGCTAGTAAAGTTTAAACGGGCGCATGGGATATAAATGAAACATATCTACATCCGCCGTTTTCTTCTTTTTTTTTTACAAAATATGTTATAGTTCATTAAATAGATGGCGTTGCTTTTGGATCGGTCATGCTCGCCATCGAAAAGTCTTTGCTTGTGGCGGCTTCGTGTGGCGGGTCACCCCCTTCCCTCCAATATGGTTGAGGGGAGTGATGGCTGCTGCTCGAGTCAACTCGTGCGCGGGTGCTGCGCGCGGGGGACTGGTCCGACTACTATCCCTTTGGCATTTTAGTTTGTTGTGTTTTCGTCGTATTTTTTATTTTATTTGATATTTTGAACGGCAGGACACACTGTCGCTGGTGCTGATCTAATTCTAAAAAGACTAACTTTGTTTAAAAAAAAATGTGAAAAAATGACAAGCCAGCTGAGTTTCCTGCCGGATCTTCTCAGTTGAGGCCGCGTTGTGATCCGGTGGTAGCTTTTAAAGAATTGACCGGTCAAAAGTGCTAGCGTTAAGCCTATTTGAAATAAAAATATTGAATTTTTTGCACTGCCAATAAATATTCTTATCTAATGGTACAAAACTATATGATTTTGCCAATTCCAAAACACTTATATATTAGGTTAATGTCATTTACATTTATGATACTTTAAAGTAATTATAATTATATGATACCTATTTATTTATTACTTATTACGTAAGATCTATTCTCGTACGACAAATGACATAAAATTAAACAAAACTTTAAAAGGAAAAATTTGTGTTTTAATGTCAAACAACTATTTTAATAATAAAATAAGCCAAGGTCAACGACTATGAGGCTATGGAATTATAAATAGATAATTTTTGAACTAGAGACGAACAGATGACTGGAAAGAATGTTCTCGAAACAATTTGTGGTACTACAGGCATCGAAATAATATATAAACTAGATAAACATTCAATAACAAAATTACATCTAAAATGTGGTCGTGGAGGTCGCAAACTTATCTATGGTGGCGGCGGAAACGTGAACTAACGGTTTTATTTTGATAATGTCGAATACTTTGACAGTTTCATATAGACAGTAGCGACGCTTGTATCGGCAAACATAATTTTGTCAGCCTGTGGCTTGTAAAGAAATAGCAACACAAGGGTGCTATTTCTGTGTGCCACATAGCGGACCGTAACACTTAATCTAGATTAAATATTATATCGGTTACAAACAAAACAATGGGCCAAATAGTCTACTTACCATTCCCTTAAACAAACTTTCTGTAAGAAACAGTCACAGGAAAAGTCGTATGCGCTTATCTTTTTATAGATCCATATCTAAAACGTAAAAAAACCGTCCAAGTGCGAGTCGGACTCGCGCACCGAGGGTTCCATACTATCTTTGGACTTATGAAAGTTATTTGACTATTCGTCTAACACCTCAGATAGCAAAAAAATCAAACCGAAAAACTAAGTTTGTTTGTCGAGGATTTTTTAGGATTACTAAAAACCTGTACTATTTAGACAGATAATTGTATTTTATCTGTTAAATATAGATCTAATAGACATACAATTTTTTCCCTCCTCAAACTTCGGAGATAAGGGGGCGATGATGATGAATTTTTTTTTACATTTTTGATAATTTACCCAAAAACTACGTGACATAAACCAAATTAAAAATCTGTTTTGAGATGTGCAAATGAAGCCCTTTCATATGATACCCCACTCGATATAGTAGTCTCACTTTGAAAGTAGGATAACCCATTTCGACCCCAATAAAAAAAGATTTTGAATTTTGAACGAAGTCTCACCGTAAGGGTTCTTTTTTTACCTTTTAGGTATGTAACCCTAAAAAGTATAAAAGTATTTGTACCAGTTGTCTGGTTGCCATAGTACAGGCTTTGCCTACTTTGGGATCAGTGGACCGTGTGTGGATTGTGCCAGGTTAAATTTCATCATCATCATCATCAGCAGCCAAAAGACTTCCACTGTTTTACTAAGCCCCCCCCCCCTTCTTAGAAGGGAGGCGTAGCCATAATACCCACGCTTGACAGGCGTCTTGGGGATCGCAGTAAGTATAGTTTGTTGGTAATCTATACATATAAAATTACTTGTCCTGACTGACTGACTGACTGATTCATCAACGCACCGGCCAAACCGCTGGACCTAGAAAGCTGAAATTTGGACAGACAAAATGAGCAATGAAAGAGTATTACAGTTAACACAAACATCTAGCGTAACAGCCATGCTTAAACATAAGAGACTTCAATGGCTTGGTCACGTACAACGAATGGATAGACAGAGATTGCCTCGTCAGATTATGTTGAGTCAGATTGCCCACGCCAAGAGACCTGCTGGCCGACCTCGCCTTCGCTATAAGGATTCTTGTAAGCGTGACATGCGTGACTTTGGAATAGACCCGGACAATTGGGAGGCATGCGTATCATCAAGATCAGAATGGCGGAGACTAATCAAGGGTGGAATTTCTAAGCACGATGCGGCTTGGCTGGAGATGATTAAACAAAAGAAAGTTCGGAAATCTACTGCGCCACCTCCAACTTCTGTCTTTGTGTGTGATAAGTGTGGAAAGATTTGTCGTGCAGCAATTGGTTTGTTTAGTCATAAACGCAGATGTCTCCAGACAACGTAGATAGGCGCTGCAACAAACATCTGTAAAGATGCTGTGGCCAATGATGATGATGATGAGGTTCTTCTTATGATGTAAGCACCCACTAAGAAAGGGTTTTTGAAAATTCGACTCCTAAAGGGGTTAAATGGGGTGTTTTCTTTTGTATGAAACTTTTTATTTTATGGTGGACTTGAACTTGAAATTTGCTGAAAAGATTCTCTAAATAAAATAAATCAATACGTGTTTCGCGAATTTTCAAAAACAACCTTTGGGGGTGGTTTAGGGGTTGGTAAACTATGTATGAAAAAAAAATAGCGGGCGAAGCCGCAGGGAATTGCTAGTCCAATAGAAAGACGCTGCTGCCCGTCTTCTTGTTTTCCCTTAGTCGCCTCTTACGGACACACAACGGGAGGAGATGGGGGGGTGCTATTCTTACCCGGACACCTTACGGGTGGATAATATTAATAAATACTTAATTAAAGCCAGTTGTGTACAACTATGTTTAATAAATAATATTTATGCAAAAACACAACATATCAGAAACCTTGTAAAATAAATTATTGGAATCAATTCAATAAAATTCCAATAGCGATCTTGAATGTTATTGATGATGGAATAAATTAACATTTAAAACATTTCTTAGTAGACAATATGACATATCGGTTTACTAACAAAAATATGACCATTGAATACGGCGACTGTCGGTTTGTGATCATACTCAAACTCAAAAATCTTTATTTCAAATAGGCTTAACGCTAGCACTTTTGAATGGTCATTTTTTAAAATCTACCACCGGATCACAACGTGGCCTCAACTGAGAAGATCCGGCAAGAAACTCAGCGGGCTTGTAATTTTTTCACTTTTTTTTTAAAACATTGTTTTGTTACAAATGAATCGATATTAGCGATAGTGTGTCCTGCCGTTCGAAACATAAAGCAAGGGAGAAAAGAAGAAAACAATAAATTACGAGAAAAATTACAACAAACTAAAAGGCCGAAGGGATAGTAGTGTGACCATTGATTTATGATCATGTAACCCTAGAAGAGCAGCAGTAACAGCTCAACAGTTGGAAATAAGGTGCGCAGGTTCAAACCCCGGCTCGCATCTCTGATTTCTTTAATTATTCATGTGCGAATAGTCTTTACCAAGTCTTGTCTATACTTTCCTAACCTTCTAATATTACCTTGCTTACGGACTGTAAATTTAAGGCTTGTATAAAACGCACACTTTGTAAACGGGCGTACTACACACTAGATGCCTATTTAAAGGATAAAGATGCTTGGCTAGGTGCATGTCCAGCTCCTATGGAACGAAAATAGCTGTTAGCTATTTCATATAAATGTATACTGATATATATATGTATGTATATATACATATATATATATGCATGTAGAGATATATATATATATATATATAATTTCTCTGTGCCACTTCCTTATGTTAAGGTTTCATTCTATTGGTTACTATTGTTATGTAAGTACATTATTGACGATTCATAAGCACCCACTGTATGGTTTACATGAATAAAAATAGTTCTGATTCTGATTCTGATTCTACTAAGGTCAAATATATCTGTAACTATGTACAGTTTGCGAAATATAATTATGTATGTTCTTCTGCTTTGTGTGATTTTATAGCTTTCGGTGAAGGAAAACATCGTGAGGAAACCTGCACGTCTGAGCAAGCCTGACTAGCTTTCGAATGACGTGTGAAGTCCGTCAACCCGCACTTGACCAGCGTGGTGGACTATGGTCTTAGCCACTTCATCTTGAGGGGAAGCCCGTGCCCAACAGTGGGACAAAAATAAGAACCCTAGAAGACGGTGATCCGTGATCGTCACTTTGTGATCATATATGACCATTAATATGGTGACAATCGATTTGTGAGGATATGACTATTGAATACAATGACCATTGGTTTACAATCATAAAATATAAACAATCAATATGGTGACTTTTGATCATATGACTTCTGAATAAAGTGATCATTGAATAAAGTTACCATTGGCTTGTGATTACATGACCATTGAATACGGTGACCATTTGGTTGCTGATCTTGTGAAAGATTGGCTGCTGTGACTTTAAGGGGCAGTAGGACATTTAGTATTTCAATTATTACTTACAAAATATGCTGAGTCCGATCCATCTGTGTCTCGATCTTTTCATTTTGTTTAACCTGTAAATAAAAAAAAAAAATAATGAATATATTTCCTTACTTACAACGAGTAATTACAGCACATCATTTTAACTATCACTATTAGTACCAGCTGGCACAGACCTCAATATATTTTTGTGATTTAGTGCATTTATATATTTTTTAAATACAGAACCTCATTTTTTGAAGTCGATTAAAAGACCATAGGTAATATTTGGAAAAGGAAATATTAGTAATACTTGGACCGCATAATACATAATGACCTAAGCCCTCTTATCCTTATGATAGAGGAATGATTCGTATCACTATTATTATGTTAAATTAAATGATATAGATCCAAATTCCCATCACTATAACTCCTAGACAGACAATACACTTGATAAAACAATACCATTCCCACTTCCTGCCATTGTTTGATTATGAATTTATGAACATTTAGATGTTAGACACGCAAGTAAAATTAAATAATAAACTTGGACTAAAGGTCACTGGTTCAAATCCTGGACCAACAAGTTTGTGGCTAGGACAATGCAGGCCAACCACCTGATTGTCCGGAAATTAAGATGACCATGTGCTGGATGAGCATGTAACAAAGTCAGTCCTGCGTCTGACCTCTCCTTGGTCGTGTTAGTCCTCCTGTGGTCGTATGGGCCAGGAGGAAATTAAGTCAATAGGCCCCATAAAGATAATAATAATATAATTGTTACGAGTTACTGCCGAAAACACCCGATTTAGTACTAACCGGTCGCAACGAGTGACCGAAACAGTATGCCTCTCTTGGCTGTATAGTTCGGGAGCGTGTGCCGTGTTGTTTATTGCCAAAAAAAAAATACAAAAGGCGGGAATTAAATTGAAAGCTTAAAAATTGTCGGCTGATAATATACTAGACCCCATATATATAATTAGGATTTTTCGCTACGTCTAGACCCCGTCTTCGGACGGCTAGTTGGTCGTATTCACGTTCGTTAACTGTACTATTACGTGATATAATGATACCACGCATTGTATTCAAATTGTGTATGATATGTGATGCAAATATTTTGTACGGTACAATTGAATCAGAGTGAAATTTAGGTTAGGTTACGTCGTTGTTCGTGCGTGGCCCTGGGTTTGTCAAAGCACCGTGAGGGTGCAAAGCGGGAGCGCGTATTTCTCCTCCCCCCGGGACGTGCTCTGGCGAGGGTATGGTGCTGGAGAGACACTGGTGAGGTTGAAACGCAGTGCCCAGATTCACTCTACTTCGTCTATGAAGATGCCAGGGGAGGGTTTATTGAGCTAAGAATCTCATATAGCCCAGCCTTATGGGGATAAAGGGGTACGGAGACCTTTCCGACACCCATTCGACACGGTAAGCTTACCAATGGTAACTTTGGTCGGACTAAGGTCATCTTGGTAGGACATTGGTGGCTGACCAAACTTGTGGCAGACCACTGTCCACACGGCTTTTCTGTCAAGTTTCTGGCCTCGCACGTGTGTATATTGCTAACTAGTGTTGTTGCGGTAGTAGCAGTTTTTTGATCATGATGATAGTAACGTGGCCTTGAAAATCAGTTAAAGTATCGATAGTTAAATCAATAAAATCAATCCTTGAGAAATCTATTGATAGGTAGTATCGATAGAGTGCGCGCCAGATAAGTCTGCGCGCGGCCAAAATCGGAACTAATTGGTTCCGCCATATTGTACTTACTGACAGGTGTTGTTCTTGTGTTGTTTTCTATTTGTTTTGACTGATTTAATTTTGCCATCATCATGCCAAAAGTGATTAAAAGTGCTGGCAGGGATATTATTTTGAAGTTGAAACGTGCTTGTGAGGCAGAACAAAAGAATAACGGGCCTGTTATACCTTTTTTCGAAGTTAGAGCCCGCGTTGCTTATTTGACAGATTAGTTTTGGGGCTGCCAAGTAATGAATATTTCCCCATTTATTCTTAAATCTTCACAAGTTCTATATTTTTTAATAATTTAGTAATCTTTGTAAATGATGATTGATAAAGTTTATGTCTGTGATATTTAAATAATATTGTTTTTAAGTTTGAAAAGTGTGAAGTGAAGTAGAGCGTTTGCCTCCTTACCACTGCGACCTAAACCCCATAGAAAATATATGGGCTTTTGTGAAGAGACGAATTGCAGAGAAAAATTTCAATAAAACTCCAGGGGAAATAGCCTCAATAACTGAAGCTGCTTTTAGCACAGTGACTACAGAACAATGGTACAACGTGTGCCAACATGTTTGAAGACAAATATTATGATTTACATAAGCTGATGGATACGGTTATGGATATGTTACAAGTGACACTGAATCATTGGACTCTTCTGAAAATGAATCTAGTATTGATGATGATGATGATCTTGGAATAAAAGGGATTGACCCATGGCAGGACTATTGTTACGCTAAATTTTAAAGTCTCATTTTCTTCCTTTCCACAATTTTTATACGATAAAATAAATTAAATTCCATTGCCTTTAATCATCAAAATATTCATAAAGGATCATTCGTTATTTTTTTAATACAAGTGAAAACTTACGTCTAAAGTAGTAATAACTAATAGATTTATATTTTTGTTGCGAAACTGAGTACTTAGGAATCAAATGAAGACAAAATGGGTAAATATATTTCATCGACTGGCAACATTATATACGCCACCAGTCGCGCGCAGACTTATCTGGTGCGCACTCTAGTAATAATTTACCAATACTATCGATAGGATCGATAGTATCGATAGTTTCGCCTTATTATTAATCGATACTATCTAACACATATCGATAGTTTTACTTTAGTAACTATTTAGAGGAAGAATCCCTAGAGAGCTGGCACTTTCTTTCTCATTCGCACAAAAAAAAGAATGCATTTATGTATATTACATGTGATAAAAAGAAACAGAGCATATGATTTTTTGTCCCTCAGCGTGTGTTCAACATTTATCGCGAACTCGAAGAAAAACCGCACCGACGGTGCACTTTGAAGTTTTTTCGGCCACAATCTAGCTTTGATGTTTTTAAATTGCTTTAAGAAATATTGTCTAAAGTACATAATAGCCGCATTTGAATAAATATCCATAACATGTGTTCCGTGTACGAATGCTGATTTTCTGTCCTTATCGGCGGCACGCTAGCTAGACGTCTTGTTATACTCTGTCTACGAGTAACAATCTGCGTATTTTCAATACTATCTTGTATGTCTTAACAATCGATAGTATGACTGATTTACAAGGTCAACCATCGATAGCGCAACCATCGATAGTTCTGCAACACTATTGCTAACGCCAAAGTTCTGTTACCTGCACCACCAATCAATTCAAGAGTTCCCGCGCGTTCACAAAACCATAACGTCCATCAATAACTATCGATTATTTAGTCAAGTAGCTAAATAGCAATTGCAAATCAAATCACAATATTATGAAGTACTTACCTACCTACAATAAGAAAACAAAAATTGGAAAATCTGTGTTCGCGGTCGCTACCTAAGGGGTAGTCCATTAATCACGTGAGGCTCGAAAGGGGGGGAGGTTCCGAAAAAAATCACGAAATATCACCAGGAGGGGGGGAGGGGTATTTTGGTATTGGTATTGGTATAGCGGGCTGGTTTCCGCAACTCCACGACAAAGCGCGTATTTTGCGTGTGGGTGGGAATGGGTTTATTCAATCCACCCTAACTCCTCGAGAAAGGCCAGCAAGCGCTTGATGCCACTGACCATCTCTTGGAGAGTACTCGGGTTTCCGAAGTACTTTGCCCTGTATGCAGCGACCTCCGGGCATCTCAGTAGCACGTGGGCCGCCGTTTCCTCCTCCTCCATACACGCTCTGCATAGAGGACTGTCTGTAACTCCTATAGTGAAAAGGTGTTTATTAAATGAACCATGTCCGGTAATGGCTGCCGTGACTATGCGTAACCGTTGTTTTGGTAGTCGAAGCAGCTGCTTGGTGAGGCGACAATTTATGACTGGGAGCGCCTCTTTGGCCTGTCTGCACTCACCATGATTCGTCCAGTGGTCGTTGTGTTTTGCCCTAGTGCGCTGTCTTACCAGGGTGCGTAAGTGTCCGAAGGGGATTGGCACTATAGGTTCAGGTCCTACAGCATCCATGGCTGATCCTCTTCTGGCGAGCTCGTCCGCGGCATCATTACCGCGGGAGCCACTGTGTCCTTTAATCCATTGAATGGTTATGTCATTTAGATTGCCTACCTGATTAAGTTTTTGGTGACATTCGTATAGCAGCCCAGTGTTGACGATGTATCCTTTAAGGGCTTGTAGAACTGACCTGCTATCGGAGAGTATACGAATAGAATGATCCTCTACCCCCCGATTCATGATAGTTACTGCTGCCATATAGATTCCCATACATTCAGCTTGAAAAACTGTGTTATGGGTTCCTAAAGGTGTAGATATATTGATATCGAGATCCTCTGAGAAAATCCCGATACCAGTTCCTGTTTCGGTCTTAGATCCATCTGTTAAGATCCTTAGCTCCTTAGTACTAGAGCCCCTACTCTGGTAGTCTTCATACAGTTGAATCTTGTATTTCTTATCGAAGATAAATTGCTTTGGTACGCGGTCGTTGATTGCCCGTGTTATTGGGATATTCTCAGCGAGCTCGTCCAGTATTGCGGCATGCGGTGTGTTGTAGTTTTTCCAGAGGCCCAAGGTCTTTAGGCGTAGTGCCGTCATCGCTGCCTCCTGTTGTATAAATAGGTGCAGCGGTGGGAGGTTCAGCATGGCTTCCAGCGCTGCTGTGGTTGTAGTCCTCATACACCCTGTAATAGCCATGCAGGCGAGTCTCTGAAACCGCTGTAATTTGTTAGATGCTGTGTCAAGTCTGGTCCTTGGCCACCAGACCACAGCACCGTATGTGATCATCGGGCGGATCACCATGTTGTACAGCCACAGAATTATCTGAGGGGGGAGGGGTATAATGAGACATCACGTGTATTTATTTTTCGTCGAATGCACGATTTATAAACCAAACAGCGGCACGTCGCCTTGACTCACTGTTGACCGGCAATGACTTCCCCTTCAACATTTAATCAGTTACCTGTATTTAAAGAAAATATTCCGAAAATTTCAATATGGTTTGTACAAAAATTACACGTGACTTTGGGTAGCGAGGGGGGGGGGGGCGTAGTTTAAAATATCACCACATATCACCAAGAGGGGGGGAGGGGTTAAAAAGTTGCTAAAAAACATCACGTGATTAATGGACGACCCCTAACCAAATCCCGTCTACACGGGTAAAGCCGACAAGGTTACATCGGTCGGAAAGTTTATCACCTTACCGTGTAGAAGGCATTTCAATGTTTCGTCCTCAACAAGAAAAAGTTCGGGCTGATTCACTTCTGCACCTTTGTTATTCTATATAATACGAAACGCTAGAGAATAAAAAAATGTGCGTGCGTGGAGTCCCTCCGCGCGGAAGAAGTGAAACTTCATTCTCGCTCAGTCGATCGGTCGTTCGGTCGGTCCCTCACTCACTCACTCACACACACACACACACACACACACACAACTCTACTCAACTCAACTCGCCCCAACTCGCCCCAACTCACCCCAACTCACCCCAACTCAGCCCAACTCGCCCCAACTCACCCCAACTTGCCGCAACTCAACCCCAACTCACCCCAACTCACCCACTCCACCCACTCACCCACTCCACCCACTCACCCACTCACCCACTCACCCACTCACCCACTCCACCCACTCACCCACTCCACCCACTCACCCACTCACCCACTCATCCACTCATCCACTCATCCACTCACCCACTCACCCACTCACCCACTCACCCACTCACCCACTCACTCAGTGACGGCGTCACATGAGCGCTTTCATAACCTTAACAAATTTACGCCTATCGCCTATCGTTTAACACCTATCACGCGTTATCGATAACATTTTTGGAAGTCGCATAAGAAGTTTCACTTCAAAAAAATAGGTATAAGAATGGCATACTTTTAAACGTGACTTAGCGAAGAAGACAATGCTGCTATGTCCTACTCATAAAAGTCGAAATAAGTTTTCTGTGGTCCTACCTTTCTTAAAACTGTGTATGTGTAAACTTGTACATATGCAATTTAATATGTACCTATAGTTTAAATATACGTTATGGGTAGAGACTGCAAGCGACGCATGCGCAGGGCGTTCACCTTGCGCGCACGCACGTCCTTGTGCAGTTACTTTTACTGAACTATCAAATCAATACTTATTAACTGTTATTACAAAAACACGACGCTGTTTTTAAATATTTAATTAACTTCTTAAAATAATAAAATGACAAAATTTTATTAGGCTTAAAACACCGGGTGTACGGGTAAGAATGGCAACCTCCCATCTCCTCTCGTTTGGTGTCGTAAGAGGCGACTAAGTGAGTACAAGAAGACGGGCCGCAGCGTCTTTCTTTTGGATTTATCTTCCACCTATACTGCGATCCCCAAGACGCCTGCCAAGCGTGGGGATTATGGCAACCCTTCTGAGGGGGAGGCCTTTTGTTATGCAGTGGACGTATTTCGGCTTCTGATGATGATAATGAATAAAAATTAAATAACTAAATGCATAAAGAGAATGGCTGTACACTTTTGTTTAAGAAGTTAATTGCTAAGTCTTTTTTAGTCAAGCTAATAACAATGTTGTCCTCCTGGCCGATACGACCACAGCGGCCAATCTTTCACAAGATCAGCCATGTACGCGGGAGATATTATAGAGCACGCGTGCTTGCGTGGACACAAGTGCACTCTCTCTAACTTTACTTTTACAATCCGAAGGGACGGAAGACTGCTACTAGGTACCGGGGCGCAGGACCGATTTTTTACATGCCCATACGACACATGGATCATCTTAGTTTACAGACAATCAGGAGATCGGCCTGCATTGTCCTAGCCAGTAATGAACAACTACAAAAAGATGTTGCTCCCCGCGAGATACGTACCTGCGACCTCCGATTTGCAAAGCAAGCGATTTCCCACTGCACCACCGAGGCTACTATTCAACCTAGTGACTAGACGTTCGCCTGATGGTAAGCGACAACGCCTTCCTATAGACAGCTACATCCGAGACATTAAGTCTCTTCTCTTTTCTCTCTTATAGATTTCCTTTTGTTACTACCAAGGTGGCAAGCAAGCATGCGGCCCGCCTGATAAGCAGTCACCGCAGCCTATAGACGCTAGCAACACCAGAAGAATCACTAGCGCGCCCTTAAAGCATTAGATATTAAGTCTCTTGTGTCCGGTAATTTCACCAGCTACAGTGCCCTTTCTCACCGAAACACAGCAATGCTTACACACTGCTGCTTGGTGGCAGAATATCTGACTCTGCTGTGGTACCTCCCTGGGCGGTTGCACAAGAAACCTACCAACTAGTAAAGAAGAAGAAGAAGATGATCGTCCCCCATCTTTTGTCCTTGTACAAAATTCACTTTTTTCGTGGTTGTAGCGTAGCCGTCTCATATCGCACTAATGTTTATATATCAATTTAAAAAAAAAGATTTATGAAGTAAAAAATGTTAATAGTTACTTCGTTTTTTATTGTATTAAATGTCAAGAGTTATGTAAGGTTAGTTGTCTTACCAAAGTTTCGAGTAAGACTTAATATTGATTGATATATAATACCTAACTAGTATTAACATTTAAAGTTAATCTCTATTCTGGGCAGAAATATAAAATAACTGAAATAATAACATAAAAAAGTGTGAAAGAAAATCCGTTCTAATAAGTATTTATTTTGCTCGACTGCCCTAGAATGGGAGGGCCTTAGAATTATTCTAAGGAGAGGGCTATGTTTATTCTTAGAGTATAATTAATATGTATGTATGTATAACTTTTTCTTCAGCGCGTCTACTCGGGCTTACAGACCAAACGGGTCGAACTTCAGCTGTGATTTTCAAAAAAATCAATTTAGCCGCCGCCATTTAGGACGTCAGTCGCCATTTTGTATTTTTTATTATTTCCACAGGAACCCATTATCAATCATCTCCATCAGCCGGAAGACGTCCACTGCTAAACATATGCCTCCCCCTTAGAACGCCACAATGAACGACAATTGGCTATTTGCATCCACCAACCTGCCTACAACCACAGCAGGTAACCAACCTGGTTACCTGCGACGCGCACAATGTCGTCTGTCCACCTAGTGGGAGGCCTGCCAACGTGTTCGCCACTCGAGAACCTTTCTTCCCCAACGGTTATCGGTTCTTCGAGCGATGTGGCCTGCCCATTGCCACTTCAACTTGCAGATTCTGAGAGCTATGTCGGTGGCCTTAGTTCTTCGGCGAATCTCCACATTTCGGATTCTGTCGCGCAAAGAAACTCCGAGCATAGCTCTCTCCATGGCTCGTTGTGTGACTCTGAACTTCTCTAAAAGGCCAGCCGTTAGAGACCACTTCTCAGTACCATATGTAATAATACTGAGCACATATTTGATGTATTTATTACTAGTCTACACACAGTCATCTTAACCCAAATTAGGCAGAGCCTGTACTATGGAAACCATACAACTGATAAAATAGTTATTGATGTTTTTTTGTAAATACATACTTAAATGATATAATAATAATATATTGGGACAATCCACACACGGTCGACTGATCCTAAACTAGGCAGAGCCTGTACTATGGTAACCAGATAACAAAAGGTGGTAATCGAACCCACGACCTATTGGGCCAAGGTGTCTAACCACTAGACCAACAGGCCCGTCGAACGTATATACCTAGGCAATATTTGTTAAATGTATTTATAAAGGCCTTCTTTCCATTGACGCAACACTGCTACTACTGGATGGCCTCCGCAATTTTGTCCACATTGACAAGGTCAGATACAGAACTTGGAAGTATATAAATACCTATACGATGAAGTCATGAAATAATGCGAAATCTCAGACATTCCAATTTATTTAATTACTAGCTGACCCACGCATCTCCGCCCGCGCTCTGTTTACGTTAACTAAACTTTCAATAATATACATTCGCATAGAATACAAAACCTCTTTTTTTAAAGTCGGTTAACAACTTGGACCCACTTGACCTCCGAAGCACGGAGACGTTTAGTTCAAATGGCGTTAAATGTTCACGCATCTATTTAATGACCTTACCTAACGTTGCTTAACCTGATCGATTACCAAACATTGTTAAAAATTGTCTATGAGTGTTCCCTTACAAATATTTATTATAATTATAATGAAAAATTGTTAAAATCGGAGCAAGCGTATAAACGCTTGCTCCGATTTTAACAATTTTTAAATCAAAATTTAGTCAAAATGTTTACTTGGTTATCCAAGTACACATTTTGACTTTAGTCCCCTCTCCCAAGGGAACCGTGCCGAATGTCGGGATAAAAAGTATCCTATGTCCTACCTTGGAGTATTAACTCAAATCATGCGAAGTTTCGTTTCAATCCTTCCAGTAGTTTCGGCGTGATGAGCAGCCGAGATACAGACAGACAGACAGACAGACATACAGACAGACAAAAATAAAAAACATTACATTTTTGGCTTTAGTATCGGTTATAGAATGCCCTCCAAACATAATTTTCAAAATATCTTCAATGTACAGAATTGGACCTGTTACAGTATATCATAAATTAAAATCGATAGTATTAGTAGTTATTGAAATATACTGCTGTGACAAAAACTTACATCAAGAGTCCTTTTTGCTGTTTTGGTTCGGGACCGTAAAACACTTTAGGCTATTCGATTATGTAACATTGCGAATGTTTTACATAATAATGATTTAGGGATAATTGTAACAGTTGTATGATCGTTGCAATATATTTTACGTAACGACCGGCATCAGCTAGCTATGTTTGATCATTATATAAGACTAGGTCACTTTTATAAGACCTATTTTCTAGAACTTAGATAAAACGTGTTTCTTATCACTTATAGGTGAGTTTTAAACCACCAAGGTGGCGAGCAGGGATGCGGCCTGATGGTAAGCAGTCACCGCAGCCTATAGACGCTAGCAACAACAGAAGAATCACTAGCGCGTGGCGGACCCTCTGATCTGACCTCGTACGCTTAGTACGGTTCACTGTGCCCTACCTCTCCATCTAAGGGGGAGGCCTTTGTTTAGCAGTGGGAGTCTTTCCGCAGCTTATGATAATGACGAATACGCTGATAGCAATTTTATTTGCAACTAGCTGACCCACGCAGCTCCGCCCGCGCTGTGTTTACGTTAACTAAACTTTCAATAATATACATTCGCATAGAATACAAAACCTCCTTTTTTAAAGTCGGTTAATAACTTGGACCCACTTTGTACTTGCCCTCCGAAGCACGGAGACGTTTAGTTCAAATGGCGTTAAACGGTCACCCATCTATTTAATGACCTTACCTAACGTTGCTTAACCTGATCAATTTCCAAACATTGTTAACATTGTTGTTGTTGTCTATGAGTGTTCCCTTACAAATATTTATTATAATTATAATGAAAAATTGTTAAAATCGGAGCAAGCGTAAAACCAAGTACACATTTTGACTTTAGTCCCCTCTCCCAAGCGAACCGTGCCGAATGTCGGGATAAAAAGTATCCTATGTCCTACCTCGGAGTATTAACTCAAATCATCCCAAGTTTTGTTTCAATCCATCCAGTAGTTTCAGCGTGATGCTCAGCCGAGATACAGACAGACAGACAGACAGACAAAAATAAAAAAAATACATTTTTGGCTTTAGTATCGGTTATAGAATGCCCTCCAAACATAATTTTCAAAATATCTTCAATGTACAGAATTGGACCTGTTACAGTTTTATTATAAGTATAGATAGGTAAGCTAACCGTCCAGGTAGGTACCACCACAGTGACTAATATTCTGCCGCCAAGCAGCAGTGTGTAAACATTTCTGTATTCCGGTGTGAAGGGCACTGTAGCTGGTGATATTAATCGATACAAAGATTCAAAATCTTTTATTTCAAATTTACTTTTGAATGGTCAATTTTTTAAAAGCTACCACCGGATCACATCGCCGCCTCAACTGAGAAGATCTGGCAAGAAACTCAGCGGCTTGTCATTTTTTCACGTATTTTCTTAAACAGTGTTTGTATTGTTACAATTAGATCAGCATCAGCGTCAGTGTGTCTGGCCGTTCAAAAGATCAAATAAAATAAAAAATACGACGAAAATACAGCAAACTAGGCGGCCAAAGGGATAGTAGTCGGACCAGTCCCCCCAAGCAGCACCCGCACACGAGTTGACTCGAGCAGCAGCCATCACTCCCATCAACCATATTAGAGGGAAGGGACCCGCCAAACAAAGGCGCCACAAGCAGAGACTTTTCGAAAGACTAAATATCTAATGTCTTAAGGTTCGACAACGCGCTAATGATTCTTCAGGTGTTGCTAGCGTCTAGGCTGCGGTGATTGCTTACCATTAGGCGGGCTGCATGCTTGCTTGCCACCTTGGTATTATAAATATAATAATGTCGTGTATAAATACGACGGACCTTATTAATATTTAGTTATATCTTCCTACTACCGGCAATTTGCAGCTTGGCATACGGCAAAAGTAGGTATGTTAAATATTGAATAACTGGATTGAAAGGTCAGCTGTGTCGTGTATAGTAATAATTAGCATCTGTTGTAATATTGCTGATGTGACGAATTGTCACGGTGACGTAAATATGTGGTTGTCGCGCAACTGTGAATAGGCTTCCTAGTTTTTTTACCATCTATAGCTGAGGCACCGCTTACCATTAGGTTATTTTTTTGAACCTAGTAGCAAGACAAGCAAGACGTTCGGCTGATGGTCGCACGCCCCGCCTGCCTATAGACAGCTGCATTGCACTGCCGCTCGTCACACGAGACATTAGTTATCAAGTCTCTTGTGTCCAGTAATATCACCAGATAATTTGCCCTTCACACCGGAACACAGCAATGTTTACTAGCTGCTGCTTCATCACCAGCCGGAAGACGTCCACTGCAGAACATAGGCCTGCCCCTTGGAACGCCACAATGAACGACAATTGGCTATTTGCTTCCACAGGTTACCTGCGACGCGCACAACACGTCGCCAGTCCACCTAGTGGCAGGCCTGCCTACGCTGCACCTTTCGGTTTGTGGTCGCCACTCGAGAACCTTTCTTCCCCATCGGCTATCGGTACTTCGAGCGATGTGGCCATAGCCGCTTCAACTTGCAGATTCTGAGAGATATGTCGGTAACTTTAGTTCTTCGGCGAATCTCCTCATTCCGGTTTTTATCGGGCAAAGAAACTCCGAGCATAGCTCTCTCCATAGCTCGTTCTGTGACTCTGAGCTTATCTAAAAGGCTACTGGCAACACACACTGCTGCTTGGCGGCAGAATATCTGTCACTGCGGTGGTATCTACCTGGACGGTTCCTTGCACAGGGAATCTATCACCTACCGCAGACATCTCGCTTACTTGTCTGGACAAAATAGCCAGCATACCCGCGGACGTGGTATGGTTTGTCGCAAGCCCAGCCCCTGCGTTTTTGTGTGCTACAATAACTGGTCATTTGCGAGTTGGACTCGCGCACCGAGGGTTCCGTACCTTCTTTGGACCTATTAAAGTTATTTTACTATTCGTCTAACACCTCAACTAGCAAAAAAAAACCGCAAAACTAAGTTTGTTTGTCAAGGTTTTTTTTTAGGATTACTAAAAAAACTATACTAGTTAGACAGGTCATTTTACTTTTCCTGTAAAATATAGATAGCAATGTGGGTACTTACCCATAATTATTTCAGATTTCCCCCTCAACAAACTTCGGCGATCAGGACGAACGGTATATTTTGACATTTTTGATTATCAGCCAAAAACTACGTCACATAAACCAAAATAAAAGTTTGTTTTAAGATGTGAAAATGAAGACCTTTCATATAGTAACTCATTTGATTGACTCAAGTTGTAAATTGATAGCGTCAGTGGTTCCTGAAATATATAGGTGTGGCAGATAGACAGACGAAGTCTCACTATAAGGGTTCCTTCATTTTTATTTTTTTATCATTTATTTATACCTTTTAGGTCTGGAACCCTAACAAGAATTCCACAGCAGTGTCAGCGATTCTGTCATCAAGCAGCAGTGTGTGAACCGCTTCGGCCGTCTACAGAACCGGAGTTTCGGAACTGGTTCCGATCGAGGCTTTTTATTTCCTTGTATGGAACTGGTTCCGATCGAGGCTTTTTATTTACTTGTATGGAACTGGTTCCGATCAAGTAATTATCGTATTCCACCAGCCGTGATCATAACTGAAGTAGAGACACAGACAGGTATATAACAGAAGGTATAATCCTACTCCTACTAATATAATAAACGTTAAAGTTTGGATAGATGGATGTTTATGCTTGTTTCGCGGAAAAACTATAAAACGGATTTAACCAATAACTAGGTAGGTACTTAACCCCATTGTATATAATAATCATACAACTATAAAGTAAACAAGAACATTTATTTCTGTTTTAACATTTGGTCTTACCAAGTTATTAACCAGGAAATCAAATCTTCTAATCTATATCTTATATTTAAATATGAAGGAGGATACCATGAGTGACGTGATTTTTGGAAATTTAATCCTGTGGGTGTGGGTTGTCACTGAAAATATTTTCCGAACATAAAAATAATTTTTACAAAAAAAAGAACCGCCTTCAAAGTGCAACTAAAAAGCCTGAAATAATTTCTAAGAATTTGTGGTTTTTACATCTACATTGTTGGACTTGGACTACAACATATTATAAATACATATTACTATCAAAGACGGCGCCAAACTGGAAAACAGTTAGGTACCTACTGCCCTTGTAAGTATTTGCTAGACGTTAGCAAAAATTTTTTAAAATGTAGATGTGACAATATCTTAATAAAACTAACCAATTGCCATAAACCGAAGATATCTAGGTCTAACCAGGGACTGCAAGCTCGGTGGGTCTACATTTGTTTGTGCCGAGAACCCGTGTCCACCTTCTTACTCCATCGTCAGACCCTGATCACCATTTTTCTAACAACTACTCATCGATAGCTACCCAACGAGCCCAAACTCGGCGGATCTACGTTTATTGGTGCAGTGATCCCGTGACGACCTTCCTGCTCCATCATCAGACCATGATTACCATTTTTCTAGCAACTACTCGTCGAGACCTATCCAACAAGTCCAAATTCGGTAGGTCTACGTTTGTTGGTGCCGAGATACCGTGACGACCTTCCTGCTCCATTATCAGACCTTGATCACCATTGTTCTAGCAACTACTCGTCGAGAGCTACCCAACGAACCCAAACTCGGTGGGTCTATGTTTATTGGTGCCGAGATCCCGTGCCGACCTTCTTGCTCCATCATCAGACGCTGATCACCATTTTTCTAGCAACTACTCATCGAGAGCTACCCAACGAGCCCAAACTCGGCGGATCTACGTTTATTGGTGCAGAGATCCCGTGACAACCTTCCTGCTCCACCATCAGACCCTGATTTCCATTTTTCTAGCAACTACTCGTCGAGAACTATCCATCGAGTCCAAATTCGGTAGTTCTACGTTTAGTAGGCACGGCTAGGATAGGATGGATTGTTAATTTTATTACAGAGTTCCGGTGGCCATCTATGGCCTTCTTCATCAGATCTACTTCACCAAATGATACTTTCTGAATGAAAATGCTTGACTAGTTTCTAAAAATACCAAAAACGCTATATGTATGCCTATAATATTTAAGGAGTTCCCTCAGTTACTCATGGTTCCCATCATCAGAACTTGATTTTGAAAAAAATGGGACTAATCTGGAAGCATATCCTTTCAATTAAAAAAATAATTTTCCAAATCGGTTCGTAAACGACAGAGTTCTGAGGTAACAAACATAAAAAAAAAAAAAAAAAAAAAAACATACAACCGAATTGATAACCTCCTCCTTTTTTTTTGAAGTCGGTTAAAAATAAAGAAAGAAATCCCGCGCACGGTTGCGCTAGAGGTTAGTCAAGTTTGTATGGAAAAAAAATATTACACTATTTGCACGCATCATCAAAAACAACGGAAGTCTTTATCAAAGTTACGAGCATAGATGGGTACAGGAATAGAGAGAGAGAGAAGAGGATGAGAAGAATATATAAAAAAATACCAGTAACTGAAAATTGTAGTGCAGGTAAAAAAATGCGAGCGAAGCTGCGCGTGTCAGTTAGTATACCTATATAGGGTTACGTCCAATTAGCAATTACCTAGTACCACATTAAAAAAAAAGGTGAAAAGAAACAAATTAATCCTATTAAGTTTCAAATTTTGCTAATTAACAAAAAAAATATCCATTTTTTGGGTGAACTAGGTCCACTGGTTACGTAAAAGTAAATAAAAAGCCTCGATCGGAACCAGTTCCATACAAGTAAATAAAAAGCCTCGATCGGAACCAGTTCCATACAAGGAAATAAAAAGCCTCGATCGGAACCAGTTCCGAAACTCCGGTTCTGTAGACGGCCGAAGCGGTGTGAACGGCACTGTAGCAGATGAAATTACCAGACTCAAAAAGCTATCAACTACACCAGTTGGCCAGTCTTTTGTGTTAAAATAATTGACACCAATATCTAGAGACAATCTTATTATTTGTGTGCATTGAGTACCAGTTACAAAGCAACCACAAATGTTTTTGTGTCACTTGACCGACTTAACAATAAATTGTTGTGTAATAGTTTGTAACTTATCTTTTGTTCAGTAATTTCCGTTTTGTACGCCCGTGTGTTTTATCTGAAGTTATATAATATATCTGCATTATACTGACAACACTAAGACGTAAATAATATCTATAGTCTATAGGCTGCGGTGACTGCTTACCATCAGGCGGGCCGCACGCTTGCTTGCCACCTGGGTGGTATAAAAAAATACTAATAAGTAAAGCCATGTAAACAAAGAGATTATATATCATTACTAGCTGACCCGCGCAGCTCCACCCGCGCTTTTATTACATTTTGCTCCCCTTTTCACCCTCCTCCCTTGATTTATTTCTCTCCATCTCTCTCTCTCTCTATTATAAGAAAAATGTAATTCTATGCTCTTTCTCTCCTCTCTCTTTCCCCCACCCGCATCGGTCCCCGTCACATTCCCCCTCTTCCTCTCCCCGTTGTCCCCTCTCTGAACTCTATCCCCCCATCTCTCTCTCCCAACTTGCTCCATCACACCCCCCCTTTGCTCCACCTAACTCCCCGATCCCTCACCCCCTCCTCGAATCCCTTCTCCCTCTCTGTCCTCTCTTGCACCCTCCTCTCATTCTATATATCCGTCAATCATGGTACCAGCGGCATGAAATATACTTTACGACTTATTCTCAGACCTACCCGATATGCACACAAAATTTCATACATATCCGTTCACCCATCTATTTAATTACCTTGCCTTATGTTGCTTAACCTTTACCTAGCGGCATGAAACATAATTAATGGCCTATTATCAGACCTACCCGATATGCACACAAAATTTCATACATATCCGTTCACCCATCTATTTAATTACCTTGCCTTATGTTGCTTAACCTTTACCTAGCGGCATGAAACATAATTAATGGCCTATTATCAGACCTACCCGATATGCACATAAAATTTCATACAAATCGGTTCACCCATCTATTTAATGACCTTACCCAACGTTGCTTAACCTTAACCTACAGGTATAAAAAGTATCCTATGTCCGTCTCCTGCTCCTAAGCTACTTCCCTACCAATTTTCAGCCAAATCGTTTGAGCCGTTCTTGAGTTATAAATAGTGTAACTAACACGACTTTCTTTTAAAGTTCTATGGTGATTGTATGTTCAATTTCACCGATAGATGGCGCTGTTCATAATGTAAATCACGCTGACATCGTAAATTACTGTTTAATGATATTCGATAATGAAAATTCTAAGTTTTTCGCATCTTTTATTGTTGCGACTGTAATAATTGTATTACAGTCCCCAAGTCCAGGTAGTGTATAGGTATTGACCTATCATTAAAATTTCATGAATCATTTCATGATCTAGTTTGGACTCGCTCGGGATTTACAGATTTTAACTTTTCAAAGATATAATGTCATATTGCTATCAGCAACATACTTAGAACAATACAGAAATCTAATGAAAATGTCCTGGGTGTACCGGACCCGGCTTACCCCTTACAAAAATTGACCCTTCGCCACTGCCATATCTTATTCAAACTAAATGTCTGCTCAGTCCCTATTGTATATAGCGTAATAATACATATCTTAATGATTAACTGATCAGTCTATAATTACCCTATTCACATACAAAGGAAATTACGTGGTAATATGTGCAAGTAATGTTTCACTGCTTAGCCCCTATGAAACATAGCGTGATGTTTTGTATACCAATTTATACCTTGACTTCTACATAACACATCAGTGAAAGTCCTATTAAAATCCATCCACGGGTTTTCAAATGATACCTGGACAAACAGAACGACAGACAGACAGACAGACAGACAGACAGACAGACAGACAGACAGACAGACAGACAGACAGACAGACAGACAGACAGACAATAATTCCAAAAAAAAATGTTTTGGCCTCTATGTCGATAGTATAGTATCCCCACATAGAAGTTTTGGAAAAATATTCAATGTACAGAAAAAGTGCTCTTTGAGTTTTATTATAGTATAGATTATCAACAGCAGTAACGAAGCTGCGTGGGCTTGAACTGCCTAAGTCATGCAAGCTTCGAATTTCAAGGCTTACAATTTGTAACACTATATAAAACTGATGGCTGCTGCACAAGTCAATTAATTGATGACATCAATAATATGTTAAAGTGCTTTGTGTCTTGCCTGACGAGGCACTGCTTAACAGCAGAAGTTAAATGTTAGACGTGTGCCACTGTGATTTTAGATCGGCCATGCTCGCCATCGAAAAGTCTTTGCTTGTGGCGGCTTCGTGTGGCGGGTCACCCCCTTCCCTCCAATATGGTTGAGGGGAGTGATGGCTGCTGCTCGAGTCAACTCGTGTGCGGGTGCTGCTTGGGGGGACTGGTCCGACTACTATCCCTTTGGCCTTTTAGTTAGTTGTATTATTGTCGTATTTTTTTTCTGTCTTATTTGATCTTTTGAACGGCAAGACACTGTCGCTCTGATGTAATTGTAACATGACACACTGTTTAAAAAAAAGCCCGCTGAGTTTCTTGCCAGATCTTCTCAGTAGAGGCCGCGTTGTGATTCGGTGGTAGCTTTTTTTTTTTAAAAAAACATGATTTTTCAAAAGTGCTAGCGTTAAGCCTACTTGAAATAAACTATTTTTGACTTGACTTTGACTTGACAACGTTCAAAAGTATAAATTAATTTAAATATTATTGAAGTCGGTTAAAAAAGCAGTCAGACCGCAACGGTGAACTGAGCAGTCTCTATGCGACGGCTGACGGTTTCATAACGTCGTTTATAGTTAGTCAATGGATATACATCTTGCACAAGCATAGCGAAATTGGCTATTGCAACGCTTGACCGGTAGCGACGTAAGTCAGACGACTTATATATACGGACCTTGACGGACTTGTTGGTTTAGAAGTCGCCGAACACAGTGGGTACGGCCTTTTTTTTTACGCGGGGGAAATCTTCAAAAGGTCTCGACCGGGGTATGTGGGATTCTTACCCACTAAAACCCCCGCGGCTGTCACATCGGCACATGAGAGGAGACCCAGATCTCTCCAGTGGGACACTGCACCCTCAGTGCCTTGCCTTTGACCTCGCCGCCGGGGGGCGCATTGTAGCTCCCCGGAAACCAGTCACGGTGCTCACGGGGACAGGGGTTGCAACCCCACCGCCGTCCTCCTCGGAGTCGCCGCTGTACTCAATGGACGTCCGAAGGGCCCACACCCCGAACGTCCAGCGACTCCGAAGGAGTAGGTACGCCAACGCCAACTTCAATAATATTTAAATTATTTTATATTTTTTAGTGTTATTGAAGTCGGTTCAATTTTTTGTAAAATAGTATTTTACAATAAAAAGACACCTCTGCCCACCCCGTATAGGAAGAGATGTGATAGTATACTCGTACAAAATCATGCCAAAAGCAATAATGCAACGGTTTTTAAAACTATTGCTAAATGTAGATTGTTATTAAAGTTAACAAATTGTTCGTTTAGTAAACTCATTACAGGTATTGACCTTAATAATAGTTTTAAATATAAATACGTATTATATACGCCATTTTGTCACACAAAATGAGGTAGGAACGGCACATATCATCCAAGTAATTTTTTATCATTTTTATTTAAAAAAAAACATTAAATAGTATTTTTATACGCTAATAGCATCTTATTGTATTAGCGATAGGTGGTTGGTCCCTTGGGCAAGGAACCGTCCAGGTAGGTACCACTGCAGTGTCAGATATTCTGCCGCCAAGCAGCTGTGTGTAAACATTACTATGTTTCAGTGTGAAAGACACTGTAGCTGGTGAAATTACCAGACACAAGAGACTTAATAACTAATGTCTCGTGTGACGAGCGGCAGTGCAATGCAGCTGTCTATAGGCAGGCGTATGTCCTGCCTGTCTCGTCACTAGGATAAATAAAAAAAAATGACATTTTCAAACTCAAAGTCGGGCAAGGTCAGTCCTTAGGTGGGTGACCATTTAGTGGCATTTGAACTGAGCATCTCTGTGCTTCGGAGGGCGGGTAACAAGTCGGTCCCGGCTGTTGTCATCTAGCCAGCAGTCGTTAAGCCAAGTCAGAGGGCTAAGGGCAGATTGATCAACTCTGACACCAGGTTAGCCACTAACCATATGACAAAAAACAATCTTTTGTTTATGCAATGCCTTCATTATACTTTTTCACATCACAGATGTATCGCAGGGTTTTTAATTTCATATAATGGTGGTGTTGAATTTCAAGATATCGAACATTTTATGCTTACATCGTAGCAAATATATAATCAAAAGGCAACCGAATAAAACTTGCATGTAAATTGTATCATATCGTTTATTCAATAAGCATTATATTCGAAATGATCCATTGTGTTACAGCGTTCAAAAAGTGGTTTATTTTTATTTATTTTATTCTTTCAAATAAGTTATTCATGTATATACTTAGATCAATACCTCAAGATAAGTCAGAATAAATAACGGGTTGAATAACCGATTGTTTTAACAACTTCAATGATTTATTAGACGCCATAGTGGCCAATATTTCCATCTTATATGATGTCTGTCTTTTCGTAAACTTAACTGAATCATTATAGGAAGTTACCGTACACATATAGTAATACATATATATTAAAATCGTTCACATAAGAATAAAAACAGCCACACACAATATTTACATTTTATTATATTTTTTTAAATATTGTTTTTAGGTTGCATTTTGGAGAGTGTACGCAGGAATTACATGACTTGATCCCACCATCACCCTTCTATCATCGGACGACGCACAGCGCATACCCATATGTGGTGAACGTGCCTTCAGTCCGGACTAAGTGATTTGCTTCTTCATTTATAATAAGGACAGCTAGGACTGGAATAGTTTGCCTGTATCGGTTTTCCCGCCCGATTATAATGTAGATGTCTTCAAGGCTAGAGTGAATAGGCTATTAATAAGCCAGTGAGCTTTACCATCCTCAACTGCGTCATCGCTTTCCATCAGGTGGGACTACAGTCAAGCACTAGCTTAAATTGTATAAAAAAATTGTTTTAAGTATATTTAAAAACTAGCTGACCCACGCAGCTCCGCATGCGCTATTTTTACGTTAACTAAACTTTTAATAACAGACATTCGCATCGAATACATAACCTCCTTTTTTATAGTCGGTTAAAAACTGAGACCCACTTTTTACTTGCTCTCCGAAGCACGGACCCGTTTAGTTCAAATGGCGTTAAACGGTCACCCATCTATTTAATGACCTTACCTAACGTTGCTTAACCCGATCGATTACAAAACCTTGATAACAACTCTCTATGAGTGTTCCCTTACTAATATTTATTATATTATAAAGAAAAAATTGATAAAATTGGACCAAGCGTATAACCAAGTACCCATTTTGACTTTAATCCCCTCTCCCAAAAGAACCTTGCTAGATTACGGGATAAAAAGTATCCTATGTCCTACCTCATAGTAAGATCTCAAATCATGCCAAGTTTCATTTGAATCCATTCAGTAGTTTCGGCGTGATGCGCAGCCGTGATACAGACAGACAGACAGACAGACAGACAGACAGAAAGACAGACAGACAAAAATTAAAAAAACTACATTTTCGGCCTCAGTATCGGTTATAGAATGCCCTCCAAATATAATTTTTAAAATATCTTCAATGTACAGAATTGGACCTGTTACAGTTTTATTATAAGTATAGATATTATTTTCCTATTTCTCAAAGGGTCAGAAAAATAGACTATAATAACGTCCTGGCCGATACGACCACAGCGGTCAATCTTTCACAAGATCAGCCATCTACGCGGGAGATATTATTATAGTGCACAAGTGCTTGCGTAGACACAAGTGCACTCTCTCTTCCTTTATACCTCTCATAATCCTATGGGACGGAAGACCGACACGTCTGGGGAGAGGTCAGACGCAGGACTGACTTTTTACATGCCCATCCGACGCATGGATCATCTTACTTTACTGACAATCAGGTGATCGGCCTGCATTATCCTAGCCGGTAAGGAACAACTACACAACAAACTTGTTGCCCAGCGAGATTCGAACCCTCGATCTCCGGTTTACAAAGCAAGCGGTTTCCCACTGACAGACAGACATTTTCGATAAATATCTGTAAAGACTAAAATAACCTGTTGAGTGAAGGAAAAACCTAGCCATTGCAATCTCATTTAAATTCTCGCTGCATTATACAAAAACAAACAGTAGAGAAAATTTGATTAAATTTAAACATTGTTTACAAAATCTATCGTTTACAGAGGCGTATGAAGCAACTGATCCAAATAAAGCATATAATGCATTTATTGACCTATTTTCGCTCTTTTCAAATCTATGCTTCCCTTTCAAAACACTAATTGTAAAAAATAATAAAAGAATTAAGTGGGCATCTCGAGGCATTAAAAATTGCAGTAAAAAACATAGACAACTACTTTGGAAATACAGATGTAAACCCACCCAAGCAAATAAACATACTTTTAAAAAATACTCAAAACTCTATAAAAAAATTATTAAACAAACTCAAAAGGCACAGAATAACTACTATATCAAAACTGCTGAAAATAAATCTAGGGCAACTTGGCAAATTATTAACCAATCAAATTCAAAATCTTTGACGAACCAAATATTGACTATAAAAAAAGACACAATTACCCTGACTGATCCTGTTGACATAGCGAATGCTTTTAATGACTACTTTATAGATGACATAGTGAAAAATACAAAATCTTCTTCTCAAACGCATAATAAAACATACAGTAAAAATGCTCACTCAATGTTCATGCAACCTGTTACAGACAATGATATCATATCAGCCATAAAGTCACTAAAAAACACTAAAACTACTGGATATGATGGTATCTCTACGAAGGTCGTTAAGCTAGTCAATGAAATAATAGCTCCAGTCCTAACGTATATAATAAATCTATGCATTTTCGAAGGGGTATTTCCAGATGGTTTAAAAACAGCCGTAATAAAGCCAATTTATAAAAAAGACGACGAAACAAAATTAATAAATTATAGACCAATTGCCAAAATATCCATTTTCTCTAAAATTTTCGAGAAAATAATGTATACATCGATATATGCTTATCTAAATAAACAAAATTTAATATGCAATGAGCAAAAAGGTTTCAGGAAAAATATTACAATTAACATGGCAATATACGAACTCCTTAATACTATTATGTCTTCTGTCGATAAAAAATCACCCATATGTGCCGTTTTCACGGACATGACGAAAGCTTTTGACCATGTGGACCATAAAATCCTTCTTAATAAGCTAGAAAGTTACGGCATTAGGGGAAACGTATTAAATTTGTTAAAATCATATCTAGAAAAGAGGCCACAATACACAGAAATAACCAGAATATGCCCAAAGACAAAGATGGAAATGACATATCTATCAACACCAAGATGCACAAAATACGGTGTGCCTCAAGGCAGTGTATTAGGACCCCTACTGTTCTTAATCTATATTAATGATCTCCCAATATCAGTACGTAATCCCATGATTTTATTTGCCGACGACAGTACAGCAGTAGTGAAATGTAAGAATCAGCATGAATACCAAACTGACATTAATGATACAATTGTTGACATAATAAATTACCTTAATAATAATAATTTAATAATTAATTTAAACAAAACAAAAATAATGCACTTTTACCAAAGAACAACACAAACCCATCTTGACATTAAATATAATAATCAAACGATAGAAGAAGAAAATATTTCTAAATTCCTCGGCCTATGGTTAGACAATAAGCTAACGTGGAAAACACATATTGAATTATTATGTAAAAAATTGCATTCATCCGCATATGCGTTATTCATACTCTCAAAAAAAGTTAATATCGAGACACTATTAACTGCGTATCACGGATTGGTAGCATCACAACTAAGATACGGTCTTATTTTTTGGGGACACTCGACGGACAGAGACATCGCATTCAAAGCCCAAAAAAGGTGTATAAGGTCAATGTGTGGTTTGAAAACACGAGACAGTTGTGTGCCTATATTTAAATCATTAAAAATATTAACAATGCCATCACTTTATATTTTAGAAGTTGCAATTTTCGTAAAAACTAATCCTAACTTATTCAGAAAGTACACATCCATGCGTGGTGCTCCAACTCGCACCCAGTACTGTAATATGTTATGTGCTCATAAATGTAAAACCGCTTTGGCTAAAAAAAGTGTTCTTGGTATGGCACCTCAAATTTATAATAAAGTGCCCAATTGTATAAAAGAATTAGATTTAAATAATTTTAAGATTAAATTAAGGGGGTAACATGCGCCAATGACCTTGAGAATCTGACCGCTCCGGCCGAGAGTTGTCATCGTAGAGGGCGCTACCAGCAAATATGAATATTACATTTGAAAAATTATAGACTAAAATATGCAGATGTGTCAAATGAAGTTTTGTTAATTTTGCCTATTCCGTTATAGAATGAAATTTCAATAAAATTATATCTATTGCAAATATACTTAATAATATCACTTTTGAATGTTTTGTTGATTATGTATACGTAAAATAAATGACTGATGAATTATTTAAATGCATGATAAAAACCGATTTTAACTCAAAGCTTTTTGTCATTTCATAGTGACACGAAAAGAACAAGACTGATGCAGTTTAAGAACGGTAACCCAATATTTAATATCTTGATTTATACCTTGGCGTGCCACCTAATTACAATCTGATAAGAACAACTTACAGTGGTAACGTAGTTGACGTGTTGCGTCAGGATATGGATTATTGCATTTCATATTCCATACTTCATATCAAAGGTTCAGTTCGTCTATTATAGAATGGCAAATACCTGACTAGTACTTAGAGGAGATACCACTGGAGAGAGCATGATGCGCTAACCCCCTCTGCCAAATTTTTGGTCATATGGTCAGGTCTTTCTTTATTTGTGTGCGTGTCTTTTTGAATGTGTTGCGAGTTTACTATAGTGTGGGTATGCGTGAAGGTGTATCTGTGTGTGTTTACTTAGCCTCCCGCACCCCGCAAAAGTGCCACGAAAAATTTGTTCGGGGAATCGACGCGATACTAACTCCTTTGGTACTTTCTCTGAGGACTAGTAAGACTTATACATACTTCTATTCTATTATTGGTGGTTATTAGTTAGGTCCGGTTACAACCGGAACGCACTTCGACCCAGCTGAATACATTGTGCCTGCCATTCGGAATCCATATGAATTCGTACTACTTATAACTTACAGTAGTCATAGCGGATTTTTGTGTGTCTGAAGTTAGGGTTGGCGAACCATTGCGCAAGTACAGTTGTGAGTACTGAATACATAAACATAGCTACTGCGCAGCGTCTTGCATCCAACTTCAGACACACAAAGATCCGCCGTGACTACTGTAAGCGTACTTGAAATGAAACTATGCACAAAGTTCTAAGGTTTCTGTTCTGCACGTCAAAACAAAAGCGTTTAACAGAGCCTTCAAAATATAGTTTTTTTTTCTTAAGAAGTAGATTTTTTTTCTTAAAAAGGGACCTTCTTAACATATTTCCTGAATTAGTTCCATATTCTCTAACCAATAAACATCCATCTGATAGTTAAGCTTTTTGATCCCTGGAAAAATGAACTGAAACCAAATTGATGATTGATTGAGATGTTCGAGTTTGACAAAGAGAGTGACTTAAGATGCTGCAATGCATACCAGTGATGAGACACTAGCGGTATTATTAAAGAAGCGTGCAACTGTAGTGTTTCCTATTCTAATGCGTATATTCTCTTTAAGAGCGGCACAAGTACCCGAATCTTGGAAGCTTGCTAGCATCCAACCTTACTCAAGACCAGATATCCAACGTCGACCCAAGTCGTGCAAACCCAAAAATCATAAATTATTATTATTGCGACAATTAGTTCCGTGATAAGAATTATAGCACCCATCCATCTCCTCCCATTGGGTGTCCGTAAAAGGTGACTAAGGCAAAACAAGAAGACGAGCAGCAGCGTCTTTTTATTGGTTTACCTACCACCTATACTGTGATTCCCAACCGCCTGACAGGCGTGGGGATTATGGCAACCCCTCCCCTCCAAGGGAGAGAGGACCTTTGTTGAACAGTAGACGTTTCGGCTGCTGATGATGATGTTGATGAGTTCCGCGATCGACTCCATAATGGTCATCGAACTGAAACTATGATAAGATACTTAACTTTTTACATCATTAAGTACAGGTCGAAATGACCCAGACTCAAGACAAATAGATTATGTTCATGCACATGAATGTTTTTCCTGTGTGGGAATCGACCCCAAGACCTTAACGGCAGCGGCCAGGGTAGCAAACTACAAAATCAGCTGACCTGTGTTGTTATTCAATATACGTGGCTGCCAAAGGAATCCGTAGCACTGTTTGATTGAACGCACGAATTCAGCAATAGTCTTTTTTAGTGTAACGTCATATTATGAACGTAACGTAACTTCATCTTGAGTTCTGTACCTCTTGCGGGGTTAGAACTACGCGGAGCATTTGACATTGATTGTAATAAACAATCTGGTTTTAGACTAACTAATATATTATTATTAATATGTTAGTTACTCTAAAACCATATACGGTGGTATTTTTTCTCGTGTCTGCTAACAACACCATCAGTTTATTGTTACGCAACTTAGTTAAATAAAAAGGTATTACCTGATAGTAATCGAAGCACCCACCCATAGAAAAGTCTCTTCCTGTCCCTGTCATCCAAAACTATAATTATAGCCTTTTGGTCCAATAGTTTTTTTGCCAGCTACAGTGACCTTCTACTTATGTTACACAGCGGAAGAAATCTAAGATTAAAGTGGCGCCACCTAGATAGCACACAAGTACCCTTCCAACTTAACCATCCAGATGTCTCAAAAGACGAGCAACTGTCCAATGCAACTGTCCGTAGGTAAGCGTGTTGCTCACCACCAAGCCAACCCATGTACTCGACTCGTTGCTAAGTTGCAAAAACCAACATGATAGTAATAATAACACCGTTAATGTTTTGACAAAAAAAATCATAATGTAAAGGATAAAGGATATCATAATGTATGTCATTTTGTTGACCTACACAGTATAAAATACGATTTAAATTAGTAAGATCATATGACTCTGATACGCTTTAAAAGTTAGGCATAATACTCGGCAACAATACTTTCGCATACTCTATGATGAACCAAAAATATGGTATTACCATAAAAATATATTTAATTAAATATACATGTATAGATTTCATTTGAAATGATTTATAATGTTATAATTATACCATTTGTAACATATCTTAATTAAAAATATGTTCAAAATCATTTAAATTAATTTCGTCTTGTCAAAAAAAATTCGAGCACGTCCACCCGCCGTAACAGTCCACGAAGGACTGATAGAAGGCGATCGCGGGGGCGCTGCAAGGGGAAATGCATAGCGTACGTGGTTTTTCTATAATTTCTTGTAAAACATGAATGAAATTAAGAAATGTAATCAATACAAATTGTAGAATAGATTATGTGCTTTTTAATAGTCCAAGTTTGACGTCTATCCGATGAACGGATGTTGAACGCTAACGCAATTCATATCCAACATAGTACATTTTTTAAATACATATTGCTTGAAAACGTTATACTTAATCCAATATCTAATCAATAAAACTATTTGCTGAAGATCTGAGGTATAAGTACATATAATTTTCATAGCCAATGCAATAGCGGATTGATCCATCGAACTCTTTAAACTAAGGCTATTTTTGCAATTTTACCGTTGTTACCCCCTTAATGCAGTTACTTATTGACAAATGCTATTATAATGTATATGACTTCTTAAATGATAAATTGATATGAGTAATAGAATTGTAAATATAACTAATATATAATAAGTAGAATTGCTATAAAAATTAAGCAAAATTTCGTATGCCGTGTGGCGGCAGTATATAGAGTACTCACTTAAAACTACCTGTTAACACCTTTATGTATACCACCTATGTACACGAAATAAATAAATTGATTGATTGATTGATTGAAACAAAGAGACTTTAAAACAACTTTTGGGGTGAACGGACCAGTTGATGACCAAGACATTAAAAATTTAATATACAGCTTCAGCGCTTACGTCCCGTTAGTCTGCCTCAGTGAAGCGGCGCTTTGTAGGTAATAGACCTCGCATAGGTGATGGTAGGTGGGCGCAGTTTACTCCTATCAACCCTTTTTTAACCGACTTTAAAAAAGGAGGTTGTGTATTCGACGCATAAGTAAGTAATATTAATAAAATGCTTAATATTCATATACGTTAGTCTATGTGGTCTTTGTACCCAATTTCATGAGTGTATGTATGTAGGTTTTTGTATGTTTCAACATAGGGAAGAGTAAAAGGTTCATTAAAATCGGTTCAGTAGTTTAAAAGATATCTGTTTATATTTTTAGTAAGTTTCTTTATCAAGTTCCGTTCCGTTCCAGGTCACTAAAAGTTAATTTTTTTTAGAAAATGTCTATTATTATTTTTTTCTAAAAATGGTTTATTCCCTAGTCGAGTAGGAAACCATTAAAAGGTACCCAGTTTCCGTAGGGGTGGAGGCCTGAAGGTGGGATTTTTACCCACCAACCTCCACGTTGGCTCTGTTTTAGCAGAATTGCACGTTCCCCCCAGCCCCTTGGCGGTGCTTGAGACGACTAGGCGACTCGGTGAAGATGTCATGAAAGTTTGAAGAGGATTCCGTCTTAGACTTTATTTTGGTCCTTAAAAGACCGTACGAAGCGAGTAGCCAGTACATTTTCATAAAATGAAAGGTGATTTCGTTCACATCGGTGCGTAAAGCAGTTTCCACATATCTGGCTCGGTGGAGCGTAGCGCCTTCGCGTGCACACTTTCCTTCGTAGAGCTACGTTCAACTATAATTTTAATACATTTTTAACTTCCAAGGAATATAACTAAAGTAGAGCCAATCACATTTAACACTTCATCAAAATTGAACAACGTAACCTTGTAACGGTGGTCATAAAAAATTATAATTTTTTCGAAGTTAAAACTGCACAATTGCTTAACTTTTTTCAATTACGATTACATATTTCTTGTAATGATTACAAAGGATACAGACAGAACAAACAAACTGACAGATGACAAATGTGATCTATGAAATTGGCCCTACATTGATGTGCTATTCGCCAGAACGCGAACGTATTTCATCATCACCATCATCATCATTAGAAGCCGATAGCCTTAGAAGGGAGGGGGTTGCCTTAATCCCCACGCTTGGCAGGCGTCTTGGGATCGCAGTATAGGTGGTAGGTAATACAAAAGATAGAGGCTGCTGCCCGTCTTCTTGTTTTTCCTTAGTCGCCTCTTACGGACACACAACGGGGGAGTGGGTGCTATTCTTGCCGGAATACCCCACGCGCAATAGAAGGTTTATCTATTATACATACATAAAATAAGGCTTTTTCCCGTAGGGGTAGGCAGAGCCCAAGGGCCGCTTTTCGCCCCCGTGAGAAACGAGACGTGATGGGTGGCGAACCACATCGCCGCTATTTTGGTTAATTAAATTATTTATATGATTGACCATTGCGTTCTCACAAATAAGGAGGGAAAGGGAAGCATAGGTGTTGTGAAAAGGAAGATTGGCAAGTTAGAGTGGGAAATAGGAAAAGTAGGATATTACCGGCCAGGAGGGCAAGGGATGGGACAGTAATAGCTAGGGAAGCCGGGGTCGTATACCCGTATACTATACCACAACTACCGGACAGGTAAGTTGGGATGAGTATCCCATGACTATTTATCTATTATTAAATTGGGTAAATCACTAATGAAGCAAGCAGTAATATTATAAGCCTGGAAATATACCCACTCGCGGGAATATTTAGGTCTAGTGGTTAGACACCCTGGCTGCTACCCGATGAGACGTGGGTCGATTCCCACCAAGAGTCTGGGTGTTTTAGCTATATGGCTCATTTCGATTTGCAGCCTCTAAATGCTGGAATGACTTGCCTCCGCCTGTACGTAACCTAAAAACAGTACGAAATTTTAGGATCACGGTTAAGACATTGTTTTTGGTTTCTCAAAAGAATTCATTACCATAGCTATTAACCAGCTTCAATTCTAAATTTTAGAGGTTTCATTATATGAATTTCAAATTTTAATTAATAATCTGTCATCCTATATTGCTTTCTATGGCTTGGCTGATCACAAACTTTTAAGTATCAGATATACGTACACAAAATAATGTATAATCTGAATTTTATATTAAGTAATTATTATTATATAAATTCACTAAATTTACGTAAATTTTATTTTAAATTCTATGAAAATGTTTGTAATGTGAGCTTAGTTTAGTTGTTATGTATTTACTAGATATACGTGACGTCACCTCTTTTTTAGGTGCTGTCAGAATAACAGCGCTGCCTCATAGTTTTTATGGCGCAGCAAAATGCTGAGACAGAGCCCTTTTTGGCCCCACACAGTTTTGTGTAAGCTATTAGCTTAGATATTCTTAGCTTTGTTTTTAATTAAGTTGTGTGGTCAAATAAATGTTTTTCTTCTTCTTCTTCTTCTTCTTCTATATAAGTATGTATTTACAAAACAAGTGTATAGGTATTAATATCAGTTGTCTGGTTTCCATAGTACAGGCTCTGCCTAGTTTGGGATCAGATGACCGTGTGTGGATTGTCCCAAGATATTTATTACGTTTTTCACCAATATTCGGAATATATACCCAGAAATATAAAATATGGAAGATTACCGTAAATCACTGGCTGCAAGCAAAATATGAAGTGCGTTGATAGTCTACACACATAGCTTTTCAGGTCTTTTAGGTCTGCTCATAGAGTATGAGTTGCGTTAACAATGTGCTCAATGTAGCCTATAAATATATTACCAATAAAATTCCAGCATAAAAATATTGGAAACAAAGACGCCTGTCTCGGGTCGAAGAACTCCGAAGCGGTTCCAACTGGAATATTAAACATTCTTGTCCATATATCGATGCATCATGCACTTTTATGACTGTCCATTGAATTTATTGATCAAGAAATGTTGGAAAATAAAAGGTTTATAAAATATGGCTTTGCATCGAAGTTCTAGCGTGATACCATTTTTAACCGGCTTCTTCAAATCAAGCTGCTGTCGACACGTATTTATGTAATATTAATAAAAATGCGAAATATTCAGGCATGTACCTATGTGGGCTTCTAAAGAAATGCACAAAACCTCATGAGTATATGTATGTAGTTTTATCCAGCGATTTCTCAGAATCTATAAATCCGATTGTAGTAATTATTTTTTCAACAGTTTGGTATCTTTTAACTTAGGGAAGTGTATAAGTTTCATCAAAATCGGTTCAGTAGTTTTTAAGTTATGGACTGTTAATGTTTCTAGCAAGTTACTCTAGCATAGCCATCCGAGTTGCGTGATAACGTGAACGCAAGTAATAATGATGAATACAGTGAATCGCTATGTCGTCATTTTTTGGACTTCACGACAATATTCGCAAAAAAACACCAGAAAAAATAAAAAAGGACTTTAAGGAAAATGATCTAAAAAGTATTAAATAACAAAAATATATTGAAGTCGGTGCCATGAATAGCGTTATGGTGTGTTAACTAAAAACAGGACTGACTGGATTACTCTAAACGTGATACCATTTCCTTGAATACACAATTTTCAACTGTTTAATCAACCTAGTGAAGATCTCTTCGCCTGATGGTAAGCGGGGTCGCTTACCATCAGGCGAACATCTTCGATCGTGTCGATAGTGTGTCAGTTGGATGGTTTTACTCATTTCAACTACGCAAGAAGAACTAACTTCTATTATTAAAAATTTTAAATCTGATAGCGCTCCCGGCTTAGATGGTATGCAGCCTCGTCTAATTAAATATATCCATGCCCAAATAATCAACCCACTCGTTCACATTTTCAACTTAAGTTTCAGTACTGGTCATTTTCCCTCAGTTTGGAAGGTAGCCGCCATTATTCCGATTTATAAAGGTGGAGCTAAAGACGTCCCCGGAAATTATAGGCCAATATCACTTCTTAGCACCCTTTCAAAATTATTAGAAAAATTAGTTAATAACCGTCTTGTTAAGTTCATTGAGTCACTAAACCTTCTCTCGTCACGCCAATTTGGGTTTAGGCAAAAGAGATCCACAGAAGATGCGGTATCCTCTTTGATTGAATTGATTTCAGACTCTCTAGATAATGGCAAGTGTTCTATAGGAGTCTTTATGGATTTAGCAAAAGCATTTGACACCGTTTCTACAAAAATACTGTTAAAAAAACTTGAAATGTTTGGTGTTAGGGGTCTTGCCCTTGAATGGTTTAAGAGTTACTTATCTGGCAGATCCCAGATAGTAAAAGTAGGAACCATTGTTAGTGAGAATCTTCCTATAAAGTATGGAGTCCCTCAAGGCAGTATATTAGGCCCAACTTTGTTCATTATCTACATTAATGATATTACACAGCTTAAACTCCCTGAGCGTTCTCAAATTTTATGTTACGCAGATGATACTGTAATTTTATTTAATAGTAATAATTGGGCTAATACCACAATTCTCGCTGAAAGTGGTATGTCATCTATTAATAAATGGTTGTCTGCCAACTTACTCTCGCTCAATTGCAGTAAAACTAAATTTATGTGTTTCCATAAAACTTCTGCATCTAATCCACAGTCCCTAAAAGATATCAGCATTCACAATTCCAGCCAATGTCTACCGTCTGCTTGTAATTGTGCTCTGATAGACAGGGTTGATGTTATTAAGTATCTTGGTGTCATGGTTGACCATAATTGTAATTTCAGACCACATATTCTATGTCTTGCAAAACGTATAAGAAGGACCGGCGCCATTCTTAAGAAATTAAGAGACATTGTGGACAATGATTTAATAAAAACCATTTATATTGTTCTCTGTCAATCGTTAATTAATTATTGTATCCCTATCTGGGGTAGTGCTACAAAAACCATGCTTCTTATTGCAGAGAGAGCTCAACGATCAGTGTTAAAAATAATACTTAAAAAGCCCTTCCGTTACCCGACAGTCTCCCTCTATTATGAGGCAAAACTTCTAACAGTCAGGCAATTATTTATTTTAAGGGTGGGACTAATTGCTCACAAAAAAGTGGTTTCGGCTTTATTCTATACACAACTACTCCAGGAAAGAATTTTCAATCTTAAATTGCCACATGTTCACACATCTTTTGCACAAAGATTTGGAGATTTTTTAAGAGCACATACCTATAATGCGATTAATAAGCATTGTAATATTTTGAAATACACAGTTTTTGAAGCCAAATTCATTCTAAGTAAATGGTTGCTAACACTGGATTATGTAAACACTGAGAAAATAATTGAGATCTTGGTTTAAGTTTTTCTTTAAGTTCTTCATTATTTTGTTTTTTCACTCTATTATTATTATTATATTTTTCTTTGTCCTTATTACCTACTTAACTTAATTTTTACTTAAGTTTTTTTTTTCTTTTCTTATTTTCCTTCATACTAATTACTTAAGTTCATTACATTATTACCTTAGTTTATTACATTAAGTTTTTAATTATGTTACTCTAGATTTTATTTTTTCGCCAAATGGTTTGCTTTCATTTTCTAATATATTTGTTAAACTCAAAATGTTCGTTTCCCAAGATACAGGCCTTGCCTAGTTTGGGAACATCTCTAAATATTTCTGTACACATTTATGGTAAACACAAAAAAATGTTTTAGCGCTCGTATTTTTATAATTCATGTAATTTTGTGTTTTAATAAACAAACAAACATTACATTAATAAACAAACATTAAACATTATTCGGTAGTCTACTATTTTTTTGGATTGTCATTGACCTGGGCCCAAAGGCTGCTAATTTGTTTAAAATGACACACAATTGCCATTCCAGTGACACAGTTTACTAGGTGGTAGGTTCATTGTGCAAGGAATCGCCCAGGTACGGTGGTACCTGGTACCTGATACGGTGGTACCTGGTACCTGGTACGGTGGTACCTGGTACCTGATACGGTGGTACCTGGTACCTGGTACGGTGGTACCTGGTACCCTTAGAGGAGATACCACTGGAGAGAGCATGATGCGCTAACCCCCTCTGCCAAATTTTTGGTCATATGGTCAGGTCTTTCTTTATTTGTGTGCGTGTATTTTTGAATGTGTTGCGAGTTTACTATAGTGTGGGTATGCGTGAAGGTGTATCTGTGTGTGTTTACTTCGCCTCCCGCACCCCGCAAAAGTGCCACGAAAAAATTGTTCGGGGAATCGACGCGATACCAACTCCTTTGGTACTTTCTCTGAGCTGGTACCTGGTACGGTGGTACCTGGTACCAGGTACGGTGGTACCTAGTACCTGGTACGGTGGTACCTGGGTGATTGGCAGTGTCAGATATTTTGCCAGCAAGCAGCAGTGCGTAAACATTTATTTGTTCCGGAGTGAAGGGCACTTTAGCTGGTGATATTACCGGCCGCAAGAGACTTAATAACTAATGTTGATGTTGACGGGCCCGTGGTCTAGTGGTCAGACACCCTGAGAGGCCAGATATTTTTGCCTGGCGCCTGCTAACCGATGGGTCGTGGGTTCGATTCCCGCCAAGTGTCTGGGTGTTGTTTATCTATTTAAGTATGTATTTACAAAAAAAAAGTATATAAGTATTAGTATCAGTTGTCTGGTTTCCATAGTACAGGCTCTGCCTAGTTTGGGATCGGACAACCGTGTGTGGATTGTCCCAAGATATTATTATTATTATTAATGTCTCGTGTGACGAGCGGCAGTGCAATGCAGCTGTCTATAGGCAGGCGGGGCGCGCGACCATCAGGTCAGGTCTTGCTGGTCTTGTCACTAGGTATAATAAAAAAAATACATATAACACTAGTAATTTTAAGGTAGCGGTAATTACTACTGTTTAATCTTACTTGACTATCAAAATAGGTAGATATTGTTATAATAGTTATTGCATTTTAAACTCAAGTTCGTAATTATTTAATTGGAAAGTTATTTATCGATGCCGAATCGAATCCGTCAGTGTTAACAATCGATTTGGTGTTATGTAATCGATGTCTCTCGTTTGACAGTTCGGTTTCGACAACTTTTACGTAAAATGTCGCCATAGGTTATGTTAAACTATTAATGGTGCTTCCGATCATCCGGTCAATTCCGGTCAAATCAAAGACACTTTATTACTTTGGAATTGACCGGACAAAGACTGCAAAGTTTTCATCACAATTCTCGCTTCCGGTATTATAGGATTACTGGACCAAGCCGTAACATACGAAAAAATATTACCAAGTACGAGTCGGACTCGCGAACTTCTTTGGAATATTACACCACGTATTATTCTAAACCACTAATTTTATAACAACAAATTTTTCGAACCTTTTCATTTCCTCTAAGTTTCAAATACACCAAAAACCTTAGTAATTTAACCAAAATTTAATTAAATTTGACTGATGTATTTCTTAGATATGTAACATAATAAAGTAGAATTTTCATCACAAAACTTGTTACCAGTAATGAGCCAGTAGGAATCGTGCGTACTATCCACTTAAAAACAGACTCGTCAAATCCAATCTTTCAAAAACTCTGCCATCTACGCGGGAGATAGTACACATGTGCTCCCCGTGGGGTGTTCGGGTAAGAATACCACCCATCCATCTCCTCCCGTTGGGTGTCCGTAAGAGGCGACTAAGGGATAACATGAAGACGGGCAGCAGCGTCTTTTTATTGGATTGCCTACCACCTATACTGCGATCCCCAAGACGCCTGCCAAGCGTGGGGATTATGGCAACCCCTCCCTTCTAAGGGAGACGCCTTTGTTCAGCAGTGGACGTTTCGGCTGCTGATGATTAAGATGACACATGTGCTTGCGTAGACACAAGTGCACTCTCTCTTCCTATAAGAACTCCCACAATCCAATGGGACGGAAGACCGAAACTAGCGGGGTAAGGTCAGGAGACTTTTTACATGCCCTGGACGGGCATGTAAAATCATCGCATGGATAATCTTGCTTTTCAGACTATGAGCTATCAAAAACATTCCTGGTTAGAACAATATAGGCCCTTCGGAGTCGCTGGACGTTCGGGGTGCGGGCCCTTTGAACGTCTATTGAGTACGGCGGCGACTCCGAGGAGGACGGCGGCGGGGTTGCGACCCCCGTCCCCGTGAGCATCGTGACTGGTTCCCGGGGGGCTACAATGCGCCCCCCGGCGGCGGACTCAAAGGTAAGGCACTGAGGGCCCCTGGTGCAGATCCCACCGGAGAGCCCTGGGCTCCCCCCTCTCATGTGCCGATGTGACAGCCGCGGGGGTTTTAGTGGGTAAGAATCCCACATACCCCGGTCGAGCCTCACAGCTCCCGGGGATCTTTGGAAGATTTCACCCGCGTCAAAAAAAAAAAGGACAATATAGGCCGATCATTACCTTGTCTTGCGTTAAAAATAATATTAATTATGATAATTTAGGTTACAAAAACTATACGCAGTTAAAATAACTGTAACCCATCCACGTATTTATGTCACTTGGCTTTCTGCGCCTTTAATGGTTAGCTCAACTCACCACTGCCCTTATGCGTTGAGTAGGTTACACATTAACCTACTGGGATTATTAATGAGGTTGTGGCCCTTGTATCAGTAACCTTGATCTACATCATTTTGGCATTCTTGTTTTGCATCTAAAATTTTCTTTAAAGAGGTCTTATAAAGTCAGTCAGTCAAAACCATCAACCGAAAACATATTTTTACTACGCATAGGACCCCACGGGGCTCTTACATAAGAATCATTTTTACAAGACATCAAAAAATCTTTGAAATATAAACTTAGTTTTGCGGTTTGACAAAACATCAAAAAACTTAGACAAATAAACTTCGTTTTTCAACTGCATTTTTTCTTTTTGCTATCTGAAGTGTTAGACGAACCCTCGGTGCGCAAGTCCGACTCGCACATGACCAGTAATTTTATTATATCGCGATTTTTTTTTAAGTTTGCTATCTTTATAGAGATTTTTACCAATTATCAATTTTACTATCTTCATAATTAGATTCATTTCAGCGTGTAATATTAACGTAAATATCCGAAAACATAAATCACTTTAGTTAAAAAAATAACATAAATAACTTACCAATCGTCGCTTCCTTAATAACAAAAGTCACAATAAATCACTGTTCAAACACTGTTCACTTCACATTTCCTTATCAGAAAACAAAATATAATAGTCTATTCAACCGAAATAATAATCGAAATAGTAAAATATGATGTATATTATCAGCGCGTAGAAGACGAATCTGAAATATATGTGGAATATGTCTTTTATTGTCCCCCAGAGGGTTTCGATTGCACTTTTATCGTTTACACCACTATGCATTTACACTGCCAGGTCCGTACCCCTGTAACAAAAAAAATAATATTTTGTTAGTCAGATAATATTTTATTTTTTGCTCTCCTGAAAGAAACATTCATGAGATGTAGGGGAGGGTCAGCATATTTTTTTCTATTTTATGTTTTTTTTTTCAACATAGTGTGGACATCTGGTTCTCACAAACATAATCATTAACAGTGCTAATGAGTTGCTTTCGGAAATTAAAAATGTAAATAAAAACGAATCGAAAGAGAATAAATAAAAAAAGAAAAGAACGATGAATCGGACCAGTCATCCCAAGCAGCACCCGCGCACTCACTCCCCTTAACCATAGTGGAGGGAAGGGGATAACCCGCCACAGAAAGCCGCCGCAAGCAAAGACTTTTCAATGGCGAGCACATCGATATAATATATAAACTAGATAAACATTCACGAACAAAATGACATCTAAAATGTGGTCGCGGAGGTTGCAAACTTATCTGTGCAGCCCCCCTAGACAATGTATCATTCTACAAGCGTTATCGCTAATAGAAAGTATAAAAATGTATGGGAATGACATAAGTCATCGAAAAGTCACGTGACAAATTATAGGGAATTCACACCGTTACCGAATGAAGAAATAGATTCGCTATGAAGCGATTGCATCTTGTCTAGGCCCTCTGGTGGCGGAAAAGTGAACTAACGATTTTATAATGATAATGACTTGTAGTTTGACAGTTTCATATAGACAGTAGCGACACTCCTATCAGCAAAAATAAATTTGTCAGGATGTGTCTTGTAAAGAAAAAGCGACACAAGGGCGCTGTTTCTCGCTACCACTTTTTGAACCGTGACACCAAATCTAGTTTATATAATTATTATATCGATGGGCGAGCATGACCAATGCAAGTTCCCAGTGACTACCGAACATTAAATGATGCACTTTAAAGTTAACCTCTTCAAGCAAAACATGTGGCACTTTACCATACTATTTTTATCACGTCTGAGTTAGACGCAATTGATTTTTTGCTCTTAGACTGCAAAGAAAACAAAAGAACAGGTGCTGGACCAGTCCCCCCCAAGTAGCACCTGCGTGAAGGAGGGAAATGATCCTATGGACACAGTCTGCACCAAGGTAATCAGGCAACAGCAACTCAAATGAGCCTACTTACTATAATACCTAACAATATATATCTTTGTCAGCCATTTCATCATAAGATAGTAGACAATTCAGTGCAAAACATGATTCGTATTTAACAAAACATAATTATTTCTACAACGAAATAAACCTATTGCCAAATGTTTCGTGGCAGACAAAAATTTGTAGACAAGTGATTGATAAAGGTGTGGGCACATTACTGAATAGTATTTCTTGGCAGGCGATTCCGTACGGGTATATAAATTTTATTACAAAATTATAAAACAGAAGGCAAAGAAATATAAGTTAAATTATCTCCTTTGCAAACCGGGAGATAAGTAAAAATCGCACAGGTCGATATAACCTCAGAAAGAAAGATTCTTATAGGTGCACCAGCTAGAGTTAGTCCACCTGTAAGGCACCACGGAAGATACTAGACCTACATTTAGATTTTTTATACTACCAAGGTTGCAAACAAGCATGCGGCCCGCCTGATGGTAAGCAGTCACCGCAGCCTATAGACGCTAGCAACATAAGAAGAATCGCTAGCGCGTTGCCGACCATTAAGGCTTTAGATATTAAGTATTTATATATTATTTTATTTGTTTATATATTATACTCATATGAATATATATTATTATAGTTTACAAAATAAGTATGTGTTTTTATGTGTCTTTGTGTTAATGTTACCTATTCATGTCGAGTGCGCGCACCCTCTGCTCTTTGTAACTTCTTTATTTTCCTCTCCATCCAAAGGTAGCCTGGAAGAGATCGCGATAAGGCCGCCCATTGTTGCATGTTTTATTAATTTGTGTCTTATTCTTTTTGTATCTATTTGTTTGTGCGCAATAAAGAAATGTCTATCTATCTATTTTGAGTCCGGTAATTTCACCAACTACAGTGCCCTTCACACAGGAACACAGCAATGTTTACACACTGCTTGGCTGCAGAATATCTGGCACTGCGGTGGTACACAAGGAACCTATCACTTAGTATGTAAATGTAACTTCACATTTCTAGCTTAGGTTCGGTCTAGAATATTTAAATTCTTTATCGCGATATTTAATAATGTGACCAGAGGTTTATGTCACAAGGTCGCAATGTAATTGGAGTTTCTATAACCGGTTTCTCTGCGAATTGTTAAATTACTCTGAATCGATTTTAAAATATTGTACAAAACATTTTTGTAGGCACATATTACAAGCGGTTTGTGTGATTAAATATCTAAAACAGTCGTATAATATAAGTATATTTACAATAATAGGTAGCCTGCCGACGCATTGTAAGATATTCTGCCGCCAAGCAGCAGTGTGTAAACATTGCTGAGTTCTGGTGTGAAGGCCACTGTAGCTGGCGATATTACCGGATACAAGAGAGTTAATGACTAATGTCTCGTGTGACGAGCGGCAGTGCAATGCAGCTGTCTATAGGCAGGCGGGGCGCGCGACCATCAGGCGAACGTCTTACTTGTCTAATCCATAAAAAAATAGTTAGCTACTGCGTTCCTTTTATGTTACTAATAACCGCATGTACACCAGACACTTGGTGGGAATCGAACCCACGACCCATCGGTTAGCGGACAGGGTGTCTAACCACTAGACCAACGGGCCCGAATTAGCGTTAATTTTCATTTAATAATAAATGTTTTTTTACTTTGATTTTTCGTCTCTCGAATTGTTTATGCTTACTTTCCAGTATTGAGAACAAGATCGATATACATATATACTCACTATCAGAGTTTAAATAATTAACTAGCTGCGAATGCTGAGATAATCCAATTTCAAGAACTGCATTAGGGATAATTAATTCTAATTTACGTTAAGTTTACGACCAGCACATTCACCTGAGGGTAAGTGACGCATCTCTTTTAGTCTTATTGCACATTAATGAGACATTAATAAGCCCTATAATTACACCAGCTATAGTGACCATCGCTATAATATATGTAATGTAAAGGAAACATTCACTATCAAACTAACAAAATGTGGTCGCAGAGCTCGCGAACTTATCCGTGCTGGTGGCGGAATCGTGAACTAACGGTTTTATTATGATAATGACGTGTAGTTTGACAGTTTCATATAGACAGTAGCGACACTACTATCGGCAAAAATAATGTCAGCTTGTAGCTTGTAAAGAAATAGCGACACAAGGGCGCTATTTCTGTGTGCTACTTTTCGTACCGTAACACCTAATCTAGTTTATCTAGCTATCAATCATATACTAGCAATCTAGTCGAAGCATTATTTATCGTTATGTCCCTAGTCGTGTGATCACGTTTACTATTATTATTATTTTTTTGTTTATTTATATTTTCTTTTTTTTTGGGTGGTGGTTACATTTAAGTAAAACTATTTATGTGTGTTAGATACCCGAGTGTTGTACAATTTTAAACAATAAATTTAACCACGAGAACACTGCCGACAAACTGTATTGCAGTTTGGCAGAACACTATGTATTTTAATATTGTACACTTTGTATTGAAATAAATAAAAAAAAAAGTTTAAATTTTAGGTACATAATATATCGATGATAGTGACGAAACAAAATGGTGACTGACGGGTGCCTTATTGATTGTTTTTAACTATATTACCTTTATCCCTTCAAAATTATGATCAAAATAATGACACATGCTAAAATCGATCAAAGCGTATTATAGGCTTCAGAACGCGAAGAAACAGACTCAACACATAGATACATAACACACACATACATATAAATACTTATGTAGGTATGAACTATAAATATTACGCAAGGCGGCTCAGAAGAATTGTCCTTTTAGACCAGTTGGGTATAAAATCAAATCACTAAACAGATAGGAAAAAAAATTAACATAAATATAAATAAACCAACAAAATCACAAAAATACTCACTCAAAATTCCTAAAACGTCAAAATCTTCCCGCCATAAAACTTGCCACAGACTTAATACATAAATCAACTGTCAAAATGACAACATAAATTTTTAAGAACACTCATATAATCGAAACAGATACAGACCTAAAATGAATTTAAAATAAAAAACAAGGCAACTATACAACTGGCTGGTACCACAGACAAATAAAACTGAATGCGACGCTAGCTAGATATTCGTGCGGGGGAATTGTTAATGTGACTACCATTTTGTAGTATTAGAGGACAAATCCGAAGGTTAAAGAATTGAGGTTGTATTCTTTGTTGACGGCGATAATATAATTTTAAATGGTTATTTTATAGGTCTATTAACAATTCTAAATGTGATTGCATCTATATTTCGATAGCATCAGGTCTCGAATTGAGCAACGCTGATTTATAAATTATATTATATGCTTCGAATAGGAGCAAACTAAAAAACAGATTTGTTCGTTTTTAGAGAAAAAGACAAATGGTTGAGATGGTGAAGATCGACCTTTATCCATCTGTTATCCAGATGAGACATTTTTTTTTATCAAATGTCATTGATTTATACACGCCTATATTAACTTGGTAGTACATTGGATCCTTTTTGGTTTTCATGGCCATTTTTAAATTATATTAATTTTATTCAATTTTTTTTTGATAGCCGAACAAATTTAGATTCAACTGATAGTATTAAACATGGAGAATGAATATACCTTGGTAGGCTTGCCTACTTATTTCTGTCAATGGCTATTTGGTAAGTATAGAACCCTTCACACCGGAACATAGCAATGTTTACACACTGCTGCTTGGCGGCAGAAAATAGGACTGCGGTGTTACCTGGACGGTTCCTTGCACAAGGATCCTTCTGTCGGGGAGGCAACCTTCAAAAGGTACCCAGTCCCCGTAGGGGTGGAGGACGGGTTATTTGGAATTTTTATTATGCAGAGACTCTGGGCTCACCGTTCGGACCTTCGCCAAGGTCTCTCCAGTGCCAGACCCTCGCTAGAGCCCCAGGGGGAGCAGGAATGAACGCTCCCCCCGACATACACAAGGAACCTACTATTTAATAAACTTATTAAGTAAATTTGACGGGCCTGTTAGTATAGTGGTTAGACACCCTGGCCGCTACTCGATGGGTCGTGGGTTCGATTCCCACCAAGTGTCTGAATGTTTATATATTTAAGTATGTATTTAGAAAAAAATAAAAGAGGTAAAAAAGCTTTGAAAATAACGCAACCTAAAGCTTTGTATAGCTTTAGGTTCCAGCTATATATTTTCGCCCTTTGCGGTGGAGACCATGGGGCCTAGGTCTCATGAGATGCATGGTTTGGTGAAAGAAACTTAGCGAAGTCTTAAGAGACTGTCAGGCTGGTAGCTTTTTCTGCCAATACTAAGAGGTAACTAAATGGTATGCATGGCTATACTAAGAGGTAACGCTGCCAGTCTATAAGGTACCCTTCCCTCTCAGTGCGGCGACAACTTGGAGGAAGTTTTTTACCTAGTTTAAGTATACATATTTGTAAATAAACTGCAAATATTTAATACTCATTTACATGATGCTGTTTTCTTGTACATGCAAGAGCAATAATTGAACGCAATAAATGAAGCGCAATATTTGACCTTCAAGAATTGTAAGTAACTGTTTACACGCGGATACTAGTTAAAAATTTGAATGTAATTATTGTATGCAAATCTTGCCCAGTAGAGCAAGAATGTGACATGTTGTTCAGACGGTGCAAGGCAATTATTGCTTCAATATTATTGTATGCAACAGGCAAGAAACTTGCTTCGTGTAAATGGGCCATTAGTTTCAATAAATGTTATTAACGTATAGATAGATAGATTAAGTACTTTCTGCCGGTAATAAGGTAAATGATTCATAGTTTCGTCCGAATGACTCAATTCGCGACGATTGCGCATATGACAACACCAACACTGTGACCCGTTTTGACTATATTTCTTGTTTGTTTTATGGCGACACTATTCGATTGCGTGCGCGCAGAGCTGTGTCGATCGACGCACGCGCACGATGCTGTGTGAAATCCAACTTCACTCGATTGGTAAGTGCATTTTTGTGCACACTATATATACCTACAGTAGTATGTGAAACGAACGCCTGATAAATAATAATAATATCTAGGGACAACCCACAGACAGTCACCCAATCCCCAACTAGGCAGAGCCTGTACTATGGAAACCAGACAACTGATACTAATACTTATATTTTTTTTTGTAAATACGTGTAAGTACATACTTAAATACATAAATTGCACCCAGACACTTAGTGTGAATCAAACCCACGACGCATCGGGTAGCAGCCAGGGTGTCTAACCACTAGACCAACGGGCCCGTCAAGATTATTAAGTCCATAATATTAATTATGTGACCCGTGGGGTGACTGGGTAAGAATAGCACCCTCCCATCTCCTCTCGTCTACTCGTTTGCCCGTGACCATGGGTGCTGCAAAGCATTTGAAAGGTCGGAAAAGTAAAACCTGAAATAAGCTGCGATATATTCCGTAAAAGTAGTTTTATTTCAATAGTCTATACATATAAAAATGAATAGTTAGTCTCGCTAAAACTCAGTAACGGCTGAACCGATTTGAATATTTTTTGTTTTGTTTGCTCTAAACCTTGGGTGGTTTAGAAGAAAAAATAAATACGTGTCTAACTTCTAACGCCTGAATACCTAGCTGACGCTAGTGATATGTCTTCAAAACGTTTCTTAAACTTTTGAAGAGCTTAAGTCTTTTCAAATGCCATATGAAGATCTTTTGTAACCGTTAGATCTTATTTCTGTGCAAATCATAATTTGGGTTCCAGATAATTTCCGAAGTTTTAACTATGACTTAGTACGCATATTGAAGACGTAGACCTTAAACATACTAACGATATTTTATATAACTACTTATTAGACGCAAAGCGTTCGTGTTCTATTGGTAATTTCAGTAATTTCCGACGGTAAAATGAAAAAAGTCATCCGCGTTTGTAGAGGAAATGCATGCTAGAAGGAAACGGGCAAAATACAAGGCAATTAGTGTACATACTCATATTATGTAAACACAAGCGTTCTGTAGAGAGTGTAAATCACTAAATAGTTAAGAGTACCACCAAGCATGCTGCCCGCCTGATGGTAAACAGTCACCGCAGCCTTAGACGCTAGCAACACCAGAAGAATCACTAGCGCGTTACCAATCCTTAAGACATTAGATGTCAAGTCCTTGTATCCAGTAATTTCAGTGGCTACGGTGCCCTTTACGGGCACTGTAGCCACTAAACCTGTGGGCCGGAACACAGCAATGCTTACACACTGCTGCTTGGCGGCAGAATATCTGACACTGCGGTGGTACCTACCTGGACGGTTCCTTGCACAAGGAACCTACCACCTAGTTATGCAAAAATCATCCAAATCTGTATATATTGGACGGAATGATTAAAAAACCACAGCGGCCAATTTTCTTAAGGTCAGTCATTTACGCAGGAGATAATAAAGTGCACAAGTGCTTGCGTAGACACAAGTGCACTCTCTCTTCCTTTGCTCTCACAATCCGATGAGACGGGAGACCGGCACAATTGGAAAGAGGTCACGCGCAGGACCAACGTTATACATCCCATCCTTCTATCGGCCTGTATCTTAAACAGTAAGGAAAATATACAAAGTTGTAGCTCCCTTGCAGGTTCCAACCAGCGACCGCCGTTTTGCAAAACAAGTGGTTTCCCGCTACGCCGAGGAGACTTGCACAAAAATATATACGAAGGAAGGTGTCTTCCATATATATATATAAAGAAAGTATATCTCCCACTGGCTTCTATCTATTACATAATTTTATTGATTTGTATAACATCATATTATACACAATCAGCTTTCTCCAAGTTATCGTGTTTTTATAACGCAGACTGGAAAAAAAATGTCTAATAAATCATACAGATGGAACGCCGATAGCTAAATTAAGCAATTGATGAGCTAGACCAAGTTGAAATCGTTCCTAAGTTCATACATTTGGCATGTAAGTACGAATTAGGGGTGGGCGTTGAATAAAGTTAGTCGTAAACGAATAAATTAGCTTACAGTCCCGCGATAAACTAGTCTAATGACGGACTAGTTTATCGGTGCACTATAATCTTAAACAACATTCGACGTCCAACGTCAACCACTAAATTTTTCAACAACGCTATAAACTAGTCTTTCATTAGACTGTTTTATAAACTGGTTTATCGTGGACGATAAACGGTCTCGTTTCGTCGACGGTAAATGCATCGACGACCCATCACTCAGCGGCGTGCAGTGGTAGGCAAAAAATGTATTCGGTTTGTTTAACCTATTTTCAGTATATAAATATTTATAAGTAAGCAAATACTATAGACATATTAATTTGCATTTCAAAACATTAATAAGTTCATTCAGCTGCTCCATACTGCCAAAAATAATTTGCCTACTCTAGGATTTCTCTAAACAATCTTAATTTAAAAAAAATCTTAGTTCGGACATGAACTATCGTAATTTTTTTTAATGTAAATGGATATGTATCATGATTAATTTAAGGATATTTGTGCTGGAACACGAACAATTAGCATAAAACATAAACAACTCGAAGGTATTTTTGCCTGCTTTCTGTGCACGCCACTACTGCCATCACTAGTACAAAGTAGAGTTTAAGTCACGGGCACATCGATATAATATATTGATGCTTGGCCAATCACTGGGCTTGCCTAATAATATATTCATGGTTAATAGCCCTTAAATGGCCTTTAATAGCCCTTAATGGTTTTTTAATAGCCCTTGTTTTGACCCATTGTTGGGCACGGACCTCCCCTCAAAACGAAGGGGCTTAGGCCAATTAGGCCATAGTCCACCATTATGGAGGGTGGGGTTGGCGAACTTCACACATCATTCGGAAGCTAGTTAGGCCTTCTCAGACATGCGGTTTCCTCGCGATCTTTGACAGTTAGTAGCAATCGCACAAAGACGATTCGCACGTGATCCATGGTTAATAATGTTAAATAATGTTTTTAATATCTGTTATAAGGGAGCCGAATTCGCGGTACAAAATTGAGACTACAACAAAATTAAGTATCATAATGTATCGCTGCGTACACACGAGGTAAACATTGTGCTCGAACGCACCAAGTCGAACAAGCTTTCTAGACACCGTCGTGGTGCAGTAATCACACGCTATCGTGACGTCCAGAGTTCTATTGTCACCTCAAACTAGCTATTGTTTGTATCTTCATACGCAGTGCCAGATTAGACGATAAGTAATCAGGTGCTACACATGGCCAATTCTATGTTATTATAAGTGTTCAATTTATTGCGGGGTACATCGTACAATCCGAGAGTATTGCGCCTCGTAAGTTTATGTGTACCAGACAGTTATGTAGGGCGGCGACGTCAGCCGGCACTGGTGGCTGAAAAGATTGACCTATTTTTTCGTTGACGTTATATGTATTACGTTATGGTACCACACTGTTGCATTAGGTTACGATGTAAAAACAAATGTATTAATTTTTAAAATAAAGTAAAAACTTTGTGCTGTTGTTGCTTACTGGCTAGGACAATGCGGGCCGATAACCTAATTGTCTGTAAAGTAGCATGATCCATCCGATGCGACAGCCACGGAGGTTTTAGTGGGAAAGAATCCCACATACCCCAGTCGAGCCCCACAGTTCCCGGGGATATTTTGAAGGTGTCCCCGCGTCAAAAAATAGACAGCGTACAGTGAAGAGTTATTTTGATCTATTGCAGACTTGTTATTGTATGGCTTGACATGCCAAGCCAATAATGGCTGTCAATCATGGCTTGCCAGATTATAAACTAAATGTATAGTCTATCAAGTGCTAGCACGATCAATCGTGCGTTCTTGAAAGGCATCTCGTACCGTGACTAGAGATCATTTTGTTTATTCCTATATTCTAAGAGCATAGTACTGTACAACAATACTGTAACAATTATACGATTGTTTTATGAGCGTAATGCAGGTGGTACTACGTCGAGATTAGCCGGAAGTTCATCCGAGAGACAGTAGCAGTCATCTGAGATATTACTTGTTTAGTCTCGAGCGCCCATAAATTCCTACAGCTATGAGAGCTCTTATAGAGAAAATATTGGTTGTTTAGGGTTGAGTGTCTAAGGTGTATCCTTTGAAAATATAACATTTTTTGTATAAAGACAGTAGTAAGCTACTATCTCGTGTCTTATGTCTTGTACAAATTTATTAATTTCATAGTACAGTTTTTTTTTTAATCCTAAATAAACTCGACAAACAAAGTTAGTTTGGCGTTTGTTTGTTTTGCTATGTGAGGTGTTACTCGAATAGTAAAATAACTTGAATAAGTTCAAAGAAGGTATCGAACACTCGGTGCGCGAGTCCGATTTGCACTTGACGGGTTTTTTAAATAGTGTGTTTTTTTCTTCGAACAATCATAAAAATCAGGGTCATTGTGTGTTGCCGTCCGAAAGAATAATTAATACTCGTATATTAGTTATTATGAGGTATTTCACCAGCTACAGTACCCTTCACACCGGAACACAGCAATGTTAATATATAACTGCCGTGGCAACTGCCTGGACTGATCTTATTACGCCAGCTGTTAAGGTACTTATGGCGTCTGACAGTGGCGTGCACTGAAAGCAGGCAAAAATATCTGCGAGTTGTTTATGCTTTATGCTATTTGTTCGTGTTCCAGCACAAATATCCTTAAATGAACCAGTATTACCAACATATCCATTTACATTAAAAAAAATTACGTTAATTCATGTCCAAACTAAGATTTTTTTTTAATTAAGACTGTTTAGACAAATCCTAGGGTAGGCAAAATATTTTTGTCCGTATGGAGCCGCTGAATAAACTTATTAATGTTCTCAAATGCAAATGAATACGTCTATAGTATTTGCTTGCATATGGATATTTGAAATGGTATAATAACATACTTAAAATAGGTGAAACAAGCCAAATAAATTTTTTTGCCTACCCTCTGTGCACGCCACTGGCGTCTGACGTCACAAGTGATCTAATTCGTTGTGATCTATTATTCCGCGGACGCCGCCTGGCACGGCCGCGGCGCGCGGAGCGAATGCCTTGCCTCAGTTTTGCGTAACCAGTGAAAGCGTTTATCGTTCGCTCAAGCGAATATTTCGTTAAAATCGCATTCTGTTAGCTGCTTACATAGCTTTGGTCTTCTAACCGAAATTTTTTCTAGGTATTTCAGGTACCTTCGGAGTCGCTGGACGTTCGGAGTGTAGGCCCTTGGACGTCCATGAGTACGGAGCGACCCTCGTCCCCGTGAGGACCGGCGGGCTCAAGGGAAACTGAGGGGCTCTTGGTGCAGATCCCACCGAAGAGTCCGGGAGTTCCCCTCTCATGTGCCGATGCGACACCGCGGGCTTTTAGTTTGCCCCGGTCGAGCCCAACAGCTCCCGGGGACCTTATGAAGGTTTCCCCCAGGAAAAATAAGTAAATAGGGTAGATTCCCTGGAACGTGCTCTATCCGGGGGCTCTGGGGAGACTGTGGCGAAGTCCGAATGGAGTGCCCAATCCACTCTAGTCACTCTATAGCATCGATCTACCGGAAAAGTTTTTGGGAGTAAAATCTCACATAACCTTTTGAAAGTTTCCTCCCCCTCAAATGTGTGGTCCTGGTAGGGTACCGCTGTCTTTGGGGTCGCTGGACGTTTGGTGTGTGGGCCCTAGTCATCCATCGAGTACGGTGGCAGGGTTGCTACCCCCTTCCCCGTCAGCACTGTCACTCGTAAACAAAGGACTGCGGATTCTGCAGGGTCGATAACGGTCTTACTGGACATTGCCACAAGATAACCGCATCACTATCAAACAGACAACCGTCTCTCCGGTGAGACCAAAAGCTTGTACGCAAGTGACCTTAGCTGGTGGTACCGAAATCTACAACCCTACCCGAGGCCTTGCCTTCTCCTCCTTAAGCTTGGAGTACTATAAGCACTTGCCCTCTTGTGGAGATGACACGGACATCTGCGACGAACATCGACCTTCATTCCTAAAAAAAATCGGTCAAGGTCTTCGGCCCTTACCAAACATCATGCTTCGCTTGGTTTGAGAATCCTCTCTTTGGCATCCGCTCTCTACAATCGCGTTTAAAGAACTTATCGGTAATAACTATAGATACGTTTTTCATATAAACATTGCTTGCTCACCTGACCTTACCACCGATTGCTTAACCGACTTGTACTGAATGCAATTTACCGCCAAATATTAATGTTTTCAACAACAATTGATAATCAATTACAGTCGGGGCAACGATAAACACAAGCCGGATGTAACAGCGCGGAAAATTAACGAAACGTAAGGTAAGTGCGCCAGTTGTCGGCACAGTTACTGTACTAGCGGCACTGTATGATCGCGCTTTGGACATATATCTGAAGATTGAATAAATGGTCATCACCATAAAAAAAAACCCTGCTTGGTAGGCGTTTTGGGGATCACAGTTCAGGTGGTAGGTAAATAATACAAAGACGCCGCTGCCCGTCTTCTTGTTCTCCCTTAGTCGCCTCTTACGGGCACACAATAGGAGGAGATGGGAGGTTGCTATTCTTATCCAGACACCTCAAGAGTTAAATTTAGGGTACGACTAACTAATTGGCAAATTCTTGTAGGATTTTAGATCAGTCATGCTCGCCATCGAAAAGTATTTGCTTGTGGCTGCTTTGTGTATCGGATCACCCGCTTCCCTTCAATATGGTTGAGGGGAGTGATGGCTGCTGCCCGCTCATACTCGTGTTGCTTGGAGGAGACTGGCCCGTTTACTATCTCTTTGACCTTTTGATATTTCTGTCGGCACACTGTCAATGATGACAATTATGATTGTAATAGATTTAAAAAAAAGAAAAATTCAAAAATTCAAAATTCACAGTTTTATTTCAAATAGGCTTAACGTGCTAGACTTTTGAACGGTCAATTTTTTAAAAGCTACCACCGGATCACAACGCGGCCTCAACTGAGAAGATCCGGCAAGAAACTCAGCGGGCTTGTCATTTTTTCACATTTTTTTAAAAAACAACGTTGTCTTTTTACAATTAGATCAGCACCAGCGACAGTATGTCCTGCCGTTCAAAATATCAAATAAAATAAAAAATACGATGAAAATATAACAAACTAAAATGCCAAAGGGATAGTAGTCAGACCAGTCCCCCCAAGCAGCACCCGCGCACGAGTTGACTCGAGCAGCAGCCATCACTCCCCTCAACCATATTGGAAGGGGGCGACCCGGCATACGCAAGGTAAGTAGGATAAGCCCGCTGAGTTTCTTGTCGGATCTTATCAGCTGACGCCACGATCGACGCGACGAGCCACGGTCCTGATCCGGAAAAAAATACTGACCATTCAAAAGTTCTAGCGCTGTGAGCTTGTTTGAAATACATAATTTTATATTGTCATTTTGGAGACAGTCCAGGTTGTAGCTTCAACCATCAAAAGCAATTAACATAGAGCAACATAGAGTTCAGCCAACCCCTTCACGGGAAAGGCGTGACGTTATGGTTAAAGCTATAAAGTTACACAAACTGATTTTAATTTAGAGAAAGTAAAATATATAACAATATAGCAAACATATCTTGATCTTTAACACAATAGGATTTGTAAATAACCATAGCTCTCACTAAATTTGTTTATTGTCTAAGATAAACCAGTTTACGGTGACCTCTGATACAATGCGGTCCGCTAATTTAATGAGGTCTTGCTATATTAGATATTCGTATAATGAGATTCGTAATGTCCGTTTTAATTTGATCTGTATTACGCGTTTTGTGGTTAAATAAGATAGTTCACGCTATAATGGTTGTTACGACATACCATTTTTGTACGGTGAAATGAATAATTTAATTAACTTGGAAGATCCTTTTAACAAACCTTTCAGAGCCCGTAATTTTTTAAGCTGCCGTATCTTGAAGCATACATTACAATTAACGCAATTTTCGAATTACCTTGTGCTTGTAAGGTAAGTACCTATCGTTTCATCAGCGCTTACTATCAGCTAGAGTAGCGGTCAATGGTTAAGTAATTAATGAGTAAAAAAAATACAGGGAGTCCAAAAAAATACCTCTTTAATCGTAATCAAAAATGTTACTCAGATGGCTCACGCGTTGATGTCTTTTCTATGTAAATAAATGTATCCAATCACCTTTTTTAGTTACTCATCATAAAAATAATAATATCATGGCGATTGATGCCTTAATTTATTGTTAATACTACGACTAAGGTACCCTTGAGGTCTTCGGTGCAAGGGACCGTCCAGAGATTTACCACCAACAAGCCACACTTTTGAATGGTCAATATTTTTTAAAGCTACAATTAGATCTCAACGCGGCCTCAACTAAAGGTGATCTGGCAAGAAACTCAGCGGGCTTGTCTTTGCCGCGGGGTTGCGGCGCCGTCCCCATGATCACCATAGCAGGTTTCCGGGGGGCTATAATGAGCCCCCCGACGCCAACGGTTCAAAGACAAGGTATCTGGTGCAGATCATACCAGAGAACTCAGATGCCCCTCTCATGGGCCAATGCAACAGCCGCGGGGGTTTTACTGGGTAAGAATCCCACATACTCCGGTTGACCCCCACAGGTTCCGGGGACCTATTGAATGTTTTCCCCACGAGGGATAAAATGTTAGACCTTTACCTCTGAGAGCACTACTAAATTTATTCCCCCAGTAAAACAACTCCACCCAGCGACAGCGTATTTTCGTCGGCAGAAAATGTCACCAGCTATTACGTATCTCGTTTAATATCTAAAGTGATGATCACTAAATCAAGTGACCATCAAATAACTGTCAAATGATTCATATGGTATTGCCTAAGTTAAGTGACCAATAAATACTGATCGAGTCGAGTCAACTCGACTGTCGACTGCTCGAGTCAACTCGTGCGCGGGTGCTGCTTGGGGGGACTGGTCCGACTACTATCCCTTTGGCTTTTTAGTTTGTTGTATTTTCGTCGTATTTTATTATTTTTTTCTGTCTTATTTAATCTTTTGAACGGCAAGACACACTGTCGCTCTGATCTAATTGTAACACACTATTTAAAAAAAAAGTAAAAAAAATGACAAGCCCGCTGAGTTTCTTGCCGGATCTTCTCAGTTGAGGCCGCGTTGTGATCCGGTGGTAGCTTTTTTTTTAAAAAAAACATGACCTTTCAAAAGTGCTAGCGTTAAGCCGATTTGAAATAAACTATTTTTGAGTTTGAGTTTAATACTAAAACACTTTCATTTAACATCAAAGTTCGTTGAACAACTGAAGCTTGATAGTCACTTGGGTGGCTAAAGATACGCAAGAGCCCTGCTGGTCAAATAGTAACGAGCACGCACCTCAATAATATTCGGAAAGCCTTCGAAAGGTCCCCGGGACCTGTGGGTAATCTGTGGTATGTGGGATTCTCACCCACTAAAACCCCCGTGGCTGTCGCATCGGCACTTAAGAGAGGAATCTGGGCTCTCCAGTGAGATCAGCACCAGGATGCTCTCAGTCTCTTCCTCTGAGCCCGCCGCGGAGGAAGGAGTGCATTATAACCCCAATGTACCACCGTACTCAATGGACATCTAAGGACCCCCCCAAACGTCCAGCTTTGAAGGGAGATTCACAGACATCACGAGAGTGACAAAAATGTCACCGCGACGAAAGTCACTCGTGCGCACTAGCACTTACCATAATAATCGCGCGCAGCAAAATCCAAGGCGTATAATTGAACTTTAAATTATTCACAGCTCATAAAACCTTTCCACACCAAACACAACAGATAAAAAATTCCACGGACGACCATCCGAAAAGTTATCGATAGTAAACAACAAATCGATTGGGTCTACGAAATCGATTAGTGTCCCATCACAAGCAAGGACCTGTCCGTTTCGCCACACTAGTTACACAAGCCGGTTGCGAGGTGACGCGTTTACGTAACGACCACGACACGACGGCGCGACGGCGCGACTCTTTTGTTAGTTGACAACATTTATGTTTCTATATTATTGATTTATATATGTACCTGGGTTAGTTGAGGCCAATTTACTAAGAGTATAATGAGAGGTTGACTACCTCTCATTATACCACATGATACATTTTAGCGAGTGTGTGCAGGAATTACATGACTTGATTCCCCCATTGCTCTTTTATCATCGGACGACTATACGCACCCTTAGGTTAAGCGATTTTCAATAATTAAAGAAAGGAAATATATTTATTGAAACTAAATATTTACAAATATGTATACATAAACTAGGTAAAAACTTCCTCCAATTTGTCACCATACAGGGAGGGAAGGGTACCTAAAAGACTGGCGGTATTACCTCTTTGTATAGTCAAGCTTATACGTTGGTAGAAAAAACTGCCAGGCCGACGGTCTCCTTAGACTTCGACAAGTTTGGATGAAATTTCTTTCACCAAACCGTGCGTCTCATAAGAACAAGGCCCCACGGTATCCACCGCAAAGGGCGCAAATATTTAGCTGGATCCTAGAGCTGCATACTTGCGTCGCTTGGCGTCACTAGTAGTCGTCGCAGCCCCTCCAGCCGCCCTGCAAGTTGCCGGGATGTGGGACACAGCAAGTGTGTTGACACATGTCGCATTATTAAAGAACATTTATTTAACTAAGCTCTCAAAGGCCGGTGATTCCGGTCTGCATCATGTTTAGCACGCGAACCGCATGCGCGATCACGCGTCGTCCACCGATGGATTAAATAACTATTAAATACGTACAGCGGCTGCAGCGCTGCTTTGTCAAGGTGTTAAAATATTTTTATGTGTTAATCTTGAAAAATATCAGCGCATTCGCTGGACAACGGAAAGTAACCAATCGTCCCTTTCTTCTATACTCGTACAAAGACATTTAAAACAAAAAAGACAAATCGATCAATAATTTACATAACCCAAAAGTATGGATGCAATATCTCGTGTCGTCAAGTTATTATTTTTCAAGAATTGGCTGATGATACTTACGAAACGTGTCACTAGGTGGCAGATACTTTGTGCAAGGAACCGTCCAGGTAGGTACCACCGCAGTATCAAATATTCTGCCGCCAAGCAGCAGTGTGTAAACATTGCTGTGTTCCGGTGTGAAGGGCACTGTAGCTGGTGAAATTATCGGACACAAGAGACTTAATAACTAATGTGTCGGGTGACAAGAAACTGTTCATATGTCGTATTGTTGCTTAATATCTTGCGAAGGCCTCAACAGTCTCTTGTTTATAATACCATCCCTTGTTTTTATCCCACTGTTGGGCACGGGCCGCCCCTCTAGATGAAGGGGATTCGGCCATAGTCTACCACGCTGACCAAGTGCGGGTTGGCGGACTTCACACGTCATTTGAAAGCTAGTTAGGCTTTCTCGGACATGCAGGTTTACTTATGATGTTTTCATTCACCGAAAGCTAGTAACAATCACGCAAAGACAATTCGCACATGATTAATTAAAGGAAGCAGAGGTGCAAGCCGGGGTTCGAAACTGCGCACCGTGTTTCCAAGGCAAGCGCTTGCCCACTGATCTTTTACTGCTTCTCTTGTTTATGTTATGCAAAATAACTTGTGGTAATCAACACGAATTGTTTTAAATATAGATAGATAGATAGATAATACTTTATTGTTCCACCATTCTTAAAAAGACACATAAATACAAGAAAAAAGAACAGTAAAATAGAATGAAACAATGGGCGGCCTTATCACTAAAAGTGATCTCTACCAGGCAACCTTTGGATGGAGAGGAACTATGAACTGCAAGGCGGGGTTGTTTATACAAACCAATTATAAAAGAAAATAGATACATAACTATTAACAATAAAATACGTAACAGCAAAATAATATATAAATATTAGTATAATACCTAAATATTATATTTGATAGAATCAAATATAAATAACCAACAATAATAAATAAATGCAGCCGGCTAATATCAATATAAATTCATAGGGACAAATAAAATGCTTTCAAACGATCTTTAAAGATAGGCAGAGATAGTGCATATCTAACAGTGACCGGTAAGGCATTCCACAGACGAACAGCTTCTACTGTGAATGACTTACTGTAAAACGAACTATTATGAGAAGGGAACATAAGAGTGAGATTTTCTAATATGAATTAATTTAATTCTATTTAAAACTATTCTAATTTTCTAGATTTACTAAAAGGTGCAGAAATCGTGCTTTTTATGCTAATATTAAATGAATTTTGGCGTTTTATTTCGTCAGTATTGCAACAAATATAATTACAGTTATAAATTATATTTTCATAATATCGATCCGACGATATTTTTAAAATATAATTTGACATAAATTGGTCGAATTATAGTTTGATAAGTATAGATTAACAATTGTTACAGGCCGTCCTTATAGAACAGTGGTTGTTGTGACCTTGAGGTGTAGGATTGTATTCAAAGAACGATTGGTGTTCTGTCGAAAATTCCTTAGTTAAGAATAGTGAAATAATGAGAGAAAAATATGAAATTTGACATAATACTTATTTTATTGTTGTCTTTTATTTACACCAATACTACCTTTTAAAATAAAACTACTGGGTATTACGGAACATATTGCGGTTTGATGACTCCACCCGTCCGTCCGTGACCATGGGTGTTGCAATGCATTCGAAACGTCGGGAAAGTAAAACCTAAAATAAGCCGCGAAATATTCCGTAAAAGTAGTTTTATTTCAATAATAGGTATTTCCTCAAAAAAATCTTTAAATATTTTTTAGTATAAGTATATAATAGTAAAGGTACATGTCCAATGGCAGGATCAAATAGTTTTCAAGCAGTTTTTTTGCTGAGCTATGATTTTCTACAGACATCAACCAATCAATTGGCTGACCTTAACGTCTAAGCCTTTACTAGTTCTGCTCAATCGCGTACATACTGGTTAAGACAGCTTATGCTAACGTATGACTTGCTCTGCGAATTTTATGTACGCCAAAATTGTCATACGCATCAGATTCATTTTAATAATAGTTGTAATATAATTTAATGTATATGATGCATCTATATATCGATGATATGATGTAACTGTCCACGTGGGGTGCCGGGTTAGAATTGCATCCCCCCATCTCCTCTCGTTGGGTGTCGTAAGAGGCGACTAAGCGAGAACGGGAAGACGGGCAGCAGCGTCTTTCTTTTGGATTTATCTTCCACCTATACTGTGACCCCCAAGCTGCCTGCCAAGCGTGGGGATTATGGCAACCCCTCCCTTCTAAGGGGGAGGCCTTTATTCAGCAGTAGACGTCTATCGGCTGCTAATTATGAAATGAGTGATGATGTGACTGTGCTCAATAATTAAAATAAACTATTTTATAAAAAATAAAAACCGACTTCAAAGTAAATTATCTAAAAAGCATAAAATAACGAAAATATATTGAAGTCGGTGCTAGCTAATCATGTTAACTAACACGATCACCAGCTGACACCGAATTAGTAAAATATTTTCGTTATTTTATGCTTTTTAGATAATTTACTTTGAAGTCGGTTTTTATTTATTATAAAATAGTTTATTTAACACTTTTTAGTGACTTATTTTACCAATATAGGTATCAGCACTATCACGCAACTCGAACGTCTACGTTACAGTAACTTACTGAAAACATAAAAAGTTCATATCTCTTAAACTACTCGACCGATTTTGATGAAACTTGTACTCTACCCTAAGTTGAACAATACTCTAACTATTGCAAAAAGAATTTTCGAAATCGGACTTGTAGTTTCTGAGAAATCGGTGGACAAACCTACATACATACATACACTCATAAAATTTGGTAAATTTGTTTAGAAGCCCGCATATATTAATATTACGCATTTTTATCAATATTACATACATACGCGTCGAATAGAGAACCTTCTTTTTGAAGCCGGTTAATAATAAAATAAGACAGCCCCTCCGTTCGTCCACCAGCGACAAGACTTTAGCTGTCGCTAATATATACCATTTTGTTCTAGATGATCACTTGTTTACGAACTGTCCCTCCCAAATCGAAAGAAAAGAAGACGAAGAAGAGAACATTTCTACTTCAAAAAATAACAGTACCGTATAAATTAACTTAAAAATGAGGTTAGCCGAAAAGGCGCCAGTTTAGCATACTGTTGCCATACGAGACCGCAACGCAGATTTTCAGATATAGATAGTTTTTGACAGCTGATCCTGCTCGTTAACTATCAAAAAGTCCTTTTATACATTTTTTTTTATAAAACGTAAAAGGTGGATTCACTTTAAAAATTAACTCAGTAAGTACCTGAAGCAAAAAGCAAGGTATAATACAAATACCGGGCAATAGCAATCCTTTTCATGTTCATCTGCTAGTATACATATCTCTTGCTTAGACTAGTCTAGTTCTGTCTGCCGCATATGATAAGCGCTATATATCTTAAATCAGCCCTTACTAGTATGTCATTACGGAAATATAACGTGTAAAACTCTTTTAATGACATTCCACAATTCGTTAGGTCTGTTTTGGAGATACGTCAAACTTTCTCATTAACACGAATAAGTTATGTGGTAATTTATGGCGCTTTTATTGCCCGTAACTTATTAAAATATTGCGAAACAAACACTTCCAAGATGAGTTCTCATGGGTTATGGGCCAGGGTTACCGGGTTATTTTATCAATAAAAGCCGTGGAAGGAGAGGAGTGGGTTAGCTTAATAATGAGGATCAGGACCCTTTGTCAGTGTCAAAATCAACCTCCTTCTCGTAGACAGAGAGTAACCCCCAGACCCAGTATCGGTCCTTACAGATCACGACTCTGAGTTGCCGGTTCTTCTCAAAGGGGGCGCGTTGTGAACCGGTGGCAGAATTAGACCTCTCTCTTAATGCCGGTCCCAATATCCTATCCACTCCTTACTATAAGTTAAAATAGTTACCATCGATAGCTATACTGGCATATTTCCGTTTCAATAATAACATATGTTATTATATTATGTTATATTGTAGATAAATTTGGTCACCACGGGCTGTCTTGCTCGCGTAGCGCTGGCCGTATGTCACACCATGCCGCCCTTAATGATATTCGCAGGGGACTTGTCACTGCCGGTGTCCCTGCCATACTGAAACCAGTCGCTACAGGTTAAGCAGGAGTCGGTATTACACAAGATGATGGCAAGAGGCCTGATGGTATCACTTTAATACCACGGCAACATGAAAAACCGTAGGTCTGGGATGCGACATGTGTCGACACACATGCTGCGTCCCGCACCCCGGCAACTTGCAGGGCGGTTGGAGGGGCTGCGGCGACCGCTAGTGATGCAAAGCGACGCAAGTATGCAGCTCTAGGTTACAGCTATATATTTGCGCCCTTTGTGGTGGAAACCATGGGGCCTTGGTCTCATGAGACGCACAGTTTGGTGAAAGAAATTTCATCCAAACTCATCGAAGTCTCAGGAGACCGTCGGGCTGGTAGCTTTTTCTGCCAACGTAAAAGCTTGGATATACAAAGAGGTAATGCCGCTAGTCTATTAGGTACACTTCCCTCCCAGTGCGGCGACAACTTGGAGGAAGTTATTTACCTAGTTTAAGTATACATATGTTATATCGATGATTTATTAGGTCTCTTGTACCCGCGACCCCGTGGCGGGACCGTAGATTTAGGATTTTTCCGGACGTAGGCCCTGCCTCGTCGATTACAACTAGGTGCTTATGCGGCCTTCGGAGTCGCTGGACGTACAGGGTGTGGGCCCTATTAGATCCATTGACTACGGTGGCGACTCCGAAGAGGTCGGCTGCTGTGTCTGGCGACTGAGGCGTATAATGCTCCCCCCAGCGGCGGGCTCAAAGGCAAGGCACGGTGGGCTCCTGGTACAAATCCCACTGGAGGGCCCGGGGGTCCTTTCTCATGTGCTGATGCAACAGCCGTAGGGGTTTTAGTGGGTACCTTTTGAAGGTTTCCCCCGGGAAAAAACAAAGGTATAACTTATACGAATTATTTTCCGGCTTATTTTTGTTTTAAATTTCCTGAAGTTCCGAATGCTTTGCATTGTCACTGGAGGATTGACGGATTGCAATGTCTAAGTTATAATTATCCCAGTATACCCTTAAGGCTTCATAGTTGAGAAAGAACTAAGACGACTTGAGCGTACACCGCGATAAGTATGACATAATTGTGTTCAACACCTCCTCCGTTCTCAGGTGACCATGGGTTCTGCAAATCAAACGAAACGTCGAAAAAAAAATGATAAGAACTGCAAAGAAATTGCATTTCAATATGGTCATTTTAGGAGTGATCCTCTATGGTTTAATTTTCGCTCTAACCTGCAAGGATGTATAATAATGGGGAATAATTAAAAATGCAATACATTCATACAAATCGCGGACACCACATCTCAACGTGACCCGATTTAAAAACAAGTTTCTTAAGTAATGTTACCGAAAAAAGTAACAATCGTTACGTCATATAGTTATCGAAACATACCAGCGCTGGGAAGACCTTTGCTTGAAAAAAAAAACACTTGACAGTTACTTTTTTTTACATTGGTTACACCAATCACGGCTAAATAGTCACAGGTTGATAATAATAGCTTTTTTTTTTAATTTAAATCACTTCACGGTAACTGTAACAGTCGCGTTAGAATCAGGCGGTGGTCGGCCGCGGACTGAACTCGCGTCCCCCCCATTTGCCCGAAGTGACAGTAGTAAGGTCGATTCTATATTGGATGCTTTAGTGAACACGACTAAAAGGAGATAGTTTTTAATATAAAAAGACTACCTATGGTAATCAGCAGGTGCGGTCACAGCCAACGATTTTGGGGGGTCATAGTTAACGGGCCCGTTGTTTAGTGCCCTGGCCGCTAGCCAATAGGTCACGCGTTCGATTCCCACCTTGCAGTGTTTCAAGTGCGTAACCTATTTTGGATAAAATTGTTTAGACGTTTTAAAGCAAGAAGTTAAATTTGTTAATTTGACGTCAATGAGTTAGAGATTAGGGGTCATGACCCCTACGACCACTCTCGGACCACCACTGGTAATCAGTTCCCTTAGTATCCTCATTGCTGATTATAGTGACTCCCGCGAACGACGGTATTGGTCAAGGTCTTTCCCTGATCTTCGGCCCATTGCCTTTTGTTTCATAGACTACCAAGGTGGTAAGCAAGCGTGCGGCCCGCCTGATGGTAAGCAGTCACCGCAGCCTATAGACGCTAGCAATACTAGAAGAATCACGAGCGCGTTGCCGACCCTTGTCATTAGATATTAAGTCTTTGTGTCCGGTAATTTTAACAGCTACAGTGCCCTTCACACAGAGCACAGCAATGCTTGCACACTGTTGCTTGGTGTCAGAATATCTGACCCTGCGGTGGTAGCTGGACAGTCCCTTGGCAGACAACCGACCACCTAGTATGTCAGAAGTACTCCATCTGTCCATCTTATAGGAATTCTTTCTCCCGTTCTCTTTCCCTTTATTATTTATTTATTTGTTTATTTATTTATTTATTTAGTTTCTGATGCAGATCCCACCGGAGAGTCCAGGCCACCCTCTTATGTGCCGATACAACAGCCGCGGGTGTTTTCATGGGTAAGCATCCCACATAGCCGGGCTGATCCCCACAGGTCGGAAGGTCTCCCCGCGGAAAAAAAGCTTTGTAAATTGATCTCCACGACGAGTGGAAATGCAGAACAGCTGTCTATAGGCAGCTGTGTCGCTTACCATCAGGTGGACTTGGTAGTCATGTATCTAAGTATAATAAAATAATGTCCAATGTACTAAGTATCTTAATCTCAAATGTGTCTACACCTTTAATTGAACAGAAATACACACACATACAAATTCAATGCAACTTTTGTGTAAACACAGCAACTTCGCGTTTGTTTGCGCGTAGCTTGCATTGTGAATATAAAATAGGTACTTGTTCTCGTCCGTTCTCTGTCTGCCCCACAAGGTCTTCGCAGGTGTGAAAGGACAGAGGCTCACTTTTTGTATGCGACAACCGCGACAGGTTAAGCAACAGTCGGTGAGGCTTGGAATAAAATGGGTGCGCTCAGGTAACTGGTTAACGGTTGATTGCTTATTTTATTCTATTCATATGACTATAAGTTGGGCCCGGTAACCACCGGAACGCACTTTGACCCAATTGGATCCATTATGCAGCCCTTACTCTGATGCTGACGAGTTGAAGATGTCTCTAATACGCCACGATCGCGCCAGCTTGGAGCTGTACATAATCATCTGGTCTAGGATATGCTACCACCAGGTGAATTTACCTACCTTTGCAAGAACGTCGCAGCCACACAATATGTGAAGCTTTGACTCTTTGTCACCTTTACAGAATCGGCAGGTATCTACGGTACTTACCTCATTATATAAGTAGGTATGTAGGTGGTCGTTGGTACCAAAATGTCCCGTGAATACACCTATTAGGTGCCTAATTTGTGATTGCTTAGGTGGTCTATGATTCGATTATTGCATTTTTATAGCAGATTTTTTTTCTTTGAAGTGCCTTTTAAATGGCGATGGTAATAATAGTGATGTCCTCCTGGCCGATACGACCACAGCGGCCGATCTGTCACAAGATCAGCCATCACTGCGGGACAATATTATAGTGCACGCGTGCTTGCGTAGACACAAGTGCACTCTCTCTTCCTTTACTCTCACAATCCGATGGGACGGAAGACCGACACGACTAGACGACCTTTGACCGGTCTTTGTTTTTTTTTTGTCATTTAGTTTTTAGGGATGGATCCAAAATGGTTCATCACAATTTCAAAGTGATACTACTATATCGAATGGGTAATCATATAGGCAAGGACTACATTTGCACATATCAAAACAGTTTGTTTACGTAGTTTTTGGCTTACAATCAAAAATGACAATTATCTCCAAAGTTGATGGAGGGAAAAATCTGAAATAATTATGGGTATTTTACAGTAATTAGATGATCTTTTCAGGTAGTACAGTTTTTTAGTAATCCTAAAAAAAACTCGACAAACAAACTTAATTTGCTGTTAAGTTTCTTTTTGCTATCTGAGGTGTTAAACGAATAGTAAAATAACTGTACCCGGTCGAAGGAACGTATGGAACTAGTAGTTTGACTCGGACCTGACTGTTTTTTTTTTCTTCTTCTTTCTAAAAGATTTGAGACAATGCGTATATAGAAACAACTAATATCGTAAAAAATATTTATTATTTACATTACAATATAAAAATTAGTACTACTTAATAATTAATACACATTATAATTTTCATGGCAATTAAACTAATGAATGTGGTGAGGAAGCCCAGGCTTGTCCCAGATAGTATTAGTCTTCACAGAAACTGAAGTTTAATTAGATACTTACCATTGATTTAGATAATATTTTCATTAAGTTTTAAACGGCATTAGCTTAAAATCAGAAAAAATGGCATAATAATTTGGTTAAGACCACTTTTGGATTAGAAAATTTTAAATAGTCCCAACAATGTTGAAAAAATTTTGGTAAATTATAAAACTGTGATAGCTTGCTATATATTCAGCCTTAAGTCTATTTTATAGTCAGAGAAATACAAGCCTGCCAAAAAAAAAAAAAACAAAGGAAAAAAATATAAATGATAAAAAAAGGATAAGTAATTAAATATATAGACTTTTCTATCTTCCGTGTGCAAATACTCACATATTTGTGTGTTTTAGTTGGTATAATGTTTATTCCACATTTATTATAATAGTACCCATAATAAATGGTTAAAAAATATTTATAACTTAAGTACTTACTTCAATTCCGTAATAACCTATTAGCATTTTTATTATTTTTGCATCAATTTAAAAAAAAAATCTTTAACAGATTATTTAGGCGTTCAGTACAGGTCAAATATCTCAAATCAATGTATCACAATACCTGTTACTTTTAGCACCGTATCCGGCTGCTGGTTTGTGGTCGCCACTATTACAGTAATCGCTAATAACGTAATAAATTACGTAGTGTAGTGCAAAAAATAACTGTTGTTTTCGTCACGACTAGCTAATACGTACTTATACTAACATTTGCGGTTACAATCATCATAAAAAAACAACAGTGACAGCTAATATATTTTTGTTGGTAAAACGCTTATTTAGGTAAAAATTCGTGTTTTGCAAGCAGAAATATTTATTTTTGACTTACATTACATCAAAATGTAATCCAATTTTTGACTCCCATCCCTCCCACAACGGGTGGACCGTTGGGTGTCCGTAAGAGGCAACTAAAGGAAACAAAAAGATGGGCCGCAGCGTCTCAAATAAACTGATAAGATGACTTGTATTTTTTTATCATGATCATGGCCATTTTAGCCAATATTTAAATAATATTAGATAGCACTATTTTCTTTTACCGGCAACATCGTAATAGAATAGTAGGGCAATAAGTAGAAGTGTCGTCATTGCTGTTTAAAAATACCAACTACCAGTATCGGATATTATAATTTGTGTTATAGTAATTCGTTAACAATATCGCTCATATTCCGATATTTACAAATACAAGGAAGGATTAACAGTTACTACACCAAATTCTTTATTGCCATTACTGTTATTTTGTAATAGTCTGAAAACTATTTACGATTTGTTACTTTCAAGAATCACTTTAAAGTATTTATAAATATCAGCTACTCAATAACCGATATTATAATTACAGCTGTTTTTGGTCAACATAATTTTTGTCTGTTGTCGAATCGAGTCAGTCATGTCTGTATTAAACTTTTCTTTGTCGTATCATGTCTTTTACGTCTGGTGGTGAGCCTTCGCTTGTCGTAGTCAGTTCTGTAGTTTCCCCTGTAAATAACTTTGTATTAGTTCAGGGTTGTTTAGGTGGTAAGTAGATCCCGCATGCAGGCTTATAGCTTAAATTATCTCTGGTTTTATATGAGAGAAGATAATACGGGTTATATATTATATTTGATTACAGACTATTATGACGTTTGCATGATGAAATATGTAAAGAATATACACATAAGTCCGATGTGTTATTTATTGACCTATCTTTCTAAAAGGACTGAATAACGTTATGCAGTCGCTATACACGAAAAGAAGAAGAGTACGCTAATGGCTGTGCCGGTGTTTGTTGTCCTAATCTACATTTTATGCAATATAGTCCAAATTTATGCATACAAAAATATACTACCTTTGACAAACAATACTGAAATACTAGATTTAATAGGTATCTAATATTGGATACAAGATACAAATATCGCTATGAAATATCAATGAACATAGTATCCCTTAATATTTTGTGGAGCGGCTCTGAAATAAATTAAAAATACAGTTTAAGAAATTGAGAAATGAAATATTTATTCAAACACGCATTTCTAGTCTTCATAATAAAGCAAGTTTTTGATCTTGATTCCTAATCTTGCAAATTCCTACAGATGTAGCTCACAAATGAATGGAAGAATACTTAATGCGATTTTCAAAAATTTCTGTATCTGATAGAATCTTATTTGTATTTTGAGATTTTAAATAAATTTATTTTGTATTTTGACTTAAATTTTACTTAAAACTAAGCAGGTAACTAAATTGCAGTTCGTACATAATAAAACTTAATGGAAAACTAAACTATTTACAGTAACCGAAGGAAAATAATAGAGATGGAAAGTTGGTTCTGATCGGCAACGACTTCTTGAAGATTTCCGATCATAGCCGATTTTAAATATAAAAAAAATATTTTCATACTCTCAGCCGGGTACTGTACATAATTAAATAAATATAAAACGTATCGATATTGACCAACTAATCGACGATTAAGTGCCATTAACAATCAAGTCATAAATATCGACATAAAATGAAGGTTGTAAAGATCTACTGAACATAAATATATTTTCAAGTAACGTAAATACTCGTACCAACCGCCAAGACTCTTGTGTCCAGTAATTTACACCAGCTACAGTGCTCCTTACACTAGAACACAGCACTGTTCACACACCGCTGCTTGACGACAGAGGGCAGACACTATGTACTTTCCTAGATGGTGTTTATTAAACTAGAAATGGATGTGATGAAGTTAATTGATTGTTGAATCGATACAAAAACTACATAGGTATAATATATCAACTAGATAAACATTCACTAAAAAAATGACATCTAAAATGTGGTCACGGGGCTCACGGACTTATATGTGCTGGTGGCGGAAAAGTAAACTAACGGTTTTAATATGATAATGATGTGTAGTTTGACAGTTTCATATAGACAGTAGCGACACTCCTATCGGCAAAAACAATGTCAGCCTGTGGCTTGAAAAGAAATAGCGACACAAGGGCGCTATTTCTGTGTACCACTTTTCGGACCGTAACACCTAATCTAGCTTAAATATATCGATACATTAAGATAAAATCTACTTTTTCCCGTTAATGTAGTTGCCGTCCGCATCCTTGTACAAGTCTTCGTTAACTCCATAGTACGCCGCTGAGTTTTGACAATCCACCTGAAAAAATACAGCAAGTCTAAAACAGAGCAAAATAGGGATAACCATAGATAAGAATAGTATATACTGAAATTGGGGATAACATTCAGATAATCAATAGTTGAAGGATCAACAGGAGCCCGTCTATGGGTGGCTAGTCACCATCATCATCAGCCGTGCTACGGTCCAGTGTTGAACAAAAAGTCTCCCCCCCTTAGAAGAAAGGGAATGGCGTCTTGGGGATGGCAGTATAAGTGGTAGGTAATACAATAGGAAGACGCTGCGGCCCGTATTCTTGTTGGCTCGGCTTGGGCTGTCGCTTAAGTGGGAGACCTGCCTACGCTGCGATTTCTGGTTCGTAGTTGCCACACGAGAACCTTTCTTTCTTTTTACCCGACTACGGAACGGAGGGAGGGTTATGATTTTAACAAGAATGTATGTATATATGTATGTATGTTCATATGTTCCCGCATATCTTTTAATGTTCTTAACATAATTTGACAAGTAGGGTGTCGTTAGAAGCGTCTAGATTGTCCGCTGGTTATAGGCTATATAATATCACATTATTAGACTGCGATTTATCCGTAGTCGGGTTTATTTTTTAAAACTTATTACTTATTCGTGTATTAGGTATAATAAAAAACTGGATGATGACATCACGTACCTTGAAAAACCAATCGCAAACCCTCGTTCGTTGATTGAAGACAGTGCCAATACCACAGACGAAGGAGTGCATTTGATTCCCACCAATAGTCGGAACACACCAGTGCCACACCTGAAATCACAAAAAAAAGAAAATATAGAAGACGTTTGTACTTTTGAGTTGAAATTGGGCCGTGGAGTTGAAAATTACCTTCCACTTACAGAAATGCTCCAAATTTACAATTATGTCTTTGACTTGCAATTGGGGCCGTGAAATATGCGTGCAAGCCACTTTATTCGTGGCAAACTTAACTTAATTAAGTAAATTATTTTATTTTCGATTTATATTTCGTTGGTCACGAATAAAGTTTTTTTTCTTCTTCCTCTACTTCAATACGAAATGTAATTTCTTCGCCCAATCGCTAAAACTATTGGAGCAGGTACTTTCGCGGACACGACCGTTATACCAGTTTTCAAACAAAATCGTTTGAGTGACGTTACGTGAGCGTATCCCGCCCCGCATGTAATTTGGGCCAGCTCGTGTAAGAAATTATCGTCCTAAAGGTGGTTCCACCGTTCTTGACCGCGAGAGTACACTGTTGCGCTCCTTTCCCTTTCAACATACATATTAACAGTTAAACGATTTGTTGCTATTAAGAATTTATAAGGCGTAAATGTATTTTATCCATTTGGAGTGAATCTAACTGTATACAAAATATATATCATCATCATCAGTCTAAGTCCAGGGGGGGTAGTAATCTCCACGCTTGGCAGGCATCTTGGAACTGCAGTATAATGACAGATAATCCAACAGTAAGACGCTGCTGCCCGTCTTCTCGTTTTCCCCTAGATTTAGTTTTTTTTTCACTACGTGTTTTCCCTTTGCCCGCGGGGTGCTGGGTTAAAATTACATCCCCCCATCTCTTCTCGCTGGGTGTCATAAGAGGCGACTAAGCGAGAACAGGAAGACGGGCAGCAGCGTCTTTCTCTTGTATTTATCTGTCACCTATACTGCGATCCCCAAGACGCCTGCCAAGCGTGGGGATTATGACAGCCCCTCCCTTTTAAGGGAGAGGCCTTTGTGTTTTGGACGTTTTCGGCAGCTGTTGACGTGTTTTCCCTTATTTGCCTCCTACGACACCCGACCGGAGGAGATGGTGGGACGCTATTCTTATCTGGACACCCAACAGGCGGGGACAGGAATAATATTTTATATTGTTTTTACCTGACAACTGGTCTCTGGGTCCGCGTAGTAGCCAGGTATTTTGTCGTCGCAAGTGAATGATAATCCTCGCGGCACCTCCGTGTAGACCGGGTAATCTTCCCCTGGGATGTACCCGTCTAACGACTGGAAAGGAAATTCACTTCTATTATCAAAACTTCTAGGTACATAATACGCTTTTAAAGTAATAAGACCTTAGACTCGCAAAAGTTAGAATAACAATGTGGTATTTTTCTGAACGAAAGGCTAAGTTCACATGACCACGAAGTGACAGCGCGCGGAACCCCTCTAGTGGGTGGCAAGTAACCACTTGCCAAAAACTAATTTGAATTAAAACTATGGCAAGTGAGCTCAGCCTTCTGAAATAGCCCAGCTGCCAGTTGACCTAATGCTCAACATCATAAACATAGAATTCTTTTCACATACTTGCAATAGTCCCTACCACCTGTCGAGGTCAACTGTTGCAATTTCATATTTGTGGCAGTTGATCCCGGGAGTTGTATTTTTATACACCTTTTACTTCTTCTGAAACGGGCCTCTATGTGTTAGATCCGTCCCCACATATGTCTCTAAAAGACCGGGTTAAACCCGTGATTAAATAAAACTTTAAAAAATAATAATATTCTGGGACAATCCACACACGGTCATCTGATCCCTACAGATATCCCTCCCGTATCTACGCGATCAGCAATCTGGCTGATCTTGCAAAAGCTTGGTCACTGTGGTCGTATTGGCCCAGAAGAAAGATAAGCCTGTTAGTATGTCCCACTCCTGGACAAAGGCCTCTCCCTCATTCTTCCAGACATCGCGATGTCGATCGGATCGCGTGTCCATTTCGTGACAGTACTTGGCCATAGGTGCGCCCCCATACGCGTCATGTGCCCTGCCTGCCCAATTGCCGATTCCCGCTTCAACTTTGCAGATCTCTTGTCCGATGATAGAAGGGGGATGGTGGGATCAAGTCATGTAATTCCTGCGCACACTCTTCAAAATGCATTCTGTAGAATACTGAGACGCTGGCTACTCTCCGCCTGTGGTCCAGGCTTTTTTAAATTGGTCTCTACTAACCCCGAGTCAACAATAAGCCTCCTAACGCGCGTCTCCACTGAGTCCAAAGCTGCAAGATATTACTTAAATAGGATTATAAATACTTACAGCTAATGATCTATCGATGATATATAGTAATACTGTTACGATTCCTATGGACTGCAGTCTGACGCCACATAATCTGTTCTGCTGCGACATTTTCTTTAAAGTTTTCCGATCTGAAACAAAAATTAACGAATTAATATACTAACGGCCCAACCTACAGTTGGTTAATTGATCCTTAGCTTGTTACTTAGTGTAGATGTCAAATTATCGGCGCTCTCAGTGGGTTAATGCTTAGTTAGTGCTAGTTAATCGTACTTAACTTTAAGTGGCCGAGAGACATTACTTAGATTAGTTAATCAATGGTTTTGACACATTTTATGGCGGCAAAAACAGCTGATAACTAGATTATTTGTTTCAAGTACTTAGTCATTTTTATGAATATTGGCTATATTTTAATTGTGTTAACATAAATACGGAAAAAAGCTAAAACAGATATTATATTTGATGGTCTTATTGATTCGATTATTCTCTGCGGTACGCGAGAAGAGCGTCAGCGAATGGCGTACTCACTAATCTATGTTCTTCAAATGTTCTCTTGACAATCAACTGGAGAAGTACTTGCAGATTGACACCAATCTTTCCACTACGACACAAAAAGGAAGATTGAATTCATTGGAAGATCGAGATATCAAGGGCTAAAGTGCTATACCTACCAATCAACAGTCAGTTAGGTAGGAGGCCCTGAAAATAACTTCATAAAAGGTGATGATGCTATAAAAAAATGTGTGGGCTTGTCTGCTGTTACTGAAGTTGTCAAGCGTGACTGCTGTACCAACATTGCCACATGAAAAAATAATAGTGAGAATTGTTCAAAACAACGCGTGTTTATCTTGTATTTGTTCCGAATACCATTGATTTTATTACTTGTATTAAATAAATATATATTTTTTGCAAAATAACCCAGCATCTATACTTATAATAAAACTGTAACAGGTCCAATTCTGTACATTGAAGATATTTTGAAAATTATGTTTGGAGGGCATTCTATAATCGATACTAAAGCCAAAAATGTTTTTTTTTTTATTTTTGTCTGTCTGTCTGTATCTCGGCTGAGCATCCCGCCGAAACTACTGGATGGATTGAAACGAAACTTGGCATGATTTGAGTTAATACTCCGAGGTAGGACATAGGATACTTTTTATCCCGACATTCGGCACGGTTCCCTTGGGAGAGGGGACTAAAGTCAAAATGTGTACTTGGTTATACGCTTGCTCCGATTTTATCAATTTTTCATAATCGTTATAATAAATATTTGTAAGGGAACACTCATAGACAGTTGTTAACAATGTTTGGAAATCGATCAGGTTAAGCAACGTTAGGTAAGGTCATTAAATAGATGGGTGACCGTTTAACGCCATTTGAACTAAACGTCTCCGTGCTTCGGAGGGCAAGTACAAAGTGGGTCCAAGTTTTTAACCGACTTTAAAAAAGGAGGTTTGGTATTCTATGCGAATGTATATTATTGAAAGTTTAGTTAACGTAAACTCAGCGCGGGCGGAGCTGCGTGGGTCAGCTAGTTTAGAATAAAACTTTTATTTACTCGTATAGTATTGGCAACACACGACAATTATCGATAGATTTGTCGCCTTGGACGCACTAATCGCACACTATGCATCCTTAAATTCTAATATTTGTAAAGTAAGCATTAAATTTTAACAGTGGGCGCAAACGTTACTTAAGAAATTTAACTACAATTAACTAATTGTGATTAACGCTTAATATAAGTAATGTATGTAGGTTCGGCCGTTAATCTGTTTTTTTTTTAATTGAACTTAAGAGGATCGGAACGTCAAGAAGGCGTATCTTGGAAATCCAAACGGCCGCCGACCTGTGGGACGGCCTAGATATCGCTGGATTGACGCCGTGGCGTCGGACTTGCGCGAGCTACAAGTGGCCGATTGGCGAGAAAGAGCGCAACACCGACACAGATGGCATTCTATAGTGTCGGAGGTCAAGACTCACTTTAGGTCGCTGCGCCAGCGGAGTAAGTAAGTAAGACAGGATGGGACGGCATCCTAACCACCTCAAATACCTCGACAAACAAACATAGTTTTGCGGTTTCGTGGTTTTGCTCTGAGGTGAAATCTATTCCTTGCCATCTTAGTGGTAAGTATATAAAAAACACAACAGTCAACGTTGCGTCATAAATAAAATTCCCTCTTTTTTTCATAAGGGTCTCTAAAAAGGAGTCAAACTTATGACCACGCGATCAACGGCTCATTAAGCAACTTGCCTTTCACACAACGGCCAGGAGTTTTGCATAATACCAAGCAATTTCGTATAATTGAAGTGCAATTACGATTGTAGTCAAATAATCGTGTTTTTATTAATCTCCTTTGTTTAATAGGTAATTAGTTCACATTGTGTTGTCAATGCCGGATTGTCCGTGGACTGTGCAAATTGACTAAACAATAAATGAGAAACACCTTTTTTTTCTCGCGGGGGATACCTTCAAACGGTCCCCGGGAGCTGTGGGGCTAACCCGGGGTATGTGTGTACCACTAAAACCCCCGAGGCTGTTGAATCGGCACATAAGAGGGGACCCCAGGACTCTCCGGTGGGTTCTGCATCAGGGCAGTTCAATCAAGGCAAGGGCCTTTGAGCCCGCCGCTGGGGGGCGCATTGACTCCTGCCAAGCCTTTACAAGGGAGGGATTGCCAGCCAGCAGTGGACGTGTATGTAGTACGAGATAATCGTAATCTCTATTTTATCGTAGACCCCCCCCCCCCCCCGGAAACCTGTCACGGTGCTCACTGGGACGGGGGTCGAAGAAGTCCGCCAACCTGCAGCTTGGTCAGCGTAGTGGACTACGGCCTAAGCCCCTCATCTTGAGGGGAGGCCCGTGCCCAACAGTGGGACAAAAACATTGGCCGGGCCGTGGGGTGATATTCAACTTGGTCGCTAAAAAGTAGTCATGTCAAAAAGGCAAGCTGATGAGCACCATAACTGTACCAATGTTAACAAAATTTCGGTTGACATCAAAATTCGGTGGACAACAGAAGCCTGATAATCACTTGGGTGATTAAAAGATACGCATTGGCCCTGCAGGTTGGCCACTAACCATATCCCCTTCCCTCTAATATGGTTGAGGGGAGTGATGGCTGCTGCTCGAGTCAACTCGTGCGCGGGTGCTGCGCGCGGGGGACTGGTCCGACTACTATCCCTTTGGCCTTCTAATTTGTTGTAATTTTGGTCGTAATTTATTGTTTTCTTCTTTTCTCCCTTGCTTTATGTTTCGAACGACAGGATGCACTATCGCTAATGTCGATTCAATTGTAACAAGCGCGGGGCTAAAATGTTGCTATTATTATACAACAAACTCATTACACATCTTGCGTGGTCGGTTGGAATTGTTCAAACCATCTATTTAGTAGTACACGTTAACATAATAATGGCATTTACCCATTTTACCAAATATTGTGCGAACCCGATAGCATCGTTAAACAATGCGGTTGCGACACCCAAGGTTGGACAAATTTGAACTGAACGCGGATAATTTCGGTGACACAGTTTTTTTTTATTAGAGTATTTTTTATTATACGTTACCTCTCCGATATTTTTGATTTCATTTAAATACTAATTATAGGGTGTCTTTCCATCAGAGATGCGCTACGATTAGGCCCGGATCTAAAATAAAAATCTCGCTCCACAAACCACCCAGAATACGGAAGCCTGGTTGGCTCACCTTCGACTTGTAAGAAAAAGGCCCAACACAGGCCCACTCCACAAGTGAACTTGTGATGCCGATTTGAGATTTGAGTTTTTTTAAGTAATTTTTCAAACGCTGAAGGGAAGCCACTATCAAGTTGAAAAAATCCTCGGTTTGAAAAAACTGTAAATCCGGGGCTGGCTACGATGTTTAGATTTGGATATGTTTTAAACCCACACATAAACAAATGTCGAGATATAATTTTCTCACGCTAAAATCAGTAAACAGTTTATTAAGGTTAACAGTTTAATAATATCATTAATACGTATTAAAACTTTAAGTTTAAATGTAAGGCTACCACCACCTTTTGCTTTAAAATTAAAATGTTATGAAATTTAAGTAATTGTAATTGTACCATTAAATTAATGTAATTTTAAAATTTAATTAAACATTCCTGAGGTATAATCTTAAATGGTTATTAAATAATTTAATTTTGCAATCCCTTGTGAAAGGGACCGTCTAGGCACCACCGCAGTGCCAGATATTCTGCCGCCAAGCAGCAGTGTGTAAACATTGCTGTGTTCCGGCGTGAAGGGCACTGTAGCTGGTGAAATTACCGGACTCAAGGGACTTAGACCGTATCAATTTTGTTAGTGAGTCACATACAAAATTGAAAGTTATCTGCATTTCTGATGTACACCAGTTTAAAGTGAGCGACCGTTGCTTCAGCTGCAGCCTAAAGATGTCCACAGCTGAACAAAGGCCTCCCTCTTAGAAGGGAGGGGTTGCCATAATCCCCACGCATAGCAGGCGTCGCAATCGCAAGTCGCAGTATAGGTTGTAGGTAATCTAATAGAAAGAAGCCTTCGCCCGTCTTCTTCTTTTCCCTTAGTCGCCTTTTACGGACACCCAACGGGAGGAGATGGGAGGGTGCTATTCTTACCCGGACACCCCACGCATAACCGTTGCTTAACCAACTGATGACCAAGGTTTGCCGAACAGTGTTTACAACTGGCCATGGGCGCCTCTATTTAGATTTTTTTATACTACCAAGATGGCAAGCAAGCATGCGGCCCGCCTGATGGTAAGCAGTCACCGCAGCCTATACACACTAGCAACACCAGAAGAATCACTAGCGCGTTTCCAACCCTTAACACATTCAATATTATGCCTTTGTGTCCGGTAATTTCATCAGCTACAGTGCCCTTCACGCCGGAACACAGCAATGTTTACACACCGCTGCTTGGCGGCAGAATATCTGTCACTGCAGTGGTACCTACCTGGACGGTTCCTTGCACAAGAAACCTACTACCTATTAAGCTTAGTTTGTAATAGGTATATCAAATTAACAAGAGTGGTGGTTTAGTCAGTGGCGGCTTGCGTCCGTCTCTCACGCAGTCAGTAGGTACCATTCTCAAGATGAGTAAAGATAAAATTGCTTTGTTTAAAGTTTCATAAGACTCCCAGCGGCACGCAATCACGCTTCCATATCGTTAATGAACCAACAGTTTTGCAATTGGTTTTAAACTGAAAAATATAAACCGTTGAAATAAAACTGCTTTTACGGATTTTACCCCGGTTTATTCAAACTCAAACTCAAAAATAGTTTATTTCAAATAGGCTTAAAGGCACTTCTGAAAGGTCATGTTTTTAAAAAAAAAAGCTACCACCGGATCACAACGCGGCCTCAACTGAGTAGATCCGGCAAGAAACTCAGCGAGCTTGTAATTTTTTCACTTTTTTTTTAACAGTGTGTCATGTTACAATTAGATCAGAGCGCAGTGTGTCTTGCCGTTTAAAAGATCAAATAAGACAGAAAAAAAAATACGTAGAAAGTACAACAAACTAAAAGGCCAAAGGGATAGTAGTCGGACCAGTCCCCCCAAGCAGCACCCGCGCACGAGTTGACTCGAACAGCAGCTATTTTAGATTTTACTGAGAGCAAAACACTGCACGGCCTCAAGATACTCAAATTCAAATTCAAAAATATTTATTTCAAATTGGCTTAACGCTAGCACTTTTGAACGGTATTTTTTTTTAAAGACACCACCGGATCACAACGCGGCCTCAACTGAGAAGATCCGACAAAAAACTCAAGCGGGCTTGTAATTTTTTCACTTTTTTTTCTAAACAGTTTTCGCATCAGCGACATTGTGTCTGCCGTACGAAAGATAAAACTAGAGAAAGAAGAAAAAAATACGAGCAAATTACAACAAACTACTGGGCCAAAAGGATAGTAGTTGGACCAGTCCCCCCAAGCAGCACCCGCGCACGAGTTGACTCGAGCAGCAGCCATCGAATATACTCTAGAGTCTCATTTAATCACTTTATGATATTTGCAATACCGCTATACCATTGCCAACTTAGGGTGTCCCGGTAAGGTCTTCCCATTGGGTGCCGTCGTATCTACGAGTAGGAAACGGGCCAGCGTCTCTCTATTGGATTGCCTACCACCTACAATGCTATCCCCAAGAAGACTGCCAAGCGTGGAGATTATGGCAAATACACAACAACCTCCCCCCCCCCTGGACCTAACGCTCTTCGTCTTTCGGAACGGTCTATCTTTACCCTACATTTGACTATGGCTTCTACTAAGATCTCTTGCACAAGTTAAAGTTACTACCTACTGAAACTAGATAAGTATACCTCCGTCCCCAGGAACCTGGCATACTGATCGCATTACTCAACTTAGGAACAGATTGACCGCAAATGCTTTGAAATAATATCAATATTTGATACTCAAACTACTTTGATTGTGGTTAAATGGAGGTTTGTAGAGCAATAAGCAAGTATTGCACTTACAAACGTAAATTCCAACAACATTTTGTTATAGCGGGGGAAGTCCACGGCTGAACGCAACAATTGGCTATTTGCATTTACAGGTTACCAGCGACGCGCTCAATGTCGTCTGTCCACCTAGTGGGAGCCTTCCTACGCTACGTCTTCAGTTTCGTGGTCGCCACTCGAGAACCTTTCTTCCCCCCATCGGTTATTGGTTCTTTGAGCGATGTGGCCTGCCCATTGCCACTTCAACTTGTAGATTCTGAGAGCTATGTCGGTTTCGAACTTTAGTTCTTAGGCGAATCTCCACATTTCGGATTCTGCCGTGCAATGTCTATGCTCGGAGTTTCTACTCCGGGCATAGCTCTCTCCATGGGTCGTTGTGTGACTGAATTTCTACAAATCTATCTTGGCCAAATAGTTGCCTTTCAAGCGAGACAAGACAAGGAAATTGCTCGACGCACTGAAAATAAATAAAAATAAACATTTATTGCATTTAATGCTGTCTTTTACTTACGCGAATATTACAAATTTATTACATTTTTTTTGTAAGTATATATTTTTTTTAAATGCTTGAAGGCGCTATTGTTCAATGAAATACTTCATGACAGGCTCTCTACCACTATCATTTAAAAGAAAACACATGGCCATGTGTATTCTCCCCCTCCTCCTTGTGCACAGACAAAACTTCAAAAGTCCGCACTTGCAGTGTGTCAACGAGTGATGGAGCGCAGTATATTGGGAGTAACGCTTACCGACCGAGTAAGGAACTCTATACTGCGCTCTGTAACGCAAGGGTCGCACAGCTGCAGAACTGAAGTGGAACTGGGCTGGCTGGGTCTAGACGGAGATGAGCTAGAAAATTATAGGAAGGACTAGCTACAAATTGCTAGATCGGGAAAAGTTGAAAGAGGAAAAGGAGGCCTTGTGGGATGTCAACAACAGGATTGTCAACAACGGCGTATGTCGTTCTAGCCCACTAAAACCCCCGCGGCTGTCGCATCGGCACATGAGACCTGGGTTCTCCGGTGGGATCTGCACCAGGTGCCCCTCAGTGTCTTATCTTTGAGCCTGCCGCATTATAGCCCCTTGGGAATTAGAGACGGTTTACTAGACGGTAGTCTAGAAGACGGAAAACTGTTACAGTTTTCACGGGTACGGGGTTCTCAACCCCACTGCCGTCCTCGCCGTACTCGTTGTACGTCTAGGGGCCACAGCCCAAACGTTCTCGTAACGTAACTCCGAAGTGCACATAGAACCTAATACCCACTAAAATTAAAGTATTTGCAGTTTCTGCTACGCGTAAAGATATCATACAAGCATTTTGTATACCATTCACGAAGGCGCCTAGGCGTGAGAGATATTACGTACATAATTATGTTCGCAGTAATTCCCACGTCAATACTCGGAAATGCAGTTGACATTTGTTTCCTTCAGGTATTTTTGCTGTGGCGCCCTTTTGTCTGTCTTTTTGTGTGTCTGTATGTCTTAATATCTTTGTAACAGTGGTGTGGCGATGTTATTATACAGTCTTGTATGTAATGCCAACCAGTGTACTTAGCTTGAGCGCAGTAATTAGCAGGCCACACAGCTACCCAGGGCACTCACCTGTTTGGGTGACGTACACCCAAACAGGTGAGTGGTCACGTGACAATGGCCAACGTCAGTGGCATAGAAGACTTTTTTTTTTGACGCGGGGGAAATCTTCGAAAGATCCCCGGGAGCTGTGGGGCTTGACCGGGGTATGTGGGATTCTTACCCACTAAAACCCCCGCGGCTGTCGCATCGGCACAGGAGAGGGGACCCCAGGGCTCTCCGGTGGAATCTGCACCAGGGGCCCCTCAGTACCTTGACTTTGAGCCCGCCGCCGGGGGGCGCACTGTAGCCCCCCGGGAACCTGACACGGTGCTCACGGGAACGGGGGTCGCAACCCCACCGCCGTCCTCCTCGGAGTCGTCGCCGTAGGTACTCAATGGACGTTCTAAGGGCCCACACCCCGGCATAGAAGCCTATCTCATACAGCGACAACTTCGATGGTGCGGTCATGTATCGCGGATGGTGGATACACGTCTTTTATTGCGAATTGAAGGATGGTAAGCGTAAGCAGGGTGGCCAAATGGTGAGATATAAAGACGTGCTTAAACGCCATATGAAAAGATGTAACATAGGCACTACCAACTGGGAAAAGAACGCTGCAATTCGGTCGGAGTGGAGAGCTTTGATGAAAACCAAAACGACCGAATTTGAATGTAATCGTCGCTCTGAGCTTGACGCTAAACGCGATGAAATAAGAGTCCGACCACCAGTGACCGTAATATATCACTACATCGATGGCGTACTCACGTGCCCTACGTGTGCACAATGGCATTAAAGTGGTCGCGCTAGCCGAAACCGTCTGGAGAACATCAACATTATTGTCTCGCTAATAAGGTGGTGGTGCATCTTGTGCTGCTAGAGTTCACGGTACGGCCCCAGTGTGTATTGCCAGTGATGGCATATAGTACTGAGACGTTCCAGACTGAATGTCGGTCCTATTGGATCACGCCAAAGATATGTTACGCTATGCAACAGTCATCGGTCTTGCCGACGTAGCCGAAGAATCGTACGCATGCGACCTCAACGACGTGCATCACTTCACTGAGTTTCTTGCCGGTTCTTCTCAGTGGGGGCGCGTTGTGAATCGGTGGTAGAATCAGCCCTCTCTCTTAAACGACAGCCGAAGCCGAGGCCGTGCCTCCCTGAAGTGCCCTTGAGCTCGTCGCTCCCCCGTGCCCTTAAGGCTGGAGTGGTATAAGCGCTCGCCTCTTCTTGCGCGCTGAAGCTGTAATGGCCATCTGCAGCCAAAACAACGTCCATCTTCTCAAACAAAAAGGTACTGAGACGTGTCCCTAATTGCTGGCCTTTTAAAGACCGTGCCTATAACCACGGACATGCACTAGTTTCACTCGAAGTAATTTTAAATTAAGTTACATGCACAGAGTTACACAACGAGCTATGGAGAGAGAGATATGCTCGGAGTTTCATTGTGCGATAAACTCCGAAATGAGGAGATTCGCCGAAGCACAAAAGTCAACGACAAGCTCCCAGAATCTGCAAGTTGAAGTGGTACAGGGCAGGCGACATCGCTCGAAGAACCGATAACCGATGGGGAAGAAAGGTTCTCGAGTGGCGAACACGAACCGGAAGATGCAGCGTAGGCAGGCCTCCTACTACGTGGACAGACGACATTGTGCGCGTCGCAGATAACCGGTGGATAGGCATAGCCAATTGTCGTTCATCGCAGCGTTCTAATGGGGAAGCCTATGTTCAGCAGTGGATGTCTTCTGTCTGATAATGATGATATCTACATTTGTACAAGCACATTTGTTCCAGTATTGTATGAACTTTGATTGAATTGTTCAAACCTGGTCATTTAAATTCGATAAATTTTTCCTTGACCAAGAAAACCTAATCAATTTCAATCGACACATGTGATCCCGCTATAAGCTATATAAAATATAGATGCACAATGGTACATTCACTTTACGTAAATATGCAATTACGTATTCACATTAACATACAATTATAATTTGGGAGAAATTAACCACGGACATGCATTAGTTTCACTCGAAGTAATTTTAAGTTACATGCATCTATAACTATACTATGCGGTAACAGCTCAGTGGGCGAGCGCTTGCCTTGGAAACAAGGTGCGCAGGTTCGAACCCCGGCTCGCACCTCTGATTTAATAATGTGCGAATCGTCTTTGTGCGATTGTTACTAGGTTTCGGTGAAAGAAAACATCGTGAGGAAAACTGTCTCTGAAAGCCTAATAAGCTTTCGAATGAAGTGGTGGACTACGGTGCCCAACAGTGGGACATAAACCACGGCCGGTACTATTATATTTATACTTACTTACGAGTATAATAAAACTGTAACAGGTCCAATTCTGTAGATTGAAAATATTTTGAAAATTATATTTGAAGGGCATACCGATGCTGAAGCCGAAACAGTAATTTTTAAAATTGTTGTCTGTGTGTCTGTATCATGGCCGGGCATCACGCTAAAACTACTGAATGGATTCAAATGAAACTTGGCATGATTTGAGTTGATACTACGAGGTACGACATGGGATATTTTTTATCCCGTAATCTAGCACGGTTTCCTTGGGAGAGGGGATTAAAGTCAAAATGGGTACTTGGTTATACGCGTGGTTCGATTTTATCCATTTTGCATTGTATTATAATAAGGAGACACTCATAGACAGTTGTTATCAATGTTTGACAATCGATCAGGTTAAGCAACATTAGTTAAGGTCATTATATAGATGGGTGACCGTTTAATACCATTTCACAAAGCGTCTCCGTGCTTCGGAGAGCTAGTATTTTTTACAGTACACAGGCTGGGCCTGTTCGTCTAGTAGTTAGACATCCTGTCCACTATCCAATAGGTCGTCGGCTCGATTCCCACAAAGTTTCTGGCTGTTATATATTTCTTTACAAAAAAAAGTATATAACTCTAATTTCCGTAGTACAGGCTCTGCCTAGTTTGGGATCAGATGACCGTGTGTGGATTGTTCCAGAACATTATTATTGGCATATGAACTGAGCGTCCCCGTGCTTCGAAGGGCACGTTAAATGTCGGTCCCGGCTATTGTCATCTAGACCGCAGTCGTTAAGGTAAGTCAGAGGGCAGGTTGGTACAATAAACAAACAACTTCACGCTATGTTCCGCTCGAATGGTCAGCAGTTACGTCCTATACGGAAATTTAAATCACAAACAAAGAAGCACGATCAGGGAAACAAAAGCAATCCAATAGAGACATGTGCACTTTAATTTGTATGTAAATTTGATGGCTCATTCCTAATCTTGGTTTTTTTAGCCTCCATGGGGCAGTGGGATACCGCTTGCTTTGCAAACAGGAGGTCGCGGGTTTGAATCCTTCGGGGGGAACAACTTTGTATAGATGTTCCTTACTGGCTAGGACAATGCAAGCCGATCACCTGATTGTCTGTAAAGTAAGATGATCCATGCATCGGATGGGCATGTATAAAGTCGGTCCTAACCTAACCTCGGTCGTGTCGGTTATCGGATTGTGAGAGGTAAAGGAAGAGAGAGTGCACTTGTGTCTACGCAAGCACGCGTGCACTATAATATCTCTTCTGAAAGATTGGCCGCTGTGGTCGTGTCGGCCAGGAGGACATTATTACTTCCTAATAGTGAAGAGACAAGCAAGACGTTAGCCAGCCTGCTGCTGCATTGCACTGCCACTCGTCACACGAGACATAATGATAGTCATCATCACCATCAGCCAAAAGACGTTCCCTTCTGCTCTCCCTTGGAAGGGAGGGTGTGCCATAATCCCCACGCTTGGCAGGCGTCTTGGGGATCGCGGTATAGGTGGTAGGTAATACAATTGAAAGACGCTGCTGACCATCTTTTTGTTTTCCCTAAGTCATCTTTTACGGACACCCAACGGGAGGAGATGGGGAGGTGCTATTCTTACCCGGACACCCCACGGATTACATAATAATATCTTGGAACAATCCACACAATCATCCGATCCCAAACTAGGCATTGCCTGTACTGTGGTAACCAAACAAAAACATACTAAAACTTACTTTATTTTTTGTAAATAAGTATATACGTACTTAAATAGATAAAACACCTAGACACATGATCGGAATCAAACCATCACCTTGTTGAGTTGCGGCCAGGGTGTCCAACCACTAGACCAACAGGTCCGTCAAAAATAACAATTTGGTAAAAGTTGAATCATCATAATAAATTCTAATTAGTAAGAATTTTAGTTTGGTAGATACGATGCCACAAACAAACATATACCCTGATTTTTTTTACAAGATTAAAATCGTAGCAATAAATGTATTAACACAGAAGTGATCACCGGCCAGCAAAAGGGTTGATAAGACCATTGATAGGGTTGAATATGATATATTGAACCCTGCCAATATAGTAATTGGCTGACGACCGATCAGCCATCACCCTTGTGTTACATATATTTCTTATTACGATTTTGATCTTGTCAAGAAAAGACTAGGTATAGGCACTATTAGGCTCCTAATAAATAACACCTCCTTTTTGCGCCGGTTGTTAAAATATATTTCACATTTAGCTAGTTATGCTAGATTCCCTGTAATATGGATGTAATCTATTATCCTTACATAAATAGGTATATCCTTATATAAAAAATATATGATGAGTACATACCTATCACACACTACACAACACAATATACACGGTACAAATACACAATATTACTGAAACCGTCGCGCCGCCGCGACTGTGTTTTATATCAGAACCGATCGCCATAGTGTGGATAAGACATTGTCAATAGTATATTGTTTATTTCACAAGTGCATTGGTAAGATACCCGAAAAGTTTGGTTCCCACCCAGGTCCTCAATACCCGCTGAACGTTTTTGATTACTTTATGAGTAATATCACTTTATAATACTTATTGAAACTAAATATTTACAGTTTATTTACAAACATGTATACTTAAACTAGGAAAAAACTTTCTCGATGTTGTCGCCGCACTGGGAGGGAAGGGTACCTAAAAGACTGGCGGCATTACCCCTTTGTATGGCCAAGCTTATACGTTGGCAGAAAAAGCTACCAGCCCGGCCTGGTCTCCTGAGACTTCGATAAGTTTGGATGAAATTTCTTTCACCAATCCGTGCGCCTCATGAGACCAAGGCCCCATGGTCTCCACCGCAAAGGGCGCAAATATATAGCTCGAACCTAGAGCTGCATACTGAGTATAAAGATTTTTCCAGCAAAATCCGGTGCCGAATCAAATAAAAATTGTTTAACATTTGAAGGTGATTTGTACATGCGATAGACTACGCAAAATATATATGTACAATTTAAATAATAACAAACAAGTTATCCTGGTACCATAAGCAACCAAAGTTTACTAAAAAAATTTGTTAATCATCGTCACTGCATGTTATAAAACAAAGTCCTCCGCTGCGTCTGTCTGTCTTTATGTTTGCGATAAACTCAAAAACTACATAACGGATTACATGCGGCTTTCACCAATAGATAGGGTGATTCATGAGGAAGGGTTTAGATATATAATTTGTCAAGGTTGTGTGTAAATTGGTTAAAATATAACGATAATTGTTGAAAGTGGCAGAAAAAGCGCGGGCGAAGCTCTGCGCGGGTCAGCTAGTTAATAATACAATATTTTAAGAATCCTATTGAATTTTATAATGTTTTCGAGCAGTCTCCATTTTCGGGGTGGGACAGTTTCATTTCAAGATTACTTATGTGAACACAAAATACCTGTTTTGTTAATAAGCTTTCTAACCAATGACTTCATTCCACCTTACCATCATTTAGGGTTGCATAGGAACAGTAAAACACTAGAAATTGTTTATAATAAACTAACCAAAATAATGATAATAATATTCTCGGACAATCCACACACGGTCATCTGATCCCAAATTAGCCAGAGCCTGCATTATGAAAACCAGACAACTGATACATATATGTTTTTTGTAAATACATACTTAAATAGATAAATAACTCCCAGACACTTGGTGGGAATCGAACCCACGACCTATTGGGTAGCAGCAAGGGTGTCTAACCACTAGACAACAGGCCTGTAAATATGTTTAGGGCAGTGTTTTCAATGTTATTGAGAATCTTACAATCCCCATACATCGAACACTGTATACAAGTATTGCGTAATAAAACGGATAAAAACATCATTCTGTTACATCTATAATATTAAATCGAGCATTACTACATATTAACATATCTTTGCAAATTCTAAATATCTAAATCACTTAACAAAACTCACGAGAAAGTGAAATTAATTGCGATGCGAATTATGCAAATGACGCAACACTGTGAAAAAAATGTATTCTTTGGCTTACCAATGAATATCTCAAAATTGTCCAGCAGAGCTTGCAGACTATGCTATGAATAAATCTACATTCTGCTGTGCTAAGAGATTGTGTAGGACTCAGGCTAACTATCTGTTAGATTGGGACCACCACAGCTTTTTAATGAAATATGGCTCACTTTCATTGCATGCTTGGCCTAATTGAATAGTAATGAGAGATGAATGTGATGAGTCGCTGGACCTCAATACGATGCTCAGCTACCTCAGTAGCATTTCCCAACAGGTGGGTCTTAAAATAAACATGGACAAGACTCAGAGTAATTAGAATGGAGCTAGTATCGCGTGGATTCCCCGAACAAATTTTTCGTGGCACTTTTGCGGGGTGCGGGAGGCGAAGTAAACACACACAGATACAATTTCACGCATACTCTTGCAAATGTCTAATGCACACTCTTCATGTTTCTATGAACCCACAATATAATAAACTCGCAACACATTCAAAAAGATACGCACACAAATAAAGAATGAACTGAACATATGAACAAAAATTTGGCAGAGGGGTTAGCGCATCATGCTCTCTCCAGTGGTATCTCCTCTAAGGGACAAGATGAAGATCATTTCTAATGTCCATGTTGAACCGTTAGGCGTTGGGAACGATATACTCGAAGTGGTTGACCACTATGTCTACCTTGGACAAATTGACCAGTTAGGTCGGTCCAACTTAGACAAAGGTCATCCAATGAATCAAACTCGAATGGGCAGCGTTCGGGAAACTACTTGACATCTTCTTGTTCGAAATTCCGCGGTGCCTAAAGACAAAAGTTTTTAACCTGTGAGCATTGCCAGTGATGACATTATGGTACTGAGCTGATGTAGTCCTAAAAAGGCTGGTCTTTTAGAAAAGCTCAGTGTCACACAACGCTCGGAGTTTCTTTGCGCGACAGAGTCCGAAATGAGGAAATTCGCCGAAAAACCGTAGTTACCAACATAGCTCTCAAGATTTGCAAGTTAAAGTGGCAATGGGCAGACCACATCGCTAGAAGAACCATTCACAAGGTCATTACATAGGTGGGTGACCATTTAATGCCATTTGCATTGAGCGTCTCCGTGCTTCGGAGGGCAAGTTAAAAGTGGGTCATGTATTCGAATGTATCTAATACTATTAAATAATAAGAAGACACTCATAGACAGTTATTATCAATGTGTGGCAATTGAACAGGTTAAGCAATGTTAATCAAGGTCATTACATAGATGGGTGACCGTTTAATGCTATTTGAATTAAGCGTCTCCATGCTTCGAAGGGCAAGTAAATGTTGAATCCCAGTTTACACCGACTTTTAAAAAAAGGAGGTTATGTATTCAAAGCAAATGTATGCTATTAAACATCTTTATTTATTTCAATTTATTTTATTTAGTCGTTGTAAAAACGAGGACATGCATAATCACACATTTATTGTAAATAATAAAACATTATACTTCAGGGGTTCAAAAGGCGCACCCATGTTATGATCTCCCGTTTCCCACGCGCGTTGCGCGCGCGCCGGTCACTCGGCTATGCAATTATTTTATAAAACTCTAATTATTAATGTTATCGGATTAGGATTTGATGTTGTCTAGTAATATTGCGAGTATTTGCTTGTGAATTTGGGCCTCGCAGTGGGGACAGTGTTCTACTAATATATAGTAGTTTTCTGACATTGTGACTTATTCAAATTAAAACTGATGAGACGCTCATAGCCAGTAGTAACCACTGTTCGTTAGATCAGTTGGGTAAGGAACGTTAGGCAAGGTCAATTCTTAGATGGGTGACCGTTTAGTGGCATTTCAACTGAGCGTCTCCGTGCTTCGGAGGGCACGTTAAAAGTCGGTCCCGGCTGTCATCTAGACAACAGTCGTTAAGTCAGAGACCTAAGGGCAGCTTGAAAACTCTGACACCTGGTTGGCCACTAACCATACGACAAAAAGAATAAATTAAAGATGCTGCTTTGCTTCCTATAATTACTAGGTGGTCATCATCAGCAGCCAAGAGACGTCCACTACTGAACAAAACCCTCCCCCTTAGAAGGGAGGGGTCGCTATAATCCCCACGCTTTGCAGGCGGCTTGGGGATCAAAGGGATTTCATCATCATCATCATATTAGCTGCCGAAAGACGTCCACTGCAGAAGAAAGGCCTCCCCCTTAGAAACGAGGGGTTGCCATAATCCCCAGGTTTGGCAGGCGGCTTGGGCTTGGGCTTGAGCTTGGGCTTGGGCTTGGGCTTGGGCTTGGGCTTGGGCTTGGGCTTGGGCTTGGGCTTGGGCTTGGGCTTGGGGATAGGTATAAGATAAATCTAAAAAAATGCTTCTATTAAGAAAATCTACTCAAAACACACACAAAATATGTTCTTAAAAAAATAATTAAGGAGATTAATTAATTAATTGTAACGGATTTCTTGAACCAAGAAATTTTTGTTTGAACAATAGGTTTATTTTTTTGTTTGTTTGAACTATTATACTTATTACGAGCGGATGCGTTGCGCGGGCTTAGTAGTTATTTTCCCAATTATCACAAAATCAACATTATTTGACGGGACATCTATGGATTTTGTTTTTATAAAAATTATTCATAAAAAATATGACAAAAAAAGACATGCCCGCTAAGTTTCTTGTCGGATCTTTTCAGTAGCGGCCGCGTTACGATCCGGTGGTAGCTTGTAAAAATGATTTTTGTGTAAGTGCCTCCGTGGGGCTAAGACATAATAAAGATATTTTAACTGGAATTGCATGACTTGATTCCACCATCTCCCTTTCATCATCGGACGACGAGACGCACGGCACGTACACACCCTTATGTGGTGAAAGTGCCTTCAGTCCGGTCTAAGCGGTTTGCTTCTTCATTTATAATAAGGACAGCTAAGGACTGGAACAGTTTGCCTGCGTCGGTTTTCCCGCCCGATTATAATGTGGGTGTCTTTAAGACTAGAGTGAATAGGCTTTTAATAAGCTAGTGTGTTTTGCCATCCTCGATTGCGTCGCCGCTTTCCATCGGGTGGGACTGCAGTCAAGCACTAGCTTATAAGTGTTAAAAAAAAAAAAAAAAAAAAAAACTTTTGATATAAAATGGCACGTTTATACATACAGGTTCGCCACCCCTGGTGTAGATGTAGGCCACCGTTGAGGTTGGCGCGATCGTAGCGTACCGGGATCTCTTCAACTCGTCAGCAACAGAGTAAGAGCTAGGGTATGCACAATGGATCCAATTGGGTCGAAATGCGATCTTCTGGTCACCGAGCCGGTAGCCACCATCAATAGAATAGAATTGCCTTCAATATAAAGAATACCATGAGAACTAAGTTACATAACTATCGATGGAAGAATCGTTAAATAATTATAGTAATACAAATTAAAGTTAAATGTTAAACAATTTTTCGTGATATGACGACACGATAAATGGTTTCACAAGGTTAAGTTACGGTCGCTACCCTCCTTCGGAGGACTTGTTCGTCATCTCGCGCGTGCGAAACTCGCGCGTGCGCGCGAGTTGGCACCCTCCGATTTTACCTACTTTTTTTGTCGTCAACTCGCTTGATCGTGAAAATCCACGTATTTTTGCACAGTCAGCTACAAAAACGTTTTAATAAATCTAATATAAACAAACCCTGATCTGTGATTTCTAGAGTTCTCAGACTATGATCGATTTTATTAGTAAGTAATAATTAACCAAATGCTATACTTGTTGTTGATTACATTTTATTATATTTAGATGATAATAACGTTTGTTGTCCGTGGTACCATCAGTAGTACCACCTTTTTTTGTCCGTGGTACCACTGGCGTACTACGGACAACTCCGTGGTACCACCAGAGATAAATTAATTAGATTTAAATAATATTCCATTATTTTCGTTAGTTTGTAATAGTTTACTTAGTACTTGGTAGAAATTGTAGTAATAAAATCGACCAATTATTACCAGAAGTACTAGGTTAGCAGAAAATAGCAGGTGCATAATTTTGTGCCTTATCTTTTATGAGCATATGAATGTGGTTTTATGCTAACATGTTTATACTAGAAGTACCAGGGAAGCATAGGACATAAGGAAGAGTCCTCAAGTCCACCTCCAATCCAATGTGATTTTTAACTACGTCCAGGATATACTGTACCACATGTACCTATTGAGTAGTAGTTAACATATTTATAGCAGAAGTACCAGGGAAGTACAAGATACAAGGATATCTCACCTCTTGATACATCCGTTCCCTCCCAGTCCTCACCTCTTGATTCGCGAAAGCAATCAATACCAGTAAGCCAGACATACTCTGGATATCACAAGACGTGAGAACTCCTCCATAAGTCTTTTTTTTTTTTGACGTGGGGGATATCTTCCAAAGATTCCCGGGAGCTGTGAGGCTCGGCCGGGGTATGTGGGATTCTTACCCACTAAAACCCCCGCGGCTGTCGCATCGGCACATGAGAGGGGGGACCCCAGGGCTCTCCGGTGGGATCTGCACCAGGGGCCCCTCAGTGCCTTGTCTTTGAGCCCGCCGCCGGGGGGCGCATTGTAGCCCCCCGGGAACATGTCACGGTGCTCACGGGGACGGGGGTCGCAACCCCGCCGCCGTCCTCCTCGGAGTCGCCGCCGTACTCAATGGACGTTCAAAGGGCCCACACCCCGAACGTCCAGCGACTCCGAAGGGCCTCCATAAGTCCTATGCTAACCTGGTACTTAGCTCTAAACCAGATTCGCTCATACAAGACATGGCACAAAATGATGCACCTCCTGTTTTATGCTACCCTAGTACTTCCAACCCAGATACCAAGTAAAATCAGATTAATTTATTTCTGGTGGTACCACGGAGTGGTCCGTGGTACCCCCAGTGGTACCACGGATAATTATTTTTGTCCGTGGTACCACTGGTGGTACTACTGGTGGTACCACGGACAACAAACGGATAATAAGGGACTTTGTTTCACTTACATTTTGTGACATGGTTATTTTTTTTTGTTTTATTTGCTATTTTGATTCCGCTGACTTGAATAGTATTTATTGATTATTATTATAAAAATACGTGGTTTTCAATTTTTGTTGTATTTTTAATTTTATAATAAACTAGCTGACCCACGCAGCTCCGCCTGCGCTATTTTTACGTTAACTAAACTTTTAATAACAGACATTCGCATCGAATACATAACCTCCTTTTTTATAGTCGGTTAAAAACTGGGACCCACTTTTTACTTGCTCTCCGAAGCACGGACCCGTTTAGTTCCAATGGCGCTAAACGGTCACCCATCTATTTAATGACCTTACCTAACGTTGCTTAACCCGATCGATTACAAAACCTTGATAACAACTCTCTATGAGTGTTACCTTACTGATATTTATTATATTATAAAGAAAAATTTATAAAATCGGACCAAGCGTATAACCAACTACCCATTTTGACTTTAATACCCTCTCCCAAAAGAACCGTGCTAGATTACGGGATAAAAAGTATCCTATGTCCTACCTCGTAGTAAGATCTCAAATCATGCCAAGTTTCATTTGAATCCATTCCGTAGTTTCGGCGTGATGCTCAGCCGTGATACAGACAGACAGACAGACAGACAGACAAAAATTAAAAAAAAATACATTTTCGGCCTCAGTATCGGTTATAGAATGCCCTCCAAATATAATTTTCAAAACATCTTCAATGTACAGAATTGGACCTGTTACAGTTTTATTATAAGTATAGATATAGCTACTATTTCAAAATCATATTGTATAAATAAGTGTCTTAAACAGGTAGGTGCCTATATTAAATATATTAAAACGTCTTTGTTGTTGACTGTACATAGCGAGCATATGAGCATACGAGCGAGTTGACGACAAAAAAAGTAGGTAAAATCTGAAGGTGCCAACTCGCGCGCACGCGCGAGTTCCACGCGCGCGAGTTGACGAATAAGTCCTTCGGAGTCGCTGGACGTTCGGGGTGTGGGCCGTTAGAACGTCCATTGAGTACGGCGGTGACTTTGAGGAGGAAAGCGGCGGGGTTGCGACCCCCGTCCCCGTGAGCACCGTGTCATGTTCCCGGGGAGCTACAATGCGGCCCCTGGCGGGCTCAAAGGCAATGCACTGAGGAGCCCCTGGTGCAGATCCCACCGGGGAGCCCTGGGGACCTCTCTCATGTGCCGATGCGACAGTCGCGGGGGTTTTAGTGGGTAAGAATCCCACATACCCTGGTCGAGCCCCAAAGCTCCCGGGGATCTGCCGGGAAGAATAGCACTCTCCGATCTCCTCCCGTTGGGGTGTTGTAGGAGGTGACTAAGGAAAAATAAGAAGACAGGCAGCATAGTGTTCAGAAGACCGTGAACCTTATAAAACCTGGAACAGACGACGAACACAAAAATGCAAACCAGGGTCCCACGACTTTTCACATTTTTTTCCCTTAATAAGGAATATAGGTCTACTTCCTTTACGTGCAATTCAAAAGGACAATTGTAAGCAGGTCATATGGCAGCAAGCCTCGGCTAGGGCTATCGCTTAGAGCAGAAATTGTCAAGGGCTAAATACCTTCCAAATTAGGTGAATGTGATCGGCCAACTAAATGTCAGACATTCACCTAGCCTGCACACAATCCGATGTGATGGAAAACAGCCACGACCGGGGAGAGGTCAGGTGCTGGACCGACTTTTTACATGTCAGTAAGAAAGAACTACAAAAAGTTACCGCCCACCAAGGACCCCAAGTGACCCCGCTCATGTGCCGATGCGACAGCCACGGGTGTTAGTGGGTTAGAATCCCACATACCCCGGTTGACCCACACAGGTTCCCGGGGATATATTTAAGGCTGCGCGAAAACAAAAAAGGCTTGCTTTTGTAAGTATAACTGCCGCACAAACATCAATTAACTTTAATTCCAATTAAGTCCTTTTTTGTTATCTGTTTATTTCGACTCTCGGAGCCTGTTATGATTATTTTTGATTATTAATTAAGAAATTATTGATATATTTACGCACTATTAGCGTGTTAATTATTAGTTGACTTTAAATGACTAAATAATCTACATTCTAAAAAGGGCTTAATGATAATTAACTATAACTGACGTTTGTAGGTGCGGCAGTAAGTGAATAGTATTAATTATTATCAGCAAAGTCAAAGTCAAAATATCTTTATTATGTATAGGTCCTACGGAGGCACTTACACAAAAATCATTTTTACAAACTACCACCGGATCGTAACGCGGCCGCTACTGAGAAGATCCGGCAAGAAACTCAGCGGGCTTGTCTTTTTTTGTCATTTTTTTTAAATATATTCATTCGGAACAAACTAAGTGCTTAGCAGTTGTCATTTAGTACATCACCCGTGGGGTGTCTGGGTAAGAATAGCACCCTCCCATCGCCTCCCGTTGGGTGTCTGTAAGAGATGACTATGGGAAAACGAGAAGACGGGCAGCAGCGTCATTCTATTAGATTACCTACCACCTATACTGTGATCCCCAAGACGCCTGCCAAGCGTGGGGATTATGGCATAGAAGGGAGGGGCCTTCTAAGAATGACTAACTAAAGAACTCTGAGTGCGGCATGACTACAGTCATACTACATACTAACTGCAGCTTGGAATCCCGTGATAAATATAATTAAATCCAAAGACAAGCATTCCACTGCAAGTCCTCAAGATACTGTAAGCTCTTTCTGCGTAGATCGTACTAACAATATAACTAGAGTTGTGAGGGTCAACATCATCATCAGCTGATAGTCGTCCACGGCTGAACAAAAGCCTCCCCCATAATCCCCACGCTTGGCAGGCGTCTTAGGGATCGCAGTATAGGTGGTAGGTAATACAATAGAAAGACGCTGCTGCCAGTCTTCTTGTTTCCCTTAGTCGCGTCTTACGGACACCCAACGGGAGGAGATGGGTGGGTGCTATTCTTACCCAGACACCCCACGGATACCTTGAGACAACTATGACGTATGGACAGCTACCACTTCAGTCCGTGACCATGAATACTGTAAAGTGTTCTAAACGTCGCAATAGTAAAATCAAAAATAAACCGCGATATAATGCGTAAAATTTGTTTCATTTCAATTCGCGTGAATATCAGAAATCCACTAAGGTTGAACTAATTTGGCTATCAACGTACGTAATATCCCCATCTCCGGCGAAGACTGGTAAAAGTAGGTATAATGCGTTCAAGGTTGCGGGGCAATGTCGTAGGTACTTTGCTTATATTATTTTGGTTCCCAGCGCAATTTGTTTGCAATATAGTGAAATAATATACCGCTAGGTTAACAAAACATTTTGATACTTTAACTTGATTTACTTTCATTCATTGTTCCATTTTAATTTCATTCAATCTATGAATAATATTCTAGTACAATACTCGTCAGTACGAAATATCGTAGTTCTGGGTGATATTAATATCGATATTGCTGAAAATAGTATTGATAGAAATTGCTCACCCTATTTAGATATGTTAGCTTTCCATGGTATTTTACCTGCGTACACTCACCCAACCCATAGTAAAACGTGTTTAGATCATGTTTTACTGAAGACAAAGCTGGCAGCACGTTGTCTTATTCTGCAGACCTCTCTAACAGATCATCATAGTGTTGCATTATACATCAACACTACTTCTAAACTAAAGCCTGTCAAAGTTATTAATCATATTGATAATATTAAATTAATGAACGATATAAAAAATACAGATTTTAGCCCTTTGTATAAAATTAAAGATCCTAGTGAGGCTGCGGAATACCTTACAATGTCACTTCGCACACTAATCATATCGAATTCTAAAGAAGTTATACCTTCCAGACGTAAAAGAATATTGAAGCCATGGTTAACTCCCGGTTTGTTAAAATGCCTTAGAAATAGAGATAATCTGTATAAAAAACTTAAAAAAGCACCCAATAATGAAGTATTACAGACTACTTACAGGAGATATAGGAACTTCTGCTGTTCAATATTAAAAAAAGTAAAAAGGGACTTTGAAAAACACCAATTAAAGAGCGCTAACGGAAATAATAAGAAGTTGTGGAAAGCAATAAAGGAAATAACATACTTGACAAAAGTTAAAGATAATGCATCAGAATTAATTTGTATTAATAATACCCAAAATGAAATTAATAATGTCAATAGTTTCTTCGCAAATATAGGAATAACTCTGGCAAAGAAATTAAATAAAAATTTTATGCAACCTAAACGCAATAATACACTAAAATCTAACCCTAATTCATTTGTTTTGTTAGCAGCTGACGAAGATGAAGTTAAAAAAATAATATCAAATCTGAAAAGTGATTGTGCAGTGGGTTTAGATATGATATCAGCAGAAACTTTAAAAAAGAATATAGACGTACTTACTCCACTTATAACTTATGTTTGTAATTTGGCAATTTCGACTGGAGTGTTCCCAACAGCTTTTAAGAAGTCCAGGATCCATCCAATCCACAAGAGTGGGGACAGAGGCTGTGTTAATAATTATAGACCTATCTCTATTCTTCCTACACTCTCTAAAATACTGGAACGATTAATTTGTAAGAGGTTAGTAAGTTTTCTGGAATCCAATCATTTAATATCAGATGCTCAGTATGGTTTTAGACCTGAAAAATCGACTTCTGATGCTGTACATGAGGTAACTGACTTTGTCGTACAAAATATGGACAATAAAAAGAAAACTATTGGCATATTTTTAGATTTGGCTAAAGCATTTGACACAGTCTCTGTCCCAATTCTAATTCATAAACTTGAACATCTTGGAATCAGAGACTCTCAGCTGAAATTGTTGGAAAGTTACTTACAAAATAGGACGCAATGTGTTAAAATAGATAACGTTACTAGTGACGAAGTTTCTGTACATTTTGGAGTTCCACAGGGCAGTATATTAGGGCCAACTCTGTTCCTCGCCTATATAAATGACCTGTGTGAATTAAAGCTTTATAAAGGAAAAGTAGTAACGTTTGCCGATGACACAGTTCTACTCTTTCAAGGTGATACTTGGGATGAAGTATTTTCTAATGCTCAACGGGGCCTTAATATTGTTGCAAAGTGGTTATATGATAACATTCTGACCCTCAATATAGAAAAAACTAAATATATAGCTTTTTCTCTAAAAAAATCTGATGTTCCTGGTCCATCACACTGTCTAACATTCCATTCATGCAATAACAGTTACTCAAATTGTGGATGTACTAAGCTTCAAAAGACGCAGTCAGTGAAATATTTGGGCGTCATGATAGACAGCAATTTAAATTTCCAGTGCCATATAGACATGCTGTCTGGCAGAATCCGGAAGCTTATTGCTATTTTTAGAAATCTAAGAAGTGTGGCAGACAAAGATTTAATCAAATCCGTTTATCTAGCCTTAGGTCAATCACTATTAACCTACTGTATAACGTCTTGGGGTGGTACGACAAAAACTAATCTACTTAAACTAGAAAGAGCCCAGAGAGCGATTTTAAAAGTAAGCCAGGCACTACCTTTTTTCTATCCCACTAAGGATCTATACCAACAATGTAAGGTATTAACAGTTCGACAGCTATTTATTCTTCAAACGGTTGCAAAAACACATTCTCAAATTAAGTACAATCCCAATAAAATTAATAAATTGCGAAGAAAAGATATTGTTTGTGATAGTAAGCGTTTTAATACTAGTTTCTCACATCGATTTTATTGCTATCAAAGTAGTAGTCTATATAACAAAATTAACCGAATCTTAACAATTTATTCACTAACGAAAACACAATGTAAAAAAGTTGTTAAAGAATATCTACAAGATCTAGATTATACTTTCACAGAAAATTTAATACATTAATAGGAAATGGTACCCTCAAAAAAAAAATATATATAATACACGCACACAACACACACACACACACACACACACACACACACACATCCATACCCACAAATTTACCTAAGAGCACTCCTTACACGAGGTAAAGGAATATCTGCTATGTTTCTTGAAAAAAAACTGGTAACTGATATACTTTTTGGGGAAGGACCTGGTGATCTGTATCACAGGGTAATACCTATTTCAGACACCAGCTTCTTACCGAGTAGACTGTGACTGAATCCAGTATTAGATATAAGTTATAACTGTATTTCCTTAAGGTCTATTTTGTGAGGAGAAATAAATGATATATTATTATTATTATTTTAGGGCTCCGTACCTGAAAGGTAAAAAAAAACAAAAGTAATTCTTGTGGTGTCTGTCTGTCTGTCGCGCGTCTATGTTTCAGGCACTACAGATGCCTAAACAACATTTTAATTTATAAATTGGATCCCAATACCATCGATATACTATCTAAACAGTATATCGATGCCTAATAGCTATAGATACGTCCACAAAAAATAATTATTCGCAATAACTCACTCCCGATTAATGATAAACTTACTGTGTTTTCATAATAATATAGGTGGTATAATGTATTAAGCAAATACATTGAGTGGTATAACAAAAACTGAACATGGCTGAAGTTTCAAAGGTATTTATGTATTTTTTTTTGGGAGCCATAGAAAAAATAAATAGATAAGTAAATATATCTTCAGTTTGGAGTAAAATTGGCACACGGGAGTTTTACTCTTAGCTTCAGAATTATCTGTTCTATCCTTAGAGGAGATACCACTGGATATAGCATGATGCGCTAACCCCTCTGCCAAATTTTGTTCATATGGTCAGGTCATTCTTTATTTGTGTGCGTATCTTTTTGAATGTGTTGCGAGTTTATTACAGTGTGGGTATGCGTGAAATTGTATCTGTGTGTGTTTACTTCGCCTCCCGCACCCCGCAAAAGTGCCACGAAAAATTTGTATGGCGAATCGACGCGATACTAGCTCCATTCTAATTACTCTGAGGTTCTATCCAATAAGTTAATAAAGAGATGTCCGATTTTCGGGTCAAAAAACATACTGTGCGGTGGGATCTGCACCAGGGGCTCCTCAGTGCCTTGTCTTTGAGCCCGCCGCCCCGCCGTACTCATTGGACGTTCTAGGCCCACACCCCGAACGTCCAATGACTCCGAAGGTATCAAAACAACTTGTTCCAAGTACACGCAAATAAACGCACTCACACGATCGCGCGCATCGTTACGATGCTCAAGAGATTGGCTCGCGATGTTCCCGCGACATTTCGACAGTACTTGTCCGGCTTCTTTCTGTAATACTGGTGTGAATAGTATGTTACGTTATAGAGGTATATGCTCCGTGTTTATGTGGGATCGCATATGAAATGTGGTGAATTCGCCGGAAAGTGATGATTAGCGGAAGTGGCAGTAGGCTTACGTAACATACATACACACATCAAAGCGGCTGTGCTCATCAGGAGGGCGACGACGAGCCCAGCCTTGAGTACGACGACGAGCGTAACGCTATTATAAACCTTATTCACTGTCGCTTTTTGATTAAAGAATATAACACTAGTTACTGTTGTTCCCTTAGCGCTGATAGCGTACCATCCAGATTCTTTTTTTTTTGTATGAGTAGTTAGTACTGTGGGCCGCAGGGCCATGATAGCTTCACCGGGCAAGAGGGCGAGCGCTCCAGCCAGAGGCATCTAGACATATTCGCCTCCGGATTTGCTTATGATCACTCAGTTCCCTGCCCACCCCGCATGAGCTTCTTGTAATGATGTGCAGTCCCGTGCCAATTATAGCTCCTATTGTGAGCCTCACGTGTTTAAATGCAAATATAGCTAGCAATAATGATGTCAATTAATCAATTATGTTTTTTCTAAACCTAGTGTAATTTCTGATGACAATGGATTTAAATAATAACCATTGCAGTAATTTATAGCAAAAGTTTAGAGGAGATACCACTGGAGAGATCATGATGCGCTAACCCCTCTGCCAAATTTTTGTTCATATGTTCAGGTCCATCTTTATTCGTGTGCGTATCTTTTTGAATGTGTTGCGAGTTTATTATAGTGTAGGTTCATAGAAACATGAAGAGTTTGCATCAGACATTTGCAAGAGTTTGCGTGAAATTGTATCTGTGTGTGTTTACTTCGCCTCCCGCACCCCGCAAAAGTGCCACGAAAAATTTGTTCGGGGAATCTACGCGATACTAGCTCCATTCTAATTACTCTGAGAGCAAAAGAGATCTATAGGTGTTTTTCTACATGCAACTTAATATCGAGATACGCAGAACGTTCGCCTGATGGTAAGCGAAACGCCCACCCATGATATTATCTATTAAACAGTCCGCTAATATCACCAGCTACAGTGCCTTTCACACCGGAACACAGCAATGTTTACACACTGCTGCTTGGCGACATAATATATATTACTGTTACTATGTGCCTTTAGGGTTGATAAGCCGCGTCTCTTAATCCATTCTTGCAACGTTTCGAATATCGTTTCTTCGTCTAGCCCTGACAAATTCCGATAAATAATTATAAAATGCCTGTTCAAATTGTGTATATAAAATGTATTGCTTAGAATAATTGCTATGTCTATTTGTATAGGAGCGCATTTCATATATTTTTCTTATGTTTTAGTTAGTAATATAACATTAATTTGTGGCCACCGTGGTGCAGTGGGAAACCGGTGGTTGCGGGTTCGAATCCCGCGGGGAGCCTTTGTGTAGTTGTTCGTTACTGGCTAGGACAAAGCAGGCCAATAACCTGAACCTAGTATTTCACAGCAAAAATAATTTCTAACGTATAGATAACTTCCTCGTGTCGGCTGTTAATTTAAAAAAAAATGCAGTCCATTAAGACAGCATTCTAAATGTCAACATGCCCCCATCAGTAATTAGGTCAAGTCCGAAGGCGTTTTATACCATGGGAACCAAATAACCTTTCACACTTAATAATCGGATAGTGCAGAGCACAGGTGTATGGAACTCAAAGCTCGCCAGTTTGATTTCGATTGCGAATATTTTCAGACATTACGCCGGTCTTTTGATGAGGTAGGCAGGTGTCCTATATCAGATTTGTAAGGTCCCGCTTAGTAGGCGAATAAGCTGAGGCTATTAGGCATAGATAGACACACTGTGACCTGATGGTAAGCGACCCGCCGGCCTATAGACAGCTGCATTGCACTGTCACACGAGGCATTAGTTATTAAGTCTCTTGTGACCGGCAATATCACCAGCTACAGTGCCCTTCATACCGGAACACAGCAATGTTTACACACTGCTGCTTGGCGGCAGAATATCGACACTGCGGTGGTACCTATCTGGACGGTTCCTTGCACAAGGGATTAACGTTCTACCACCTTGTTAGTTATTTAGATATTTTCCGGTAATAGGACTAACTGGACCTAAACTGGGAATCGAACGCAAAACCTCAAAAACATAACTTTTGCGACAGACCACCATCAACAAAAAATTTACTTACTCTTAAAGATATTTCGTCTCACCTAACTCATTATCCAACTAAATATTGTACAGTCGGTTAATTTACCCCTCATAAGACTGGCTGGGCATCGAACCCACGTCATGTCCGCTGAACCATGAGGTTACTTGAACCGTGATATATGAGCAGTCGGTAAAATGCGAACTTTATGTAAGTATGTATATGTTAGAAAAATGTTTGGAGTGAAGTATGCTCTACTACTAATGCTGTTTAAATACCACAGTGCCTGGGGGTCTAGTACGAGTTCCGATAGTTTACGAGCTCGATCAAACTGACAGTTTTTTCTCATGTATTTTACTAGTTCTTGATAGTTACCGCTACCGCTGGTGTGAAATGTATGGAGAAAACTGTCAGTTTGATCGAGCTCGTAAACTATCGGAACTCCTACTAGACCCCCTGAAGACGAAAGTTATTAACTAGTGTGTGTTGCCAGTAATGGTACCGAGAGGTGGTCCTTAACTGCTGACCTGTTATAGAAGGACCATGGTCCTTCGAGTCGAACGAGCTATGGAGAGACCCGTGCTCGGAGTTTCTTTACGCTACAGAATCCGAAATAAGGAAATTCGCTGAAGAAGCAAAGTCAGTTACCTATTAGAATCTGCAGGTTGAAGTGGCAAGGCAGGACATATCGCTCATCAGCTGCCGAAAAAAGGTCCACTGATGAACAAAGGCCTTTAGAAGGGAGAGTTTGCCATAATCTCCACGCTTGGCAGGCGTCTCGAAGATTGCAGTATAGGTGGTAATCCAATAGAACGACGCTGCTGCCCGTCTTCTTGATTTCCCTTAGTCTCCTCTTACGGACACCCAACTGGATGCATTCCGATTTCAAGTTAGATCCCCTTCGTAAGTTCCTCAATGAAGCGTCGAAACTTTACTTTGAATCCGCGTCCCGTCACGCGAACAGTTTAATCCGCGCCGCCGCCGATTACGCCCCTAGTCCTTCTGACTCGCGCCGCAGACCACGGCACGTACTGCTCTACCCTCCTGACCCCATGACGGTCCTATTGGACCGGGATGCGCCGAACCCTCCCCGACAACAGTATGCTACACTAGCTATCAGACACCGGTCTCGCCGGCGAGGCCGAAGGGTCGTAAGTATGCGACCTCAACGACGTGCATCACCCCACTGAGTTTCTTGCCGGTTCTTCTCAGTGGGGGCGCGTTGTGAACCGGTGGTAAACTCAGCCCTCTCTTAAACGACAGCCCAAGCCGAGGCCTCCCTGAGGTGCCCTTGAGCTCGTCGCTACTTCTGCCGTTAAGGCTAGAGCGCTTTAAGCGCTCGCCTCCTATTGTCCGGTGAAGCTGTAATGACCATCTGCGGCCAACAGCGTCTATCATTCCCAAAACACAACAAACAGTAGAAGATGGGAGGGTGCCCGGACACCCCACAGATACTGTAGCTGATGAAATTACCTAGCTAACGAGTACCACTGCAATGCAGCCGTCATGAGACAAACAATTGTTATTTAGAGAGTGATCGCATAAAACAGTGACCACTGTAGGCTATTAGTAGAGCAACTTACGTTGCGATGCCACGCATGAGCTCGCTCACACAATATACGTAACACGCACACATTCAAAACATTCAACAGGTGGGCACGCACACATGAATAATATACAGACACAGTATGTTTCTTTTTTAAAGTACTTTAGTCATTTATAAAAAGACTAGCTGACCCGGCAAACGTTGTTTTGCCATATAAAAAATGCCTATTAAAAAATAAGGGTTGATCGTAGAAGGGTGAAAATTGAGGATTGTATGTATTTTTGTATGTTGTATCATAAAAAAATAGAAATTAAAAATTTTGTCTAAAAAATAAAAAAATAAAAATTTAGGGGTGGACTACCCCTAACATTTAGGGGGATGAAAAATAGATGTTGGCCGATTCTCATAGATACCGGATAAGCACAAAAAATTTCATCAAAATCGGTCAAGCCGTTTCGGAGGAGTATGGCAACGAAAACTGTGACACGAGAATTTTATATATTAAGATAAAGAAAACAAAGCTGGGTGTGATCATCATCAGGCGGAAGACGTCCGCTGCTGAACATAGGCCCTTAAAATGCCACAGACAATGGGCTATTTGCATCGATCTCCCTTGTGTTCTTTGCCTGTGTTGATAAAAGAGGCAATCATTTGTGGCAGCGCACTTATCTTTAGGACTAGTGTTGAAATTTCAATATTTTAATGTCGCGTATAATTATTATAAGTGACGTGATAGTTGATTAAACATGTCGACGACTTCATATGTTTTGAATGATTAGGTAAATGATAATCACACACGTGTCATGGCATGGCCACTAAAAATTTAATCAAAAATATATTACCTGTATTATACTAAACTTTTGAGTGTAGATGTTCATGATTTTTTATGACATATCATGATAAAAATAAATGAACTAGATTTGAGGGTTTTCTAAAAATTTAAGTTAGTGTAGTAAGTAACTATGTAAGTATATAATTTGTGATTTACACAAAAAACGAATTTTGAATCATAGATGACGATTTAAAAAAAATAACAATATTGTATCCATAATTCAAACACGCTGTATGTCTTATCACTTCATCATCGTACCGTATGAGTGATTCGCCACACTTATCATTCCAATTCAGAAACCTTAAAAAACACTCTATTACAACGAAATAAGGTCTTCCTCAAAAAATTACAGTTGCAAATGAAATTTTGTAGCAATACACCTAACACCAATTTTACTTGAGCTCCCTCGACCCCCGTTCTAATATCAAATAAAGAAGAACAAGGGTAGAAAGTGTAGATGCGCAAAGTTCAAGTTAAACTGGCTACCACGCGTTCCGATTTTGAAAACCGAATTAGTATTCATTCACGAGTCGGTCGTCGCGCGCATCGGCCATTTTGTTTTTCTTTTATTTTTCTTAAACAATAAAAACATTTTGGGACAGTGATAATTAAGTGTAGTGCCAAAAAAAGTGTTTTATTAACAGTGTTTATTAAAATTAATTTTCATATAAATGTAAGTATTCATATTTAGTTTTTCATTCTGATTATTTACAATTGATTGAGACTTATTGTTACATTCATTTTAACAAATATCGTATGACCTTGGTCATATCTTGATAAGTGATGTACCAGGTATGTTTAAACCAATTAATGAAGCAACCGGTTGAATAATCCGAACGTCATACCGGAAGACCGGAGTTCTATTCCCGACAACACTTTTAAAACGATTACGACGAACATTATATTGTACACTTATCGCAAACGTTAGCTTAGCTTATGGTTAAAATTGAGTACGGCGGCAACTCCAAGGAGGACGGCGGAGGGGTTGCGACCCCGTACCCGTGGCTGTTTCCCGGGGGACAAAAATACCCCAACCGGAGAGCCTAGGTCTCCCCTCTCATGTGCCGATGCGACAGTCGCGGGGGGTTTAGTGGGTAAGAATCCCACATACCCCGGTTGACCCCCACCGGCCCCGGGGACCTTTTGAAGGTTTCCCCGCAAAAGAAAAAAAAAGCAAAGGACCATATCGCCGTCATGCTGCCAAAACCGATTATCTGCAATTTTGGTCAATTATGAGTTAAAAATACCAATCGATTCAGTTTTTCTGGCCGGTCGTCTACCAATATCGGTTAAACGCATAAACCCATTAGTTGCAGAGATACTCTGTGCTAATAAAGGGTAATGTATTCATTTTTGTAAAAAGTCGCCATACAAAAACGGTTAAATATATTTAACGATAGGTTTTTCGATATTTCGCTTGCTAAATAATATTAAACTCGTTTAATTGATTTTCTCCTTTATACACTGGAGCAGGTGCACAGATGATTTATTCTGCCATAGTATTTCAAATGCCGTTAGCTGGTTTTGAAAAAAAAATACTTATAGAAAACTTTAATAACATACGTAAGCAAAAATTAAATTATTAACTTTAACTCATTTTGGCCCGTGCCCATAACATGCAAGATGAAATAATGTTTTAGTGAAAAAAATAATTATAAGCATTTAATAAATTTTGGGTAAAGTTACTACGGGTTCTATAATATAAACGTCTCTGCAGCCAAAAGCGATTATATGATTATACCTATAGTTGCCAGGGATTCGCGTTGGCGCGCGGCGCAGTTAGTTCGTTCATTCATTCGTTTTTAGGGTTCCATACCTAAAAAGTAAAAGAGGAACCCTTATGGTCTAACTTCATCTGTCTGTCCATCTGTCTGTCTGTCACACCTATATATTTCAGGAACCGCTGACGCTACCGATTTGAAATTTATGAATAACACAATAACATATAGTTAAAAATGTACTGTGTTTATTAAAATTACGTGATTTAAAAAAAATACTATAAAAACAGGTATGATACATCATTATATTATGATAGTGTCAAAGGGATATCGCCATGCTAAAAAAATCTTTAGGTAAATTCTAACTTACGGAGAACGAAAAGAAAAAAAAAATTGCTAAATGCTCTATGTAGAGTCGCCATGCTTCAGTTTCTACTAGGTGGGTGGTCCCATGTGCAAGGGACCGTCAAGGTAGGTACCACCGCAGTGTCAGATATTCTACCGCCAAGCAGCAGTGTGTAAACATTGCTGTGTTCCGGCGTGAAGGGCACTGTAGCTGGTGATATTACCGGACTCAAGAGACTTGATAACTAATGTTTCGTGTGACGAGCGGCAGTGCAATGCAGCTGTCTATAGGCAGGCGTGGCGCGCGACCATCAGGTCAGGTCAGGTCTTGCTGGTCTTGTGACTAAGTTTTATAATCCGTGGGGTGTCTGGGTATGGATAGCACCCACCCATCTCCTCGCAATAGGTGTCGTAAGGGGCGACTAAGCGAAAACAAGAAGACTGGCAGCAGCGTATTTCTATTGGATTATCTACCACCTATACTGCGATCCCCAAGATATCTTATTATGGCAATGGGTGGGAAGCCTTTGTTCAGCAGTGGACGTCTTCCGGCTGATGATGATGATGACAATGATAAATCATATTATCTGCGGTAATGATCATCATCATCTGCAACAGCCGAACAAAGGCCTCCCCCTTAGAAGGTAGGGGTTGCCATAATCCCTACACTCGGCAGGCGGCATGGGGATCGCAGTATAGATGGTAGGTAATCCAATAGAAAGACGCTGCTGCCCGTCTTCTTGATTTCCCTTAGTCGCCTCTTACGAACACCCAACGGGAAGCGATGGGAAGGTGCTATCCTACGGGTAATACTAAATTCTGCAGTAATACTAAATCTATACCATAGCTATGTTAGTATATATCTTTCTTATTTCCATTAAAATATATTTCATAAAACCTTTTATCTTTCGTGATAATGTTATCAATGCGATAATAATAGATAAGTACATAGCAGTTGGCTGAAACTGAAACCTAGTTTGCGTAGTACGCATATCACGATGGCATCACTCAGTTTTATCCGACTGGGCCGAAACATGTCTATTTTTTTGGCCTCCGTGGCGCAGCGGGAAACCGCTTGCTTTCCAAACCGGAGGTCACGGGTGCTAATCCCGCAGGAAGCATCAACTTTGTACAGTTGTATCTTAGTGGGTATGACAAGTCAGGCGAATCACCTGTTTCTCTGAAAAGTAAAATGATCCGTGCATTGGATGAGCATGTAAAAATTTGACTGCACCTGATCTTTTCTAGGTCGTGTCAGCCTTCCGTCTTAACGGATTATGAGAGAAAGGAAGAGAGAGTGCACTTGTGTCTACGCAAGCGCTTGTGCACTATAATATCTCCTGCGTACATGGCTGGTCTTCTGAAAGATTGGCCGCTGTGGTCGTATAGGTCAGGCTGTCTATATCTTAGACCCGCTGTATAGATTAACTGACTAAATAGTTTTCAGCAGTCGTTATTAGGCATAGGAATATCTCTACGGTGGTCACTCCGAGAAGTCACACCGTCCCCGTGAGCACCGTGTCTTCCGGGGCGCTACAATGCGCCCACTCCCCGCGGCGGGCTCAAAGGCAAGACACTGAGAGGCTCCTGGTGCATATCCCACCAGAGAGCCCGGGTGTGGGGACACCCGGGCTTTCCAATGGGATCTGTGAGGGTTCACACGTGCTGATGCGACAGCCCCTCAACTTTGAGGAAACCTTCAAAAATAAACGTTATATCTTGATTTCCAACTCCTATATACCTTTCTAATTAAAGTAGAGTTCCAAGAAAATTCAGCCTCTCTTTGGTACTCGCGAGACATTTCGTGTCTTCACTGGTGACCACTGTAGATCCTGGCTGACACAGTGATGGGAATGAATGGTGGAGTAATCAATAGGCGCGTTTTTTATTACTAGGTGCTTGAGATGGATCGTCGATTTAAACACACACACACTGTATCCTAACAGTATTTAAACTTTAGTTTAGACTAGTTTATACCGTAGACGAAAAGTATAGCAGCTGACGTTCACAGATTACTTACGTATTGCATGTCAGTTCACCGATAAACTAGTCTATCATTAAACTAGTCTATCATTAAACTAGTCTATCATTAGACTAGTCTATCATTAGACTAGTCTATTATTAGACTAGTTTATCAATGAACTGTAAACTGGTTTATTCATCAAAGACTAAAAGCAGTCGATTAAAACTGTTTTAGTTCAGCACCCACCCCTACTAGGTACCTATCCGTAGTGATGTACGTTTACCGAACCTTAAGACACCCGCGTGTCGACACAAACGCTTTGCCCAAACTGAACCCTGGACTTCACGATCGGCAGCTACCCTTACAAACTTACAACCGTTCAGTCATTGAAGATTTTTAAGGATGATAATATGGCATGCAAAATAGATGCGGTATTTATAAAAGTCAAATAGTTATAGATTGATAACATTATGATTATCGTAATACGATTAACTACTGGCAATAATGATAAATATCTTTTTAATATGTTAATTTTTAGTTTATCAATCTATAACCTTAATAATAACAAAATAATAATACTAGCCCTTGTTTTGTCCCACTGTGGGGACGGGCCTCCCCGCAAGATGAAGGGGCTTAGTCCATAGTCCACCAGCTGGCCGAGTGCGGGTTGGCGGACTTCACACGTCATTCGAAAGCTAGTTAGGCTTTCTCAGACATGCAGGTTTCCTCACGATGTTTTCCTTCACCGAAAGCTAGTAACAATCGCACAAAGACGATTCGCATATGATTAATTAAAGAAATCAGAGGTGCAAGCCGGGTTTCGAATCTGCACACCTTGTTTCCAAGGCAAGCGCTCGCCCACTGAGCAGTTAGATTAAATATTTTTAGACTACATTTTAATTATGGGTGTCCACAACAGCAATCAATGGCGAATACATCACTCACCTTCGTTTTGCCGATGATATAGTAATTATGGCAGAGTCGCTGGAGGACCTCAATACAATGCTCAGCGACCTCAGTAGCGTTTCCCAACAGGTGGGTCTTAAAATGAACATGGACAAGACGAAGATCATGTCTAATGTCCATGTTGCACCCGTACCGGTAGTTGTTGGGAACGATACACTCAAAGTTGTTGACCACTACGTATACCTAGGACAAACTATCCAGTTAGGTCGGTCCAACTTCGACAAACAGGGCGCCCGAAGAATCCAACTCGGATGGGCAGCGTTCGGGAAACTACGTGACATCTTCTCATCAGAAATTCCACAGTGCCTGAAGACAAAGGTTTTTAACCAGTGTGTGTTGCCAGTGATGACAAATGGTACTGAGACGTGGTCTTTAACAGCTGGCCTTTTGGAGAAGCTCAGAGTCACACAACGAGCTATGGAGAGAGCTATGCTCGGAGTTTCTTTGCGCGACAGAATCCGGAATGAGGAGATTCGCCGAAGAACCAAGGTCACCGACATAGCTCGTAGAATATGCAAGTTGAAGTGGCAGTGGGCAGGCCACATCGCTCAAAGAACCGATAACCGTTGGGGAAGAAAGGTTCTCGAGTGGCGACCACGAACCGGAAGACGCAGCGTAGGCAGGCCTCCCACTAGGTGGACCGACGACATTGTTCGCGTCGCAGGAAACCGGTGGATGCAAATAGCAAATTGTCGTTCATTGTGGCGGTCTAAGGGGGAGGCCTTTGTTCAGCAGTGGACGTCTTCCTGCTGGTGATGATGATGATGATGTCCACAACAGGAACGGTGGAATGGAAACTGACCTATATTAAAATCCAGCCTAGAAAAACTAGCACGCAATCAATTCACCCGTGTATGCAACGCTTTACATTGCCAAAGTAAGGTTGTACTAAATTTTCACATCCACTCAAGCGCGTATTGTTTGAACAAATGCTTATAATTATAGTGAATTGAATGAAACAGAGCATATACTGTAATCTATTCTTTACTTTTATTGTATTTAGTCGAGGAACAAGAAGACGTTCGCCTGATGGTCGCGCGCCACGCTTGCCTATAGACAGCTGCATTGCACTGCCGCTCGTCACCTGAGACAAAGTCTCTTATGTCCGGTAATATCACCAGCTACAGTACCCTTCATGCCGGGATGTAGCAATGTTTACACACTGCTGCTTGGCAGCAGACTATCTGACACTGCGGTGGTACCTACCTGGACGGTTCCTTGCACAAGGAACCTACCACCTTAATCTCTAGTTCAGAATCTTTATGGAATACAATCTTTGTGCAATGGGTTTTTAAAGTAAAGCAGATCGGATCAAATCCAGGTGTTGGAACTACCAGGGGGTCTAGTACGAGTTCTGAAAGTTTACGAGCTCGATCAGACTGTAAGTTTTCTCCATACATTTCACACCAGCGCACCTAGCGGTAACTATCAATAACTAGTAAAATGTGCGAGGAAAAATTGACACTATAACCCCTGGACTCTTCGTTAGATATTTCCTGTTATCATCCTCTTCATCAGCAGCACAGAGATGTCCACTGCTGAACAAAAGTCTCCCCCTTAGAAGGGAGGGGTTGCCATAATCCCCATGTTTGGCAGACGTCACGGGAATCGCAGTATAGGTGGTAGATACCAATAGAAAGACGCTGCTGCCTGTCTTCTTGTTTTCACTCAGTCGCCTCTTACGAACACCCAACGGGAGGCGATGGAGGGGTGCTATTCTTACCCAGACACCCCATCGGGTTCCTGTACTCCTTAATTAGGTCAAGCGCTATTCGTGATAATAATAATATTCTGTTAAATAGGTAAATAACACCCAGACGCTTGGCGGGAATCGAACCCACGACCTATTGGGTAGCTAGCAGCCAGGGTGTCTAACCACTAGACCAACAGGCCCGTCGTTATACGTTAAAACTAAGCAACGATTGTCTTCTAACTACCTACCTACCTATATAATAGTCGTAACGATACGCATGCTACTACAAAGTCTTTTTTTCTACATTGCGTTTCGAGGGGTCCGAAATTGGAACAGTTGTCGACCGTTAGGGACAGGTGTGTACGCGCATGTCAAGTGAATCAAGGAGTTGCCCTATGACGGCGGTCATAAATAATGCCAAATTTAGGAAAAGTATTTGATAGTCAGTGTGTCCAATCATAATACATACTATGTTACGAAATTACAATCCATTTTATTGTCTGATTTTTTTTTTACTTTTATAATTTATAAATGTTGGCTGTTAAAAGATTGAACACATTTACCTTTTTTGGGTTCCGTACCTAAAAGGTAAAAAAGTTACCCTTATGGTGAGACTTCCTCACCCAGGCGCGGTCGCAGCCAACGATTTTGGGGCGGGTCATGTCGACGGGCCCGTTAGTAGAGACCCTGGCTGCTACGCAATTGGTCGTATTTCCCGGTGTTTATATACATTTAAATATTAATTTACAAACGATAGACCGCCCCCCCCCCCTTCAAAATCATAGACAACATTTGTATCCGGTCCCCAATTCCGGCAGTTCAGCCATATTCCTCACCTTGTTAGCGGGAGAGGTAACGGTGGAGCAAGTACCAAAGCACCACCGACAACTTTGGCCCCGGCAATACAATATCCGCATGGTAAGAACCGACGGGAAGATTGTCGAGCTGGAGAATAATTATCTCAAATCCGACGAGAGGGACGCGATACGAAGACTCTTGATTTTGGCAATATGACATTTTTCCGGGTAGGAGACCGGCAGTCCCAGGGCCGTGTTGGATTTCTTGACCGTAAGTCCCTTATAAACAACGTTGTAAAGGTCCATAGTGTGTCGAGCATGGTAGCATACCTTATACGCAGAATAACCGAATGGTATATGGCTGAAGGTCATACAGATACAGATATAAGCGCCGACCACGGTAGACCCTGACGATGAATGAAGCAGAGGCTGACTGTAGAGGGACGATGAACTAGAATGAATGTATGAGGAGATTATCAGCCCATACATAACACTAAAACATAAATTACACTATTGTTATGTGCAACCTCAATGCGAATATGCGCACCCGGAATGGCGATGCGTTGAGAATGAGCTCGTATGGGTAGGGCCAGAGGGTGGTCGACTTCATGGAGAAGAAGGGACTCTACGATATGAACTCATTATTCAAGAAGCAACCATCTAGGAATTGGACGCAGATAAGCTCCGATAGTTCAATAAAAAATGAGATCAACTTCATCATCATGATGGCCAAGAAGCATTCAATGATCTCTCCGTGATCAGCAGGGTGAAGACCGGTACCGATCACCGTTTTCTTAGAGGCACATTGAGTATTATGTCAAGCTCGAGAGGTCTCGTCTGATGAAGTCCACGCTCCGACTGGGTTCCGCTCAAATACAGAACCCCGAAAACTTTCAACTCTAACTACACAATCGCTTCCAGTGAATAGCCGATTGCGAAACTGTGAATGAGTTAAACAATGGATTGGTGTAAACTGTCCACACAGTGGGATCTTTAAGACCCTACATAGTAAAAAGCCTCAGAAAACTGAACCGAGATGTGACTGCAAAGTTCAACTTGGCAGCTATGTTGGAAACAATATTCTGACAAATAAATTTATTCTATTCTATTCTATTCTATGCCAAAGTCAATAGACGAATTTCATAATTAAGTAATAGTCGTCGGCATGAATTACGGACGCAATTGAGCGAATAGAAGTCTATAATAAAGTGTTTGCGAAAAATTCGTCTTGATCTTTAGGTTGATCATTGCTGACACTGTGTCATCTCATCAATACCGGAGATATTCAGAGAGCTCGCTAGGTTTTACAGAGAGTTAATACACCTCGACACGGAAACCCATTGGCACATCAGCTCAGGACAGCAGGGCCAAACAAACCCGACGACACCGACGACATCCCAGACATCAAAAATCCCCACTAACCCGGCCTCCACCCTTACGGAGACCAGACCTTTTGAAGGTTTCCGCCCTCACATCAACAAAAAAAGGTAAGTATATCCAAGTAGATGGATCGAAATTTTTAAGCTCTTGAACTGGAACGGATTGGTCATCAACATCAATGGCGATTTCATCCCTCACCTTCGTTTTGCCGATGATATGGTCATTATGGCAGAGTCTATGCAAAAGCTCAATATTATGCTCAGTGACCTTAGTAGCGTTTCCCAACAGGTCTTAAAATGAACATGGACAAGACCACGAATATCATGTCTAATGTCCATGTTGCACCCGTACCGGTAATCGTTGGGAACGTTACACTCGAATTTGTAGACCATTTTCTTTACCTTGGACAGATACATAGGTCCACCGATGTATTAGATATGGTCGGTTCAACTTCAACAAAGAGGTCATCTGAAGAATATATAGATGAGCTAAACTTTTCAGTCTCACTTCCAACTGTTGTACTCAACCAAGTTTTTCAAAATTATATTATTTGATTACCTATTTTTGATATAATTGTGTAGACATTTTAAGCAGGAAGTTAAGTTTGGTCTATTTGACGAGTACTATTTTGGTCATGACCCCTACGACCACCCCTCTCGGACCGCCACTGTCTCACCACACCACACCTATATATTTCAGGAACCACTGACTCTATCAATTTAAAACTTGGAATAGTTTTAGGTCTTACTAACCCAACCTCATCGCAAATGGAAAAAAGAAAACATTTTGTTTTCTTTTTTTTTTTATAGGGTCATCAAAATTTCAAAGTGAGACTACTATATCGAGTGGGGTAAAATATGAAAGGGCTTCATCTCAAAACATATTTTTGTTTTGGTATATGTCACGTAGTTTTTGGGTTATAATCAAAAATATCAAAAAAAAATACCATTCCCTCCCCTTATCTCCGAAGTTTGTGGAGGAAAAAATCTGCAATAATTATGGGTAATACATGTCTACCTATATTCAACAGGAAAAATAAAATGATCTTTCTAAGTAGTACAGTTTTTTTAGTAATCCTAAAAAACCTCTCCTCCTTCTAAAAAAAAACCTAAAAAAACTTAGTTTTGGTGTTTGGTTGTTTTGCTATCTGAGATGTTAGACGAGTAGTAAAGTAAGTAACTGGTGGGGTGCCGTGTTAGAATTGCATTCCCCCATCTCCTCTCGTTGGGTGTCGTAAGAGACTTCTAAGCGAGAACGGGAAGACGGGGCGTCTTTCTTTTAGATTTATTAACCGACTTCAATAAAGGAGGAGGTTCTCAATTCGTCTATATATATTTTTTTTCTATGTATGTTCGCGTTGAAAAAATCTTTCTTCCATTCATTCTTCAATCCATTGATTGGGTCCTAAAAAAACAAGAATGGCAAATGGGCAGGAAACCTGCAGGAATGCATAAAAACATGACATTATGTCGCTTTTTAAGGACAAAAATGGTCATAACTCTGGCATAAAAAAATAATCATTAAAATTGGTAAAAATATTTACCAATTTTAATGATTGTTTTTTTATTCGAAAGGAGGAACCACTTTAATGAATCTGTATGAATGTTATCACAACCGGATAGGAACTTCCTGGAGGACCATGAACGATGAGGAGTAAAAACTGATGGTCTCCATTACATGACTCTGACAAATATGAACCGATTTCGATGATTCTTTTTTTATTCGAGAGAGTAAACTACTATAATGATTCCATGCAAATTTCATTACGACCGGATATTTTTTTTCTGAAGAAACATGAATTATTTAAAACTGTGTAGACAATAATGTGATCATAATCTATCTAGACCATTTTACCGTCTTCGATGGTGCAATCTTTATGTATGAAAATATCACTAAAAAGTATGAAATAAAATAATTTTTAAACAAAATTGAACCGACATCAATATCACTGAAAAGTATAAAATAATTTACATAATTATTATTGAAGTTGGTGCCAAATATACACAACAGATACGCTAACACCAACTTCAATAATATTTAAATTATTTTATACCTTTCAGTGTTATTGAAGTCGGTTCAATTATTTTTTGTCTATTCGCAGTCGGGCTTTTTATACTTTTTTAACTTATACTTGTTATATTAAACTATCTGATCCATGCCTAGCCTGATATTATAAGTATATTTAGTATATTAACTGAAAAATTTAATATAAAAACTTATGGTATTTTTGTATGAAAATTTCTAAAGACCACTGTTTTATCTCTTCATTCTAAACAAAGCATTTTCAGAGCCATCAGTCTTCAGGCGGTGCCAACATTTTCATAGTAATTATTTTCCCAGCCGCTGATAAGAATTGTTTACTGATAACGCGACACAGTTGTCCTTGGACGATGACGTCACTAAATGATAAAATGTAACAGTAGGCTTACTCATAGCTCAATGGCTTACTCTGTTTTTAATTAAATTTTAATTCCTTTAAGTATACTTTTTGCAAATTTCAAATTCAAATTTATTTCAAATAGGCTTAACATTTTAGGACTGAATCTATACTTATAATATTTTTTATAAAAAAAAAAGCTATCTCCGGATCTCAACGCGGCCTCAACTGAGAAAATCGGACTAGAAACTCAGCGGGCTTGTCATGTTTTCACTTTTCTTGAAACAGTGTTTGTCTTGTTACAATTAGATCTGCATCAGCGACAGTGTGTCCTGCCGTTCAAAAGATAAAATAAGAGAGAGAAAAAAGAAAACAAATACGACGAAAATACAACAAACTAAAAAGCCAAAGGGACAGTAGTGGGAAAGTCCTCCCAAGTAGAACCCGCGCAAGACTTAACTCGAGCAACAGCCATTCCTGACAAAATCGGATACTAATACGATACAATAGAATAGGATGGCAACGCTACTTGGTTGAAGTTGTTTTGTGGACTGATTGACGGGACACCCCTTTCCCTCCAATATAGATGAAGGGTTTTTTTTTTTGGGAATGATAGACGCTGTTGGCCGCAGATGGCCATTTACAGCTTCACCGGACAATAGGAGGCGAGCGCTTAAAGCGCTCTAGCCTTTACGGCAGATAGATGAGGGGTGCGTGGGTTTGCGTAGAACACATTTTGCTGCATCAAAATGTATGCCTCTCTTAAAAATTTTGCGTTCTTTTGGATTCCGAAGCCGCCTGCCAAGCGTGGGGATTATGACAACCCCTCCTTTTTTAAGGGGGAGGCCTTTGTACAGCAGTGGATGTCTTTCGGCTGCTGATGATGATGATGATGATATTTTGCGAAGTGTGCATTTTGCGTAACCAAACGCAATTGGCCAAAACGTGGTGAACTTTGACTTAAGCCCCTTCATGTTGGACGTGCCCAACAATGGGACGAAAACAAGGGCTGGTATTATTATTATACATATAGCGAATTGTACATTTTGCAAAATGTACATTTTGAGAAGTGTTCATTTTGTGAATTGCACATTCTTAATTTTATCCAAAACTGTGCAAAATGCCATATTAAAATACTATTGTCATTTTTGTTACAGGTAGCCAATTATGATTCTTCTGAAGACATCGTAAAACGTGATTGACATGAAAATACGTGAAGATGGCGGAGAACGAAGGTCCAGTTACTGTCGATGACTTGCCTATGACATTTCAAGTAAGTTAGTTTTTGTATAAAAGTTCTTTGCAGCACCCATTCCCCCGTGACCATGGGTGCTGAGGCATGGGTGGGGTACTGCAGCTTATAAAACATGCGAATTAGTGTAGTGGTTAGTCACCCTGGTTGTGGATTCCCACCCAGGACAGACATTTATGTGTTATCGAATATTATTTTAATCGGGAGTTAGCTCGACTTACCATTCTATGCGATTTACCCATCGATATCTATACTTATAATAAAACTGTAACAGGTCCAATTCTGTACATTGAAGATATTTAAAAAAATATTTTTGGAGGGCATTCTATAACCGATACTGAGGCCGAAAATGTATTTTTTTTTAATTTTTGTCTGTCTGTCTGTCTGTCTGTCTGTATCACGGCTGAGCATCACGCCTAAACTACTGAATGGATTCAAATGAAACTTGGCATGATTTGAGATCTTACTACGAGGTAGGACATAGGATACTTTTTATCCCGTAATCTAGCACGGTTCTTTTGGGAGAGGGGATTAAAGTCAAAATGGGTACTTGGTTATACGCTTGGTCAGATTGTATCAATTTTTCTTTATAATATAATAAATATTAGTAAGGGAACACTCATAGAGAGTTGTTATCAAGGTTTTGTAATCGATCGGGTTAAACAACGTTAGGTAATGTCATTTGAATTAAACAGGTCCGTGGTTCGGAGAGCAAGTAAAAAGTGGGTCCCAGTTCTTAACCGACTATAAAAAGGCGGTTATGTATTCGATGCGAATGTCTGTTATTTAGTTAACGTAAAAATAGCGCAGGCGGAGCTGCGTGGGTCAGCTAGTAATATATAAACTAGATTTGGTGTCACGGTTCAAAAAGTGGTAGCGAGAAATAGCGCCCTTGTGTTGCTATTTCTTTACAAGCCACATCCTGACAAATTTATTTTTGCCGATAGGAGTGTCGCTACTGTCTATATGAAACTGTCAAACTACAAGTCATTATCATTATAAAATCGTTAGTTCACGTTTCCGCCACCAGCACAGATAAGTTTGCAACCTCTGCGACCACATTTTAGATGTCATTTTGTTCGTGAATGTTTATCTAGTTTATATATTATATCGATGGATTTACCTTTTGGCTTGAAGTTTCGACGGGGTTACACCAGCAGTGGTCATAAGCAGACCAGAGTGGTCAGCTAAAATACCCAGTAGGTACATATTATTCTATACTTTTTAGTGTAATTGAAGTCAGTTTATATTTTTTATGCTATTTACAATACAATACAATACAAATACACTTTATTGCACACCATAACAAAAATACATTTAAACAGTTTAGTGCTATTTTCATGCAAAAAAAAACTGAAAAACTTAACAAGTGCCTATAAAATTCGAGGGTTGCCCTCGATTACCCTGGGATCTCATCATCAGATCCTGATTTGGTGACAATGGGACCTAACTGGAAGTATACCCTGCCGAACAAAATTAAAAATTGAAATCGGCCAACAGGCGAAGAAATCGGTGCACATACATAAAAGGAAATATAGTGGAACATGTAACCTCCTCCTTTTTTGAAGTCGGTTAAAAAGCAAGCATATTAGCCGTTAGATGACCGTGTGTGGATTGACCAGGATATTTACTCTAAAATTCTACTCTTTATGATATCGAACTCCTGAGTGAATCGAGGCCATTTTTAGCTGACCTTATTTGACCCGAGAATTAAGTCAATTCATCCAATTATGCTAACTCCGACAATTATTTTGATCCTGTACCGAAACTTGACACATACGGTGCGACTTCGTCTGGCCGGCTGTCTTTTTTTTGTAGTGTATTTTTGAGGTATTAGTATAGCACATAGTGCTATATTAGGGGGACTGGTCCGACTACTATCCCTTTGGCCTTTTAGTTTGTTGAAATTTTTGTCGTAATTTATTGTTTTCTTCTTTTCTCCCTTGCTTTATGTTTCGAACGGCAAGACACAATATCGCTAATGTCGATTCATTTGTAACAAAACAATGTTTAAAAAAAAAGTGAAAAAATGACAAGCCCGCTGAGTTTCTTGCCGGATTTTCTCAACTGAGGCCGCGTTGTGATCCGGTGGTAGCTTTTAAAAAATGACCATTCAAAAGTGCTAGCGTTAAGCCTATTTGAAATAAAGATTTTTGAGTTTGAGTTTGAAAAAAATATTCACTCAACGTATAGCGTATACTATATTTATTCCCGTTAGGCACTATAAATCGCACCGCTCTATTTTTTTTTCTTATGGTTACTGGCCAAACAAAAGCAGCTTGAAAACTCTGACACCAAGTGGACGGCCACACTGCAGGCCTAGCGCGGCGGCGGCGGCGGGCGCGAAATATCAAACATATGAAACCGCCGCTTGCGGCCACACTGAAGTGACTTAGGCGGGAGCCTAGCGCGACCGGCTTGAGCGAGTTAGCGGGCGTACTTTTCAAACGTTCCTATCCGCTCGTTCTGGCCACACTGCGGGCCTAGTCAACAAGCGACCGATCGCGCGGCTGGCGGGGTATCAAACCATTTCGGTCTTGTCGCTCGTTTTAAGTATTTTTTTATTAATAAATAACTTTAAATACATGTATAAAAAAGGTTTTTTTGGACATTTGAAATCGTAAGTGTATAATATGTATATTGTTAATGTTCCTTAATAAATAAAATAAACTTTTTTGACTACAATTTCAATTCTTAATATATTTTTTTTAAAAATCTCCTTTCATTTAACTGTTTTTAGTTATGTCGTGCGCACCCAGCACACCATCTCTTATGATCAACGCCTTCCATCTCAGGATTGGCCTATCCAGTAAAAAATACAGAATCCTCAAAAGGTTTGCGACACCTGCAACAAGTGTTATCGCCACAACAGCCCGCGCGTCACTGTGGCCACCCGCCGCGCCCGCCGCCGCGCCCGCGCTAGGCTCAAGTCACCGCGCGTTCACTGTGGCCAACCACCAAGAGTTTTCAAGCTGCTCTTAGGCCTCTGATTTAGTTTGTCGACTGCTGTCTAGATGACAATAGCCGGGACCGACTTTTAACGTGCCCTCCGAAGCACGGAGACGCTAATTTCAAATGCCATTAACGTTTACCAAACAGTGGTTACAACTGGCTATGAGCGTCTCGACCGCGCTATATAAACAAACTAAGCGCAGTCCCACGCAACATCATAGCAGTTAGCATCAAGACGTTGTACTAATGTGTTTAGTGGCTAGGCTACGACACTTGCTTCTCTCTTTTTTCCATCCCAAGGTTGCCTGGAAGAAATTGCGAATAGCGATAAGGCCGCCCTTTGTACATATTTCAGTTTTTAAGTGTTTTTATGTGTTTTATTTTATGTGTAGGTGAGTTTGTGTACAATAAAGAGTATATCTATCTATCTTGCTCATGACAATGTTAAAGTAATCTTTTTTTTTACCCGGGAAAGAGACGCAGCAAAGGCCTCCCCCTTGGGAAGGAGGAAGGAAGGGAGAGGAATTGCCATAAACCCCAGGCTTGGCAGGCGGATTGGAGATCGCAGTATAGGTGGTAGGTAATCCAATAGAAAGATACTGCTGCCCATCTTCTTGTTTTCCCTTAGTCGCCTCTTACGGACACACAACGGGAGGAGATGGGAGGGTGCTATTCTTACCCGGACACCCCATGGATAATATTTTAACTCACGGGTTTGCTGCCAGGATGATTTATTATCACTTTCCGATATTTCGACGCTTGCAACACAAGCGCCATGATCACGGGATAACTGTAAGATGCGGGTGGGTGAAATAATAAATTGGGAACAGACAAATCTGTCTAACCCCTTGCTCAGTGTTTTGCTACGGCTACTACTGGAACTCGAACTCGATTAGAAATCACGACAAAACACACTGACAGTATCATTTTGTTTTACCGAGTCCACTTTGAAAGACCGCGCACAATTTTTAATTATTCATATCAACGGATTCCACATAATAGATAATTTAAGTTCCTCACGATTAAGATCACGATTGAGTTTTTATGTTTTGTAACTTCAATCGCTTCTTTAGTCGGTATTTACGAACCGAGGACAAAACTTTTGTCTTGTGAAATTGTATTCAATGATTCGGACCCAATTCTAACATATGTTCTGCTATGGCAAATTTTCTCGCATCATTGTTCTTGACTGCCTTTATATGTTCTTCATGAAAGTTCTCTACCTCGCCATGAAAGTTTAAAACAGTGTTTACCCCAAGGATAAATGCATTCATAAATTAATAACAGTATCCTATAATCTTATAATCTAAATGTAGGTGCATTGCGTACACAATAGATCATAAATTAGCCTGCAATTAGAGCGGCGTCGGCCATATTGTTGGACCGGAAGTGACGTCACCGCGCGAGCTACAGAGCGTGCCATGGTAATAAGCTAGCGGTACCGGTAATGTCTAGACCACATGTATAACTAAACCATAGATAAAGCTTGCTAAGAATCTCCAAGAGACCTACCACCACTTATGGGACTGTTTTAAGTAGATAGATAGATAGATAGACAATTCTTTATTGCGCACAAACAAACAGATACAAAAAGAATAAGACACAAATTAATAAAAAATGCAACAATGGGCGGCCTTATCGCTAAAAGCGATCTCTTCCAGGCAACCTTTACCACCACAAATAACCACAAGTAGGTACCACCACATATTTTGTTTTGACGGGTCTAGTGGTTAGACACCCTGGCCACCACCGGATAGGTCGTGAGTTCTTCTATTTAAGTATGTATTTACAAAAAAATAAGAAGTATTAGCATCAGTCTGGTTCAGAGAAAGAGGCGGCGACGCAAAAGGAACCGTGGTGGTCACCTGCTCTTGAGAATCTAAGGCAGGAGACGCGACGTGTTTTCAACTGGGCGAAGTCAAATAATGACTTTACGGTATATGCCGAAGCTCTTACGCACTATAGTAAGGAAGTGCGCAAGGCGAAGCGGAGATCATGGAGATCTCATTGCAGTAGCATCAATAGCCTTCCAGAGGGTATGAGGCTCAGTAAAGCAATGAGCTCTGCAAAGGTTAATCCACTTACATCTATCCGGAATGACCAAGGTAACCTCACTGCAACTGGGAAGGAAACTCTTACGCATATGCTAAGAATGCACTTCTCGGATTCAGTGGAGATACAAAATGTGACTGATAATATCATCACCATGGAAGAATAAAACACAAAAACTAATATTAATATATTATATGTAAATAGGTAAACTTATTATATGTATTTTTATTAGTGTATATTGTCTCACATATTAACTACCCCACTTTTCGTATTCCATGCAATCTTTTTTCCATCCCAAGGTTGCCTGTAAGAAATTGCGGATAGCGATAAGGCCGCCCTTTGTACAAATTTCTTCAAGTCCTTTTTTTTTATTTTTATGTGTTGTACACACATAAAGAGTATAAATAAATAAATAAATAAATAAAAACTTCCAAAGACGACTGGCAAGGAAAGTCGTTGACGCAGACAAGGTACGATGGGCAATCAACAGCTTCAGTCCGTATAAATCACCTGGATCTGATGATATATATCCGATCTTACTACAGGAGGGGAAAAATATTCTTATACCTCACTTACGCAGATTGTACAGGGCATGCCTAGCCTTTGGGCATGTCCCATCAGCTTGGAGACAGGCAAAAGTAATCTTCATTCTGACGGGCCCGTTGGTCTAGTGGTCAGACACCCTGCCTGCTAACCGATGGGTCGTGGGTTCGATTCCCGCCAAGTGTCTGGGTGTTGTTTATCTATTTATGTATGTATTTACAAAAAAAAAAGTATATAAGTATTAGTATCAGTTGTCTGGTTTCCATAGTACAGGCTCTGCCTAGTTTGGGATCGGATGACCGTGTGTGGATTGTCCCAAGATATTATTATTATTATATTATTATTCCCAAACCAGGGAAAGAAAGTTATGAGGATGCCAGATCTTATCGTCCTATCAGTCTCACTTCATTCTTTCTTAAGACTATGGAGAAGATGATAGACAGATATATAAGAGATGGCCCACTGAGGAGACGACCGCTCCATAAGATGCAATGTGCGTATCAACCGGGTAAGTCTACGGAAACGGCACTGCATTACGTAGTCAACCGAGCAGAACATGCATTGGAGACTAAAGAAATAAGCGCTGCAGCGTTTTTAGATATTGAAGGGGCGTTCGACAGAACGACCTTCGATTCAATAAGAACCTCAGCACAAAGTCATGGCATAGAAGCGCCAATTGTTAAATGGATTAGCACTATGCTACAGGAACGAGTTATTGAAACCAGTTTATTAAATGATAAGGTTACCGTAAAGGCAACTAAAGGATGTCCACAGGGAGGCGTACTATCCCCACTACTGTGGAGTCTAGTGGTGGACTCGTTGTTAGTAGAGCTGAACAGTGTACCACTTCAAGCAGTAGGCTATGCAGATGATATAGTCATACAAGTAAATGGAAAATTTCCAAACGTAGTAGCGGATTTGCTGCAAGGTGCTTTGGGTAGGGTGGAAAGATGGTGTACAAACACTAACCTTTCCTTAAATCCAAACAAAACTGTTATAGTGCCGTTTACGAGGAAAATACATTTGGAGGGCCTTAGGGAACTCGATCGAACATATGGCAGCGCCGTATGTTCGATCCATGATTAACTAAAGATCTGTAAAGATTCTCTCAGGAAGGTGCAAAGGGTAGTTTGCATGGCAATTACAGGTGCCTTCAAAACAACGCCTACACAGGCTCTTGAGTGGATACTGGAACTAACTCCACTACACACTTATATACAAACAGAGGCAAGGAAGTCCCTATATAGACTTGCAAAAGTAGGAGTTTGGAATCGTAACAAGCCCTGTACAAAACACACTTTATTGGATCCCGTGAAACAACTGGATGATCTAATGGACATGCCCTGTGATAAGATAAATCATGTTTAATAAGAGGTACCGAGTACACATACCATCAAGGGACGAGTGGACGAGGGGACTCAAACCGTTTGGTGGTACTCACCTCATATGGTACACTGACGGTTCTAAAATGGAGTCAGGTACAGGGGCAGGAATTTATTCCAAGGACTGCAGGGTCAGTCAGAGCATGGGGCATTATGCATCGGTATTCCAAGCGGAAACCTATGCCATAATTGCTAGCATTAAAGAAATGCAAAGGAGAAATGTCAAAGGTAAAACCATTTACATTCTCAGTGACAGTCAGGCAGCTCTGAAGGCTCTAAACTCCTTCCGAGTAGTCTCCAAACTGGTTAAAGAAGGTGTCACAGGTTTAAATAACTTGGGAAGACACAACAGCGTCAGCCTTATCTGGGTACCTGGACACGAAGGCGTCGAGGGTAATGAGAAGGCAGACAGACTAGCGAGGGCCGGCTCACAGAGACATTTGGTTGGCCCCGAACCATTTGTAGGGATTCCGTATGGAACATATCACCAATCATTATATGCACATGCTAGGAACGAACACATGAAGGAATGGAGGGCAGCGTCAGGCCTAAACCACACCAAAGCGTTCTCTAGCACAAGGGTGGACTGTGGGGTTAAATTATTAAACCTAAGCAGATCACAAATAAGGCACCTAATAGGTGCACTCACGGGACATTTTGGTACCAATGAGCACCTTCACAGAATGAGGCTAAGTACTATTGATACTTGCAGATTTTGTAAAGGTGGAAAAAAGTCAATGCGACACATATTGTGTGGCTGCGACGCACTTGCGAGACGTAGGTTGGGTCATCTGGGAGTAGCATATCCTACACCAGATGATTATGTACAGCTCCAGGCTGGTGCAATCGTTGCGTACCTGAGGGAACTCTTCGACACGCCAGCGACAGAGTAAGGGCTAGGGCATGCACAATGGATCCAACTGGGTCGAAGTGCGTTACGGTGGTTTACCGGGCCCGATTCTTAGCCACCAACAATAGAATAGAATAGAATCAGTCTGGTTTCCATAGTACAGGCTCTGCCTAGTTTGGGATCAGATGGCCGTGTGTGTGTGTGGATTGTCCCAGAATATATTATTATTAATATCACAAGTAACAGCAGTGAAATGCAAAACATAGATAAGTGTGTAGCTTACCATCAGATAAACATCATACTGGTCTCGTGTATATATATATGTTATGTAAAAAAGATATACTATGCGTTTCAACTAAGAATGTGGCCGCCATCTTGCCATTTCATATATATAATCACTAAAAATTATGTTTTAACAAAAATAGATAGCAAAATAAGACATTACAATAAATAATCAAAACCAGGCCGAATTTTTCATTTTGTGTTTACTCTGCTGCCGGTAAAAAAATCGTAAAAAACGAGTGAAGTTCCGCAGTCGCGATCATCATGGCGGCCACATTCTTAGTTGAAACGCATAGTATCTCAGTTAAATGTCCTTATACCAAATTATTTTACTTTCTTTCCAGGTTAAATATTTGGGGCAAAGCGATGCCAGAGGCTTATGGGGAATCAAACATACCAGGAAACCAGTCGACTTAATGGTGGCTGCTGCGAAGGCATTACCTCCTGGTACGTATAACAATAATATAGAAAGGTCCTTTGTGTTGGTCCGTCCCCGCACAAGCCAAGACCAAGAACAACTTATGTAAATAAAAATCACAAGTACCGACATTGTGTACAAGGATTACTCCAAATAAAGTTGACGTTTCTACATTATCCTGAACTGGAAATCCAGTTTTCAGTTCTAGAAAGAATAAGGTATAAAATAATATTAACAGAAAGGGCATCTACGTGTTGGATCCGTCCCCATACGAGCCAAGGCCGATTACAACCCTTAAAAATAACAAATTCTGTTTTGATCGGCTATTTACCTTATATTTGAGTCTGCTTGTGACAATGGATGGTTTACTCGGCCGAAATGTCAAGCCAAAATACTATGCGTTTCAACAAAGAATGTGGCCGCCACCTTGCCATTTCAAATAAGTATACTTATCTATACTATAATAAAACTCAAAGAGCACTTTTTCTGTACATTGAATATTTTTCCAAAATTTACTAATACTATACTATCGACATAGAGGCCAAAACAATTTTTTTTGGAATTATTGTCTGTCTGTCTGTCTGTCTGTCTGTCTGTCTGTCGTTCTGTTCGTCCAGGTATCATTTGAAAACCCGTGGATGGATTTTGATAGGACTTTCACTGATGTGATGTGTAGAAGTCAAGGTGTAAGTTGGTATATAAAACATCTCGCTATGTTTCATAGGGGCTAAGCAGTGAAACATTACTTGCACATATTACCACGTAATTTCCTTTGTATGTGAACAGGGTAATTATAGACTGATCAGTTAATCATTAAGATATGTATTATTACGCTATATACAATAGGGACTGAGCAGACATTTAGTTTGCATATGATATGGCATTGGCGAAGGGTCAATTTTTGTAAGGGGTAAGCCATTTAATTTAACCTTTTCATTAGATTTCTGTATTGTTCTAAGTACTTTGCTGATAGCAATATGACATTATATCTTTGAAAAGTTAAAATCTGTAAATCCCGAGCGGATCCAAACTAGATTATGTATATATTACAGTCGCAACAATAAAAGATGCGGAAAACTTTTTTTTTTTTTTTTTGGGAATGATAGACGCTGTTAACCGCAGATGGCTATTGCAGCTTCACCGGACAATAGGAGGCGAGCGCTTGAAGCGCTCTAGCCTTTACGGCAGAAGTAGCGACGAGCACAAGGGCACCTCAGGGAGGCACGGCCTCGGCTTGGGCTGTCGCTTAAGAGAGGGCTGAGTTTACCACCGGTTCACAACGCGCCCCCACTGAGAAGAACCGGCAAGAAACTCAGTGGGGTGATGCACGTCGTTGCGGTCGCATACGTACGACCCTTCGGCCTCGCCGGCGAGACCGGTGTCTGATAGCTAGTGTAGCATACGGTTGTCGGGGAGGGGTCGGCGCATCCCGGTCCAATAGGACCGTCATGGGGTCAGGAGGGTCGAGCAGTACGTGCCGTGGTCTGCGGCGCGAGTCAGAAGGACTAGCGGCGTAATCGGCGGCGGCGCGGATTAAACTGTTCGCGTGACGGGACGCGGATTCAAAGTAGCGTTTCGACGCTTCTTTGAGGAACTTACGAAGGGGATCTAATTTGAAATCGGAATGCAGATCTACGTTCCGCATGTACCACGGGGCACCGACGGCGCGACGGAGGAAACGATTCTGGATAACCTGGAGGCTATCGATACGGGTGCGGGCGGCGTGCGCGAAAACTACACTCGCGTAAGTCATGATAGGGCGAATACAAGCTTTGTATAATGTCAACTTATTTCTAAGCGACATTTTACTCCGCTTGCAGAGAAGGGGATACAGGCGACCTAATACGAAAGCCGCTCGATTGCGGACGGACCTAATGTGCGGGCCGAAAGTCATGCGGGAGTCCAAGGTGACTCCGAGGTACTTAACCTTCCTAGTCCAAGGGATAGGGCGATTGAATAGGGATATTGGGACTAGTCGTCTGTTGGGCCGAAGGCTCCGCGCGGAGAACATATTGGCGGGTCCCCGGGAGAAGACCACCGCGGCACTCTTCTCCGGGTTCACCTCTATGCGCCACGTACGGAACCATTGACCCAGGGCGTCGACTGCGGCTTGAAGAGCACGCGTCAAATAGGACATGTTCCTATGGGAATAGTAGAGAGCGGTGTCATCCGCGTAAAGGGCGAGTTGGACTCTGCTCGAACGAGGAATGTCGTTCGTGAACAGGCTGAACAAGAGGGGAGAGAGCACGGAGCCCTGAGGGACTCCGGCCTGTATAGGATGGGGCGAAGAAAACGTACCTTCGACCCGGTATCGAAAGGTACGATTCGAGAGAAAGTCTCGTATGATGAGTACGAGCCTATCGGGGACTCCTAACTATATCAAGCCGTTGTGCCAGACCTTGTCGAAGGCCTTGGCAACATCGAAGAATAGGGCGCCTGTGTAGACGGGCTTGGGCTGGTTGAGCCCGGTCAGGATGTGCTCCGTGAGGCGGTGCACCTGGTGGACGCAAGAGTGTCTGGTTCGAAAGCCAAACTGCTCGTCAATAAGGATATTATTAGAACTGACAAAGTCTTTGAGTCTCGCTAATAGCAAGCGCTCATAGAGTTTGCCGAGAGACTTGAGAAGACTGATAGGCCGGTAGCTCGCAGGGCTGCTGCGAGGCTTACCCGGCTTAGGGATACCTACTACATCCGCGTCTTTCCATTCGGCAGGAAAGACGCAGTGGGACATGGCTGCGTTGAAGATAGTTACTAGAAGACATATCAGATGGACAGGGAGAACCTTGAGAACGCGATTGGAGATGCCGTCGGAGCCCGGTGCTTTCTTCGGCTTAAGGCCTTTGATCAGGTCTTCCACCTCGGTTTGCGTGACCGGGGAGAGGGATTCGGTGGGAGGGAGTGAGGACCTGCGCTCTACTTCCCTATCCACAAGATCGAGGTGCGCCGGATCGACGGGAGCGGAGCTGGGTGTGCACTGACTCTCTAGAGAGTCAGCGAGAACCTCAGCCTTCTCGTCGTCCTCGAACGCGGGTGGGTCGCCTGAAGGGCGGGTCAAGGGGGGCATGGTAGCTACGGTGTCGGTTTTGAGTGATCTCGCGAGCCGCCAGTAAGCCTGGTGTGACGGCGAGATCTCCTCTAGAAACCCTCCCCATCGAGCCTCCCTGAGTTTCGCGATGCTGCGCTTCACGTCCCTCTGCAAAGCACGCATGCGGACCCGATTGGCATCGGTGGGGTAGGAGTCGTACGCACGAATAGCCGCGTTTTTAGCGCGGACTAATTCCTTAATGTCATCGGGCAGCTTGAAGCGCACAGCGTAAAAGTTGTCCGCTTCAACCTGCCGGGAGGACTGGCTGATGGCCGATTTGAGATGATCGGTGAAAGCGCCGATCGCTTGGTCGGTGTCCTGAGGGGACGAGATTTGCGCCGGGAAGCGGGCAAGATTCGGAGAGTCGGCATCGGCTAAACAGGTGTTTAGCTGATGCCAGTCCAGAACGGTCCTAGTGACCGGCTGGGAAATGGGCGGCGGACCTAGTTCCATTAGGACCGGTCGGTGGTCAGAGTCTAGCTCATGGAGAACCTCTAAGGAGCGCAACCGGAGGGTCACGCTCTTCAGGAGGGCCATGTCTAAGACATCGGGGCGGTGATTGACATTATTGGGATAATGGGTCGGGCGCATAGGTGCGATGACGTCAAAGTCGAGAACGTCGACCAAGCCGTCGAGGCACCTGCCGTTGCCGGTGGTGACGTTACAATTCCACCTGACATGCTTGCAGTTGAAGTCGCCGGCCAGAATGACCGCGTTGTCCAGGTCAAGGAGTGACTCGATATCACTCCTGAGGGGCCGCTTATCAGGTGGAAGATAGATAGAGGCGATAGTGACAGCCGAATGGCCGGAAAGAGAGAGGCGGCAAACCGAGGCCTCTATATTAGTGAGCGCAGGGGGATCGATAGGGATGCAGTGCAGGGCCCTTCTGTAATAGATGGCAGTGCCACCTCCGAGGGAGGTGTCACGGTCATTTCGCACAAGATGGTAGTTGGCGATATTCGGACTCCTATGAGAGGGTTTCAGGAGGGTCTCCTGCACCAGCAAGATATCAACTTGGTGACTTCGCAGGAAGTCAGCAACCTGATCTCTTTGTCAGGAGAGGCCATGCGCATTGAAAAATGCGAGGGAAAGGGAATGGGGTTTTTGTCTACTCTGGTGTAAATCCATTTACGGGCCTACATTTGAGTTTACGGGGGACAGGGCGTAGTACACGTCCTCGAATTCGGCGATAGCTTGTACTCTATCGCAGGGGTTCTGTGCGCACCGAAGGCGGCTCGCGAAAAGGCGGATTCTATCGATGTTAATACCATCGATAGAGCGTCGGACCAATTCGAAGTCCGAAGCGAGGCTGGACGCGTGCGCTGAAGGCGCAGGCGCGGCCGGTTGCTTGGCGGGGACGCTCGTTGCTTTAGGAGCAGCGGCGGGGCGGACGTATGGCAGTGTCTTATCCCACGCGTTCGGTGGACGCACTGCGGGCTGGGACGATGAGAGCGGTCGCGACGCAGAGGGCGCGGGGACGCGGGGGGCCGGAAGCGGCTGCGTAAGAGGCGCTGAGGGCGCCAGGGTCCGAGGCGCTGAAGGCGCGGGCGGGTAGGACTCCAAGAAACTTTCATTATCGAATATCATTAGACAGTAATTTACGATGTTAGCGTGATTTACATTATGAACAGCACCATCTATCGGTGAAATTAAACATACAATAACTATAGAACTTTAATCTATATATTATATCAAAGAAAGTCGTGTTAGTTACACTATTTATAACTCAAGAACGGCCTAACCGATTCGGCTGAAAATTGGTGGGGAAGTAGCTTAGAACCAGTAAACGGACATAGGATACTTTTTATCCCGGTAGGTTAAGGTTAAGCAACGTTAGGTAAGGTCATTAAATAGATGGGTGAACCGATTTGTATGAAAGTGTGCATATCGGGTAGGTCTGAGAATAGGTCATACAGTATATTTCATACCGCTAGGTTAAGGTTAAGCTACATAAGGCAAGGTCATTAAATAGATGGGTGAACCGATATGTATGAAATTATGTGTGCATATCGGGGAGGTCTGAGAATATGTCATAAAGTATATTTAATGCCGCTGATACCATGATTGACGAGGATATATAGAACGAGAGGAGGGTGCACGAGAGGAGAAAGAGGGAGAGGCGATTTGAGAAGGGGGCGATGGGGTGAGGGATCGGGGGAGTTAGGTGGAGTAAGGGGGGAGTGAGAAGAAGCAAGTTCGTAGAAGAGAGAGGGGGAGAGGGTTCAGAGAGGGGATAACAGGGTAGGAAGAGGGGGAGTGTGACGGAAACCGAAGCGGGAGGGGGAAAGAGAGAGGAGAGAAAGCGCATATAATTAGATTTTTTTTATAAGAGAGAGAGATATGGAGAGAGATAAATCTAGGGAGGAGGGAGAAAAGGGGAGCAAAATGTAATATAAGCGCGGGCGGAGCTGCACGGGTCAGCTAGTATTTAATAAAAATTATGTTTTAACAAAAATACATATGTAGCCAAATAAGATATTACAATAAATAATCAAAACTGGAGCGAATTTTTTTTTTTTTTTTTGTTTACTCTGCTGCCAGTACAAAAATCGTAAAAAACGAGTGAAGTTCCGCAGTCGCGATCATCATGGCGGCCACATTCTTAGTTGAAACGCATAGTAAACCGCGCTAATATTCTGGATTAAAATAACGTTCGATAAAGGAACGCGAAAATCTAAAAGTAGGTATATAGGTGCTATTTAAAGTGTTTTGGTGTGAATGGCACTGTAGCCGGTGGAATTGCCAGATACAAGACTTAATAACCAATTTCTAGGATGAGGAGCAACTGTAAACTAAGCTTTTTATAGGCACACGTGCTGCTTTCCATCAAACGAGCGTCTAGCTTGTCCCTTCAGTCCTTCAGTGCAATTCATAACCAGACACATTTTTCCAGGTCAAATCCTTCCTATAGTGAAGTTAAAGATAACCGTCGATGGTGTCCACCTGGAGACAGCCCACCTTGGCAATAAGAGGGACGAGTTCGAACACATGTCGGTGTTCTTCAACATCGAGTCCATCTCCTACGGGGTCCAGGACCTGGTGTACACCAGGGTCTTCTCAATGATAATCGTTAAGGACAACGCTGACGTGAAGGGATTGAATCCTTTTGAGTGTCACGCCTTTGTATGTGAGTCCAGGTGAGCTTTTTTTTCTTTTCTTAAAAAAAAAACACACGTTGTTTGTAAGGTGTCCAGTTAAGAACATCACCCACACCCATCTCCTCCCGTTGGATGACATTAAATACGCTTTAAGGAAAACAAGAAAACTGGTAGCAATGTCTTTTATTGGATTACATACTACCTACTTTGATAATGATAATTCGATCCCCAAGACACCTGCCAAGCTTGGGAATTCAGCGGACAGGAATCCAACCACTGAAGTGTGGCCCTAGACGTCTATCGAGTACGGCGGTGACTCCGAAGACTACGGTGGCGGGGTTGCGACCCCGTCCCAGTGAGCACCGTGACCCCGGGGCTATAATACGCCGGCGGCGGGCTTAAAAGCAAGGCACTGAGGGGTCCTTGATGCAGATCCCACGGGAGTGCATTGCCCCTTTGACAAGTAGTTATTCTACAATACGAAACGCTAAAGAATAGAATACTATTGTATGGGAATGATATATATCTTCGCTAAGTCATGTGAAGATAATAATAATAATACCAGCCCTTGTTTATGGCCCACTGCTGGGCACGGGCCTCCCTTCAAGATGAAGGGTCTTAGGCCATAGTCCACCACGCTGGCCAAGTGTGGGTTGGCGGACTTCACACGTCATTCGAAAGCTAGTTAGGCTTTCTCAGACATGCAGGTTTCCTCACGATGTTATCCTTCACCGAAAGCTGGTAACAATAGCACAAAGACGATTCGCACATGAATAATTAAATAAATCAGAGGTGCGAGCCGGGGATCGAACCTGCGCACCTCGTTTCCAAGGCAAGCGCTCGCCCACTGAGCTGTTACAGCTAAGAATAATGATGAAGCATGTGAAGATAATATCTTCCTGGCCCTGAAGCCAATTTCTCATGTTATATAATATATAACATGACAAATTGGCTTCAAGGCCAGGTTCCGCCCTCTCATGTGCCGATGCGACAGCTGCGGGGGTTTTAGTGGGTAAGAATCCCATATACCTCTGCTGTCCCCCACAGATCCCGGGGAACTATTGAAGGTTACCACGAGATCAGAATAAAAAGGTTGTCCAACCACTAGACCAACACTGTCCAAATAGGCATGATGACTGCAACACAATACCAATGAATGTGTGGTTTTGAATATTAGAACAGATTGCACTGATTACAAACAATGCATCTCATTTTCATAATAATAGAGAGATTTTCGTAATTTTTAAATAAATAAATTACTACACTACAGCTAATCGCCATTTTGTAATAATCACCGATTTAAATTAACGAAGTCATCTCGGTATTTTAAACAAAAAACTGTCATCTTAACTTTTACTTTCTTAAAATGATTCTCTTTTATTATAGACTATATAGGTATACTATAGACCGAATATGTTTATTTATACCATGGTGACGTCACAAAATGGTACCATGCACACCAGTCTTGGTTTTGGAATGAAATTCAAACTTTATTTAAAAAATTGAAAATATTGCTATTAATTGTAAATGTAATACAAAAATATGATTATTTGCAACAGTACATTATAGAGTATTTTTAACCGACTTCAAAAAAAGGAGGAGGTTCTCAATTCGTCTGTATATATTTTTTTTTTTTGTTCTATGTATGTTCGCGCATAACTCTGGCAATTATGAACCGATTTGAAAAAATCTTTCTTCCATCCATTCTTTAATCCGTTATTTGGGTCCCATATAAAAATTATTGCTTAGTAATAAGTAGTTCCTGAAAAACAAGAATGGTGACTGCGCACTGAGAGCTGCAAGAAAGCCTATATAGATGACGTTTTAGTCGCTCGGACTCGCTCGGTCGGACAAAAATGATCATAACTCTGGCAAATATTTACCAATTTCAATGATTCTTTATTTATTCGAAAGAAGAAACCATTGTATTGAATCTGTATGAATTTTATTACAACCGGATAAGAACTTCCTGGAGGACCATGAATGATGTGGAGGAATTTATCTGGTAAAAACCATAAAACTGATGTTCTCCATTACATTGCTCTGACAATTATGAACCGATTTCAATGATTCTTTTTTTATTCGAGAGAGTAAACTACTATGATGCTTCCATGCAAATTTCATTACGACCGGATATTTTTTTCTGAAGAAACATGAATTATGTAAAACTATGTAGACGATAATGTGATCATAACCTACCTAGATAATTTTACGGTTTTCGATGGTTCAATCTTTAAATATGAAAATATCACTAAAATGTTTAAAATAAAATCTTTAAAAAAAAAAATTGAACCGACTTCAATATCACTGAAAAGTATAAAATAATTTAAATATTATTGAAGTTGGTGCCAAATATACACAGCAGGTACGCTAACACCAACTTCAATAATATTTAAATTATTTTATACTTTTCAGTGATATTGAAGTCGGTTCAATTTTTTTTTTTAAAAGATTTTATTTCAAAATTAGTCATCATGCCTATTGCTATTGTGTAAAATGTTATCGTGATATATTTATTGATAAGACACATTCCCGTGAGATTTCTTAACCGCCATATTGATAAAATAAAAGTAGGTTAGATTACAACATGATAAGTTTCAACCTGGTGTGAGAACTGCTCAAGCTGTCCTTAGGCCTCCAACTTGGCTTAACGTCCACTGTCTATATATCAACTGGGACCACTTAATTACGTGCCCTCCGAAGCACGGAGACGCTCATTGCAAGTAAGCGGTCACCCATCTATAGGCTGACCTAGCCTGATATTGCTTAATCAACTGATTGTTTACAAATAGTCCACTTCTGGAGGGAAGGGTTGCCGTAATTCCCAATCATGGCTGACGTGGCAGACGTCTTGGGATCGCAGTACAGGTAGTAGGTAATCTAATTGAACGACGCTGCTGCCCGTCTTCTTGTTTTCCCTTAGTCGCCTCTTACGAACACCCAACGGGAGGAGATGGTGGCTATTCACTAATATGTATTTCACACTAAATATTAACGATCACTGAAGAACATATCACCAAGCATTGTATGCACATGCTAGAAACGAACACATGAAGGAATGGAGGGCAGCGTCAGGCCTTAACCCAAAGCGTTCTCTAGCGGAAGGGTGGACTGTGGGGTCAAATTATTGAACCTAAACAGATCACAAATAAGGCACCTGATGGGTGCACTTACGGGACATTTTGGCACCAACGAGCATCTACACAGAATGAGGCTAAGTACTAGTGACATTTGCAGATTCTGCGAAGATGAAAAAGAGTCAATGCGACACATATTGTGTGGCTGCGACGCTCTTGCGAGACGTAGGTTGAATCATCTGGGAGTAGCCTATCCTACACCAAATGATTATGTACAGCTCCAAGCTGGCGCGATCGTTGCGTACCTGAGGGAGCTCTTCGACATGCCAGCAACAGAGTAAGGGCTAGGGCATGCACAATGGATCCAACTGGGTCGAAGTGCGTTCCGGGAATACCGGGCCCAAATTGATAGCCACCAAGAATAGAATAGAATAGAACGATCACTGAATATTTAAAATCAATAGATTTGGTTCAAGATACGTACGTCCAGGTCAGGTCCTGCTACTGCGGTGGTACCTACCGCAGTAGCGGGTATTCTGCCGCCTAGCAGCAGTGTGTAAACGTTGCTGTGTTCCGGTGTGAAGGGCACTGTAGCTAGTGATATTACCGGACACAAGAGACTTAATAACTAATGTCTCGTGTGACGAGCGGCAGTGCAATGCAGCTATCTATCAGGCGTGGCGCGCGACCAACAGGCGATCGTCTTGCTTCTATTATTATATAACCCTTCCTTAGCAGTCGGGTAAACATAAGTTGATTTCTTATTTCAGAAACGCCGCTAGACGCCTAACCTATTCGCTGGCGGCTGCTTTCCAAGATTACTCAAGAAGGGTTAAAGAAATGCAAACAACATCTGGTGAGCACCTATCTTTATTATTAGCCCACATCAGCCCACTGCTGGCCTCCCCCAAGGCACGCCACTGAGCCCGATCTTCGGCTCTCCTCATCCAGTGTTTGCCAACCGCTCTGCGGATATCCTCGCTCCACCTGGTCACAGGGCGTCCTACACTACGCTTCCCGATTCGCGGTCATCGGTTCTGCGGCAAATATGACCAGTCCACTGCCACTTCAGCTAGCTAATCCTTAGAGCTATGTCTGTCACTTTGGTTCTCTGACGAATCAATTCATTCCGTATTCTACATACCTAGGTACCTAAGATAGATAGCTATCTTTATTAAATAATCGGATAGAGCAGATGTCCCAGGATTGTGACTCTAGCTAGCGTCTGGCGCTGTAGAGTCTCTGGTCAAAAGTCAATGTAAAAATAATTTATTTCAAATAGGCTTAACGCTAGCACTTATAAAAGGTGATGTTTTTTTTAAAAAAAAAGCTACCACCGGATCACAACGCGTCCTCAAATGAGAAGATCCGGCAAGAAATTCAGCGGGCTTGTAATTTTTTCACTTTTTTTTTAAACAGTGTGTCATGTTACAATTAGATCAGAGCGACAGTGTGCCTTGCCGTTCAAAAGATCAAATAGGAGAGAAAACAAAATACGACAAAAGTACAACAAACTAGGCGGCCGGCGGGATAGTAGTCGGACCAGTCCCCCGCGCGCAGCACCCGCGCACGAGTTGACTCGAGCAGCAGCCATCACTCCCCTCAACCATATTGGAGGGACGGGGATGGTGAGCTTCGAATCGGAGTCAACCGTAGCTAGACCTTTCTCCATAGCCTCGATGGCCGGCGGCCGGTGTAACTCGAGCTGGGAAACTACTGATCTGGTCTGGACTGGCTCAACTGGCTAGGTTTACCCAAGTCTGCTGATTTAAAAACGCTTCAATTAAGTGTCGATAGTGGGTCACTTTGGTGGGTTTACGCATCTGGTACCTAGTAATTTAGCAGTTTGGTATTACCAATGATATTATAAACCGTAGATATGTTACATCCCTACTAATGCTCGCCAAAAATTGTGACCCATCACTACATAGTATAAACATAGTCCCTTCCCCTTGTCTGTCTGTCCACCCCACTGAGTTTCTTGCCGGTTCTTCTCAGTGGGGGCGCGTTGTGAACCGGTGGTAAACTCAGCCCTCTCTTAAGCGACAGCCCAAGCCGAGGCCGTGCCTCCCTGAGGTGCCCTTGAGCTCGTCGCTACTTCTGCCGTTAAGGCTAGAGTGATTTAAGCGCTCGCCTCCTATTGTCCGGTGAAGCTGTAATGGCCATCTGCGCCCAACAGCGTCTATGAGTCCAAAAAAAATATCTGTCTGTCCCTATGTATGCTCAGATCATTAAAACTACGCAACGGATTTTGATGCGGTTTTTCTTAATAGATAGAGTGATTCAAGAGGAAGGTTTAGATCATTTTAGAGGTTTCTAATGTGATGTAAATAAAACCTTTTTTTGTGCTTACATTGCAAACGTTGGCTGAACCCTACGAGATAGATCAAAATAATGTACTACAGTATTGTACACCTTAACAAATTCTACAAAAAAGTATGCGACGGTATATGTCGCTCTTAGGGATAACCCATAATAACCATTTTTTATCTTTTACTTTTATTTTAATTTAACGGCATACAACGTACACACATGACTGTCTGTACGTTTTATGTAAGTATGTATAATGTAAATTAAGCTCATTTTGTTTGGTTTGTATTTTGGGTACGCGACCCCGGCTTCCCTAGCTATTACTGCCCCATCCCTTGCCCTCCTGGGCGGTAATATCCTACTTTTCCTATTTCCCACTCTAACTTGCCAATCTTCCTTTTCACAACACCTATCCTTCCCTTTCCCTCCTTATTCGTGAGAACGCAATGGTCAATCATATAAATAATTTAATGAACCAAAATGGCGGCGATGTGGTTCGCCACCCATCACGTCTCGTTTCTCACGGAAGCGAAAAGCGGCCCTTGGGCTCTGCCTACCCCTACGGGAAAAAGGCGTGATTTTATGTAGATATGTATGTTGTTTGTACGGAGTCGGGCTTTTGTGCTTAAATAATTTATAATTGTTTCCAGTATTAGACGAACGACCGCCTAGTATGAAGAAACGGTTTGCGATCGATCTTCGTACTCCTGAAGAAATTGAGGCTGACTTGGAGACGGAGGCGTAAATTATTATTATTATTAATTATTATTTAAAATTAAATTATTATTTTATTCTCTGTTAATCAACAAACACGGTTAATTGAAAAATACTATAAAAATATTTTCGTAACATCAAATTATTAAGTGAGCTAATTTTTAATAATTTTATCATTTTTATTGTTAAGATGTCCACGATTTGTTGAATGTAACGAGGCTACATGTAATTCTTATTGTGTAGTAGTATTTTTCTAATTATCCCTGTTTACTGATAGTTTATATAATATTAAGTATATTATTATGTATTTGATACCATTATCATGAAAATGTAAATAATAAGTATTTTGAAAGGTATCACAGCGGGAGAAAGCGCCGCTGAAAAAAAAAACATGTAAAAAACTTATATCTTACTGACTTTATATGCTTTACGATCACTGACTTACTGCCGCACTCACAAACCCCAGTTAACTTAAATTATAATTAAGTCACTTTTTAAAATCTATTTATTTCAATTGTCTGAGCCGATTATTATTTAATTTCGATTATTGAACACGAGATAACCGTTATCACTACTCACTATCTGCGTATGCGTTAATGGGCTTCGAGTGACGAAATAATCCGAATTAAAAAATGGATTAATGATCATTAACTTTAATTGACGTTTGTAGGTTCGGCAGTTATATCAATACATAATTTACGTTGTTTCTAATTTTTTGAAATGGTACTAAAAAGCTTCGGTTTACATGTAGCGACATCTATCTCACGGTTTAGTAAGTAAACGTGTCGGTATCTCACACAAGATGGCGGGAGTAACACATGTTGTTGAATTTGCCTTTCGAAACTGAGTTCCGAAATGCTTGAAGTATTGTACAGTCTGATAGATTACTCACTTTGTTGAGATACTATGCATGTATTTATAACATAGTTTACCATATTTTTATATTTTGTACAATATCAGTGGGACCATACACCAGTATAATTAATTAGTAAATGTATTTATACATAAAAACATTCCAAGGAGTATTAGTATTTACCAATACTGGCTGATGGCGTGATGCATAATATAAAAATTAGTTATTTAATGTACTAATAGATGTCACTTTAGTTAGAAACCAAAGGTTGTTTAATTTATTATAATAATAAAAATTAGTGTGAATTTAAAATTAAGTTATAATATTTATGTTTATTACTAGTTACCTCTTAATTAAACTTAATTAAACATTATATCAACCAAAGTTGCCTGAAAAGTGTCCAGCATTTTTGTATGATGGACGCAGCATGGATGCTAAATACTTGTGAATAATTCGACCGAGCTGCGAGCGAACGAACATTCTCGTAAACATCATGTTTGCGCTACTCGCATCCAGTGAATTTTAAACCTGTTAAACCAAAATAATAATAATAATGTGATCTAGTATAGTACCTATAGGTATACAATATTTTGTTTTTGAATAAAGTTTGTTGTGTAAAATGCGTTTCGTTTTTACTATTTTCCATTGGACAAATGAAAACGAGCAATCGCTCGCCATTCTTTATAATGCTCGCCATCTTCTCGCTTTGTGTGGCAAGTCACACCTTTCTCGAGCGGGCGACACCGCGACGTCACGTTGTAGGCCCTGGCTGCGTCAGGGCCAGGAGAAGTGTGTCGAGGGACGTGCGCTAGCGAGCGTCTGGCGTGGTACAGACTCTGCCGAGGACTGAACCTGAACATACAGTGCTCAAACTGTCTCCATAGCGCCAGCGAAGTGGTTTTATTATCAAGAGACCACCTTATGTCCTATGCTACCCTAGTTCTTCTGGTATAAATATTGAATCAAAGTAGTCACAGTTTGGTAACACTAGATGTCTCACGAAAGGGGAAGCCTCTTTGCGCGCCCTCTGTTGCCCTAGTACTTCTGGTGAAAAGAACAAAAAGAAGACTAACATATTCACGTTTCCTAATATCATCATTAGCGACAGATAGACGTCCACTACTGAACAAAGATCTTAGAAGGGAGGGGTTGCCATAATCCCCACGCTTGGCAGGCGGCTTGGGGATCGCAGTATAGATGGAAGATAAATCGAAAAGAAAGACACTGCAGCTCGTCTTCCTGTTCTCGCTTAGTCACCTCTTACGACACCCAACGAGAGGAAATGGGGGGATGCTATTCTAACCCGGCACCCCGCGGGCAGCCTTTCCTCATATAAGAAAAAAATTATAATAATAAGTATGTAAGTACTTTAAGAACTAAAATTTTATTTATATTTATTAATTTCATCTAAAATTTGAATCACGCTACTCATTTCCTGCGCCATCTTCATCGTATCTTCTCTATTCTCCCTCACATAAGACTTGAAGTCTATCTCCATCCCGCGCACCGAGTTCTCTTCTATCATTCCGAAGAGTCTTGACGCCGACAAATGGAGTAGCAGACTCAAATAGCTCTTATTATCTGATAGATAGAGTTCTTTTACGTTCCTGAACCAATTTTGCTCTTTATATTTTGTCACTCTTGCTATATTCGTTATGGCTTGATGGAGCTGAAATAGCAATGTTTTAATATTTTACCTGATGGTTGATGAGTTTCCAGTGGCGAGGCTGGCGTGGATGGGAGCGCAATCGGTTAGTAACAACAGAAATAAAGCCCTGGGGGTCAGGTCCCATACATTTTACTAGTTTTTGATAGTTAACACTAGGGGCCCATCGGTGGTAGGTAATCTAATAAAAAGACGCTGCTGCCCGTCTTCTTGTTTTCCCTTAATCGCCTTTTACGGACACCCAACGGGAGGATATGGGTACCCACTCATCGCTATTACTTACCCGGACACCCTACGCGGGTTATTTTTTCTTACAAATGTTTTAAAACCCACACTTAGTTAAGGGGCCATAATAATTTTGTTCCCTCTTAGTTATGCGAACATAATCCTTTTGTTCCCTCTTAGTTATGGGAACATAATCATTTTGTTCCCTCTTAGTTATGGGAACATAATCATTTTGTTCCATCATAGTTATGGGAACATAATCATTTTGTTCCCTCTTAGCTATAGGACCGTAATCATTTTTTCCCTCTTAGTTATGGGACCATAATCATTTGGATCCTCACGCCTGTCCAGCGTGGGGATTATGGTAACATCTCCTTGTTCAGCAGTGGACGTCTTTTGACTGCTGATGATGATGAATCATCTTTTGTTGTTTTTGTCGTTTAGTTAGTTGTCAACGTGTCAGTGTCAGCCGATTTTTTACATGGAGACCCTGAGTTCAAATGTAATATCTATGAACTGAACTTACCTGACGTTCATTAACCGAAGCCGAACAGTGATTGACAACCAGCTGTTACTCATAACACCGAATCGTAGAAAACTAATATACCATACTTACATCATACAAGCCTTCTTGCAAACCGCCCAAAAATCCACTGAAATCATCCAAAATGCTTTGTTGCCCCATCTGTTTCTTTCTCAGGTACAACCACACCCTGTTCACCAGACCTTTGTCGCTTATTATGTGCTTACTATTTTTCTTGTTTCTCGGCAACATTTGCTTCTTTCTGAGCTTGTCCGCTGTATCATAACTTATAATCAAATCTTTTGTGTATTTGTGAAGAAATATCACGTATTTGACTAGCTCTAAGTCTGATGGGTGGATATCTTCGTCATATTCTATTGCTTCTCTGAAAAAGAGAATATTAATATCATATTTTATGCATGGATGGTCCCAAACCTTAGTTGTTTCGCTTGCAACACTCGTTTTATCATTATGTCTTTCCACTTATTTGAACTCAACAGTGACACAGTTGAACTCTCGCTCTCTACGTTTAGAATCTGAGTAGGTCAAGGGGATAGAAAACTAAGGAGGGTTCAGACTAACTATACACGCCCATCAGGCGCATTGATCATCCTTTTTTTTCAGTAATTGGTCTTGTCAATACCAAAAAGTTATCTTATTGCTCCCCAGGATACGAGCCCACAACTGCAGATACGCCAGTGTCTAGCAAAGAATTTGACGACCTTTACACGCCTAGGAAGAATGTATCGACCACATTCTTCGGTATTCCATCACTATTTAAGATTAAAATTCTGTATTTTGATTTAAAAAATTGTCAACAACTTACGTTAGTTCAAACAGTTTCTGTATCGCTGATTGCAAATCCACTGTAGTTCCCAGCCAATCGTACTGCTTTAAAGCGTTATCTTTCATTCGCACCATGTCTTTTAAAACTTTTAAGTAAGATTTGGTATCATATCTTCTATATATCGGCAGATTCAATGATTGTAACTTTTCTAGATTCGGTATAAGATCCCTTTCATCTGTCACACTTAGAATTGAGTGTATTGAAGTCATGACTTTTGGATCGTGCGTATCTTCTTCTGCATCTTTCATTGACTCCTTCTTCTTCTTAGCTCTTCTGAATTTCAAACTATCTTTGAACTCTGTATGCGGGGTCACTGTCATAAAAGCCTGATTAACATAATCTTCATTTTTATATTTTATGGAATTTATATACTTTATTATATTTTTATTGAAGTAATCGTTATTCATATACAAGTCCTTTAATTCATGAGAATTTTTGACATAACCTACTTTTTTGTACATCTTATCTTTTTCGACATATGGTTTCATTCTGCCAAAATAGTAATCTAACGATATGCTGCTTTTGTCGCCATTCCTAAAATATTTCTCTGTACTATTATCTAATTCTTCGGGTTCTGAACTTGTTTCTTTTTCTGTAGTAGACTCGCCGGGATAACCAAATAATTTATTTTGGAAAAGCATATACCTGGCTGCTCGGATGTGATCCTTGAGATCATTTCCAGCAATACTGTTATAAGGATGCGTGTCTTCATCAGAGTCCGGAAATACGTACCTTGTCTCAGACCCTTCACTTAGGCCTTTCACTTCACTACCAACTCTACTATAATAATCGATATCAGCATAGTCATTAGGGTTATAAGGATTCTTATTTTTACCAGGCTGTCTTATAATCACAGGCAACATTATTGGTCGAGGCAATTTGTAACCAACAGTTTTTATAAAATTGTCTTTACTGCCAAATTTCTTTCTCTGGGTTTCTGCAGTAACATCGTCTTTGAAACTTTCAAAATTGTCTTCATAACCATCTGTATCGTCTTCAGATTTCATTCTTTGTAATCCAGCTAAATCTGTTTCTATTAAATTTACAGCTTCATCGTCATCGGGGTTAGGTCCAAGTTTGTTTTGTGCATTGAAATATGCATTGTTTGGTGAATAATTATAAATTGGAACATAGTAGGGCTGTTCTGTTATCGCTTCGGAGCCTTTTATGAAGGGTGGTTTATCTGCCGCTAGAAATGGAATAATTCAATCTATATTATTAATGTTAGATACATGGGCATATCTCGTTACCATATTATGCTGTTCACAGCATTTGTAATCTAGTTTTAATTCGTGTACGTACACGTCCACCTTGTTTGTGTTTTCGCGTGGGAAACCTTCAACAGGTCCCCGGTGGGGATCCACCGACGTATATGGAATTCTTACACACTAAACCCCCGCGGCTTTCGCATCGGCACAGTCATGAGAGAAGGACCTGGGATCTCTAGTGAGATTAGCATCAGATGCCTTTGAGCCCGCCCGCGCCACCGGGGAGCGCATTATAGCCCCCCGGGAACCTGATATGGCGCTAAAGGGGACGAGGGTCGCAACCTCCATACTCGATGAACGTCTAGAGCCCACACCCCAAACGTCCAGAGACTCTGAAGGTTGCCCTTTTTTGAGAGAGACCACAAGTCCACCTGAGGTGAGTGGTAACACAGTTAGGCATGATATAGTCATTAATACACAAATTTCTGTTGGCAACAAATTAACAAAGTCGGGCTTCCTGCATCCCAAAAGCAATGTTTACGCACTGCTTGTCGGCAGTATATCTGACACTGTGGTGGTATGTACAAGGGACCCACTTAATAAATAAATTGCAGCCTTTGAGTAGCATTCCTGCGGTGAGCATTGTCTATGAGGATTTTCTGCACTGGCAGCTAAGGAACCAGCGTCCATCCTATTTATTGCCAACACACACAGCGACACAGGGTCCTTTTGCTTGTGTTATGAATAAGGTAGAGCGCTTCCATCCACGACTGCACACTAACCTATCAGAAGGGATTATACCCCTCCCCCGCCTGGGTCGTGCTCTAGTGAGCGTCTAGCGCTGGAGAGACTCTGGCGGGTGGGTCAAAATCCCACTTAACCCGGAGACCGGATACCTTTTGAAAGTCATTTAGTTAGGAAAAATCATTTTGTTTTGCTTTATCAAAGCAATCAACTTAAGGTACTCGCACTCTTGTCAGGTAATTATAATTACAATGTTCTATGGGAAATTTTCCAATACCTAATTAGTGTCGGGTAAGTTAGTTGGACTAATGTTACAAGGATCTAATGATTTCTGATACTTACGCGAATATTACACATTGAAATGAAACTAATTTTACGGATTATATCGCGGTTTATTTTTGATTTTAATTTCCCGACGTTTCGAATACTTTACAGCATTCATGGTCACGGGCGGACTGAGGTGAGCTTGGGATCCCGTGATAAACATAGTCAAATCCAAAGACAAGCATTCCACTGCAAGACCTCAAGATACTGTAAGCTCTTTCTGCGTAGATCGGACTAACAATAATAATTAGAAGACCTGAGGGTACCCTAAGACAACTATGACATATGGACAGCTACCACCTCAGTCCGCCCGTGACCATGAATGCTGTAAAGTATTCGAAACGTCGGGAAATTAAAATCAAAAATAAACCGCGATATAATCCGTAAAATTAGTTTCATTTCAATTTACAAGGATCTACTTTAAATTATGGTATATTTATTTCAATATCATGGATTAGATCACATATTTCCAAAAAAATCATTAGGCAATTAGATTTCCTCACGATGATTGTCAGCGGAAAAGTAATTAATTAATAGGTTAGGTTAGGAAAATTTCAAATTTGCCATGTCCTTTATATATTCTTATGTAAGTTAGTTATCAAACAAGAGACGAGCAAATCGTTTACCAGAGGGGAATTGACACGCCTATGTTGCATCAGAGACAGCAAAATTTATCAAGTTAGATACGTTAAGACAGAATCGTTTATCATCATCATTAGCAGCCGCAAGTCGTCCACTGCTGAACTAGACCTCCAGAAGACCTCCACTTAGAAGGAAGAGGTTGCCATAACCCTCACGCTTAGCAAAAGTCTTGAGGATTGTAGTAATGAAAGGAAAGACGCTGCTGCCTGTCTTCTTGTTTTCCCTAAGTCACCTCTTACGGACACCTAACGGAGAGATGGGAGGATGCTATTCTTACCCGGACACCCCACGGAACGAAGAAATTGCTGCTTTGCGACACAATATGAGACACTGCGGCAGTACCTACATACCAGGGCGGTCTTTTACACAAGATTCTACCACCATTTAAATTAATTAAGGTTATTTTTTTGGTGTGGGATGCAACATGTGTCGACACACTTGCTGCGTCCCACACCCCGACAACTTGCATGGGCGGCAGCGACCGCTAGTGACGCAAAGCGGCGCAAGTATGCAGCTCTAGGTTCCAGCTATATATTTGCGCCCTTTGCGGTGGTGAACATGGGGCCTTGGTTTCGTGAGACGCACGGTTTGGTGAAGGAAATTTCATCCAAACTTCTCGAAGTCTCAGGAGAAAGTCGGGCTGGTAGCTATTTCTGCTAACGTATAAGCTTGGCTAAACAAAGAGGTAATGCCGACTGTCTTTTAGGTCTTCCCTCCCAGTGTGGCGACAACTTGGAGCAAATAAACTGTAAATATTTAGTTTCAATAAATATTCTTAATCTAGCAATTTAGGTTATTTAAACAAATTGAAAATGAAAGACTTACGTATTTCGTAAACTCGATACCCCTTAGTAGCATCATTTTTATCCATTTTTTGATATTCCTTTTGTAAACTATAAAATGATTTACTGTCCACATTGTTTGTTACATCTTCGGTTTCATCATCTATCATCATAAGACTCTCTCGAAGCATTTTTACTGCTCTTTCTGCAATAAAATTTGGAAGTATCGTGGATATTGGTTTGTCAGTAGTAATTGTTTTAGTAACATTGATCGTATCTGTCATATTCATATTTGGATGTGGTTCATTGTCTTTGTTTTCAATTGTATTTGCAAAAATTTTGGTCTTAGACAATTTTCCACTTGTGGTATCTTTATCCGTTGCATTTTCAAATCTGTTTACTGTTGTTATTCCTTGCTTTTTACCTTCTGTAGTATCGTTTAAATTGGCTGTCGGAAAACTTCTATTATACTCTGGTTTTATTTCAGTTCTAAGCTCAAGTTTCTCTTTCTTATTAATTACATTTGTATCCTTTATTACTGCAAATGTATTCGGAATTGACATTTTAAAAGCAGTATTGTCGTCAGTATTATTTGGAGTAACTGGCATCAATTCAGTGACATCATTAAACGTTGTGCTTTTTTCCGTAAAGCTAGCATGTGTAGCAAGAATTGTAGAATTGTTTAATTTTACTATATCATTGCTACTTCTATCAGAAATTATTGATTCTGTTATATTGTCAGTAGAATTAAAAGTATCTTCAACTTTTGATATGAAATAAGAATTATTTTCATATACTTCACTAACTATTGAATCATCATTACTTTTACTAGTAGAATTTGCTCCGGTAGTGTTCCTAATGCTATTAGTGTTTGAATTATTATTGTCATAATCAATAGTTTCAGGGAAAGCTGTGACATTTTCTACTTTAATGTATTTACTTTCGTCTTCGTTTCTTCTGAATTCTTTATTAAGTGTTAATGTTTCAACATCACTTTTAATCAACATTGTATTATTTTTGTTGTTGACAGTAGCTGTTTCATTTGAACAATCTTTATCCGATCCTGACTTTTCTAATTCAGCAGATACGTATGAGGGTTCTGTTAGTTGATAATTTTCAAAGGATTCTTTACGTATGGTAGTCACTTTTGGTTTGGGTTTATGTATAGTACTTTTTGTAGTTGTAATCACCGTACCTTTTGTAGTAATATCACCATTGTGCTTAGAGTTTTCCTGATCACTGTAAACTTTAGTGGCATCAAAATCTTTAATGACTGTATTTTTGTGTTCGTTATAGGTAGGACCAATTTTTTTTGTCATTGACTCTGTATTATTCTGACCAGAATTAACTGTTGTACTTGATGTAGAAATTGTTTCAACAGCACGCCGTTTCACATGTTTAACTAATGGATCACTATTAGATAAGTTAGTATGTGTATCTTTACTTGAATTAACAATTACCTCTGGTAACTCCGTGGTCATATTATTTTTAACTGCATCATTGTTAGTCTTTGTTACAATATTTTCAGTTGTAGTTTTAATAGTTCTCACTTCGCTGTCTTCGTCAGACGATTCAGTAAATTCATAAACTTTATGTTTCGGATGCTTTGTTGTATTTTCAACAACTTCCTCACCGAAATTTTTTGTTTTAATTTTATTTTTTTCTGTAACAACTTCCACTGATATTTTAGAAACATTTTCATCTTTGTCAATATTTGACTTTTGGTTACGCAATGTAAGATCCAGATCGTCATCCCTGTCCAGATGTTTTAAATTTTCTAAAGGCTTAACTTTTACATCTTCTTCTGTGTATGTCTCCTCTTTTGCTTTAGCCATTCTACTTCTTAGCACATTTTTAGTTTCTTCTTTAAGAATCTGCTTAACAAAGGCTTCGTGCCCGATCAGTTCATCGTCAGAAAGCTCAACACTGGATTTGTTAGAAACTTCTTTAGTTTCAACATTCTCGACGATTCTTCTTGCAACATTTTTAATAAATTCCTCTTTTTCCTCTTCTGGTAGTAGATCCACGAATTTGGATTCATCACTACTATCCCCCCTGACAACAATTGTAATTGTTAATAGAAGTACAACCCGCATTCTCTATGTCATGATTGTTTTAGCTATCAGGAATGTGGAATTGATACTAATTTTATGACCGATATATTGGTTGGATGAAATCAACCATGTAAATCATTAATTGCAAAGAAAGATAAGGTTTGATTGGTTTCAGAGGAGAAGATTGTGATTGACAAGGTGAATTAAAACAATTATTCAATTTGAAAATACATTAATGTATTTATTAAGACAATCAAGTAGCGCAGAGCAAGATGGCATTTTAAACCAGTTATTTAATTTAACGTATGTCACTAAACAACATAATTTGTTAACGTCACTAAAAATATTAACTAGCATTTTCTGTATGCTCCTTTTAGCAGTCAGAAAACAAAAACTTACGGGAAGATAGCTAGGAGACAGCAGGAAAATTCGAACATATAATAGGACTCTTCTGATAAAAATTAGACCTTACAAAAGCCCGCAGATATATAGCGTCCCTTCGCCGTCGCGTTGTGCTCCTGAATTAAGGTCGTTAGTACTCTATGGGACTAATGAGGCCACCCTATGCTTTCAAACTCAAACTCAAAAATCTTTATTTCAAATAGGCTTAACTAGCACTTTTGAATGGTCATTTTTTTAAAAGCTACCACCGGATCACAACGCGGCCTCAACTGAGAAGATCCGGCAAGAAACTCAGCGGGCTTGTCATTTTTTCACTTTTTTTTTAACATTGTTTTGTTACAAATGAATCGACATAGTGTGTCCTGCCGTTCGAAACATAAAGCAAGGGAGAAAAGAAGAAAACAATAAATTACGATAAAAATTACTACCAACTAAAAGGCCAAAGGGATAGTAGTCGGACCAGTCCCCCCAAGCAGCACCCGCGCACGAGTTGACTCGAGCAGCAGCCATCACTCCCCTCAACCATATTAGAGGGAAGGGGGTGACTAATAATGCCATCTTCCAACGGCTGAGTGGTCCCCTTTTTTTCCATTTCGCTGGCAGAGTATCCATTTCTTGTCTCTTCTGTCTGTCTTGTGAATTCATAGTCTCTAAGTTGCCGGTAATGCGCCTAGCCTAGGTCCAGTAAGGACTTTCTGGTGAGCTTCAAGCTTTCTTGGCAACTTGGTGGTACAACAAATGTAGTTTTTTAGAGGCATTCCCTAAATACTATTGAACTCTTTGTTTTTAAATTTGTGGAACATCATGATAATCTGGTAGATAGTCAAGTAAATGAAACATCATTTATTTCCGCCAGAATATTTATTTCTACAATATCACTATTTACATTGTACTTATCTTATCATTAAAATATTGGCCACTCAGAATCTTAACCTAAATGTAAAATCTTCCTTATATACTTAATGGTCACCTTATTCACAAATCTCTTGTTTGAGCAGAACTTTATGCCGTGTCAACAATGGCTTCAACCGAACACTTATTACCAAGACTCAACTTATTACACTTATTTGCTGACCATTATGTTGGTGAAGTGAAAAGTAAGCAAACATTTATAATTATTTCTAATCAACTATTGGGTGGAAACACTGGTGTTCATTTATTTGTTTCAAACTAATCAAAGTATCTATTAAATTAATTAATACATAATTTATTTACATGACCATTTACAATGATAGTGTTGAAATTGATCATAAATTGATGAAACAAACGAAAGTGACACCAGCACTACACTACTATCAAGTTAGTTGCATTTGAAGGAGCATTTAATAAATGTCAAAAAGATTTTCACATACTTACCTAAATAATATTATTTACCTTTGTTCCGTAATAGGTTCTTACAAAATAGGAAGCCATTTATGTAAATGCACTTACATATTGTGCCCAAGCACCCACAGTATTTGTTACCTATCTGTGGCGAAGACTATGGGGTCTTGGGAGGACGAGATCCCGCAGTTTGGTATGTAAATTTAATCAGAAGTCTTAAGCTACCAAGCTTTTTCGATTGTCTAAATGCAAGTCTAAACTTCACTTAGATTACAACAGCTTCAAGGATTTTTTTAGTAAGTATTTTTGTATAAAGAAATTCATTTACTTATTAGTGTTGTTAATCATAATTTGTTCTATCAGCGATTCCTAGGTATCCTGCAATTTTTCGCTTGGTTTAACAAAATCACCCATTTTATAAATGTCAATAAGAAGTCTATAAGCAGATGATGCATTCTGGTTTAGTTGTTCTCCATGATTTATCACGTGTATCTCAATTTATACATCACTCTTGAATCTTAAAGCACCCCTTCTCATTTGCCTCTCTTCCCTTATATTTCTCTCCATTACGATTCTGTCCAGTTCTTCTTCGTCTTCTTCGGGTCCACCCTCAATAACAGCTTCTATTAACAACGGAGAACCAATCTCACCACTCCTCAAACTGAATTCTTTAAGTTTTTCTTTAACATCTTCATCCGTAACGTCATTAAGCACGCTTTCGAGTACAATGTTTTGTTTTTTAACCTCCTTGCGCTTCTGTATCTTTTTTATGTTATCTTTTTTCTCTGTTTTGTTATCTTTTTCTTCGGTTTTGTTTGGCACTTTGCCAATTTCCATATTGAGGTGGTAAAACATTGGAGAGTCTTTACAGTCTATGGAATCCCGTGGTCTCGTGCAGGTTAGAACTTCCTGCAAGCGAAAATAATATAGTGTAAGCTGTATTCTCCAGTTTTAGGCTACTTAGTGACGAGACAAGCAAGAAGGTCGCCTGATGGTAAGCGACAAGCCTTCCCATTGACAATTCCATTGCATGTGGGATTCTTATTCTTATTCTTATTCTTTATTGCACACAATAATATTACACATTACTATAAAATAAAGAAAATTAATGCAACCTTTGAGTGATGGAGAATTTGGAGAAAACTTTTAAATACTGGGATCGCAGTATAGGTGGTAGGTAATCCTAACAAAAGACGCTGCTGCCCGTCTTCTTGTTTTTCCTTAGTTGCCTCTTACGGACACCCAACGGGAAGAAATGGGAGGGTGCTATTCTTACCCGAACACCCCACGGGTGTACAAGAAACCTAGTAAAAGTATTATTATACAGGGTTACAGGAAAAGTCGTGCTAGATCCGTTGAGGGCGTGGAGTACCCATCATTTCTGACTTATTTCACTATGAAACACCCCACCCTAAACTTAACCAAAATAAAAAAAAAGTAAAAATAAAAAACTTAAACTTAACTTAAACAAAATAAAATTTAATAGCCTAAAAATCGGCAATTTTCAATAAAAAATTTAAAGTCGTCATATAAGTCAGAAATGATGGGTACTCCACGCCCTTAACGGATCTAGCACGACTTTTCCTGTAACCCTATATTACTTTTTAAAAAAAATTGAAAACCGAATAATGAAAATAGGTAATTCAATACCTAGAAACAATATGAGAATGGATCCCACGAACCCACCCAGTAGGGTTACTGGGTAGCGGCCAGGGTGTCTAACCACTAGACCCACGGGCCCCAAAAATAATGTGGTATAGATTCACTACTAACCGTGGGGTGTCTGGATAGTACCCTCCCATATCCTCCCATTGCGTGTCCGTAAGACGCGACTAAGGGAAAACAAGAAGACGGGCAGCGGCGTCTTTCTATTGGATTACTTACCACATTTATGGCAAACCCCACGCCGCCTGCCAAGTGTGGGGATAATGGTAACCCCTCCCTTCTAAAGGGGAGGCCTTTGTACAGCAGTGGACGTCTTGCGACTGCTGACGACGATAGAATAAACCATACCTGATTGAATATAGTCTCATTAGGACATATGAAGCTCCACCGATAGGTCACATTACGACCGCTAGGCGTCTGCGAGGGTAAGCAGACATGGAACACTTGGCAATCGTTGTCCACATCCGCGTAGTAGCCATATGTCAAGTTTTCACAGCTGAAAATAACAGAGGATTCTTATTTAGAACTAGCTGACCCACGCAGATCCGCCCGCGCTGTGTTTACGTTAACTAAACTTTCAATAATATACATTCGCATAGAATACAAAACCTCCTTTTTAAAGTCTGTTAAAAACTTGGACCCACTTTGTACAAGAAAAATTGATAAAATCGGACCAAGCGTATAACCAAGTAACCATTTTGACTTTAATCCCCTCTCCCAAAAGAACCGTGCTAGATTACGGGATAAAAAATATCCTATGTCCTACCTCGTAGTAAGATCTCAAATCATGCCAAGTTTCATTTGAATCCATTCAGTAGTTTCGGCGTGATGCTCAGCCGTGATACAGACAGACAGATAGACAGACAAAAATTTAAAAAATTACAATTTCGGCTTCAGTAGGCATCGGTTATAGAATGCCTTCCAAATATGATTTTCAAAATATCTTCAATGTACAGAATTCGACCTGTTACAGTTTTATTATAAGAGATTCCATACCTAAAAGGTAAAAAGAACACTTACGGTCTGACTTTATCTGTCCGTCTGTCACACCTATATATCTCAGGAATGATCGACATGAAACTAGGAATAGTTTTAGATTTTACTAACCCAACCTCATCGCAAATGAAAAAAGAAAATATTTTTATCATTAATTATTATTTTTTGGGAGTCAAAATGGGTCATCAAAATTTCAAAGTGAGATTACTATATCGGGTGGGGTATCCCATGAAATGCCTTTATTTGCACATCTCAAAACAGATTTTTATTTTGGTTTATGTCATGTACTTTTTGGCTTATAATCAAAAACGTCAAAAATACCGTTATAATTGATAATAGACAACATCATACCTGAAAGTGTCAGTAATATTTTCCCTGATGGAGGACGCGTTAGCCGGTAGATTTAGTGATTCAGCTGCAGTTTGGTTGGTATTCGCCTGAAATTAAAGATTATTCAACAGCGTTGCTTAGCGATAGTAAATCCTACAAGACATTGCAAAATAGAAGCAGTACCTAACAGCAGGCCTTAGCACGATTTGCAATCTTGACAGCTCGGTGTGGAGTATGACGTAGTTTTCCACACGGAAACGTCAATTCTCCATACCAAAATGTGTAATACTACGTCATAGTGACGTCATACTCACTCTCGTCAAGATTTGCACATCATGCTAAGCCTGCAGCTCAGTAGGCGAGCGTTCGCCTTGTAAACAAGGTGCGCAGGTTCGAACCCCGGCCCCATGATGACCAAAGGAACTGACAGATGTCAAATTTGATCTATTCAATTGGCCCTACATTACATACCCTTAAAGCCTTCAATAGGATGCTATTACTGGCTACCACCTCCACATCATCGAAGGCAGTAACCACCGCCACGCATAACAAGAGAAATATCCCCCCTTTGATCGGCGCCATTTTGTTTATCTGAAATAATAATTGTTTTTGAATAAATACATAATCACCAGCAGTCGAAAGACTTTTTCTGCTGAACAAAGGCCTCCCCCTTAGAAGGGAGGAGTTGCTATAATCCCCACGCTTGGCAGACGTCTTGGGGATCGCAGTATAGGTGGCAGGTAATCCAATATACAGACGCTGCTGCCCGTCTTCTTGATTTCCCTTAGTCGCCTCTTACGGACGGGTGTCCCGATGGGTATCGGGAGTAGATGGGAGAGTCTTCGGAGTCGCTGGAAGTTCGGGGTGTGGGCCCTTAGAACGTCCATTGAGTACGCCGGCGACTCCGAGGAGAACGGCGGCGGGGTTGCGACCCCCGTCCCCGTGAGCACCGTGACTGGTTCCCGGGGGGCCACAGTGCGCCCCCCGGCGGCGGGCTCAAAGGCAAGGCACTGAGGGGCCCCTAGTAAAAATCCCACCGGAGAGCCCTGGGGTCTCATGTGCCGATGCGACAGCCGCGGGGGTTTTAGTGGATAAGAATCCCACATACCCAGGTCGAGCCCCACAGCTCCCGAAGATCTTTGGAAGATTTCCCACGCGTCAAAAAAATAAAAAAAAAGATGGGAGAGTGCTATGGCGGACACCACACGGGTTAGGAATTTAGAATACATAAATATAGGTAAGTATAATTTAATAATACTTATAATGCCGTCATCCTGGCCAATACGACCACAGCAGGAGATATTATAGTGCACGCGTGCTTGCGTAGACACAAGTGCACTCTCTCTTCCTTTACTCTCACAATCCGATGGGACGGAAGACCGACATGACCGGGGAGAGGTCGGGCGAAGGCCAAAAAAGAAAGACTTTTTACATGCCCATCCGAGGATTATAACACAATAATACAAATAATTTATTAACATCAACATACCACCTATTATTGGAAACAAGTCTATTAGTAGAAATCTAAATATAGGTCCCTTTAAATCTAGTAACTTCCGTGGTGCCTTACAGGTGGACTAACTCTAGTTGCTGTAAGAATCTTTCGTTCTGAGGTTATATCGACCTGTGTGATTTTTACTTGTCTCCCGCTTTGCAATGGAGGGAAGTGGAATATTTATTTTTCCAACTCCCCCTATATATACTTTTCTAATTAAATTTCTTCCGGGTTCCATGACAATTTAGCGTATCCCCGGGACTCGCTGAGAGTCAAACCTCGGTGTCTTCGTCTGTCCATTCCATCCTCGTCACCACTGAGAAATATGGCGGCCTGGTGGATATAGCGGAATATGTCACGTGGTGAATTTTCAAATTTCATTGTAATTAATTAATAAAGATAATAATTATATTTGTAAGAGAATGACCATTACTTGATGCGTGAATGGGAACATTCATTTCACTTTGTTTATATACTCTTTGGGTTCAGTGTTGTCAGGTTTTTCTGACAGCCGATGTTAGTACTATTTATTTAAATGTTGGTTATGTTTCCAACATTTCAAAAGTAAGAATGAGTTAAACAGAACGTGTAGTTTAACATACAATGTTTAATTGTAAGTTATATTACTCTCCAGAGTAATATTTAATCACTAGTTTGTGAGAAAGTGACATAAACAGTGTAATTTATTCGATTCCGTGTGGAATTTAAAGGATAGTCCTGGCAACCCCATTAGCTGGTTTAGTCGGATACGAAATACTTCTGGAAGAAAGTTCTTGGCAATGGAGGCTTTGACCTAGGAAGGTCACCTCCGTAGTACATTTTATAATATTATAAGTTCATCGTTCACAATAATTGGTAAGCATCATTGCAATCTCTCGTTGCACATTGTTGTAATGGTGAATAGTTGATACTTATTCGCAAACTCATTTACAGGTTTCCACATTGTTATTTTGAAGCACATGGCTTCTTGAATTGTTGGTCGTGGGGGGACCACAGTGGCTGATGTAGGAACAGCCGCCATCTGGTATGTATTCTTTGTAATTCACAAGGAGTATGTCTTTTTTACTTCCAGTTTGTACAGATAATTAATTTGAGGTTATTTGTTTCAGTGGAATGGGATTTTAAGATTTTAAAAATTCATCTTGATTTTAAGATTTTAAGAATTTATTAATTCAAAAAGTGATGTAAGTCTTTATTGGACTACATCCCATCAGCACCCCGTAGAGGATATTCACCCTCTGTGTTTGATGTTCTTCACACCGGAATGAACCCGGTTTCTGCGTGTGAATGCTGAGGTACGCTTGAGGATGGCCTTTGGACACAAGACAGCAGCATAACTTTGAAGGAAGGTTCAATTTAATAATATCAAGGTACTGAAATTCTATTTATATCTTCACCATATAAACTTGTAAAGTTTCTTTTATCTGACATGGCATGATTGGTGGTACAACCTTAGTATATTATTGTGCAAATATAATTTAAATTAAGTTTCTTAGGAAGTGTTGTCTTTATAAACTTTACTCGACATACAACAACACCTGTATGTATATAAGCGTTCTTAGGTTGCAAGGTTAGTTGCTAGGTAGGATAATTAAGGAGTACATTTTAGAACCTACCAGCCCCTCTGGTTGAGCTAGCAAATAGTTATTTATATCTGATGAGAATAAATAATTTTCAATAAATACCTGTAACTAACATATTCACTGCATTTTTATTTTCAACCACCTAGAACCTAATAGAGGACAACATCTTCCCTTTGTAATCCTGGGGGACACCCAGGCAGGTGAAACCCAGGCTTACAAATAATATCACACGTCTGGATAGCACACGATTTATTCCGGACTGGCGAAGTGGTGGTGACAGACAAAATATACAGACTACCTACATATAAACACATACATCACAGTCACCACTGTAGATCCTGGCTGACAGGAGTCACAGTGGTGGGTGAGTGGTGGGATTAGTACCATTTAAAAAAAAACATCAACATACATTGTAGGTACAACAGATTGTAAGTGAAGTCTCCTTTTAACCAAATAATGCCTGTATCATCTTACTTTCAATCAGGTGATCGGCCTGCAATGTCCTATCCAGTAAGGAACAACTACACTAAGTTGTTGCACCCGCGGGATTCGAACCCAAAACCTTCTGTCTGCAAAGCGAGTAATTTTTCAAAGCAAACGGTTTCCCGCTGCGCCACGGGAGCTACATAAACTATTTACACTCCAAACCAAATAAGCTTGAAGGCGATTACAACTTTATTATGCAGTCATAAAACACCCCCGCTGTATAGTTGACCGTTAACGCGGCAGCAAAAAAACGTTGGTAATACAAAGTTGTTTTTGCTGACGCGCCTAGTTGACAATGTATGCGTTATATAGTTATTGAGCCGCAAACCATGGTATGGTATCTTAGAAGAAATGGAAAAAGCTACCAGTAGCACCCTCTTGCGGCGTGATTTGCAACTTTTCTCTGTTCGGAATGAAACTGAGATAGTAGATCAGTATTTTGCATCTGACGTCATATGACTTACAGCGGTAGCGGTAAATAGGTTGGAATCAAATTAATACGAAGTCTAGGGGGCGCGGGTTCGAACCCCAACCCATGGGTGGGGCTGTGGATGGGGTTCGAAATCATTTTTCTTTTTTTATTTCATTCCTTAATGCATATACTATTGACGTCCGCGTACTTTATATCGAATACTACAAAGGTTTAGCTATTTTTTTTATAAAAAATTCTCGAGGCTATTAAAGTTTCAAATCACACCGCTGGAGGCGCTGGTGTTAGGGGGCGCGTTTTGACGTGGGAGTTACCTATCTATTTCTAAGTAATATACTCTTATCTATGCCGCAAACGAACTTGTAATCGCCTTCAAGCTTATTTGGGATGGAGTATACTAAAATCTATCCAGCCGCAGTACATTCCGAATAAATAGACGTTCACTCAGATAGGGGTAAGATTTGAACCCACCCATCTTGTCCTGTCTTGTGAGGCTACTAAGGGAAAACAAGAAGACGGACAACAGCGTCTTTCTATTGGTATTTCTATTACCTTTACTGTTATCCCCAAGACACCTGCCAAGCGGGATAATGATAACACTTCCTCCCTTAAGGGTGTGGCCTTTGTCCAGCAGTGGACGTCTTCCGGCTGAGAATTATGAAATTCACTTCCTTCTTCACAAAGCGGGAGGTAAATTAACGGTTCATCAGATCTTATTTATTTTATTTATTTATTTATTAAACCTTTATTGCAGGTAACTATGGTCCATAGAAACAAATACCTTACTTTATAGCTCATTGATACTTTGCTGGTCATTATTATGATTTCGGAGTGCTATCTGTATATTTATCAGAATTGATTTTTATATATATAATACATATATTTATAGTTCGTATATATATATATATATATATATATAAGTATATTGAATATATGTTGGTATGTAAGAAATATTTATATATATCTGTATGTATATTAATATATTATATGTAAATAGGTAAACTTATTATATGTATTTTTATTAGTGTATATTGTCTCACATATTAACTACCCCACTTTTCGTATTCCATGCAATCTTTTTTCCATCCCAAGGTTGCCTGTAAGAAATTGCGGATAGCGATAAGGCCGCCCTTTGTACAAATTTCTTCAAGTCCTTTTTATTTTATTTTTATGTGTGTACAATAAAGAGTATAAATAAATAAATAAATAATACCCTTTAAACTCCATCCCAAATAAGCTTGAAGGCGATTACAAGTTCGTTTGCGGCTCAATAACTACATAACGCATACATTGTCAACTAGGCGCGTCAGCAATAACAACTTTGTATTACCAACCTTTTTTTGCTGCCGCGTTAACGGTCAACTATACAGCGGGGGTGTTTTATGACTGCATAATAGAGTTGTAATCGCCTTCAAGCTTATTTGGTTTGGAGTGTAGACTAACATACATATTATATTAATACTAATTAGTGACACGGAGAGTCGTTGTGTCGCGCACGGTGTTATGTAGCCGATCTCTGAAGCGGCGAAACACGACACCCTTCGGCCAAAATTCCTCCTTCGTGAAGGTCGATAGGTGGGCGGTCGGTATTCTCACCACAAAGGAATTAAAATTCACCCTATGCCGAGACACCAACCCTTCGACCCTCAGCACGAATTTGGTCTTCACTCGCATACATTCTACGATCTCCTCTGCCTTCGTAGAATAATGAAGACTTATGAGACGATACAATCCAAAAAGGAACCCTCATTGAACCAACTAAGTTTAGTCATTAGTTAGTTAAGGTGGTGGTTAGTTAAGGTTTACTAGGCGGTACGTTACATGCAGTGTCAGATATTCTGCCGCCAAGCAGCAGTGTGTAAACATTGCTGCTGACACAGAGATTAAATATCTAATGTCCTGTCGTGTCGGCAACGCGCTAGTGATTCTTCTGTTGTTGCTAGCGTCTATAGGCTGCGGTGACTGCTTACCATCAGGCGGGCCGCATGCTTGCTTGCCACCTTGGTGGTATTAAAAAAAATCACCAACTAAGGTTAGTCATTAGTCAGTTATGGTACTACGTTTGTTAACTATAGTTTAGACAAAATACATTACGTATTTAGAAAAAAAAACACCTGCGATGCACTATGGCTTTTTAATTGAAGATTGCCTATAATTATCTTTCTACACTTATGTTTTTATCAATGGATCCCATTTTTCCCTTAGTCATGCTATAACTTGAGAACGACTATAGCGATTCAATCCATCATTTTTTTTAAAGTTTTTAATACCTTGAGGAAGGTTTGACAAAAAAAAATTCAGACGGTTGCTCAAAAAATTTGATAATAACACGGGCGGAGCTGCACGGGACAACTAGTACCTAGTTAAGTTAATAATTTCTTACTTACGTTTTAAAAGTATTGCACTTTATAATCCTTAATCAAAAACCACTTTTTTTGCACAAACACTATCTCGGACCAGTGTGCACTACAGAATGTGTTGGAATGCGAAAATTCAGATATATTTTCGCTCTTTTATAAACGTAGCGATATACCCCAGCCGGGGAATTCGCGATTAGGTACCGACGGCAAAAAAATCTAAACCAATTTTTTTCATTTATTTTTGTTATTTAATTTTGTTTATACAATAAAGAATTAAAGTGGCTCATCTTCCCATATTTGGCTGCTAACCGTGGGATGTCTGGGTAAGAATAGCAACCTCCCATCTCCTCCCATTGGGTGTCCGTACGAGGCAAAGGGAAAATAGAAAAACGGGCAGCAGCGTCTTTCTATTGGATTACCTACCAACTGTGATCCCCAAGACACCTGCCAAGCGTGGGGATTATGGCACTATGGTTGCCATAATAAGGCGAAGGCCTCCCGGCCTTCGTTCAGCAGTGGACGTGCTTTGGCTGCTGATGATCTGGTAACCCGAAGCCCAGGGTTGTGTACTGCTCATATTTTGATCCGTTTGTTGTACAGTCAGGCACAGTCACATGTGAATCTATACTCCACACCGATCTATCAAGACTTGCATACCATGCTAAACTTGCAGGTCGGGACAGTCTTTCATCTCATCATGCCACCACCAGCTGGTAGGTTCCTTGTGCAAGGAACCGTCTGGGTGGGTAGCACCGCGGAGTCAGATAGTCTGGCGCCATGCAGCAGTGTGTAAACATTGCTGTGTGCCAGTGTGAAGGGCAGTGTAGCTGGTGAAATTACCAGACACAAAAGGCATCTCTCAATAACATATAAGGTCTTAAGGGTCGGGCAACGCGCTAGTGATTCTTCTGGTGTGGCTAGGGTCTATAGGCTGCGGTGACTGCTTAACATAAGGCGGGCTACATGCTTGCTTGGCAGTATACGAAAACAGATTGTAAGCGTAAATGAAGAGAGTGGACTTGTGTCTACGCAAGCACTTGTTCACTATAATACTATAATATCTCCCGCGTAGATGGCCCATCTTGGCTAAGACTGACCACTAGAAGATTACTTTATTTACTAAGGTACATCAACAATATACATATTACACACTTACAATTTTAAATGTCCTACAAAAGCATCTTATACATACAGGGTGGCCAGAACAGTGACGTCATAATTTTTTTTTAGGTGCCTCGTGTTGAGAGGTATCTGAATCACTAATCTGAGTTCTACGATTTTTCGTAGTTTTCGAGTTACGATTTTATTTATGAACTAGCTGACCCACGCAGCTCCGACCGCGCTGTGTTTACGTTAACTAAACTTTCAATAATATACATTCGCATAGAATACAAAACCTTCTTTTTTAAAGTCGGTTAAAAACTTGGACCCACTTTGTACTTGCCCTCCGAAGCACGAAGACGTTTAGTTCAAATGGCGTTAAACGGTCACCCATCTGTTTAATGACCTTACCTAACGTTACTTAACCTGATCGATTTCCAAACATTGTTAACAACTGTCTATGAGTGTTCCCTTACAAATATTTATTATAATTATAATGAAAAATTGTTAAAATCGGAGCAAGTAGTAAGTAAGTATAACCAAGTACACATTTTGACTTTAGTCCCCTCTCCCAAGGGAACCGTGCCGAATGTCGGGATAAAAAGTACCCTATGTCCTACCTCGGAGTATTAACTCAAATCATGCCAAGTTTCGTTTCAATCCATCCAGTAGTTTCGGCGTGATGCTCAGCCGAGATACAGACAGACAGACAGACAAAAATAAAAAAAAATACATTTTTGGCTTTAGTATCGATTATAGAATGCCCTCCAAACATAATTTTCAAAATATCTTCAATGTACAGAATTGGACCTGTTACAGTTTTATTAAAAGTATAGAATAGATTTTTGCAAAATTGCGACCGGATCAGTTTGAAACATTTCTAAAAAAAAAGTAGAAGGTTTCTTCGATTTTTTTTCTTGCAGCTAAATCTCTATGAACTGACTTCAGATACCTCTCAACACGAGACACCTAAAAAAAATTTTATGACGTCACTCTTCTGGCCACCCTGTACACAATATTCATAGAAAAAGCAAGTTAAAATAGTAAGAACAGAAAAGACATCCGGGTGTGGAAGATTTAAGTATCATATTGAAATATATTCCCGGTAGGTACGTACTTCTTTCTTCTTTAGTTTAGAAACATTCCCCACAGAACTGTTTCATATTACAGCTATGTATAACTGACAATTTCGGCAAGTGCAAACGCTTAAAATGTTTATTAATAATTTCCAATCAAATTCTATGAAGCCAATGGCCATATCGCTCGTAAAACTGTTAACCGATGGGGAAGAAATGTTCTCGAGTGGCGACCACGAACCGGTAGTCGCAGCGTAGGCAGACCTCCCAGTAGGTGGATCGACGACATTGTGCGCGTCGCAAGCAACGGGTGGTTGCAAATAGCTAATTATTGTCCTTCATTGTGGCGTGTGTTGAAGGCCTATTTTCAGCAGTGGACGTCTTCCGCCTATTGATGAGGAAATAAAAAAAAAGAAATGTAATAAAAATGTATCCAAGTTTTTTTTGCTATCGCTACCGATCTTGGCTTTAGCCTTTAGCAGAACTGACTGAGATGTGACATGAAATTGTAATGCGGACTCAAAATCAACCGGGCCCTGGTCTCCATCGAACAATAACGCCGTCACGTATGTATGGAATTCCATTCAATAATAACTGTTCAAGATAACTCCGTTTTTTTTTTTAATACTACTTAGTAACAATACGCGAAGGACGTGTGACTGAAGGACATTCTAATGATCGCAATTCTATTATATTATGGTCTTCCTATATATGTATAGGTACCGAACATTATGATGTTCGGTAACCACCGGATTGCACTTCGACGGCCTTGGGGGTCCAAGGGAGCAAAGTGGGTACTTTGCTTGCTGTAGCGGCTATAGCCGTTTTTTTCGCGGGGGAACCCTTTACACCAGCGGCTCCTCTGAGCCCACCGCCGTCCTCCTCGGATTCGCCACCGTACTCAATGGACGTCCTACGGACGGAGCGGCTATAGCCTAGCCCTTACTCTGTTGCTGATGTGTCGAAGAGTTCCCTTAGGTACGCAACGATCGCGCCAGCTTGGAGCTGTACATAATCATCTGGTGTAAGTTTCATCGTATTTTTTTCTCCCTCTTATTTGATCTTTTGAACGGCAGGACACACTGTCGCTGATGCTGGTCTAACTGTAACAATACAAACACTGTTTACAAAAAAAGTGAAAAAACGACAAGCCAGCTGAGTTTCTTGCCGGATGTTCTCAGTAGATGCCACGTTGTGATCCGGTGGTAGCTTTCTAAAAATATAATTGCCCATTCAAAAGTGCTAGCGGTAAGCCTATTTGAAATAAATGATTTTTAATTTGATAGGCTACTCTCAGATAGAATCAATTGAGGTTTTGTAAAAATATTACAGTTACACAGTAATTATGTGTAACATTGACTCCTTCTATCTTTACAGAAGTCTCCAAATATCTAGTACTTCAGCCTCATTTCTGTCATGGTCATGGTGGTTCCTGGTCGAGGTCCGCCTGCCCTTTGACAAACTCACTGCTCTGTAGCTGAGTTCTTTGTAGCCTCCGTAGTGCAGTGGGAATCCGCTTGCTTTACAAACCGGAGGCCGCGGATTCGAATCCAATGGGAGCAACATCTCTGTGTAATTCCTTGCTAGCCAGTGCTAGTAAAATGCAGGCCGATCACCCGATTGTAAAGTAATATGATCCATGCGTCGGATGGGCATGTAACAAGTCGGCCCTACATCTGACCTCTCCTCGTTCAGCCTCTCCCCCGGCGACGGGCTCAAAGGCAGAGGCCCCTGATGCAGTTCCCACTGGAGAGCCCTGTGGTGTCTCATGTGCCGATGAGACCACCGCGGGGGTTTTAGTGGGTAAGGATCCCACATACCCCAGTCGAGCCCCACAGCTCCCGGGCCCTATAATGCCCTTCAGGCCAAAACAGAAATGTTCACACATTTCTGCTGGATGGCAGAATATTTGACACTGTCATAGATTTAGTGTTTTTTTTTGCTCTACGGTGGTACTTATTTGAGCACAATACCTTGCTTTGATAAATGGACGAAGGCTGGCTGATTTTTACTCACTAAAACCTCCCCTGTAGCCTTCACAGACGTTGTAAAAAGACTCTGGGCTCTCCGTTCAGTCTTCGCCAGAGTCTCCAGCGGCAAACCCTCGCTAGAGCACGCCCCGCGAGGAGCAGATGCAGATATGCACGCTCCCACCGACACCTTCGCGGTGCTCGCGATGACCCAGGGCCTACACTGCATCGTCGCTTGCCTCGGATACAATGTTTAATTAATCATGATTAACCTATTCAAAAACCTTTGCTTAATATTAAAAAATCAAATTCAAAAATACTTATTTCAAATGGGCTTAGCGTAGGGCTCCCATACATATCTGCGAACTCGCATCTCATCGCAAATATCTGCGAGAAACAAATGAATTTTCAATACAAAAATTCATGCGATGCGATGCGAGTTCGCAGTTATGTGTGGGAGCCCTTAGCTCTTTTGAACGGTCAAACTTTTTAAAAGCTACCACCGGATCATAACGCGGCCTCAACTGAGAAGATCCGGCACGAAACTCAGCGGGGATGTAATTTTTTTTTTTCACTTTTTTTAAACAGTGTCTGTCTTGTTACTTACTTATTAGATCAGCATCAGCGATAGTGTCCTGTTCGAAAAAAATAATTACGACGAAATTACAACAAACTTTACAAAAAGGCCAAAGGGGTAGTAGTCGGGGCAGTCCAAGCAGCACCCGCGCGCTAGCTGACGAGCGGCAGCCACTCTTCTCGTAATTATGTGTTTAGATGTCATTAAGGTGCTTTTTAACCGACTTAAAAAAGAGCGAAAATAATTCGCCACGCATGATTTTTTGCTGTGATAAGTTTAAAAACTAAAACCCGACTACGGATAAAATCGCAGTCTAATAATGTGATCTTATATTATAATAGCCTTGATTGTCCAGCGGACAATCAAGACGCTTCTAACGACACCCTACTTGTCAAATTATTTTAAGTAGATTAGAAGATATGCGGGAAAATACATACATACATACATTCTTGTTAAAATCATAACTCTCCCTCGTTCCGTAGTAGGGTAAAAACCACAGTATTTCTGTTGCCGTTGTTGAAGTAAAGTGTTTGCGGTAAAAGCACCTCGTTTTTATCGCACTCCAGATGTGGCTGATAATAAATCACCTGTAACAGTACCGAGGTCGGTAACTGTTAAACGATGTCCCGAAATTTGCGAACAAGTCCGTGCACCGAATGTCTAAACAAATGCTTAAAAATTGCGGAGAAACAATTGACTCCATTGAAGTGTTTGTATGCGTACAGTTCAGTGATGTTCCAACTTGCCCAGCGATGTAATGAATAATGTTGAATTGTCTCGATGTGTCGTCCGTCGATTTTTATGGGATTTTTATGGCCATTGTATTGGGTCCGTACGTAATACGAGTTGTAAGGAAACGAGTGACTAGGGTCCTAATTTTACTACCGATATCATCGATATACTACCGAGATAGTTTTTTCGATATTGCCAAACATTTTTACCCCAAGTGGAGACTGCCCAGTAGATTAGGCGAAACTATGACGATGCTTTGAACGCATCAGGCGTAGAAAACAATCTCCACAAGGCTCCACAGCTGAACAAATGCCTCCTTAGTCATAGTCAAAATTATATACCTATTTCAAATACCTAATCATAATCATATTAATCATAATCACACAAAAAAAAATATATATAGCACTTTTGAATGGTAAATTTTTTAAGAGCTACCACCGGATCACAACGCCGCCTCAACTGAGAAGATCCGACAAGAAACTCAGCGGGCTTGTCATATTTTCACTTTTTTTAAACATTGTATTGTTACAATCGGATCAACATCAGCGATAGTGTGTCCTGCCCTTCGAAAGATAAAACAAGGGAGAAAAGAAAAAAAACGACAAAACTACAACAAACTAGGCCAAAGGGATAGTAGTTCAACCAGTCCCCCGCGCGCAGCACCCGCGCACGAGTTGACTCGAGCAGCAACCATCACTCTCTCCCACATAGACCGCCACAATGGAAGACAGTTAGCCATTTTCATCCATCGGTTGCCCGCGACTCACAATGTCACAGGACAATGACATAGCAAAAGAGCAGAATTTGTAGGGAGTCAAGCATTGCGAGTGGTGGACAGAGCCAAAGAGCAGTACCACGCGCATTTGCCGCGATTCGGCCCGTAATACCGGACGGTCGGTGGGGCCATGGGTGGAGGGTCATGTCCACCTAGTGGGAGGCCTGCCTACGCTGCGTCTTCCGGTTCGTGGTCGCCACTCGAGAACCCTTCTTCCCAAATAACGCCAACTTAGCAGCAGAAGGACGTACATTGCTGAACAAAGGCCTTCTTAGAAGGGAGGAGTTGCCATAATGCCCACGCTTGGCTGGCGTCTTGGGGACAGCAGTACAGGTGGTGGGTAATCCAAAAGAATGACGCTGCTGCCCGTCTGCTGATTTTCCCTTAGTCGCCTCTTACGGACACCCACCCGGAGGCGATGGGAAGGTGTTATTACTAACCAAACACGGTAGTTGTGAAATAATATTGTTTAAACTTTCACTTTGGCTTGGACTTGGCTCTTAGGCACGTTGCTGTGTTGGCAGCGTAGGACCCATCGTTTGTCCCTTTAACAGTCGGCACAGCTTACCTCTGACACAAAGCCTTATCCCATGTGTGGTAGTAGTATAGTCTACCTCAGACATGTGATCCTCCGTCTGGAGCATTCGGGTAAAAAGACCGAAAAGTCATTCATCATCATCATTAGCAGCCGATAGACGTCCGCTGCTGAACAAAGGCCTCACCCTTAGAAGGGAGGGGTTGCCATAATCCCCACGATTGGCAGGCGGCTTGGGGATTGCAGTATAGGTGGAAGATAAATCCAAAAGAAAGACGCTGCTGCCTGTCTTCCTGTTCTCGCTTAGTCGCCTCTTACGACACCCAACGAGAGGAGATGCGGGGATGGAATTCCAACCCGGCACCCCACGGGGTAAAAAACCGAAAATGTCCTTTGCTATTTTCAGTATCAGCCTGACCTTAAAGGTTCCATACTAAAGTCCGTTCGAACCCTAAAAGCTCTGACAAGGCTCTGACTCATGCCTTCTCTAAAATCTGTAATGTGATCTAGGCGGAACAAAAATGAATAGAGTTGAATACTTTATTATTATTATTAATTAACAGGCAAGCAGTTGGAACAACTGATAATAGCCCTGTTATTCTCTACTAGGTGACCCACGCAGCTCCGCCTGCGCTATTTTTACGTTAACTAAACTTTGAATAACAGACATTCGCTTCGAATACATAACGTCATTTTTTATAGTCGGTTAAAAACTGGGACCCACTTTTTACTTGCTCTCCGAAGCACGGACCCGTTTAGTTCAAATGGCGTTAAACGGTCACCCATCTATTTAATGACCTTACCTAACGTTGCTTAACCCGATCGATTACAAAACCTTGATAACAACTCTCTATGAGTGTTCCCTTACTAATATTTATTATATTTTATAGAAAAATTGATAAAATCGGACCAAGCGTATAACCAAGTACCCGTTTTGACTTTAATCCCCTCTCACAAAAGAACCGTGCTAGATTACGGGATAAAAAGTATACTATGTCCTACCTCGTAGGAAGATCTCAAATCATGCCAAGTTTCATTTGAATCCATTCAGTAGTTTCGGCGTGATGCTCAGCCGTGATACAGACAGACAGACAGACAGACAGACAGACAAAAATTAAAAAAATTACATTTTCGGCCTCGGTATCGGTTATAGAATGCCCTCCAAATATAATTTTCAAAATATCTTCAATGTACAGAATTGGACCTGTTACAGTTTTATTATAAGTATAGATATAGAAGATTAAGTTGTACTGTTGCGGTTGTTGATATATGAGTCAAGCCGGTTTTTAAATTGGTTGGTGTTAACTGATGTGACAACTTCTTCTGGGAGGCTGTTCCAGGACTTAACCACTATTAGGCTGTTAGTTAGGGAAATTTTATGAGGGTTATTTTTCGAAAACCTGGTAGACAGTTTGACCCCTTAGATGAACATTTTTGCTAAGTCTGAATAACTTGTCGAAATCTGGTGCATCATACTGTCCATTTAAGATCTTGTATGTCTCGATTAAATCGCCACGCTCCCTGCGGTCTTTTAAGGTAGTGAGATTTAGCATTTAAGCTTTATATAATTATTATATCAATTTTACCATAATCAAGTATGACTGTTATTTATTAATTTGAAACAATGTAAGCTTACAGTTAAACACCAAGTCACTTACATGCTAGTTATAAAATACATTGATAAAAATTACTTAGTAAAAAAAGGAGATAGCAATACATTCAGCCAGAGAGAATTAAGCATAGATATACACTGTTAACTTAGCATGCTTAGCACATGGATCTCCACGCGCGTAAGTATATCTTAATTTTTTTTAAATGGGTGTTGGTCTTTTAGATATATTTTTTTTTAAGTTTTAGAACTAGTTCTTAGAGCTACGTGTAGAAAAATCCTTTTACAGTTAGTTATAACAATCTCTAAAATTACAGCTTTCGGATTTAAGAGTTCGCAAGAGAAATCGTAATAGACACGCGTAACTTACGCGCAACGACTTACCTGCGGATAATTAACCGCTATGGAGGAATAGTAAATAGTATATGAATGAATTATTCACATATATATATTGAAAATTAACAAACTGTTTTTATATAACTAGCTAGATTGACTACAATCCCACCTAATGGCAAATGGCAATGCCATTGGAAATGGCATTGCCATTGGAAATGGCATTGCCATTGGAAATGGTAATACAAACTAGCTTACAAAAGCATATTTACTCTAGCCTTAAAGATATACATATAAATAAACACCTACATATAATCTAATAGGATAGGACAACAGACGCGCAGTCCAAGTGTTGCAGTTATTATAAATGACGAAGCAAATAAAACCAGAATGTTTACGTCGTTTATGAGGGATTTACGTCATGTAAATCCCGAGCATACTCTGCACTTTAGGTAAGTAAAAATAAACGACTCTACGTATTTCTCTATTCGACCATAGTTCACCGAACCCCAGTGAATTTATATATAATTTATATAAAACTCTAGCCCATCAGTCGTGTTCAGAATAGCAATTATAATTAAGATGTAATACTGTATACAACATTATATTATACTGTATACATATGTATAATATCATGCTATACATTATCATGATAAATCGACAAAATATTCTAATTAATATAATACCAAAATGTTATGAATAATAAGTAGAAACTGTTCACGATGGACTTACCTATTATAATTTTGAAAAACAAGGTGGCAAGCATGCATGCGGCCCGCCTGATGGTAAGCAGTCACCGCAGCCTATACACGCTAGCAACACCAGAAGAATCACTAACGCGTTGCCGATTCTTAAGACATTAAATATTGTCTTTTGTGTCCAGTAATTTCACCAGCTACAGTGCCCTTCACACCGGAACACAGTAATGTTTACACACTGCTGCTTGGCGGCAGAATATCTGACACTGCGGTGGTACCTACCTGGACGGTTCCTTGCACAAGAAACCTACCACCTAGTAAAAGTTTCTTTTTATTTATTAAATTTTTTGTCGGGGAGAAAACCTCAAAAGTACCCAGTCTCTTTAGGGGCAGAGGCTGGGCTATGTGGGTTCCCCATCCACTAAAGCTTCCCCTGTGGCATTCATCGACGGTATTTAGCGATGCGACGAAAAGGGCGGGAGCATCCTCCGACCGAGCGAGGTGTGATGCTCAGCCAGGGCCGAAGCCCCCGACAGCAGTTTTTTTTTTTTGGGAATGATAGACGCTGTTGGCCGCAGATGGCGATTACAGCTTCACCGGACAATAGGAGGCGAGCGCTTAAAACGCTCTAGCCTTAACGGCAGAAGTAGCGACGAGCTAAACCAGCACCTCAGGGAGGCACGGCCTCGGCTTGGGCTGTCGCTTAAGAGAGGGCTGAGTTTACCACCGGTTCACAACGCGCCCCCACTGAGAAGAACCGACAAGAAACTCAGTGGGGTGATGCACGTCGTTGAGGTCGCATGCGTACGACCCTTCGGCCTCGCCGGCGAGACCGCTGTCTGATAGCTAGTGTAGCATACGGTTGTCGGGGAGGGTTCGGCGCATCCCGGTCCAATAGGACCGTCATGGGGTCAGGAGGGTCGAGCAGTACGTGCCGTGGTCTGCGGCGTGAGTCAGAAGGACTAGGGGCGTAATCGGCGGCGGCGCGGATTAAACTGTTCGCGTGACGGGACGCGGATTCAAAGTAGCGTTTCGACGCTTCTTTGAGGAACTTACGAAGGGGATCTAACTTGAAATCGGAATGCAGATCTACGTTCCGCATGTACCACGGGGCACTGACGGCACGTCGGAGGAAACGATTCTGGATAACCTGGGCGAATGCAAGCTTTGTATAATGTCAACTTATTTCTAAGCGACATTTTACTCCGCTTGCAGAGAGGGGGATACAGGCGACCTAATACGAAAGCCGCTCGATTGCGGACGGACCTAATGTGCGGGCTGAAAGTCATGGCGGAGTCCAAGGTGACTCCAAGGTACTTAACCTTCCTAGTCCAGGGGATAGGGCGATTGAATAGGGATATTGGGACCAGTCGTCTGTTGGGCCGAAGGCTCCGCGCGGAGAACATATTGGCGGGTCCCCGGGAAAAGACCACCGCGGCACTCTTCTCCGGGTTCACCTCTATGCGCCACGTACGGAACCATTGACCCAGGGCGTCGACTGCGGCTTGAAAAGCACGCGTTAAATAGGACATGTTCCTATGGGAATAATAGAGAGCGGTGTCATCCGCGTAAAGGGCGAGTTGGACTCTGCTCGAACGAGGAATGTCGTTCGTGAACAGGCTGAACAAGAGGGGAGAGAGCACGGAGCCCTGAGGGACTCCGGCCTGTATAGGATGGGGCGAAGAAAACGTACCTTCGACCCGGTATCGAAAGGTACGATTCGAGAGAAAGTCTCGTATGATGAGTACGAGCCTATCGGGGACTCCTAACTGGAAGAGCTTGTATATCAAGCCGTTGTGCCAGACCTTGTCGAAGGCCTTGGCAACATCGAAGAATAGGGCGCCTGTGTAGACGGGCTTGGGCTGGTTGAGCCCGGTCAGGATGTGCTCCGTGAGGCGGTGCACCTGGTGGACGCAAGAGTGTCTGGTTCGAAAGCCAAACTGCTCGTCAATAAGGATATTATTAGAGATGACAAAGTCTTTGAGTCTCGCTAGTAGCAAGCGCTCATAGAGTTTGCCGAGAGATTTTAGGAGACTGATAGGCCGGTAGCTCGCAGGGCTGCTGCGAGGCTTACCCGGCTTAGGGATACCTACTACATCCGCGTCTTTCCATTCGGCAGGAAAGACGCAGTGGGACATGGCTGCGTTGAAGATAGTCTCTAAAAGACATATCAGATGGACAGGGAGAACCTTAAGAACGCGATTGGAGATGCCGTCGGAGCCCGGTGCTTTCTTAGGCTTTAATCAGATCTTCTACTTCAGTCTGCGTGACCGGGGAGAGGGATTCGGTGGGAGGGAGTGAGGACCTGCGCTCTACTTCCCTAACCACGAGATCGACGTGCGTCGGATCGACGGGAGCAGAGCTGGGTGTGCACTGACTCTCTAGAGAGTCAGCGAGAACCTCAGCCTTCTCGTCGTCCTCGAACGCAGGTGGGTCGCCTGAAGGGCGGGCCAAGGGGGGCATGGTAGCTACCGTGTCGGTTTTGAGGGATCTCGCGAGCCGCCAGTAAGCCTGGTGTGACGGCGAGATCTCCTCGAGAAACCCTCCCCATCGAGCCTCCCTGAGTTCCGCGATGCTGCGCTTCACGTCCCTCTGCAAAGCACGCATGCGGGCCCGGTTGGCATCGGTGGGGTAGGAGTCGTACGCGCGAATAGCCCCGTTTTTAGCGCGGACTAATTCCTTAATGTCATCGGGTAGCTTGAAGCGCACAGCGTAAAAGTTGTCCGCTTCAACCTGCCGGGAGGACTGGCTGATGGCCGATTTAAGATGATCGGTGAAAGCGCCGATCGCTTGGTCGGTGTCCTGAGGGGACGAGATTTGCGCCGGGAAGCGGGTAAGATTGGGAGAGTCGGCATCGGCTAAACAGGTGTTTAGCTGGTGCCAGTCCAGAACGGTCCTAGTGACCGGCTGGGAAGTGGGCGGGGGACCTAGTTCCATTAGGACCAGTCGGTGGTCAGAGTCTAGCTCATGGAGAACCTCTAAGGACCGCAACCGGAGGGTCACACCCTTCAGGAGGGCCATGTCTAAGACATCGGGGTGGTGATTAATATTATTGGGATAATGGGTCGGGCGCATAGGTGCGATGACGTCAAAGTCGAGAACGTCGACCAAGGCGTCGAGGCACCTGCCGTTGCCGGTGGTGACGTTACAATTCCACCTGACATGCTTGCAGTTGAAGTCGCCGGCCAGAATGACCGCGTTGTCCAGGTCAAGGAGTGACTCGATATCACTCCTGAGGGGCCGCTTATCAGGTGGAAGATAGATAGAGGCGATAGTGACAGCCGAATGGCCGGAAAGAGAGAGGCGGCAGACCGAGGCCTCTATGTTAGTGAGCGCAGGGGGATCGATAGGGATGCAGTGCAAGGCCCTTCTGTAATAGATGGCAGTGCCACCACCGGAGGTGTCACGGTCATTTCGCACAAGATGGTAGTTGGCGATATTCGGACTCCTATGAGAGGGTTTCAGGAGGGTCTCCTGCACCAGCAAGACATCAACTTGGTGACTTCGCAGGAAGTCAGCAACCTGATCTCTTTGTCGGGAGAGGCCATGCGCATTGAAAAATGCGAGGGAAAGGGAATGGGGTTTTTGCCTACTCTGGTGTAAATCCATTTACGGGCCTACGTTTGAGTTTACGGGGGACAGGGCATAGTAAACGTCCTCGAAATCAGCGATAGCTATTATTCTATCACCGGGGGTCTGTGCGCACCGAAGGCGGTTCGCGAAAAGGCGTATTCTATCGATGTTAATACCATCGATAGAGCGTCCAATTCAAAGTCCGAAGCGAGGCTGGACGAATGCGCTGAAGGCGCAGGCGCGGCCGGTTGCTTGGCGGGGGCGCTCGTTGCTTTAGAGCAGCGGCGGGGCGGACGTAGGGCAGCGTCTTATTCCACGCGTTTGGTGGACGCACTGCGGGCTGGGACGCTGAGAGCGGTCGCGGCGCTGAGGGCGCGGGGATGCGGGGGCCGGAAGCGGCTGCGTAAGAGGCGCTGAGGGCGCCGGGGGCTGAGGCGCTGAGGGTGCGGGGGGGTAAGACTGGGTGGAGGGGCGGAGGCCCTTGGTGCAGAGGGCACCGAGGGGTGGGGGGAGCGCGGAGATTGTTGCGCCTCGCCACCCGGCGGTTCCTCTTTGGGGCCCTCGGGCAGCCGTGATAGTTCGCGGTGTGCCCGACGGTCTTACAGAAGACGTATCCGGGAGGCTCGGTCGCCGTCTCCCTGTCGCGCTCGCACTGAGCCGTCGCGTGGTCTCCTGTGCACTTCACACAGCGAGGCCGCGCGAAGCAGTTGCGGGAGGAGTGGCCGTACAGCTGGCCCCCGACAGCTGTTGTTGTCGGGACGTTTTATATATAGTGAAAGTACTTTGAAACTTCGCTTGCGCGATTCAGAAATCGGTGTCGCCATCTGTCTTGTTGTATGTGGTATATCTCTCCACCGCAACGCTACCACATGTGGCGCCATCAGGTTATGTCTAGTCGCCACAGTATGAAGTGACCCTGGGCTCTTCATTCAGTCCTCGCCAGCGTCTCTCCAGCACCAGACCCTCGCTAGAGCACGTCCCGGGGGGAGCAGGAATGCACGCTCCCCCCGGACCCACGCGGCGCTCGTAATGACGATAGGCCTACACCCCGTCTTTGTCTTTCTTAGGTTATTTTTATTTTTTCATCCCAGGGACGAGACGAGTAATACGTTCGCATGATGGTCGGCTAGATAGCTGCATTGCACTGTCGCGTCAAATGAGACATTACGTAGTTATCAAGTCTCTTGTACACCAGCTACAGTGCCCATCACATCGGAACGCAGCAACGTTCACTGCTTCATCATCTGATGATGAAGCCGGAAGACGTCCACTGCTGAACATAGTCCTCCCTCTTAGAACGCCATAATGAACGACAATTGGCTATTTGCATCTACCGGTTACCTGCGACGCGCACAATGTCGTCTGTCCACCTAGTGGGAGGCCTGCCTACGCTGCGTCTTCCGGTTCGTGGTCGCCACTCGAGAACCTTTCTTTCCCATCGGTTATCGGTTCTTCGAGCGATGTGGCCTGCCCATTGTCACTTCAACTTGCAGATTCTGAAAGCTATGTCGATGACACTACTGCTTGGCGGCACTGGCAGAGTATTTGACTCTGCAGTGGCAGGTAGGTATAGCTCGGTTCCTTGCCTATGTAACCTATAACGCAGTATTGCTTGAGAATGATAGTTGCTGTTGCCCGCAGATGGCCGGCAAGAGCAGGCGAGCGCTTATAGCCTTAAGAGTACGGGGGAGCGACGAGCTCAAGGGCACCTCTGGGAGGCACGGCCTCCTGGCTCTATCATAGGATCTTGTTTCGGTATTAAGGCACTCGTGCCTGGTTAAATTATAAAATAATATTGAACACGTATTTTTTTAACCGACTTAAAAAAAAGGAGGAGGTTCTCAATTCGTCTGTATATATTTTTTTTATTTTTTATTTAACAAATCAATAGAAATTGCCAAAGATATAGAGGGTCACAGGTCGGGAGTGCGGGCTCGTGACGCCTCGGTAAAAATTGTATACAGGCGTGACGTCATGCGGAATTTCAACGAACTATATCTTCGTCTTTTTTGTCTATTTGACAAAAGAAAAACAACGTATCCAATATTTTTTTGATACCTTATCTAAATGACTGACTAAATTTTTTTTTTGTAATCTAGCCCAACGGGCTCGCCTGCTGGACTAGTGTTTAGATACCCTGGCTGCTACACAATTGATCGTGGGTTCGAGACACCCAACGAGAGGAGATGGGGAGCTGCTATTCTAACTCGGTACCCCACGGGGTTGTAACAGCTCAGTGGGCGAGCGCTTGCCTTGGAAACAAGGTGCGCAACTTCGAACCCCGGCTCGCACCTCTGATTTCTTTAATTAATCATGTGCGAATCGTCTTTGTGCGATGGTTACTAGCTTTCGGTGAAGGAAAACATCGTGAGGAAACCTGCATGTCTGAGAAAGCCTAACTAGCTTTCGAATGACGTGTGAAGTCCGCCAACCCGCACTTGGCCAGCGTGGTGGACTATGGCCTAAGCCCCTTCATCTTGAAGGGAGGCCCGTGCCCAGCAGTGGGACATTAACAAGGGCTGGTATTATTATTTATTATTATTACCCCACGGTGTAGACGGATAGACAGACTGACATAAATTGTAAAAATTACAGTTTTGGCTTCAGTATTGTTTATAGAATGCCCTCCAAAAATAATTTTCTCTTATAAGTAGGTATACGTGGTATAGATACGTATTTGCAAGATAAAGTATGTAATAATTCATAAAAGGTGTCTCATTCCCATAGCACAGGCTCTGGCTAGATTTGGACGTGTGTGGATCGTCCAAGGAGATAAGGAGAGGATGTCAGAGATGCTCCTGTGTCGGCAGCAACAACATGAAAATGCAACTTATAAGATACTATCACGTTACATAGTATCAATCTATTTAAACCGAGGGGGTAAGCTGTGGAATACAAATCACTACGCTTGCGGAATGCACAATGTGCCTTATGTCAATGAACTTTGCAAAATAATATTTTACATAACACACTATTTTTATATCGTTCGTGTCCATTATCTATGTATACACTAGACTACTGAAGAAATATTCATATATTTCTTCAATTGGAGGTGGGGTTGCGACCCTCATTCCCGTGAGAACTGTGACAGGTTCCCGGGGGGCTATAATGCGCTCCTGGAGGGCTCGAAGCAAGGCACTGAGGAGTACCTGGTGCAGGTAGATCCCATCGGATAGCCCAGGTCCTATTATGTCTTCGGAGCCGCTGGACGTTCGTGTGGGCCCTAGGACGTCCATTGAGTATGGCGGCGACTTCGAGGAGGACGGTTGCGGGGTTGCGACCCCCGTCCCCGTGAGCACCGTGTCATGTTTCCGGGGGGCTACAATGCGCCCCCCGGCGGCGGGCTCAAAGGCTAGGCACTGAGGGGCCCCTGGTGCAAATCCCACCGGAGAGACCCTCTCAGGGGTTTTAGTGGGTAAGAATCCCACATACCACGGTCAAGCCCCACAACTCCCGGGGAACTTTTGAAGATTTCCCCCGCGTCTAAAAAATAACAAAAAGAAGGTCAGGTGCCGTTGCGACAGCCGCGGGAATTTAGTGGATAAGAATTCCACATACCTCGGTTAACCCCTACGGGTCCCGGGAACTATTGAAGATTTCCCCCGCGATAGCAAAAAAAAAATAGTATCCCCGACGCTTTTGACCCACTTCTACGCGTCCAAAACATTTGAAATTTTGCACATGTATCAAGGACCGGTGACAATACAATAATATAGTATCATCGAGCTGATCTGATGCTGGGGCTCGAAGGTGGATAAAAGAACCCTTGGATGGCTACTAGTAAACTAATCGAGTTTGGGTTCATTTGATTTGTTTTAAAGAGTTCTTTTCACTTTGACTATTAATGAGGACCTGATGGTGGAACTGGAGAAGGTGGGTGACGGAACCCTGGATTGGTTACTAGTAAACACATCGAGTTTGGGCTCATTTGATCTGTTTTAAAGAGTTCTTTTCACTTTCACCATTAATGAGGACCTGATGATGGAACAGGAAGGTGGGTAACGGAACCCTGGAATGGCTACTAGTAAACATATCGAGTTTGGGTTCATTTGATTTGTTTTAAAGAGTTCTTTTCACATTAACCATTATTCAGGACCTGATGATGGAACAGGAAGGTGGGTGACGGAACCCTGGATTGGCTACTAGTAAACACATCAAGTGTGGGCTCATTTGATTTGTTTTAAAGAGTTCTTTTCACTTTGACCATTAATGAGGGCCTGATGATGGAACTGGAATGTGGGTGATGGAACCCTGCAATGGCTTAGTAGTCATGTGTAACTCGTTGTGTTTACTAGTGTAAACACATCGAGTTTGGACTCATTTAATTTGTATTAAAGAGTTCTATTCACTTTGCCCAATAATCATAACCTGATGATAGAACAGGAAGGTGGGTGACGGAACCCTGGAACGGCTACTAGTAAACTCGTTGAGTTAAGCTCAATCAGATACGTACGCGTAATACCAAGTTTAGTAAAAATATGATTTGCCACAACCTGCCTACGATTCAAGCTACGAACAAATCAATACTTGGGCTAATTTTATCCGTACTTTAGGCGAATATTTCAGACTAAAAAGTCTAAAATAAATTACTAGTTTAAAAAACTAAAAACACACGCTTTTAGAAGGACTACTGCACTAAAAAAGCAATAAATAAATTATCGAAACCGTTCTTTCTTTCTTTCTACCCCGAGCTTGTAATTTATGGATTATATTTATGTGTAAAAGCGTGGGGCGCCTTTTCTGAATAACAGCTTAACATTTCTGTCAAATTTCAAGAACGCTAAGTATTTGTATTCACATGACAATCATTTGTAATCATTTACAGAGAAAACGCCCCACGCCTTTACACATAAATATAATCCATAAATTACAAGCTCGGGGTAGAAAGAAAGAAAGAACGGTTTCGATAATTTATTTATTGCTTTTTAGTGCAGTAGTCCTTCTAAAAGCGTGTATTTTTAGTTTTTTAAACTAGTAATTTATTATACTATCGCACCTCTCGCCATCGGCAGGGTTCATCCTCACATATTAAAAACAATGTCATCCTACACTTTGCGGTTTCAAAGAAGTTTTCGTCCTCGTACCATGAAATTGTGGAATGAATTGCCTGCCGAGGTTTTCCTGCATAATTACAGCAGGTTATTTGAAAAGGGAGTTAACAAATTTCTACGGAAACGTGCTAGTGTTCCTACTGGTGTTGCTAGCTTCCATTGTCTGCGGTGACTGCTTACCATACCGCATGCTTGATTGCCACCTTGGTGGTAAAAAAAGAACCTTTTGGGTAAAAGTCAGGATATGTCACCATGGCACCAAATGACCCGGGGGGTGTCCGGGTCAGAATAGCACCCTCCCATCTGCTCCCATTGGGCAGACACCCAAGTTAGGGATAACTAGAAGACGGGCAGCAGCGTCTTTCTATTGGATTACCTACCACCTATACCTACTGCGATCCCCTGCCAAGCGTGAGGATTATGACAACCCCTCTCTTCTAAGGGGGAGGCCTTTGTTCAGCAGCGGACGTCTTTCGAAGGCTGTTATGATGATAACACCAAATGATCAATCTATTTAGATTTATCTCCTATACTTTAGTTTAATATAAATACATTTAGAAGATAAATTTCCGACATTATAATACGTAGATTACTAGTTATAATTAATGATGCAATGTTATTTTTATATTGAAGTCAATGAACATATACGTCTTCGTGATTCAATATTTGTTAGGTACAATATTGCTGATACTGTATAACACAAATTAGACAAGATTTATAATAGACTAGCTGACCCGCGCAGATCCATCCGCGCTTTTATCACATTTGTTTATGTGATAAAAGCGCGGATGGATCTGCGCGGGTCAGCTAGTCTATTATAAATCTTGTCTAATTTGTGTTATACAGTATCAGCAATATTGTACCTATCTATTGTGATCCAAACTCTAGTTTCTGGTGAAAGAAAATAAACTCACCCTCCCCATCTCGCTCTTGCTATCCCTCTCCCTTTCGCACTCGCTCTTGCTCTCGCTCCCTCTCCCGCTTCCTTTCCTTCTCCCACTCGCGCCCCCACTCCCGTTCTCTTTCCCACTTCCGCTCCCGCCCCTGACAGCTGACTATCACCCTAGCTAGTCCCATCCTTATCGTCCAATGATTAGTAAAATATCACTGTTATCATCTATAGATATTAACCCAAAGAGGCTAATTTCATACAAATTAACAATTTAGAATTTTTCTATATTCTTCAAAACAATACAATAATTATTCAAATTGGTCAAGCCATCCCTAAGATTTAGCAAGACTAACGGACAGCTTTTCATTTTTCCATACATAATATAAAAGATTAAAATTACTTTAACTTCATCGTTTTAACAGTTGACAAATTATTCTAACTGCTTAAACAAATTAGGCATGTATTTCGCACCATTAGCCATAAGCATATTAATAACAATTGATAACAGACAGGTCAGATGGCATAACGGTTAGAGAAACCCGATTTTAAAAGGTCGTATGGAGTTCGATTCCCTCTCAGGACAAACATGAATAATAATAATAATAGGTATCCTTTTTTTCGCTCTCGCGGTGGAAACCTTATAGATCCCTTAGACCTGCGGGGTTAGCTGGGGTAGGTACATTCTTACACACTAAGCCCCCTCTGCTGTCGCATCGGATGTCCAGCGACTCCGAAGAAATAATAATAATAATATCCTGGGGCAAACCACCCACACACCTCATCTAATCTGAAACTAAGCAGAACTTGTACTATGATAAACAGACAACTGATACAAAATTGCCATAAAAACAATACCTAAGTATTTTATTTTTACTACTGACCATGTACGTTCTTGGTACCGTCCTTATTAGTATGGGTCAAGTAATGGTTTTGCTAACTAGTTAACGAAATCAAACTGACTGTGTTATACCACCCGTATATTTTACTAGTTGTTGATAGATACCGCTAGGGGCGCTGGTGTGAAATGTATGGAGAAAACTGACAGCTTGGTTGATTTACTGCCGGTCCTAATATCCTATCGATCCCTAACTATAAGTTGAAATCATCCATCAAGTCATCGATATCCCGCCATAAACCTCCTGGAGCGATAACTAAAACCCTGACAGACTGTAAAATCTAGTAAAGGTAGGTTTCTTATCTGTCTTTGTCACGAACCTGTATTAGAACGAAGTAAATATAAATCCGTGGTCTTTGTATATTGAAACGGAAATATGTCATTATAGCTATCGATGGTAACTATTTTAACTTATAGTAAGGGATCGATAGGATATTGGGACCGGCAGTTAGATTTTAGACTACTCTGTGAATAGGTCCGTACTTATAGCTTTCCCTTCTTCTTCTTTTTTTACAAAATTATAATAATAATAATAATTTCTTTATTTCAGGAAATGACACCCATAAAAAATATATGTACAATAATAAAAAATAAAATAAAATAATGAGTAAAATTAAACATAAGTTAATTATAATTCTATCGCTGGTGTACTCTAATCCAATATTTAAACCTCTAGGAGCCCGTTGGCTCGAATCGGAATCAAAAAAAAACGCGCAAAAAAAATGTACGCTGGGGCCCGTTGGCTCGTATTTGCATCAACGGGCGTTAACGGAATATAAACTTTGATGTAAAAAAATTAAGTTAGTTATTGCATGGCAACTGTATTTCAAACAGTTCTTTAGTACATTATCTGTAGAATAGAAGCTTCATTCATTCGTTGAGTGAATTGTTTATGTCATAAATTCAGTCTGTAACGTGACGCTCGCGCGGGTCGGGCGTGTTGTTGTGATGGTGACGTGCGGTGATTTATGTTATTGTGTTGTGGTTTTATGTGTATTGAATGGGTAAGTGATAGATGTAATCAAATTATGAACTCTTTTTACACCTGTTTAGATGTTAGGTACCGCGAATTCTATCATATAAACATCTTTTTTGAGATCGGAAAAAAGGGTGTAACCTCTCGTGGTTTAGACTATGGCGTTGCGAATATATACGTATATTTCATATAAATTGGCTTTAAATCAATGTATATACATCATAAATACATCATAATTACATATTGAATCGATAATAACGACATTATATAGAAAAAAAGTAATAATAACCCATAAAAAAAATCGTTACAAATTGTACTCCCGTGACGTCACCACTCCCGTGAATCACGCGAGGACATAAAATTTTTGATTTTTACAGATTTTTATTCGAAACTAGTATAATTAGGAGTTTTAGTGCATAGTTTAGTTCTTTCTTAGTGTGGGGGTTGATATTCCACCCTCAAAATCAAACCCAGAAAAAGAAAAATCGACCTTGACCAAAACCCATCTAAAAACCCATCTATTTTTGACTTTCCCTTTGAAAAACTATATTTATATCTCACAAAAACGTATATATGTGTCATCTATTGAATAGTTAATACATTTCTCATCAAAACTACATTTACAGAATGCAAATCGGTTGAGTGGTTAGGTTTTTATAACGCTCGTAATGACAAGTGGGCTCGCCCGGACCAAAAAAACCGAAAAATAAACATACATAGGCGGTGCAAAAATGTATGTACTTAATTTTTGGCGGGCTACAAGGGGTGGATTTTCCACATTGTCAGAGACAGCCATCATGATTTTATTAGTGGAGCATCTCATTTTATCCCAAAATGAAGCAATACGAGCTCGGATAATGCCGAAAAAATCGGGGACCCTCGCCGTCGCAAACATGTTTGATGCACTACAGAACCTGGGTAGCTTCATAAGAACCCGGTAAGCATCATTGTTCTTATGGCCATCGCAATTATGGCTTCCATCAATTGTTGATGATTTCGCCAGGGTCAGTAGTTAAATAAACCGCCAACCCGCACTTGGCCAGCGTGGTGGACTAATGGCCTAAGCCCCCTCATCTTGAGGGGAGGCCCGTGCCCAGCAGTGGGACATAAACAAGGGCTGGTATTATAAGGGCTGGTAAGTATATATTATATAATATAGTTAAATAGCAATTGCAAAGTAAATTATATTATCAAGCACAGTGAGAAAACAGATATTGGAACATTTGTGTTCGCGGTCGCTACCAGCAAGGTGGCGGCCGCGAACCAAAATTAACCAAATCCGATTTCAGCTTAAACACGATTTATAAACGGCATACCTCACACCACAATGGATACCAGCCGTCAAATTAAATCTAGTCACGGAGTTGCTAGCTTCACAAAAACATCTGGACTTATTTTAAAATTAAAACATTCTGTGAATTTATTATCGTTTCATCGAGAGTTATGTGCGAACTGTATATTTTAATGTTTTATCAAGTCCGCTAACGGATATTGAAAGTATTTTACAAACAATACGAAACATTGTTGCTTCGGTCCATTCATGACAATCTGAGTCAGTTAAAAAGAAATGTTTTAACAATTAAACCACGTACTATGCGGTTCAACTAAGAATGTGACCGCCATCTTGCCATTTCAAATATATAATTACTAAAAATGATGTTTTAATAACCAAAATAGATAGCAAAATAAGACATTAGAATAAATAATCAAAACCGGGGCTAATTTTTCATTTTGTGTTCACTCTACTGCGGTACAAAAATCTTAAAAAACGAGTGAAGTTCCGCAGTCGCGTTCATCATGGCGGCCACATTCTTAGTTGAAACGCATAGTATTTAGTTCATATGGGTTTATGGTCTATTGTGGTTTAATAACTTTAACAGAGAAACTACTTTCTTTAAGTAAGTATACTTACTTACTTACCTGTTTAAAAAAAAACTAAACTAATTACCAAACCCGATCTATTATACGCGACCAAAAAGAACCTGCGATCTGACGGTCGACTATCAGTTGCATTCCGCTCGTTACCTAAGACATTAGGTTATTATGTCTTTTGAGCCCAATAAGTCCCCAGCAACAGCAATGGCTTAAAATTTACACACTGTGGTTTTGACATTGCAATGGCCATTCTATTCTTGGTGGCTATAAATTTGGGCCAGGTACCCCCGGAACGCACTTCGACCCAGTTTGATCCATTGTGCATGCCCTAGCCCTTACTCTGTTGCTGGTGTATCGAAGAGGTCCCTCAGGTACGCAACGAGCCAGCTTGGAGCTGTACATAGTCAATTGGCGTAGGATAGGCTAGTCCCAGATGATTCAACCTACGTCCCGCAAGAACGTCGCCGCGTCGCAGCTACATAATAGGTATGTATGAGTAGTACTGATGCCCGCAGATGGCCATGACAGCTTCACCGCTTGCTCTCTTGTCCGATGAAGCTGTCATGGCCATCTGCGGCCAACAGTACTACTCCTACAAAAAAAAAGGTATGTGTCGCATTGACTCTTTTTCATCTTCGCAGAATCTGCAAGTGTCACCAGTACTTAGCCTCATTGCGATGGCCATAACCTGATGCCTGATGGTTCTTACCATACATCTTATTTCCGACTACAATTCATACTATAGCGCCTCTAGCGGAATCTTTAGGAAACATGTGTAATGTATGGAAAATTCCAATCAGTAATCTGTGGAGAAATCACACACAACTCGGATGAAGTGTAGGTATTTATTTTTTAACAATCTGTACACGAGGCTTCGCACTTTTTGTCAACCATTGTGGGATTCCTACCCACTAAAACTATCACGGCTGTCGCGTTGGTACGAGAGACGGAAGAGCTGGATTCTCCAGTGGGATTCTGAAACATATACTTACCTCTCAGTACCTTGCCAATGAGCACACCACCGAGGGGCACATTGTGGTCTTCGGGATCCTGTCAAGATATTCACAGTGAAGGGGGTCGGTGATCGTTGGACGTCTAGGACTTTAACGACAAGTAAACCACGAGTAAGACGAGCTAAAGCTTGCCGTGTTCGATGTTATGGCGCTCCTGAAAATATTTGTCTTGTAAAATCACGAGATGGGTCCTATTATCAGCGTACATTTAGGTAGTACGCTTTAAAATCTGACGATAGTCTAGTGACTATCGTCAGGTTTTGCACGATGAAGCGCCTGAGATGGACGGGCCATCTTGAGAGAATTTCGGAAGTAAAGACCAATAAAACCAATAAAAAGGTATTTATTGTTATTGTATTTTAGTGCCATTGGGAATAATTGTACAACTTATAATTGTACTATTAAATCCTTTGTAGTATTTTGTAGTACCTAATAATCTTGATTTAGTATGAGCATGATTCATCAAAAAGTATGTGTCGCCATCTCGTGGTGAATACTGAAACTACTAAACATTCAAGTAAAAATGCTCGGTGAATATTCTAAACCCTGCAAGGTGAATAATTAATTATTATTAATCAATTAACTTGTGTAATTTAAGTTCATACGTAGTGAAAAAAATCTTAAATCTATGGTTCATACAATGTTCTTTTCTAATTTAAATTGTATTAAAAAACCTTATCTGGCAAACTACAAAGGATTTAATTCACTGGCAACATTGAGGCGTCTATTGTCAAAATGTCAAAGTTGTTGTTTATCAATGAATCTGTGATCATGCACAATTTTTACATTTTAATCATATAAAAAAGTAAATTAATTCAAAAATCAACAATGTCAGAAGAAGAGGAGACTTATTGCCGTTTGTGCGCGGAGCCAACACCAAAAAGGCAACTAATATCAGCCGACGAAGATGTCGGAATTAACTCAAAGATCGCTACAAAAATGTTGTGGATTAATGTTGATATTTCTACCACTAATATGTTACCAAACACCATTTGTTTCGCATGTTTCGACTTATTAGAACGTACCTGGTTGTTTCTACACAACGTGAGATCCGCACAGATAAAACTTACCGAGATTTACGTAAAGAAAAATGACGATGAAATCGCTCCAGTGGATGACAAAACTAACGCGAAAGACTCTGGAAAACCTATTGACGAAGACTGGGAGACCTTTCAGGAGCCCAAAAAAGAGGTAAAACCCGAAATTGAAAGTCTTCCTGAAGGGTTGCAGGTGGTCACCATAGACGCAAACACGTTGATAGATTTAGATATCATAAAAAATGAGAGAAATAGTGACAATGATGTAGATAATCTTGGTTCTGACGGTTTTAACAGCACGGACAGTGACATGCCTCTGTACCGTGCCGTTGCCAAGAAGAAAAAGAAAAAAATTAAGTTGTTAGGCCTCAGTTTAGATACTGCAGTAGATTTACCGCAAGAGTGCAAAACGGTGACATGGGATGAGTATGTCTGTCGCTGTGCAAGTTGCGATGCTCAAGGCATGAGTATAGTGTCGTTACGTCTCCATTACCAGCAAATTCACTCCCAATGTTGTACATTTAAATGCTCAGACTGCGGCAAAGTCATCACTAACTATAAATCGTTTGTCAGACATGTACGATCACACAGAAACTCACTGAGATACTGTTGCGAGTTTTGCAACAAACAGTTTAAATTGACATCACTATTAAAGCGACATAGGAATACAACACACGCTGATGCAAGTGTCACAATGTGCCAAAACTGCGGCAACCTATTTGAATCAGAGGAATTACTGCAAGACCATATAATATTGTTTGCAAGGAACTACAGAAAGCGTACTTCAAAACGTGACAAGACGAATGAATTGAAATGCGAACACTGCAATAAGGAATTCAAATCGAGAAGTAACTTACATACGCACAAACTAGTTCACACAGAACGTAATAGAGAGTTTGCTTGCCACGTTTGCGGTAAAATGTTCTTTACGAAAGGCACTTTAGGCACTCATATGATGACACATGAAGACAAGAAACCGTTCAAATGTGAATTCTGTCCTATGGCATTCCGTGCAAGAGGAAATCTGAAATCCCACATAACTCTACATTCCGGATCGAAGCCTTTCGTGTGTGAACAGTGCGGGAAGAGTTTTAGAGTGAAACGCCACTTGAAATCTCATTCAATCGTTCACACAGATTTAATGCCTTACCAATGTCAGTATTGTAGTAAAACTTTCAGGTTTAAGACCCGTCTGAATTTGCATTTAAGGCAACATACAGGTGCTAAGCCGTACACTTGTATATTCTGTCAGAGAGACTTTACAAACGGTTCAAATTATAAGAAACACATGAGACGAAGACATAACATAGATACGTCTCGTAAGAGATATAATAATGTTAATGTCGAAGAGAGTAGTGTGAAAAGTGATGGTCAAAGTTAATTAAGAACAGTAATTATAATGCTAATTATTTTAATGTCAATTAATAAGTTCAACTTAAATTGAATATTGGGCACAGTTCTGCCAAAATGTACCACTAATGTAGGGCCAATTAAATAGATCAGATTTGACGTCTATTTCTTTTGTCATTATTACAATATTAATCACATATATACATATTATACATGATAACGCAAGCATCACGATTTGTATTGAAACCAAGCGTGCCGACTTTTTAACACTTGCTGGTACGTCACGGTCGACATTTAGTGACGGGAAATCCACACCGATTCAAAGACACTGATGCCGCCGATGCCCAATTTTGTTTAGTTTTTGCGGCCGACCGGCTGCAAGGCTGCATCAACAGACCCGCGTGGACTGTAAGTAAGCGGCGACCAACCCCGACGTTTCGTCGGAGCTCGGACACGCGAAGTACATGCATGTTATCTGTGTATGTAATCGTAATTGAAAAATGTTAAGGACTTGTGCAGCTTCGAAAAAAATATTAGAATTTAATGCACGCCGTTACAAGGTTTCGTTGTTCAATTTGGATGAAGTGTCAAATGAGATCTATTATATTGACCCTACTTTAACTGTCACAAAGTTGTGTTACCTTTCCAAGTATCTGTAAACTGAGATATTATTTTCCACATATAATATTTCTATCACCTACACGACCCTTATCCCTTGTAGGGTGACCAGAACATCAAGTGACTAAGCTGTTACTGATTCTGAACAAATACTTATTTAAATTTAATTAATAGGTAACATAGACATTGTAATTATTGTAAATAATCTTGTTATAAATTTAAAGTGTACTTTTTATTTTAACTATTATTTTATTGCGTTCTTGGCTAGTTGTTTATGCCCCTTGCAGCACTCCACCCATGAATAAGCGTTACCAGGCTTCGGAGGGCCTGTAAAAGGGCCCATTGGTGTAATCTAGACAGCAGTCGTAAAGCCTAGTGAGAGGCCTAAGGGCAGGGGCACTTTGCGACCGAAATTTGTCGTTACCTCATAACGATCCGATTTTAACGATATTTGCTAGTCTCTACAGTCAAAGCCATCGATTTTTTCGGTAACTTATAGCAAAGTTTACTATTAGGTATTCGTAATGTTAGCGAATAACTTTGCTACCATTTTTGACTGGCCGCAAAGTGATCGTTAGCTAATTTATTGATATTTTTTTAAGGCAATAGTGTAAAAATAAGTTATATTAGCACCGTCTTTGACGTGGGATATGGTTGTGCTCGAACGCAGGCGGCGACGGCATGTGGTTAATCGACTGTAGATCGCGAAAACGCGCGCGAATGGTAAAAACCACTATAAACAATATTACCATTATATTTGGAGCTAGATAGCTTTCTAAGCTAGACACAATTAGAAATTGTCTATAGCCCATTGATTATGCAGTAGGTAGGTATAAAATAATAAAGTAAGTCACAACATTCCCATAGAAGTTGGAGCGGTTGAGTATTGACTTCACTCATAGATAGATACTGTCGCGGACACGAATGGTGTACCAATTTTCAATCAAAATCGTTTGAACGACGTTACGTGCTCTTACCTCGTCAGCACGTATTTTGGGCCGACTCGTGCAAGCGATTATCGTCCTAAACATCGATATAATAAACCAACAAGATTAGCTGTCACGAACAAAATGACATCGAAAATGTGGTCGCGGTTACAACTACTATACACGTACACGCAAAACAATAATATGTTCATATAAAAAGATAACTTACATACTATAAAATAAGGTTCAATAATAATTGCAGACAATTGAGCGACAGCCGTCTCCGTAGCTCTTATTTTCGTGACCACTTTTCGGGTCGTGACAGCAAATCTAGTTGGTATAGTATATCGATGGTCCTAAAGGTGATACGCCGCTTGTGACCGCGAGAGTACATACACACACGTGGTTAGCAAAAATAATTTATTATCTTTGGCAAAAAGTTCGTATTTTTATTATGGCCTCGAGTTTGACATTATTTTTATAGGGTTGCAAGGAAGTGAACTTTTATATTCCTTGGTAATTTAATTCTTATTAAATGATACAACTTTAAATTAAAATGAGTGTTGTCTTGTACAAACGTGTTATGATAGTAGCTAAACAAACTAAAGTTATTGCACGAGTTTGCGCGGTATCTCGGCAGTAGAGACTTGCATTTATCGTAAAGATCGTTATGGCAACCGATGTTTTTCGGTATTATTTAGCGATCGGTAGTTTGCGGTGACATCGCTATGTATGTCGAGACTGCAGCCCCAGCTTGAATAAATCTAACACCAGGTTGGCCACTAACCATCATCAATGACCAAAATACGTCCACTGTTGAACAAAGACCCCCTCCCCCTTAGAAAGGGGGGTTGCTATAAACCCCCACACTTGTGTATGGTAGGTAATCCAAAAGAAAGACGCTGCTGCCCATCTTGTTTCTCATGTTATTGTCTTGTTGAGAGGGGACTAATCGACTCTTACGGACACCCAACGGGAGGAGATGGGGAGGGGGGGGGGGTATTCTTACCCGTACACCCCACGGGTGTCATACCACCGGCTCGCCATTAGCAAAGCCCAAAATCAATCAATACTAACGATTGATCATGGTTTGGCCAAGGACTACCCAAGCCAAACATACCTTATCACTTAGAATAATAACGCCTAAAACCATCGATATAATATTTAAACTAGATTTGGTGTCACGGTACAAAAAGTGGTAGCGAGAAATAGCGCCCTTGTGTCGCCATTTCTTTACAAGCCATGGCCTGACAAAATTATTTTTGCCGATAGGAGTGTCGCTACTGTCTATATGAAACTGTCAAACTACACGTCATTATCATAACAAAAGCGTTAGTTCACGTTTCCGCCACCAGCACAGATATGTTTGCAACGTCCGCGACCACATTTTATTGTCATTTTGTTCGTGAATGTTTATCTAGTTTATAATATTACTAGCTGACCCACGCAGCTCCGCCCGCGCTGTGTTTACGTTAACTAAACTTTTAATAACAGACACTCGCATCGAATACATAACCTCCTTATATTCGGTTAAAAACTAAGACCCACTTTTTACTTGCTCTCCGAAGCACGGACCCGTTTAGTTCAAATGGCGTTAAACGGTCACCCATCTATTTAACGACCTTACCTAACGTTGCTTAACCCGATCGAGTACAAAACCTTGATAACAACCCTCTATGAGTGTTCCCTTATTAATATTTATTATATTATAAAGAAAAATTGATACAATCTGACCAAGCGTATAACCAAGTACCCATTTTGACTATAATCCCCTCTCCCAAAAGAACCGTGCTAGATTACAGGATAAAATGTATCCTATGTCCTACCTCGTAGTAAGATCTCAAATCATGCCAAGTTTCATTTGAATCCATTCAGTAGTTTAGGCGTGATGCTCAGCCGTGATACAGACAGACAGACAAAAATTAAAAATATTACATTTTCGGCCTCAGTATCGGTTATAGAATGCCCTCCAAAAATAATTTTCAAAATATCTTCAATGTACAGAATTGGACCAGTTACAGTTTTATTATAAGTATAGATATATCGATGCCTAGAACGATAGTTTCATACGAAAAAACTGTCTCGTTTGAGGCACAATAGCATAGATGTAGGCGTAAGGCCTCATTTACGGAGGTGCGGAGTATGATAAAAATCTGAAATTACAAATCTACGATTTAAAAATCTCGTGTCACGGTTTTTGTGGTCGCACTCCTCCGAAACGGCTCGACCGATTTTTATGATTTTTTAATGTAGTATTTTATGTAAGTATACTTGTTAGGTGGTAGGTCGTAAACTATATTTCATATCGCTAGGTTAAGCAACGTTAGACAAGGTCATTACATGGATGGGTGACCGTTTAATGCCATTCGAAAACGTAAGCGTGCGCGGATCATCTAGTAATTAAATAAAACTTTTCTTATTAAACAAAGGAGTTGTTCCAGAAATGTATGGATCACAGGCGATAATCAATACAATAAAGCTCCGGGTCAAGAAAGAAACAGTCAATAAATGTCCGCAAACATAAATAATCACTAAAAACTCCGAAATACATTATGTACTCCACGCGTAAACAATCTATTACGAAACGTCAACTATAGCATTAACTGTCAAGTAGTAAACCAACGTCAAACGCAACTGTCATGGCTGCCCTAAAAACAGGGTGGACATACTAAATAACTGCAAAAGTAATCATTTTTGTACAATTGTACTCTGCTTCAAATTAATTTATAAGTATTTTTATGAAACTCTCCTATGTTTTTCTTATTTTTCCATGTAGTGTACATAGTGTTGGCCCAAAATGGAACATCTCCTTTAGGGTAGCAATTTTCCTTTTATTGGCAACATTTTCATATAATGTCGTCTGTTGAAATTTAAAATTATTGTTTTCACTTTGGCGATTGTTCTACGTTAAAATATTCGATTAAACGTTTACTTGCAAGTGAAATGTTATGTTACAATGTTTCTTAAGTTTTTCCGATGTACTATGATTTCCATTTATTGCACAAACCATCATTTTAAAATAAAATATCGAGAGTTCTAGCAGCGCTACGGCTCGACTTTAAGCACTGACGGGCTGACGGGGCTGTTCGATACACTCACTCACTCACATCACTCACTCACTATCAGTCAGATAGTGAGTGAGTGATGGAATATTTAGCATTCGCATTCATTGTTAGTATGCTAATGCTTAATTAGCATTTCACAAATTAAATGTAGTTACGAAATTCTGTGAAATGCGAATTCACCGCTGCATACTATATCACGCAGCGGCGGCAACGCGCTTTCTGTCGCATTCACACCCACGGGAATACTAAATCTATCTGCTTCATCTACCTCGTTCACGAGTGAAATTAATTTTAGCAAGTGTTGAGAAGAATTATGGTACCTAACCTTTTAATACATAAGTACATTTCCAATGTTTCTCAGAAACAGATAATCCGACACTAAGTTTGACTGACGTTATTAAGTACATTTTAATATTTCTGTATTGTAAATAGTACCATATTATGAATTTGTACACAGTACATATGAAGTAAATATATTTTATTACTAGCTGACCCACGCAGCTCCGCCCGCGCTGTGTTTACGTTAACTAAACTTTCAATAATATACATTCGCATAGAATACAAAACCTCCTTTTTTAAAGTCGGTTAAAAACTTGGACCTACTTTGTACTTGCCCTCTGAAGGACGGAGACGTTTAGTTCAAATGGCGTTAAACGGTCACCCATCTATTTAATGACCTTACCTAACGTTGCTTAACCTGATCGATTTCCAAACATTGTTAACAACTCTCTATGAGTGTTCCCTTACTAATATTTATTATATTATAAAGAAAAATTGATAAAATCGGACTAAGCGTATAACCAAGTACCCATTTTGACTTTAATCCCCTCTCCCAAAAGAACCGTGCTAGATTACGGGATAAAAAGTATCCTATGTCCTACCTCGTAGTAAGATCTCAAATCATGCCAAGTTTCATTTGAATCCATCCAGTAGTTTCGGCGTGATGCTCAGCCGAGATACAGACAGACAGACAGACAAAAATTATAAAAAATACATTTTCGGCCTCAGTATCGGTTATATAATGCCCTCCAAATATAATTTTCAAAATATCTTCAATGTACAGAATTGGACCTGTTACAGTTTTATTATAAGTATAGATCACACTCAAATTGTTCTATAATTAAGAGGGATCTTGTCGCGGCGGTGAACTCTCTCGTGGGCGTAGTCAAAAAGCACGCCGTCTCGCCTGACATCTTAGGTAGGTCTCGACGAATAGTTGCTAGAAAAATGGTGATCAAGGTCTGATGATGGATCAGGAAGGTGGTCACGGAATATCTGCACCAATAAACATAGAACCACCGAGTTTTGGCTCATTAGGTAGGTCTTGAGTAGTTGCTAGAAAAATGGTGATCAGGAAGGTGGTCACGGAATCTCTGCACCAAGAAACGTAGAACAACCAAGTTTTGGCTCCTGAGGTAGGTCTCGACGAGTAGTTGCTAGAAAAATGGTGATCAAGTTCTGATGATGGAGCAGGAAGATGGTCACGGGATCTCTGCACCAATAAACGTAGACCCACCGAGTTTGGGCTCATTAATAAGTCTCTTTTTATTAATAAAGATAGATGTTATCTTTCTAATTATATTAAGAGACAGATAGCTAGTTCGCTATTATATTTTTTTGATATATTAGCCAAAAACTTGGCTAACAAAGTTACTGCTCCTATTGAGCAATGCTGTACTGACATTTTGCCTAGTTCAAAAAAGAATCTGGCAATTAATAATATTGACATACAGCGTGATTTAAATTACATATTAAGACAATAGAGATAAACTCTTGCTGAAATGATATAAAACGACATAATTTAAAGGACACTCTAATTAGGAAGGTGTCCTCGATCAACCTAGTGCATCAGAATATACAAGGCCTGATGGGTAAAGATTTACAAATTGAATTATTTATGTATGATTACAAAATAGACATTATGTGTGTTACTGAGCACTGATTGAAAAGTAACCAAATTATATTCAATTTTAATAATCACCAAGTTGTCAGCTCATACAGTAGAGTAAATATGATACACGGTGGCTCTTTAATTATCCTCAACAAAAATATTAAATGTAAAGAACGCAAGGATATTGTGAGCCTGTCTGTCGAGTGAGTTATTGAAGTCGCTTGTATTGAATTTGAGCAGTTCATTATTATATGCGTTTATAAGCCTCCATGTTCGCTTTACGAACAATTTGAGAAATCCATGGAGGATATTCTATTTAAGTTGGCTAATACAAATAAATAAATTGTTGCCTGTGGAAATTTTAACATAAATTTACTAGAAAACACCACAATGAGTAATAGGTTTATCACACTTTTTAAATCATACAATTTGTACAAAACATTTTTGGAACCAACTAGGATAACTGCCACAAGCGCGACATGTATTGATAACATTTTTACCGACGTAAAGCCTGTAGCTAAATTAATTATAAATAACTTAGAATCTGACCACACCGGTCAATTTGTTGTTTTGCCTAGGAAAGCTGATAGGTTCCAAAGGAAAAAAATTAGTTTTGTTCCAATATCTAAAAGACGTTTAGAACTTTTTGAGGAAAGTCTGACCCATAGATTATTAAAGTTATACTATCACAATAATCCGAATGTATTGTATAAGTCTCTGTTTGATATAATAACTGGGGTGTTTAATAATATTTTTCAACCGAAAAATGTATCTCTGCGTCTACATGCTGGGTTTAGTGAATGGGCGACTGTAGGCCTTAATAAGAGTAGACACAAATTATATGACTCATATGACGAGAAAACACATAACCACAATTTTTTGAAATTCAAATTTAAAGAGTATGTCAAGAATTATTCAAAAATTTTTAAAAGAGCCTGTGTAGTAGCTAAGTCTATATATATTAGAGATAAGATAAAAAGTGCAGGTAATAAAATAAAAATGACGTGGAATATTATTAATAATGAAACTGGCAGACAAAAAGGACACAATCGTGATTTTCAATTAAAAATAAATGACAAAATTGTAAAAGCGGACATAGAAGTAGCTACAGAATTTGAAAAATTTTTCATTAGTATTCCTCAAGTAACAACCACAACCCTTTCTTCATCTGCTAGTTCCGCTGAGTTAATTCTTAAGAATAATGTGAAGGGTTGCGCCATTACCTTTAAATTTTCTGAAGTCAATACAAAAGACATTGTTAATACTTTTAAAAGTAAATATATCAAAAAAAACTAGTGACTTATGGGGGTTATCTGTTAAGACAGTATCATCCATCATACATGTTATTGCACCAAATTTGGCAGTTTTGTTCAATAGTTGTGTAGCATCTGGTGTATTTCCTGATCTTATGAAACATAGTAAAGTGATTCCTTTGTTTAAATCAGGTTGTACTACAGATCCAACTAATTTTAGGCCGATTTCTATACTACCGACACTAAGTAAAATCTTTGAAAAACTGATGCTTAGTCAAATGTTAAATCATTTTAATAATAATAAATTATTTCATAGTAATCAGTTCGGTTTTACGAATAATCGCTCCACTGTAGACGCAGGGATTGAACTGTTAAAAAATATCTATGATGCGTGGGAAAAATCGCAGGATGCTTTAGGTATATTCTGTGACTTATCTAAAGCGTTTGACTGCGTTGATCACATCACGCTTATAAGGAAGTTACACCACTATGGAGTAAGAAATAAGGCTCTTGACCTTTTGACTTGTTATTTAGACAATAGAATTCAAAAGGTAGATGTTAATGGAAAAATATCTCCCGGCGCTAAGGTCACAATGGGCGTTCCACAGGGCTCAATTCTGGGACCATTCCTGTTTCTTATCTATATTAATGACTTGCCTTATTATGTAGGAAAGAATCACGGGATTGTGTTGTTCGCTGATGATACTTCTTTATTATTTAAAATCAAACGACAATTAATTAATTATGACGAGGTTAACAATGCATTATCTAAAGTGGTTCATTGGTTTAGTACTATCAATCTTTGCCTAAATGAATCAAAAACTAAATTGATTAAATTTTCCACCCCTAATGTAAGACAGGAGAGAACCAACGTGGAATTAAATGGATCTGGGATAGATCCTGTTGAGTCAACTGTATTTTTAGGAATCACCATAGATAAGAAGCTGCTATGGGGCCCACATATTAAAAAACTGTCCGGCAGGCTTAGTTCAGCGGCGTATGCAGTTAAGAAAATTAGACTTTTAACTAACGTTGATACTGCTAGGATAGTTTACTTTAGTTACTTCCACAGTATTATGTCATATGGAATACACCTGTGGGGTAATGCCGCAGATCTCAACGCTATTGTTGTGCTCCAAAAAAGAGCCGTAAGAGCTATCTACAATCTGGCTCCCAGAGATTCGCTTAGAGAAAAGTTTAAGGAGATAAATATTTTGACAGTCGTGTCGCACTATATTTTTGAAAATTTAATGTATGTAAAGAAAAATATTAATAACTTTAAAAAGAGAAGTGATGTTCACTCGGTTAATACACGTGGTAAAGATGACCTTAGTTTACATGTTACTCGTCTCCACAGAGTAAGTAATTCTTTTGTAGGACAGTGTATACGTTTCTATAATAAGCTTCCCAATGGTATCAGAGATCTGCCTATAAATAAATTCAAATGCACTGTTAAATCTAAACTTGCTAAAAAAGGCTACTACAAAATTTCCGATTACTTGGAAGACAAAACAGCCTGAGAATGAACTGCTCAAATAGTTTTAGAATACTAATTTTAATTTTAAGACTGAATACAGCAAATGTCAAAGTGAAAAGTGTTTTGCTGGATGATGTTTTATGTATTCGTATTTTTTTTAATATATATTATTTTTTATTTCAAGACGCAAGGCTACTGGGATTTTGGTTCGGTCATGCTCGCCATCGAAAAGTCTCTGCTTGTGGCGGCTTTGTGTGGCGGGTCACCCCCTTCCCTCTAATATGGTTGAGGGGAGTGATGGCTGCTGCTCAAGTCAACTCGTGCGCGGGTGCTGCTTAGGGGGACTGGTCCGGCCGCTGTACTTTTATCCTTTTTTTATTTTATTTTTTTTCTTTTGTAGTCTAGCAGCAAAATTGATTATTACTTTATTTACGTTCTGAAGGCAATTCACTTGAGCTTGTAAATTATTCTTGGTGTGTATCTAACTTAGACGACTTGTGACAAAAGTTGGTAATATGTTAAAGTGCTTTGTGTCTTGCCTGACGAGGCACTGCTTAACAGCAGAAGGTAAATTTTTAACGTGTGCCACTGTGATTTTGGATCGGTCATGCTCGCCATCGAAAAGTCTTTGCTTGTGGCGGCTTCGTGTGGCGGGTCACCCCCTTCCCTCCAATATGGTTGAGGGGAGTGATGGCTGCTGCTCGAGTCAACTCGTGCGCGGGTGCTGCTTGGGGGGACTGGTCCGACTACTATCCCTTTGGCATTTTAGTTTGTTGTATTTTCGTCGTATTTTTTATTTTATTTGATATTTTGAACGGCAGGACACACAGTCGCTGGTGCTGATCTAATTGTAAAAAGACAAACTTTGTTTTAAAAAAAAAATGTGAAAAATTGACAAGCCCGCTGAGTTTCTTGCCGCATCTTCTCAGTTGAGGCCGCGTTGTGATCCGGTGGTAGCTTTTAAAAAAAAAAATGACTGTTCAAAAGTGCTAGCGTTAAGCCTATTTGAAATAAAAAATTTGAATTTTAGGTAGGTCTCGACGTGCGGTTGCTAGGAAAATGGTGATCAGGGTCTGATGATGAATCAGGAAGGTAGTCACGGGATCTCTGCATCAATAAACGTAGAATAACCGAGTTTCGGCTCGTTAGGTAGGTCTCGACGAGTAGCTGTTAGAAAATTGGTGTTTAGGGTCTGATGATGGAGCAGGAAGGTGGTCACAGAATCTCTGCACCAATAAACGTAGACCCTCCGAGTCTGGGCTCGTTAGGTAGATCTCGACGTGCGGTTGATAGGAAAATGGTGACCAGGGTCTGATGATGAAGCAGGAAGGTAGTCACGGGATCTCTGCACCAATAAACGTAGAATAACCGAGTTTGAGATCGTTAGGTAGGTCTCAACGAGTAGTTGCTAGAAAAATGGTGATCAGGGTCTGATAATGGAGCAGTAAGGTGGTCACGGAATCTCTGCACCAATAAACGTAGTCCCTCCTTGTCTGGGCTCGTTAGGTAGGCCTCGACGAGTAGTTGCTAGAAAAATGGTGACTAGGGTTTGATGATGGAGCGGGAAGGTGGTCACGGAATCTACTACGTACGGTACGGGCACCAATAAACGTAGACCCACCGAATTTGGATTCGTTGGATAGGTTGCTGCGAGTAGTAGGTAGAAAAATGTTAATCAGAGTCTGGTGATGGGACAAAGCAGAAAGGTGGCAACAGGAACTCGGATCCATTTAATGTAGGACTCACCGAATTATAAATTTATGAACATACCTGGGTCCAAGGTAAGCAGCGTTGTAGGTACTGCAAAGGATGTTCTGCCATTACAAACACCAGGTGTCTACAAAATTAATTGCAGCTGTGGTAGCTCCTATATAGGCCAAACGAAGCGGACTATCGCAGAAAGGGTTAAGGAGCATATCACCGCTGTGAAGAACCGTCAGATTAGCAAGTCAGCGATTGCCGAGCATATACTTCAGTCGGATACAAATCACTGGATTGAGTTTCATCGCCCACAAGTCCTTTCCACCGATCGACACTTTTATTCTAGAGTTGTTCGTGAAGCGATTGAAATTAAAAAATATAAAAATTTCAACCGGGAAGATGGCTTTCAGTTATCAGCTGCATGGGAACCAGTGATTAAAATGACAAAACCTCGCTATTTTCCGGCGGTTAAATATACACCTATACTGTGAGTGTAGTGGGCTTAACGTTACAAGTGAAAGAACGGGGGTACACGAAGATATGTCTGCCTCCCGCACGGAGCCGTCTCGCTGAACGCGTGAAGGGGAAGTTGCCGGCAACGGTGAGTCAAGGCCACGTGCCGCTGTTTGGTTTAGAAGTTGTGCATTCAACGAAAAATAAATACACGTGATGTCTCATTATATGGTGACTTTTCGTGATTTTTTCGTTACCCCGCCCCCCCCCTTTCGAGCCACACGTGATTAAAGGACGACCCCTTAGGTGTTGGTTAGATAGATAGGTATTTATTTAACACACAAAATTTTTCTATTTGTTCTTGTGGTTCGAAATAGGTACATGAATTTTTTGTAAAGTTTGCGTAAATCCGTTGATACTGAACAATTTGTGGTGACCTTCAGCAAGGTCTAATGATGGAACAGGAACTTGATTACAGGATCTCTGTACCAGTGAACGTAGACGCACCGAATTTGGACTCGTTGGATAGGGCTCAACGAGAAGTTGCTAGAAAAATGGTGATCAGGGTCTGATGATGGAGCAGGAAGGAGGTCAAAGGATCTCTGCACCAATAAACATAGACCCACCGAGTTTGTGCTCGTTGGGTACGGTAGGACGAGTAGTTGCTTGAAAAATGATGTCCAGGGTCTGATGATGAAGTAGGAAGGTGGTAACAGAATCTCTGCACCAATAAACGTAGACTAATCGTGTTTGGGCTCATTGAGTAGGTCTTAACGAGTAGTTCCTAGAAAAATGGAGATCAAGGTCTGATGATGGAGCAGGAAGGTGGTCACAGGATCACTGCACCGTTAAACGTAGACCCACCGAATTTGGACTCGTTGGATAGGGCTCGACGAGAAGTTGCTAGAAAAAGGGTGATCAGGGTATCATGATGGAGCTAGAAGGTGGTCACAGGAGCAGAAAAGTCATTTTTAGATTTCGTTCTCCAATGTTTTTTTTCCCTTATTTGATCTTTTCAACGGCAAGACACACTGTCGCTGATGCTGATCTAATTGTAACATGACACACTGTTTAAAAAAATAGTTAAATTAAAAAATAACAAGCTCGCTGAGTTTCTTGCCGATCTTCTTAGTTGAGACCGCGTTGTGACCCGGTGGTAGCTTTGAAAAAAATGTCCTTTCAAAAGGAAATAATTTTTGACTTTTGATGTCACCTTATTTTTGAAGTGAAACTTCTTATGCGACTTCCAAAAATTTTATCACATAACGCGTTAAGCGTTAAATGAATCACCTATCATTTAACGCTTAATGCGTTGAGTGATAGGTGTTAAACGATAGGCGATAGGCGTAAATTTGTTAAGGTTATGAAAGCGCTCATGTGACGCCGTCACTGAGTGAGTCGGTGAGTGGGTTTCAGTGGGTTTGAGTGGGTTTCAGTGGGTTTGAGTGGGTTTCAGTGGGGTTCAGTTGAGTTGAGTTGAGTCGAGTCTATTCGAGTTGAGTCGAGTTGAGTTGCGTTAGTGTGTGTGTGTGTGTGTGTGTGTGTGTGTTGGTGTGTGTGTGAGTGAGTGAGTGAGTGAGGGACCGACCGACCGATCGACTGAGCGAGAATGAAGTTTCACTTCTTCCGCGCGGAGGGACTCCACGCACGCACATTTTTTTTTTAAATTTTACTCCACTTGTGTACACGCACACGTTTTAACCGACTTCAAAAAAAGGTTCTCAATTCATCCGTATATAATTATATTTTATTTTCTATGTATGTTCACGCATAACTCTGACAATTATGAATCGATTTAAAAAATATTTCTTCCATTCATTCTTCAATCCATTGATTGCGGTCACATAAAAAAAATATCGCTTACGAATAAGTAGTTCCTGAAAAAACAAGAATGGCGACTGCGCAGGAAATCTGCAGGAATGCTTAAATACATTATATTTATGTCGCATTTTAAGGACAAAAATGGTCATAACTCTAGAAAATATTGACCAATTTTAATGATTCTTTTTTTATTCGAAAGAAGGAACCACTGTAATGACAGACAGACAGAAAGCCAGACGAAGTCAGCCCATACGGGTTCCTATTTTACCTTTTAGGTATGGATTATGGAACCATAACAATAATAATTCAAATTAGTTCGTCAGTTATATTAATAAACAAGTAGGTAAGTATAAATAAAAAATAAAAAAACGACTTAGGTAAACAAAATTATAGAATGACTTTCCTGAGCTATTATCAAAATCTGATCAGGGACTGTACCATCACCTCTAATAGCAATATTATTTTCACCTTACGTTCTCGATAGAAGGTGACAGAGGTACGTACATTGACGTCTCTACCTCATATCCAGTAAGATGATAATAATACTATTAATAGAGGTGGTGGTAGGTCCCCAGTATCTAACTACTGGTCAAGATTTAACCATAAATGTATATATACTTTTAGAGTTTCGCGTTCCATTGTTAAACTTTATGATAATCGGGAATTAACGCGATTTACCTTATATTTTGGCTTGACGTTTCGGCCGGGTTGCACCAGCCGTGGTCACAAGCAGACTGGTTCAGCGTGACGGCTCCGTGCGGGAGGCAGAAATATCTTCGTGTACCCCCGTTCTTTCACTTGTAACGTTAAACCCACTACACTCACAGTATAGGTGTATATTTAACCGCCGGCAAATAGCGAGGTTTTGTCATTTTAATCACTGGTTCCCATGCAGCTGATAACTTAAAGCCATCTTCCCGGTTGAAATTTTTATATTTTTTAATTTCAATCGCTTCACGAACAACTCTAGAATAAAAGTGTCGATCGGTGGAAAGGACTTGTGGGCGATGAAACTCAATCCAGTGATTTGTATCCGACTGAAGTATATGCTCGGCAATCGCTGACTTGCTAATCTGACGGTTCTTCACAGCGGTGATATGCTCCTTAACCCTTTCTGCGATAGTCCGCTTCGTTTGGCCTATATAGGAGCTACCACAGCTGCAATTAATTTTGTAGACACCTGGTGTTTGTAATGGCAGAACATCCTTTGCAGTACCTACAACGTTGCTTACCTTGGACCCAGGTATGTTCATAAATTTATAATTCGGTGAGTCCTACATTAAATGGATCCGAGTTCCTGTTGCCACCTTTCTGCTTTGTCCCATCACCAGACTCTGATTAACATTTTTCTACCTACTACTCGCAGCAACCTATCCAACGAATCCAAATTCGGTGGGTCTACGTTTATTGGTGCCCGTACCGTACGTAGTAGATTCCGTGACCACCTTCCCGCTCCATCATCAAACCCTAGTCACCATTTTTCTAGCAACTACTCGTCGAGGCCTACCTAACGAGCCCAGACAAGGAGGGACTACGTTTATTGGTGCAGAGATTCCGTGACCACCTTACTGCTCCATTATCAGACCCTGATCACCATTTTTCTAGCAACTACTCGTTGAGACCTACCTAACGATCTCAAACTCGGTTATTCTACGTTTATTGGTGCAGAGATCCCGTGACTACCTTCCTGCTTCATCATCAGACCCTGGTCACCATTTTCCTATCAACCGCACGTCGAGACCTACCTAACGAGCCCAGACTCGGAGGGTCTACGTTTATTGGTGCAGAGATTCTGTGACCACCTTCCTGCTCCATCATCAGACCCTAAACACCAATTTTCTAACAGCTACTCGTCGAGACCTACCTAACGAGCCGAAACTCGGTTATTCTACGTTTATTGATGCAGAGATCCCGTGACTACCTTCCTGATTCATCATCAGACCCTGATCACCATTTTCCTAGCAACCGCACGTCGAGACCTACCTAAAATTCAAATTTTTTATTTCAAATAGGCTTAACGCTAGCACTTTTGAACAGTCATTTTTTTTTTTAAAAGCTACCACCGGATCACAACGCGGCCTCAACTGAGAAGATGCGGCAAGAAACTCAGCGGGCTTGTCAATTTTTCACATTTTTTTTTTAAAACAAAGTTTGTCTTTTTACAATTAGATCAGCACCAGCGACTGTGTGTCCTGCCGTTCAAAATATCAAATAAAATAAAAAATACGACGAAAATACAACAAACTAAAATGCCAAAGGGATAGTAGTCGGACCAGTCCCCCCAAGCAGCACCCGCGCACGAGTTGACTCGAGCAGCAGCCATCACTCCCCTCAACCATATTGGAGGGAAGGGGGTGACCCGCCACACGAAGCCGCCACAAGCAAAGACTTTTCGATGGCGAGCATGACCGATCCAAAATCACAGTGGCACACGTTAAAAATTTACCTTCTGCTGTTAAGCAGTGCCTCGTCAGGCAAGACACAAAGCACTTTAACATATTACCAACTTTTGTCACAAGTCGTCTAAGTTAGATACACACCAAGAATAATTTACAAGCTCAAGTGAATTGCCTTCAGAACGTAAATAAAGTAATAATCAATTTTGCTGCTAGACTACAAAAGAAAAAAAATAAAATAAAAAAAGGATAAAAGTACAGCGGCCGGACCAGTCCCCCTAAGCAGCACCCGCGCACGAGTTGACTTGAGCAGCAGCCATCACTCCCCTCAACCATATTAGAGGGAAGGGGGTGACCCGCCACACAAAGCCGCCACAAGCAGAGACTTTTCGATGGCGAGCATGACCGAACCAAAATCCCAGTAGCCTTGCGTCTTGAAATAAAAAATAATATATATTAAAAAAAATACGAATACATAAAACATCATCCAGCAAAACACTTTTCACTTTGACATTTGCTGTATTCAGTCTTAAAATTAAAATTAGTATTCTAAAACTATTTGAGCAGTTCATTCTCAGGCTGTTTTGTCTTCCAAGTAATCGGAAATTTTGTAGTAGCCTTTTTTAGCAAGTTTAGATTTAACAGTGCATTTGAATTTATTTATAGGCAGATCTCTGATACCATTGGGAAGCTTATTATAGAAACGTATACACTGTCCTACAAAAGAATTACTTACTCTGTGGAGACGAGTAACATGTAAACTAAGGTCATCTTTACCACGTGTATTAACCGAGTGAACATCACTTCTCTTTTTAAAGTTATTAATATTTTTCTTTACATACATTAAATTTTCAAAAATATAGTGCGACACGACTGTCAAAATATTTATCTCCTTAAACTTTTCTCTAAGCGAATCTCTGGGAGCCAGATTGTAGATAGCTCTTACGGCTCTTTTTTGGAGCACAAAAATAGCGTTGAGATCTGCGGCATTACCCCACAGGAGTATTCCATATGACATAATACTGTGGAAGTAACTAAAGTAAACTATCCTAGCAGTATCAACGTTAGTTAAAAGTCTAATTTTCTTAACTGCATACGCCGCTGAACTAAGCCTGCCGGACAGTTTTTTAATATGTGGGCCCCATTTCATAAACAAATACGGAATAAAAGCAGTATCAGACTTGCTGCATACGCCGCTGAACTAAGCCTGCCGGACAGTTTTTTAATATGTGGGCCCCATTTCATAAACAAATACGGAATAAAAGCAGTATCAGACTTGCTGTTTGCTGTAAACATAATTTCATTTAAATGATTCATTCGAATGAATTATTTAATTCAAGTCATTTGAATAGCGAATGATCATTGGAACGAAAAAAACATTCGAATTATTTCGAATAGTCCACTTCCACCATTTGATCGTTGATTTATGAAACAATTCCCATTCCCTCCCATCATTCATTATCCACCGCTAAAATCCACCCCGTGCGGTCACACTTTAACAACGACACTTTAACTAGCATCGCATTCAAAAATATTAGTATTGAAAGTCAATACTAGAACAAACAACTACAATATATTTTTATTATAATTCTTTATACTAATTGCAAATAATAATAAGCAATTGAAATTTTAATGATAGCGTGATGTAAGAATATATTCAGCGACATCTAGTGAATATAAAAGAACTAACAGAAGACCGGAACCACAGTATTTAAACTAATAGACTGTGGCCGGAACCTTAGAGAAAGAAACCAATAGAGAGCAGGTACAGTGCGACCGTAAAGAGTAGAAATTAATTAAAACGGAACTAACTTGATACGCCGTTATGATACGGCCCGTCCCATGTCGTCTCGGTTTTTGTCTGATCATCAAAGGTGATACAGATACGGACGTGGGTCAGTCTGGACTAGGGATGTTGAAAATGCAAAAAAATATCGATATATCGAATATCGATATTTTTAAAATATATCGTTATCGCCTTAGATATATCGAAACAAAAAATATCGATATATCGGGAACAAAATTGTATCTTACTTTCGGAACAAAATAAAAATGCTTCTTGAGTGGCAATTCCTTACAGCTGTCTATAGAAAGACGTGTCGCTTACCATCAGATCGGAAATAAAGTCCACAAAACAACTGAATTTCAACATAAACTTAATTATTTAGTAATTAAACTACTTAATTGACTCAAACAAATATATAACAAGCAATGTATCCACGCATGCAACCAAAGATACTAAATTAACAATATCAACCAACGATCGAACGAAATATTTTTTGATGCAATCAAAGATAACGCAAAAGGTCTGTCTGTTGTAAGGGCTAGAGGCAAGACAAGAGACATAACATAAACTTAAAAGAAGCTTACTGCTTGACTAGAGATAACCTTTCTTTTTTCTTTCTTTTTTTGTGTAGTTTGTACAAGGATGGCTGGCTTCGTTGTAAAGAAATTACACTGATCTTGTGTGATGAAGGTCCAGGGTCGTCTTTTTACCGCAAAAAAATATTTGGAAAAATAAAACAGATCTGATCTTTTCCCAAAAAAAAATATCGTTTTTGATACGTTTTCGATACTTAATATTTTATATCGATGTATCGATATATCGAAAAAATATATATCGGTGGAAAATATCGATATATCGTAAGAAAAAATATCGATATATCGATGTATCGATATTTTTTCAACAAGCCTAGTCTGGACGCGTCATCACGACGCTCGGTCGGTTGCACGTGCGCGTGTGTTGAAATCTTAGGTCTCTCATCAAAGCTCTTCCTCCAAGTCTGTTTCTAAATAATTCCGTTTGCCACCATCATCTCTATTTTGGTTTTGAGGTTAGAATGTTGTGAATACAGGCTACACAATAAAACAGGCACATGAAATTGCTAAATTCTCGTACATTTCAACCAACTGCGACGACATGTTTGATCGAGAGCAGAAACTGAACTGGGCAATGATACGCGATCATGACTATTGTGAAGATACGGATACGGAGCAAATCGGAGGCGTCCACAACTTGATACGGGGCTTGATACAATACGCAGATACGGATACGGTGATCGGATACTTTGATAGGATCGGTCAAATGATCATGTCTGGACCCGGCTTAACGGAACTATAGAACACAATGATTCCACATTAGATACTACGGAGAGAATAGAGCCAATGGATCAAAACACGACCTACAAATATTTAGGATTGCACCAATCAACTCAAATACACCAGAAAGAAACAAAAACAGAAATCATTAAAAAATTCAAACACAGACTAAACCTTATTCTCAAAACACAACTTAACTCACGCAACATAATTAAGGCTATTAATTCATTTGCAATACCTAAGTATACTGACCTATTCTTTTGGAGTTATAAAATGGACACAAACTGAATTAATAAACTTGCAACGGATTATTAACACAACGATGACGACACATCGCAAGCATCATCCTAGATCCTGTATACAGAGGCTCACTTTACATAGAGAGGAAGGCGGAAGAGGGATAATCGATATTAAAAATTTACACAATAAACAAATAACATCAATGCGACAGTATTTCTTTCGACGAGCACAGCAAACTACATTACACAACATTATAACACACTCAGACAAGCACCTAACACCTCTTAACTTAAATGATGCAAATACCCAAAGGCAAAGTAACGAAAAGCTTACAACTAAAGAAGACAAAATTCTAGCTTGGACACAAAAATCTCTGCATGGTAGACATTATCAGAATATACACCAATAACATGTATACCCAAAACCAGATATAAAGTCATTTTTTGTAATCAAACCGGGTACTTCAAAACAAACCTAAATTTCTTCACCAATACAAGATGAAAACTTTCCATTTATCACCACACACACGTAAAACATCCAACTGATTCAGAAAACTAGTTAAACTACTGAAAATATAATTAAAATCTTAAGATATACGAATAAATAAAATATTTTTGACATGAGAATGCCACAGATAAAATATGTCAATATATAGAACACACACTTTGTCTATGGAAATTAGTGATGTCCAATATTTAAAGATCTAAATCTCGATATTGAATGATTTGAAATTGATCCACAACCAATCATTTTATAAAATAAAAAGTATTATATTAAACTCAGACTAAACTGAGGTAGATTCAACATAAACAGTCCCTATTTCAAAGTAAATCGCTACTCTGCCCACGTCTACACGGATTATATTATGTTGATTGTAAGATAATATTTTATATTACGTATTTAATTATTTATTTAAATAAATATCAATAAAATTGAGTGCCGAATATGAAAATGTATGCGGTTTGACAGGTTCCGGGACTTACGCCTTAGTGCTGCCACCTGGTGCACGTCATTTTTGAACACCCTCATTGTGTTATTCATAGTCATTCATTCGTCGCTTCGTATCGATGTCGTACGTACTGAAAGCTCTCTGGTGTCTTTTCTTTAACGACTTTGCTTTCGATTTTTGGTTTTCAAGAAAAAGTAGTAGATAACATGGCGGCTAAGAAAAATGTAACTGTTTTGCGGCTACCACCCTATCACTGTGAACTCAATCCAATTGAATTGATTTGGGCTCAAATTAAATCATACGTGGGAAGAAACAATAAAACATTCAAAATGGCTGAGGTGAAAACGTTACTTCGCAATGCTTTGGCATTAATTGGAGCAAATGCATGGAAAAAATGTATAGAACATGTGCAGAAGGAGGAAGACAAAATGTTAAAATTGGATGGCATAATAGATGCAGCAAGTGAAACAACGCGATTTATCATAAATGTAACCGGGACGAGCTCCAGCTCAGAATTTGCTTATTCCTCAGAATAAATGTCTTAAAAATCTCTAGTTTTATGTTTTCATAAAAATCGATTTAAGAGATATAAACTTTTATATTTTTACGCACGCATTTCCATCAGAGTTAGTTTGCAGCTTGTGGCCAAAAAGATGGAAGTTACAAAATGGTTCGCAAAAATCCCAAATGCTACCCTTTGACGTATTATATTCAATCTTCTAGAGAATAAGTAAAATTGTTGTACACTCAAATTAACATTTTAATACTGACGCATTTGTTAATTATTTTGAATTAAAGGGTTTCGAGTTGTTATTTGTTTAAATAAAGGTGAAATTATCAATAAAAATAATTCACAGTAATAATGTATTCTTTTTAATCCTACCGTTGCTGACATAAATATCGATACTGTAATGGATTTATCCTCAGAGTAATTAGAATAGAGCCAGTATCGCGTCGATTCCCCGAACAAATTATTCGTGGCACTTTTGCGGGGTGCGGGAGGCGAAGTAAACACACACAGATACAATTTCACGCATATCCACACTATAATAAACTCGCAACACATTCAAAAAGATACGCACACAAACAAAGAATGACCTGAACATATGAACAAAATTTGGCAGAGGGGTTAGCGCATCATGCTCTCTGCAGTGGTATCTCCTCTAAGGGATTTATCATACATCTATGATGTGGTCAGATTCACTCGTTCATGAGGCGTCACCTCCCTAATATTGTCGATGGTTGCAATACCGCCATGTTTATTTACTTTTTACGACGGAATACTTGAATTCGAGTATAGATACAAAAGCATCAAACAACTGGCTACAACGAGGAAACCTGTTTCCGGAAACTGAAGCGTTCCTTATAGCCATACAAGATCAAATATTAGATACACGTAACTATCAAAAACATATTCGTAATCCCAATCTTATAACTGATAAGTGCAGACGTTGCCATGTAAGCTCTGAAACTATTCAGCATACAGGGTGTAAGGGACATCGTACCGAAAAAAAATTTATAAGACGTCAAATAATGTCCGTTACAACATTACAGTAACCATTTATATGGTAAACTAGCTGACCCACGCAGCTCCGCTCGCGCTGTGTTTACGTTTACTAAACTTTCAATAATATACATTCGCATAGAATACAAAACCTCCTTTTTTAAAGTCGGTTAAAAACTTGGAACCATTTTGTACTTGCCCTCCGAAGCACGGAGACGTTTAGTTCATATGGCGTTAAACGGTCACCCATCTAAATAATGACCTTACCTAACGTTGCTTAACCTGATCGATTTCCAAACATTGTTAACAACTGTCTATGAGTGTTCCCTTACAAATATTTATTATAATTATAAAGAAAAAATGATAAAATCAGACCAAGCGTATAACCAAGTACCCATTTTGACTTTAATCCCCTCTCCCAAAAGAACCGTGCTAGATTACGGGATAAAAAGTATCCTATGTCCTACCTCGTAGTAAGATCTCAAATCATGCCAAGTTTCGTTTCAATCCATCCAGTAGTTTCGGCATGATGCTCAGCCGAGATACAGACAGACAGACAGACAGACAGACAGACAGACAGACAGACAGACAAAAATTAAAAAAATTACATTTTCGGCCTCAGTATCGGTTATAGAATGCCCTCCAAATATAATTTTCAAAATATCTTCAATGTACAGAATTGGACCTGTTACAGTTTTATTATAAGTATAGATGACAAATGACTAACTTATTAATTTTCGAGCATGTAATGAATATATGCGGAATAATGTTTATTTTTCAAATTACATTGTTAATTTTCTAAAATAATAATAGTTAATTGCCTATTAATTAATTGCCTATGCACTGTTTTTGTGAATAAAGAATAAATAAATAAATAAAAATAAAATAAAAACACAAATAATTAATTAATTGTTTTTAAATTAAAATTAGGCTTTATTATTATACCAATAATGATGTTATACTAATTTTATTTAAAAAAAGTGAATTTTATTTTTGGAAATTCATGAAAAAGCCGATGAAAAATTTCAACACTAGGATGTTCAGAATCGTGTTCTGGATCCCTGGTATCGGTTTTTGGTACGATGTCCCTTACACCCGTTATAACCGGAGCTTGCAGAGTCATCGCACAGACCGATTACAAACACCGACATGATCAAGTTGCATCTATCATCCATCAAGACTTATCATTCAAACACTCCCTCATCACGCATAAAATACCATATTACAAATATATACCACAAACTATATTAGAATCCGCAGATTTCAAATTATATTGGGATCGCACAATTATTACTGACAAAACCATACACTACAATAGACCGGACATATTACTTCACGATAAAATTAATAATACAGTGTTATTAATTGTTGGATCTCGTTATTGAAAACTTATTATTTACCAAAATGCACTTGTAGCAGGCTGGATTTCCTTATCCTTCATCCTTTCCCTAGTGCGCCTTATAGAAAAAAGAAGAAAATTGACGTTCAAAGAAATGTGACGTGAATTTGTCACCGCCGGAAAAATATTTCTTATGGCGTGATCGCGATATTATTTAAAAATAATACATATAATAATTAATTCCGCCCTCGTTAAAAGCAAAAGAAGTGACAATAGCAGCAGATACAGTCATCTAATCTGTGGAGCAGCAGACGCCGCCATCATCGCATCGCAGCCGTTCAAGGTAGGGCGCACCATCCGTTCCTTGCAGCAGCTGCGATTTATTCCATTTGTGTTCCCTGCAGTTGCTAACTTCCTTGTCCTTGCAATCCAGTATGCTGCGAATGTAGTATAGTTTCTTTTGTCCGCGTTTTTAATATATAATTATATATTTATATTTACAGTCCACTAGAAAATTGCTTTAGGAAAATTTTTAAACTCCTTAACCCGCCATCTTTTGGTCACTTCGGCCCTGATAATGAATCTTAGATTTTTCCGAATATAATTTGTGCTTATACTATTATAGTAAAGCAAATGATATGGTTATTCTTAGCCACCGCTTACAACTTACGTACTATGTCTATATACGTATAATTTAACGTAATTGGTATTGAAATAATTATCAAATTTATTATTTTAAGTCGTATTCTTACGCATCCCGCATTGATAATTGTTTCATTCCATTACATAATCGCATTAGAATACTCTTATTCTACCTATTATACCCATTCATATTTTCTATTGAGAGTGATTTCGCATATATTTATTATAGTGCAAAATTAATTGCAACCGCATCAGCTGTCAACGCAGTGCGCGTGTGTAGCTTTTGTTTTAAGGTCACGCCTGAGCGATCCCTCAATACTCGCAAAAAGGATTTATTATAACGCGTTCGGAGTAATTAAGGTTACTTCATATATGCGTTCAGATGTATTAAGGCAACTTCACACATGCCTTTGAAAATTCATATTTATCTTAATTTTTAATTTCTTGTATTTACCAACTGATTGAACATTGTTATAGTTCAACGGTGTTTTATGACTGATTTAACAGTGACATAAAATATATTTTATTTGTGTACCCATTTTTAATTATCTAAATATTAATAATGGGGAAGGGTAAGAAGGCAGATAGTGAGGAAGAGTTTGAAATATCTAACGAGGATCATGTCCAGTTGACTATCCTGCGCTCTAAGCGCGATGTATTTGCCAGGCTGCAGTCTATATATGATTTATCTAAGTCTGCTGCTACCAATGAATCCCAACGTGAAGTTTTCCTGTGTAATGTGAGTAATATTGATACTTTGCGTAGTGAGTTCGAACAAGCGACAGATAAATATAACACATTTAAATTGCAAATAAACCCAGAGGATAAAATTGATTATCAGGCATGGCTTTCATTTGAAGAAATGTACTGTTACATAAAGCGAGTTATGTCACAAGTAGACGCCGCTAGTAGTAAAAGTCACAATCAAAACTTTTCTTCAGCATCGAAATCCAAGCCTAAGTTGCCTCCTATTGAGTTAATGTCCTTTAATGGAAACGCTCGCAATTGGCCACTATTCTTCCAGCAATTTAAAAGTGTTATACATGACAATGCGGATTTAACTGATGGTGATCGTGTTTACTATTTAGTTGGCAAGTTGACTGACAGCGCAAAGTCTGTGTGCGCTGGTTTGCCACCAACCGCCGAGAATTATAATATAATTTGGAATGCACTTATTGATAAATATGATGACCCTCGCGTATTGGCTGGTAGTTATTTAAACCAGTTGTTAGAATTTAAACCGCTGAATATTAACAGTGCTTCAGCTTTTGAAAGTTTCATTAATAATTTTAATTCGTCTGTAGAAGCACTTAAACAACTAAAAATTACTGATTTATCGGATTTTATATTCTTACACCTTGCGTTACAAAAATTGGATTTAAATACGATCAAATTATTTGAAACAATATATCGTAAGCAAAAAATTCCATCATACGCTAATCTAATTGAATTTGTAAAAGAGCAAAGCAAGATTATGTCTCGTTCTATTGGGCAAAGATTTTCAGTTCCAGATTTCGATAAATCACGTAATAAAGTTCCAACGCCAAAACCAACTAAGTCTTTTATTAACACTGATGTTAACCTTACAAATAAAGTGAATAAAGTTTCTTGTACCCTGTGCAAGAATAGCGCTCATGAGCATCTGTATCAGTGTCCTGTCTTTGTGTCAAAAACACCATATGATAGGTTTATTTACGTAAAAAATAATTCATTTTGTAATAACTGTTTAAGTTGCAAACATAGAACTTTTAAATGCACTTCGCAAAAATATTGTTCCCACTGTTCCGCTAAACACCATTCATTATTACATTTTGGTGAATTAAATAATTTTAATAATTGCACTTCCAATAGAAGTGTGTCCGCTCCACCTCTACATGTGACTCGCGGTGTATCTCAATCGGATCATATATCCGCAACACTTGCAAATAGCGACTCTATGTCTAATAAGAATAAGGTCAATCAAGTGAATGTTGCACCTACCGCTATACACACTTCTGTGTGTAATGTTTCGTGCGATCATTCTGATCGTTCTTTATCTACTACTTTATTAGGAACCGCAAAAATAATTATTATTGATAACAATAATCAGCATCATATTGTAAGATGTTTGATTGACCCAGGTTCGCAAAGCGATTATATTGCATCTGCTTGTTGTAAGCGTTTATCCCTTCAAGTATCGACACAAAACCGGTTTACTGAAGTACAGGGTATCGGTGGAAGTTCACAGCGTATTCTTGGCGTAACTGATATCAAATTTAGCTCGCGTTTTGGTAACTCCACCGTGTATTCTATCAAACCGTTAGTAGTGGACAATATTACAACACACTTGCCAGACTCTTACGTTGATACTTCAAGCTTAGATTACCTGAAAAATATTCCACTCAGTGACGATTCCTATGGCGTACCTGGACCGATTGAAATATTGTTGGGAGTAAATATTTACTGTCAGATTTTATTATTTGATCGCATTATGCGTCATAACAATATGCCTTCCGCCATTGAAACTACATTAGGTTATATCGTACTGGGTAATGCGCCTGTTGTTATGACACCCAACTTATCCCGCACTTTTTGTTCATTTACTCAAGATTCGCTTGACAAAGTTTTAGAAAAATTTTGGAAACTTGAGGAATTACCCGCTAATAATTTTTAAGTCCTGAAGAGGAAGAATGTGAAAATATTTTTATTTCCACAACTACCCGCAATAGCACTGGCAGTTATTCTGTAGTGTTGCCTTTTAAAGAAAGTCCTGATAAATTAGGTAACTCTTACATTACAGCTAAGAAGAGGTACTTGTCTCTGGAAAATAAGCTAGACAAGTCACCTGAGTTACGCGCTCGATATAATGATGTCATTCGTGACTATCTGAATAAGGGTATAATTTCGCGTACTCCACCAGAGGAGTGCATACAGCCAGGTTTTTATCTACCGCACCATCCTGTTATCCGCGAAGATAAAGACACTACGAAGTTACGTATTGTGCTCGATGGTAATGCCAAAACCGATGCTGGAGTTTCTTTAAACGATATCTTACATACTGGTTGTAATCTTCAGGCTGATATATTCCGTATTCTTCTTAATGTTCGTATGTTTAGTGTAGCATTTTTTGCTAACATACGGCAGATGTACTTATGTATTGAAGTACATGCTGCATACCGCAGATATCAAAGAATTTTGTACCGGTTCTCTTCCGATGAACCGCTAGATACTTTCGAATATAATAGAGTCACGTTTGGTTTATGTTCTTCACCCTTTTTAGCGATGAGAACTTTGCGAATGTTGGCTAAGGATGAGGGTCCCAAATACCCACTTGCCGTGGATGTGTTGGAAAGGGATACGTACATGGATGATGTATGTTCTTCGGCATCTTCTGTATCTTTGGCGGCTGATATAGCCTATCAGCTCATCCATATGCTTAAGGCCGGGGGGTTTGAGTTGGCGAAGTGGGCTAGCAATTCTTCAGAATTTTTAGAACACATACCAGTGTCTCAACGTAAGTCTGAGTCAATTTCTTTTGACAGTGACAGTGGCTTAAAGATTTTAGGTCTACGTTGGCTTCCTGCTTTTGATAAATTTGTTTTCTCCACTTCACCTCCTCAACCAGTAGGCACAAAGCGTGCAATTTTATCGGCTACTGCCCGTCTTTTTGACGTCATAGGTTTGGTTGGTCCCGTAATTTTATATTCCAAATTATTAATCAAAGAGCTATGGCTTCTCAAATTGGGATGGGATGACATACCTCCCCCGCATATTTTAAGCTTATGGCATCACTTTATTATTGAGTTGCATCTAATTTCTGAATTAGACTTCCCGCGACATATGGGAATTGAACCTGGTTGTAAATTGTCGTTGATAGCATTTTCTGACGCCAGTGAGAAGGCGTATGGATGCGTCATTTATACTCATGTTACTATAGGTGATCGAGAACCAATCGTTCGTCTTATTTGCTCAAAATCACGCGTTGCTCCAATTAAAACTGTCACAATTGCTCGATTGGAACTGTGTGGTATCGTTCTTATGACGAAGTTATTGCGTATGGTGTGTGACACATTATCGCAACGATATCCTGTTGATAGTATTTATGCTTTTTCTGACTCTGAAGTCTCACTGTGTTGGGTGAAATCATCTCCGCACAGATTTAACACATTTGTTGCTAACAGAATAGCACAATTTCAATCTTATATTGACCCTGAAAATTTATATTATATTCCGGGTGTGCAAACCCCGCAGATGCTTTGTCGAGAGGCCTTTTGCCTTCCCAATTAAAGGACCATCATCTATGGTTCAATGGCCCTTCATGGTGCACTTTACCTATTAGCGAATGGCCTATTTCAACTTTCTCTCCAAGTTCGGTAGCACCACTAGAATCAAAAATTGTCACTTGTGTAACCGCTAGTGTAAAGGAAGATCCAATATTATTGTTGAGTGATAGGTGCTCTTCATGGAGTAAACTGCTCCATTGTGTGGTTTATGTTTTAAGATTTTTGAAACAACTGCCTCGCAACGATGTAATTACCGCTAATGATTTAAATACCGCTGAGATATATTTAATAAAACATATCCAGCATTTTTATTTTTCTAACGACATTAAGAATTTACAAACTGGGAAAGCTGTTTCATCCGCTTTGCGTAAGCTTAGTCCATTCATATCTTCCGATAACTTATTAAGAGTTGGAGGACGTTTAAGTTATTCTTCACTTAAGTTTTCTCATAAGCATCCTGCTCTCTTGCCGAGAAAGGGACATGTGATTGATCTTTTAGTTGATTATTATCACCGCACTTATTTACATGCTGGGCCTCAATTATTGCTCTCAATAATAAGGCAAAGGTTCTGGATTCTGTCGGCCAGACGCATTGTAAAACAACGCATACATAAATGCAATACTTGCTTTCGTATGAACCCAAGGCCAACTTTCCCTATAATGTCTGATTTACCTGAGTGCCGTTTAGAACAATGCAACGCATTTACTCATACAGGGGTAGATTATGCTGGCCCTTTGTTTATTACAATGGCTAGGAAGCGTGGGATTCGCAGTCAAAAGGCATATCTTTGTCTTTTTATATGTCTGGTGACGAAAGCTGTTCACATCGAATTAGCTTCTGATTTAAGCTCTGCCACATTTTTAGACGCGTTTAAACGCTTTTTGTCAAGACGTGGTCCATGTAAATTTTTATATAGCGACAACGGCAAAAACTTCATAGCTTCAAAATCGTATTTAAACGAGTTGCATGACTTCTTAAAGTCTGATAATTATTATAAAACTTTTCAAAATGAGCTTACTAAAAACCGCATTATTTGGCGTTTTAATCCTCCCACCGCCCCACATTTTGGAGGGATCTGGGAGGCAAATATAAAAAGTGCCAAGGCTTTACTTTTTCGAGTAATAGGTAAAGAAATCCTTACTTATGAGGAGATGCTTACGATTCTTAATCAGATAGAATGTGTTCTTAATAGCCGGCCACTTTATCTCCTAAGTTCTGATCCATCAGAACCCACAGCTCTTACTCCTTCACATTTTTTACATACCGCTCCTTTGGCATTCTTACCAGCAGCGGATGTAACCAATGAGAGAGCTAATTTACTGTCTAGGTTTTCTTTGATGGACTCGATTGTCCAGTCTTTTTGGAAGAGGTTTCGTTCTGAATATCTTCATAACTTACAAATGCGGGAAAAATGGAACACTCTTACCAACCCTGTAGCTGTAGGTACGATTGTCATAATTAATGTTGATAATGCGCCCCCTCTGCAATGGCCATTGGGGGTTATAACACGATTATTTCCTGGTAAAGATGGAATTGTTCGTGTTGCAGAAGTGCAAACTAATTGTGGTACCTACGAGCGACCTATAGTACGGTTGTGCCCGTTACCAACGCAGTAGCATTTTTACTAATAATTTTATTATATTTATTATTTAAGTTTAGTACTTTATGTTAGCGACACACAGGTTGTAAGCGGTGGTAACTAACCAGTTTTTTTGTTATTTATTTTAGTTGAAGACTGATATAGTCAATTTAATATAGATTTTAGTAGTCTATATTTTTTGAAGGGATTCCTTCAAGGCCGGGGGGATGTTGGATCTCGTTATTGAAAACTTATTATTTACCAAAATGCACTTGTAGCAGGCTGGATTTCCTTATCCTTCATCCTTTCCCTAGTGCGCCTTATAGAAAAAAGAAGAAAATTGACGTTCAAAGAAATGTGACGTGAATTTGTCACCGCCGGAAAAATATTTCTTATGGCGTGATCGCGATATTATTTAAAAATAATACATATAATAATTAATTCCGCCCTCGTTAAAAGCAAAAGAAGTGACAATAGCAGCAGATACAGTCATCTAATCTGTGGAGCAGCAGACGCCGCCATCATCGCATCGCAGCCGTTCAAGGTAGGGCGCACCATCCGTTCCTTGCAGCAGCTGCGATTTATTCCATTTGTGTTCCCTGCAGTTGCTAACTTCCTTGTCCTTGCAATCCAGTATGCTGCGAATGTAGTATAGTTTCTTTTGTCCGCGTTTTTAATATATAATTATATATTTATATTTACAGTCCACTAGAAAATTGCTTTAGGAAAATTTTTAAACTCCTTAACCCGCCATTAATAGACATTGCCATACCAAATAAACATAATCTGTCATCTACATACACAGAAAAAATCTCTAAATATACAGATCTAGCAATAGAAATAAAAACTCAATGGAAAGTCCACACAGTAAAAACAGTTCCTATAATACTATCTTAATACTATCTTCCACGGGAGTAGTACCACTAACATTACACACAAGCCTAAGGCCGCGCGCACTTTGGACACGAATTTGTATCTAACGTAAACGTATGATCGTGGCCGTACGTATTAAATGCGCACATTGAATACGTTTACGTACGTACGTACCACATTATGCAAATAAATTGAATATATTTTTTTCCGGTTATATCGTACTTTAAGTCCTCTTTGGAGTGCCATGAATACCCTGTATCTGATAATTCTCTTATAACTCGCAGACCGCGGCAGCCTCATCGCTGTCGTAGAAAAAATATATCTATCGGTGCATAAAATATATTTAAAAAGACGTAAATTCAGTGAATACCATCATATTATGAAATACATATATTGACCACATACTGTTTCACGTTCGTAAACCAAGTTAATCATTTTTTCTCCATCCATTTTTAATTTTTAACGTACGAACGTGTTTCAAATCCCAACAAGTTCGGATTGTTTTCGGACGTCTGAACTACACGTACGTATACGCACGACGAACTCGCACCCAGTCTGCGCGCTCCCATAGTACCTGGAATGTCGGGATCGTTCGTACGTGTTCGTACGTGTCCGCACGAGTAAAATTCGTACGAAAACGTGTCCAAAGTGCGCGCGGCCTAAATATTCTTGACATACATCCCTCCACATACACACTTATGCAAAAAGCAGTTATACTTAACACATGCAGACTTGTCCGTAAATTCCTATCATTGAATTAAGAATCTTAGACACTTGGCTACGGCCCGTGCCTTTGAGAACACCTCTCCTTTTACCTGGAGAGAGACAGAGAAATCTGAAAACAACATAATAATAATAATATCTTGGGACAATCCACACACGGTGCCATCCAGTGGTGCCATATTTTACGTACCCTAGCTAACGCAGGAAGATCACTTCGCATAATACATCGTTTTACTTACAGCCTTTTAGCCTCTGTGACGCAGCGTGAAACCAATCGCTTTGCAAACCAGAGGTCGCGGATTCGAATCCCACATGAAGAGAACTTACTTGACAGATTATTGCATACAATCTCGATGATGGTACCTTTTTTTCTCACGGGGCAAGCCTTCAATAGGTCCCCGGGACCTATGGAGGTCAACCGGGGTATGTGGGATTCTTACCCACTAAAACCCCTGCGGTTGTCACATCGGCACATGGTACCTGGGCTCCGGTGGAAGCCCTCGGGGAACCAGTCACGGTGCTCATGGACGGGGTTCGCAACCCCGCTGTCGCCGCGCCTACGCGGTGGAAGTCTAGGGCATAATAAAGATATATGATCTTTCCAGTAAGGTCGAACTACCTCATTTTAAACCACAGATATAGATTTACATAGATAACGCAAATGTATGTACTTCGCGTGTCCGAACCACGACGAAACGTCGGGGTTGGTCGCCGCTAACTTACAGTCCGCACGCGTCTGTTACAGTCATCTGAAAGTTGCAGCCGTCGGCCGCAAAAACTAAAAAAAAATCGGCGGCATCGGTGTCTGAATCGGTTTGGACTTCCCGTCACTTAATTCGGTTGTGACGTCACAGAAGGTATTAAAAACTATATCTGTGTTTTAAACCGACTCCTCACTGCCCATTATTGTTTGCGCGTAAAATCCAGGCGCCATTACCTCAATATTGTCGTAACAATTAGAAACAAGACACCTGACCTGACTGGCACGGTCTGGTGACTCCTTATTGTCTATATACTATTCACAATCCAGTGCTGTGGGCACGTGAGTAGGGTAACAGCGCGATTTCTTTTACCTGTTGTAAGTCCTTACCGATACGGCATGGCAATCAATCCTTCACAAGAAGATAAGATAGTGTACAAACTGAAAATGGTGGGATCACGACCCTAGGACGCCCATTGCGTACGGCGACGACTCCGAAGAGGACGGCGGCGGGGTTGGGACCCCCGTCCCCGTGAACACCGTGGTTCTGGTCTGGCGGCGGGCTCCAAGGCGACTGAGGGGATCCTGGTGCAGATCCCCCCGAAGAGCTCTAGTGTCCCCCTCGCATGTACCGATGCGACATCCGTTGGGGTTTTAGAGGGTAAGAATCCCAACCCCGGTTGATCCCCCACAGGTTTCGGGGACCCATTGAAAGTTTCCCCCGCGAAAACAAAAAATGTCAACGACAGTATGTTGACATTTTTTGTACCCTAACTGGAAGAGATCGCTTTAGCGATAAGACCGCCTTAAATTGTCACACTGTAATTTTCTTCTCCTTTAAGGCTGCCTGTCCACCGGAGCGGAGCGAGGCAGCGGAGCGGAGAAACGGAGAAATATTAACCAATAAGATTGCACTAAGATTTTGGAGCGGAGATTTTGTGCAATCTTATTGGTTAATATTTCTCCGCTCCGCTGCCTCGCTCCGCTCCGGTGGACAGGCAGCCTTAAACTGTATCTTCTCTTTTGGTGTGCAATATAGAATATTTGTATTGTATTGTAAAATGTTTGCGTCATGTATCTGCTAATAGAATCTGATTCGATAATGTTAATAAGCTGTAGAAATTACAAGGTTCAAGAAACTTTCTATTCTATTGTTGGTGACTATAAAATCGGGCCCGGTAACCACCGGAACGCACTTCGACCCAGTTCGATCCATTGTGCATGCCCTAGCCCTTACTCTGTTGCTGACGTGTCGAAGAGTTCCCTTAGGTACGCAACGATTGCGCCAGCTTGGAGCTGTACATAATCATCTGCAGCCTTAGCACGATTTGCCAAGACTTCGTAATCTTGACAGTTCGGTGTGGAGTATGACGTAGTTATCGACATAGAAACGTCATTTTCGGTATTAGCTAGGTCGATAACTACGTCATACTCCACACCGAACTGTCAAGATTACGAAGTCTTGGCAAATCGTGCTAAGCCTGCTGGTGTAAGGTAGGCTACTCCCAGATGACTCAACCTACGTCTCGCAAGAGCGTCGCAGCCGCACAATATGTGTTGCATTGACTCTTTTTCACCTTCGCGGAATCTGCAAGTATCAACAGTACTTAGCCTCATTCTGTGGAGGTGTTCATTGGTACCAAAATGTCCCGTGAGTGCACCTATTAGGTGCCTTATTTGTGATCTGCTTAGGTTTAATAATTTAACCCCACAGTCCACCCTTGTGCTAGAGAAAGTCTTGGAGTGGTTTAGGCCTGATGCTTCCCTCCATTCCTATAAGTGTTCATTTCTAGCATGCACATATAATGCTTGGTGATACGTTCCATACGGAATACCCACAATGGTTCAGGGCCTACCAAATATATTTTTGAGCCGGCTTCGCTAATCTGTCTGCCTTCTCACTACCTACCCTCGACGCCTTCGTGTCCAGGTACCAAGATAAGGCTGTCGTTGTTGTGTTTTCCCAGGTTGTTCAAACCTTTAACACCTTCTTTAACCAGTTTAGAGCCAACTCGGAAGGAGTTCAGAGCCTTCAGAGCTGCCTGACTGTCACTGAGAATGTAAATGGTTTTACCTTTGACATTTCTCCTCTGCATTTCATTAATGCTGGCAATTATGGCATAAGTTGCCGCTTGGAATACCGACGCATAATGCACCATGCTCTGACTGACACTGAAGTCCTTAGAATAAACCCCGGCCCCTGTACCTGACTCCATTTTAGAACCGTCACTGTACCATATGAGGTGAGTTCCACCAACTGGTTTGAGTCCCCGCGTCCACTCTTCCCATGATGGTATGTGTACTCAGTGCCTTTTATTAAACACTAGCTGACCCGCGCAGCTCCGCCCGTGCTTTTATTACGTTTTGCTCGTCTCTCTTTCCCTTCCACTTCGGTCCTCGTCACACTCCCCCTCTTCCTCTCCCCGTTGTCCCTTCTCTGAACCCTCTCCCTCTCTCTTCTCCCAACTTGCTCCACCTAACTCCCCCGATCCCTCACCCCATCACCCCCTCCTCAAATCCCCTCTCAGTCTCTCTCCTCTCTTGCTCTCCTCCTCTCTCATGTCCTCTCGTTCTATATATCCTCGTCAATCATGTTATCAGCGGCATAAAATATACTTTATGACCTATTCTCAGACCTACCCCATATGCAGACAAAATTTCAGACATATCGATCGGTTCACCCATCTATTTAATGACCTTGCCTAACGTTGCTTAACCTTAACCTACCGGGATAAAAAGTATCCTATGTCCGTTTCCTGGTTCTTAGCTACCTCCCCACCAATTTTCAGCCGAATCGGTTAGGCCATTCTTGAGTTATAGATTAAAGTTCTATAGTGATTGTATGTTCAATTTCACCGATAGATGGCGCTGTTCGTAATGCACGCTAACATCGTAAATTACTATCTAATCATATTCGATAATGAACGTTCTAAGTTTTTCCCATCTTTTATTGTTGCGACTGTAATACAATACCTATACACTACCTGGACTTGGGGAGTTTCATTAAAATTTCATGAACCCCCTTGAGCCCTGACCTTGAAGGGTTTTTTGGGAGCGCTATTCATTGTATGTTGTGTGAATTGTAGTTGTACATTTTATTGCGTTGGATCATTTCGAGTCATTTTAGTCATTTTTCTACCTACCTGTAGAAATGTAGCCTTGGTGGTGCAGCGGACCTAACCGCTGGCTTTTAAATGAAATGTAATGGTATTTTTCCCTTGCCTATTTCTTTCCAAATCTGGTTTGGACTCGCTCGGGATTTACAGATTTTAACTTTTCAAAGATATAGATAATGTCATATTGCTATCAGCAAAGTACTTAGAACAATACAGAAATCTAATGAAAATGTCCTGGGTGCACCGGACCGGCTTACCCCTTACAAAAAATGACCTTTCGCCACTGCCATATCTTATGCAAACTAAATGCCTGCTCAGTCCCTATTGTATATAGCGTAATAATACATATCTTAATGATTAACTGATCAGTCTATAATTACCCTATTCACATACAAAGGAAATTACGTGGTAATATGTGCAAGTAATGTTTCACTGCTTAGCCCCTATGAAACATAGCGTGATGTTTTATATACCAATTTATACCCTGACTTCTACACAACACATCAGTGAAAGTCCTATCAGAATCCATCCACGGGTTTTCAAATGATACCTGGACGAACAGAACGACAGACAGACAGACAGACAGACAATAATTAAAAAAAAAAATGTTTTGGCCTCTATGTCGATAGTATAGTAGTACATAGAAATTTTCCCCCTCCCGCTTCGGTTCCCGTCACACTCCCCCTCTTCCTCTCCCTGTTATCCCCTCTGTGAACCCTCTCCCCCTCTCTCTTCTACGAACTTGCTCCTTCTCACTCCCCCCTTACTCCACCTAACTCCCCCGATCCCTTACCCCATCACCCCCTCCTCGAATCCCCTCTCCCTCTTTCTCCTCTCTTGCACCCTCCTCTCGTTCTATATATCCTCGTCAATCATGGTATCAGCGGCATTAAATATATTTTATGACCTATTCTCAGACCTCCCCGATATGCACACAAAATTTCATACATATCGGTTCACCCATCTATTTAATGACCTTTCCTTATATTGCTTAACCTTAACCTAGTGGCATGAAATATACTTTACGGCCTATTCTCAGACTTACCCGATATACACACAAAATTTCATACAAATCGGTTCACCCATCTATTTAATGACCTTGCCTTATGTAGCTTAACCTTAACCTAGCGGTATGAAATATACTGTATGACCTATTCTCAGACCTACCCGATATGCACACTTTCATACAAATCGGTTCACCCATCTATTTAATGACCTTACCTAACGTTATGTTCTCTTTTACTTACGCGAATATTACACATTGAAATTAAACTACTTTTACGAAAAACTACTACTACTACTTTTTTTTTTTTTCAACTAAGAAGACCTGAGGGTACACCGGCATAATTGTGACATAAGGACGTTCAACATCTCAGTCCTCCCGTGACCATGGGTGCTGCAAAGCATTCGAAACGTCGGGATAGTAAAATCAATAAATAAACCGCGATAAAATCCGTAAAAGTAGTTTAATTTCAATCTTACCTAACGTTGCTTAACCTTAACCTATCGGGATAAAAAGTATCCTATGTCCGTTTCCTGGTCCTAAGCTACCTCCCCACCAATTTTCAGCCGAATCGGTTTGGCCGTTCTTGAGTTATAAATAGTGTAACTAACACGACTTTCTTTGATATAATATATAGATTAATGTACTATAGTGATTGTATGTTCAATTTCACCGATAGATGGCGCTGTTCATAATGTAAATCACGCTAACATCGTAAATTACTGTCTAATGATATTCGATAATGAAAGTTCTAAGCTTTTCGCATCTTTTATTGTTGCGACTTTACAGTCGGATAGGTATTGTATTACTACAATACCTATCTATACACTACCTGGACTTGGGGAGTGTCATTAAAAATTCATGAACAGAAATCTAATGAAAATGTCCTGGGTGTACTGGACCGGCTTACCCCTTACAAAAATTAACCCTTCGCCAGTGCTATACCTTATCCAAACTAAATGTCTGCTCAGTCCCTATTGTATATGGCGTAATAATACATATCTTAATGATTAACTGATCAGTCTATAATTACCCTATTCACATACAAAGGAAATTACGTGGCAATATGTGCAAGTAATGTTTCACTGCTTAGCCCCTATGAAACATAGCGTGATGTTTTATATACCAACTTATACCTTGACTTCTACACAACACATCAGTGAAAGTCCTATTAAAATCCATCCACGGGTTTTCAAATGATACCTGGACGAACAGAACGACAGACAGACAGACAATAATTCCAAAAAAAATTGTTTTGGCCTCTATGTCGATAGTATAGTATATATTTTGGAATAGAAATTTTGGAAAAATATTCAATGCACAGAAAAAGTGACTCTTTGAGTTTTATTATAGTATAGATAGATAGATGTGCACTGGATTTATTTTATCACAAGGCATGTCCATTAGATCATCCAGTTCTTCCACGGGATCCAATAAAGTGTGTTTGTACAGGGCTTGTTACGATTCCAAGCTCCTGCATTTTCAAGTCTGTATAGCGACTTCCTCGCCTCTGTTTGTATATAAGTGTGTAGTGGGGTTAGTCCCAGTATCCACTCAAGAGCCAGTGTAGGCGTTGTTTGAAAACACGTTCAAGAGACTTAATAACTAATATCTCGTGTGACGAGCGGCAGTGCAATACAGCTGTCTATAGGGAGGCGTCGCTTACCATCAGGCGAACACCCCACTCCTCGTGATACTAAAATGCATTAAAAATATATGTACTTCAATCATATGTATTCAATCATTGTGCTCTCTCTCGCTGCTGTGATGACACGGACCTAGATTTATTCCGACAAAGATTAACAAAACAGATCCGCCATCTTGTATCGACTGATCGATTCGAAATCACAAATAGTCCCGACGTCGGAAAGTAGGTACCTACGGGTGTTTTATTCTATTCAATTGCAGCCCCGATAGATTTTAGACCCAATGTCAACACCCAGGTAAGTAAAACTGACGTAGTCATGGACAATAAGAGTAGGCCCCTATAGTTATAATGCTTGACTGCATCCGATCTCATGGAAAGCGGCGACGCAGTAAAGCAAACTATGTTATTAAAAGCCTATTCACTCTAGCCTTGAAGACACCCACAGTACAATCCGGTGGAAAACCCGACGCAGGTAAACTGTTCCAGTCGTCAGTTGTCCTCATAATAAATGAAGAAGCAAATCGCTTAGCCTGGGTAGCCCAGGCTAAGCCTCTAAATTCTCAAGAAGCTCTCGGTAACTATTCTACCAAATAATTAACTGTTTATAATGGCTAGTCTGTACAATTATTCGCTCTAGGGCAAGTATGTCGCAGTAATGCACGCGATGGCGCGACACGCCTGCGTATGCGCACACGGTGCTAGAAAACTCACGATATGATGTAAAATCGCATTCAGGTTTTTTTTAAACCTATTTTTTAAAAAATTGTGATGAGGCTTGCCAGAGTGTGCCTGGTGGTAAGCAACGCACCCGCCCATGAAGTGTCGCATTGCACTACCAGTGGCTACTTACCTGAGACATTAGTTTAATATAAGTCTCCTAAGTCCAGTAATTTCACCAGCTACAGGGCCCTTCACACCGGAACACAGCTATGTGTAGGTACTACTAGTACTACTGAGTTCTATCCTTGGTTTCCTTATAAAGATCGTCACTCCACGTAGCCTGAGCCTGGCTCTTTTCTACTGATATCAATTATCAACTTCTTATATCCAGTTCCTGCCACATAGAGAAGACCGTCAGTCAACCTAGACTGATGGTGTCGTGCATTGAGTACGGCGGCGAATCCGAGGACGACGGCGGCGGGGTTGAGACCCCCGTCCCCGTGAGCACCGTGTCAGGTTCCCGGGGGGCTACAATGCGCCCCCCGGCTGCGGGCTCAAAGGCAAGGCACTGAGGGGCCCCTGGTGCAGATCCCACCGGAGAGCCCTGGGGTCCCCCCTCTCATGTGCCGATGCGACAGCCGCGAGGGTTTTAGTGGGTAAGAATCCCACATACCCCGGTCGAGCCCCACAGCTCCCGGGGACCTTTGGAAGATGTCCCCCGCGCCAAAAAAAAAAAGACTGATAGAATATCTTGTTTTCCTTTATGTGTATGACGCAACTGTGCTTTCACTACCTACTTCATTCATAATAGTTAGGTACCTACCTATTGTTTTTTCTAATAATATGAACATGACGACAATGCCAATTTCAAAAATACTACTCAATCGTAGGATACATAAATCTTGGCTCGTGCCGCTCTCTTGCAAGTCGGTTCGTGTTCATCAAACCATGCAGAAAACAAAAGCAACGGAAATATTACTCCAGTCAACGACAAGAAAGGCTACGGGACAGTTTTCCATCCTATACTAGCAACGTATTAAACCTCATTTTAAAATTCGGCTGTTGAACAATGTATCTTTGCTAATATAAATAAAAAAAAAAATATCTGTTAAAATTTCCCGCCACAATTTATGCAAATCAAATTACTTTTTAACACTTATTGTTGTTGTATTGATAAATATTCATGAAAATGTCCTATGTAATATTCATTTAAATATTTGTAAAGTTAATTCGTTTTACAAAAAGTATCTTGTGTTTATTTAGTGCATAATTAGATGGTTTATTAATGACTAAAAAATTACACTTGACAAAATGGTGGACGATAGTAAAGGCGCGATAGTGATCAGTCTCATATTTTTTGCTTTCTCCACGCGGTATGGCAGTGCTCAAGAATATTTCAGAATGGTGAGTTGGTCTGATAATTATGAAAACGCTTAATTGACGCTTAGTTGACATACTAATTACAGTATACGTTGGCACTATCATTTATTATAATTGCTTCACTCTCACGCAGATTTAAAAATCTAGCTGTTTCCTTTTTTAACTTTTCTTGTGTTTATCTTTTTTTGTCTTTTTTACAGATTAAGATTTTACAGATTACAGATTAAGTATACTTAAATAAAATAACAAAGATAAATTATTTAATTTATTCAAGCTAACAAACATCATCATTATCTAAAATGATATCTATTAAGTAGAAAATTGTAATTTACTATTTATTTAGAAATATTGTGTTTAAATTAAAATAGAACAACTATAAATAAGTATGTGGATACTTATTACAGTAGTCATCACTATAGGTAAGGCTTTAAGTAAGTAGGTATACTTAGTTACTTAAATAATATAAATAACTTAAGAACAAATTATTTCTCCAAAAAAAAAAATATTTTAAAATAATTATATTACTAGGTGGCAAGCAAATATGCTGCCCGCCTGATGGTAAGCAGTCACCGCAGCCTATAGACTCTAGCAACACCATATAAATTTTGTGTCCGGTAATTTCACCAGCTACAGTGCCCTTCACACCGGGACACAGCAATGCTTACACACTGCTGCTTGGCGGCAGAATATCTGACACTGCGGTGGTACCTACCTGAACGGTTCCTTGCATAAGGGATCCAGTGCTGGGTGAACTGGAACTACTGGGAATAACCCCAAAATGCGATTCTTCGATCTCTATATTCGAGGACCATTTCCACCCCTCCCCGACAACCGTATGCTACACTAGCTATCAGACACCGGTCTCGCCGGCGAGGCCGAAGGGTCGTACGTATGCGACCGCAACGACGTGCATCACCCCACTGAGTTTCTTGCCGGTTCTTCTCAGTGGGGGCGCGTTGTGAACCGGTGGTAAACTCAGCCCTCTCTTAAGCGACAGCCCAAGCCGAGGCCGTGCCTCCCTGAGGTGCCCTTGTGCTCGTCGCTACTTCTGCCGTAAAGGCTAGAGCGCTTCAAGCGCTCGCCTCCTATTGTCCGGTGAAGCTGCAATGGCCATCTGCGGCTAACAGCGTCTATCATTCCCAAAAAAAAAAAAAAAGAGAGGACCATTTCCCCCGTCTTTAATAATAGTAGTGTTACCATCCGCGGCTGCATCGCCATTTACCACGCTAGTTAACATTGCATTACACATTCGGTAACAAACAGACAATGTCTCATCAGCATAAATAAGAACATCACTATACCTACTATGCGTTTAACGCTCGAGAGCACATCAGATTTATCACCTTGCTAAATAGTCCTTACGGATAAGAATCAAACCTTATAAATCAAATCATCTTTATTTATTGTCCTCCTGGCCGATACAACCACAGGGGGCAATCTTTCGCAAGATCAGCCGTCTACGCGGGAGATATTATAATGCACAAGTGCTTGCGTAGACACAAGTGCACTCTCTCTTCCTTTACTCTCACAATCCGATGGGACGGAAAACCGACACGACCGGAGAGGTAAGGCGCAGGATCGACTTTTTAATGCATATTCGAATCGATCCTCTTACTTTACACACAATCAGATGATCGGCCTGCATTGTCCTAACCTGAAAGGACAACAAGAACAATTAGATTTAAAATCACAGATTAGTGTTTTAAACATACAGGAAATTAAAGAATTTACACTGTTAGGCCTCACATTAGATACAAATTTAAACTGGAAAAAACACATCGAGAACGTTAAATCAAAATTGTCTAAATTTATCGCATTAAGTATTTTAAAATCTCAAACAAATTATGAAATCGCGTTATCAGCGTATTATGCTTATGCATATTCTTGGTGGGGTTATGGGTTAATTCTTTGGGGTGAAAGTCCAAATTTTATGGATCTTTTTGTAATGCAAAAAAGATGCATACGGATTCTAGTAAATATTAAACCGCGAGAAAGCTGTAAACCGTATTTTATTGAAAAGGAAATATTATTTATTTATTATTTATTTATACTCTTTATTGTACACACATAAAAATAAAATTAAGAGGACTTGAAGAAATTTGTACAAAGGGCGGCCTTATCGCTATCCGCAATTTCTTCCAGGCAACCAGAAATATTGTGCCTTCCTTGCATTTATATTCTACAAATATGCCAGTTTGTAAGAAAATATCGGAGTGTTTTCAAATCAAACGATGAATTTTATGAAACTACAATAGACGTAACAAAAATACGCTTGTCCTACCATCAACCAATTTAAAAATGCTGGGAAAAAGTCCAAACTTCAGATTAATTTCAATTTATAATAAATTACCGGAGTATTTAAAAAGTGAAATAGACAATACCGTATTTTACCGGAAACTTAAATCATTATTAATAAAAAAATGCTACTACTCCGTAGAAGAATTCAAAACCGACAAAAACGTACACAAAAATTTAACTTAATGGCAAGTTAGTTATTTCTGTTCATGAGCTTCACTATTGCGATACAGGCGTAATTACATTTAATTTTATTTAATTTCATCTAATTTCTTTTAATTTCACCAAATTTCATTAAATCTAATTTAATTGTATTTAATTTAATTTAATTTAATTTAATCCAATTTAATTTAATAATAATAATGTCCGATTAATGTTAAATAACGTCAATAACTATATTTACTGTACTATTTATAAGAATATTGCTAATTGACAAATTATAATTGAATTAATGCTGACGAATGAAATATTTGGATATAGAATTAGTATTTATATAACAATGTAAAACAATGTAAAATTAAACGCACTGACTTGCAAACGCCCTAACAGGGTGCATGTACTGTACCTAAACTTAAATCCTACCTAATACCTATGGAGATTATGTACATGTATGCAAAATTATCAAATCAAAATAAACAAATAAACAACAGCAACAGAGCAGTAGTTGCTCCCCGCGGGATTCGAACCCGTGACCTCCGGTTTGCAAAGCAAGCAGTTTCCTACTACGTCACGGAGGCACAGAATATAACGGGTGTAAGGGACATCGTACCGAAAACCGATACCAGGGATCCAGAACACGATTCTGAACATCCTAGTGTTGAAATTTTTCATCGGCTTTTTCATGAATTTCCAAAAAAGATATTACTTTTTTTAAATAAAATTAGTATAACATCATTAATGGTATGATAATAAAGCCTAATTTTAATATAAAAACAAATAATTAATTATTTATTATTTTTATTTATTTATTTATTCTTTATTCACAAAAACAGTGCATAGTCAATTAATTAATAGGCAAGTAACTATTATTATTTTAGAAAATTAGCAATGTAATTTGAAAAATAAACATTATTCCGCATATATTCATTACATGCTCGAAAATTAATATGTTACTCATTTGTCATTCACCATATAAATGGTTACTGTAATGTTGTAACGGACATTATTTGACGTCTTATAAATTCTTTTTCGGTACGATGTCCCTTACACCCTGTATATTAGTAAACGGAGGCTACAAACAGGAGGCATATTTATTTACTGAGCATGTAAAAAATGTAAGAGAGAAGAAATCAACGCCGAGAGAAAAGGGACTTAAATAATTAAGAAGTTGAAAAGACACTCGGTTTGTCGTCGCTCCAAAGATCATTGTCGGTGGTATCCATAGGAAATTAAAGACCAGAGGAAATTGCATTGAAGATTGGACTTGTTCCTATTGTGGGGGGGAGGGACGAAAAGAGTATCCTCGAATGACGAAATAATTTATTTTTTTATGACATTCACACAACATTAAAAATGTCCAAATTGCATTTTTTGTGTGGAAACAATTTGTCATCTCGTCCACATTCGTTTACCGTGAAGGTTACCACTAGTGATGGGCACGTCCGGATAGATACCTATCCATGTATAACGGATACGGTTTTTTCCGTCGCCGTGAGTATTGACAATTTTGTGTTAGGCATTCTGACTGCTACTAAAAGAACCTTTAATTCCCACCCAGGACAAAAAAAAGTGTGAACGAATATTATGATGTACCTATTATCCAAAATGAGGTTAGGTAGTTTTCTCCCGCACATATTAGAGAATATAATAGTTTGTAACTATCAGTCTGTCAGAAAACTGATCAATACCCGTATACTTACCCATTTTAAAACTGTATTTTGCATGGTTTCGGCGGAATCAACTGCTATCGATAAAGTATCGGTAGTTCTTCAACATAATTTTTGTTTCACATACCACATGACAGATTTTATTAAACAATAGTGTATACTATACAGTATTGCTTTGTGTATCCGCTTGCATATTGTATCCATTGCACATTTTTTTTTGTCACTTTTTACTTTTCTCTTAGTGCAAGCCTTGAACTCTTCTCTTCACGAATTATTGTTATCTACTATTAAGCATCTGTTAACTGTGAGTGGGCCCTGGTGACTTGCAATACAGGTACTTTATGCACCTATCGCAGGTACCAGTCTCTTACAATACAATGTTATTTGTAGTTACTGATTTTTTCTAACTTATAATGTGTATTGTGATGAGAAATAAAAATGAATTATATTATTATGACTTAACATCACTTAACATCCCCAGATGGGACTCATTTCACACAGCGATTTCTCAGACGACCGGCAACCATATCGCAGAAAAAAATGCCACTCGAAAGTTGGATTTATTCCAATCCGAACAAGCACCGTTTCCCAACCCTATTCGTGTTTGGTTTCAAGACTGTATGTAGATGTTCTTGACTGTATTTAGGGCGATCATCATACCGTGAAGTTACAATTTAACTGACTATATTGTGTCCTCAGAATCAGGTCATATGTGTAATTATAAGAGCCAGACTTAAAGGTACTGATTTTAGACCCAGCCAGTGGTCTTTTGGCATAAAGATATGGATTATGGGTTAGTAAAAACAAACCGCCATAAAATGCGTAATAAACTTAGTTTCATTTCAATCTTTTAGCATAAGGTTTTTTGCATTTCTCACGGGGGAAACCTTCAGTTGGTCCCCGGGCCCGGGACCCTGTGTGGTGTCAACCGGGGTATAAAACCCCTGCCTACTCGACACTCGGGCCCACACTTTAAACGTCCAGTGATTCTAAAGGTTGTGGAGTTACCTTTACTTTACATCAAGAAAGTAGGTAGTTGCATTACCTTATGCTGAAATTGTCCTACACCTTCTCCTTACCGGATTCTGCTGTTTTTTTACTATTTGAACAAGAGACCGCCCAAATATGTTACTAACACAGTATATAGATGTGTCAGATTTTGACTCACAGCAGCAATGTGTAAGTAAATATGGCTTTTCCGGTGTGAAAGGCACTGTAGCTAAAAAACTAGAAGACTCGAGAGACCAGCAACAATGCAGTGCACGAGGCACGCATCCCGTTCTAATAATTATGGCTACTAGACTACTGGGGAAAACAAGAAGACGGGCAGTAGCGTCTTTCTATTGGATTACCTACCACCTACAACACTGCAAAGCCCTAGACGCCCGTCAAGCGTGGAGATTATGGCACTCCCTCCTTTCTAAGGGTGAGGCCTATGTTCAGCTATAGAAGTCTCCCGGCTGATAATTAGGATGACACCAATAAGTAGTTTCCCAATAGTTTACAAAGCAGTGAAAGTTTTCGTATTGAACAATAGCTAAGGAAAGTGAGTACACCAAGGTCAAATCGCGTCCTTTAATTTGTTAAGCTGTCTAATCTTGCGTGCCCGTTGATTTTATAGGTTCACGTTCTGAATATTATATATTTGATCTTATTTAAAGACCAAAAGACCGCAGGGTGTCTGGGTTATAATACCACCTAATACCTATCCCCCGTTAGGTCTCGTAAGAAGCGAACTAGGTAAAATAAGAAGACGGGCAGCACCGTCTTCCTATTGGATTACCTACCACCTATACTGTGGTCTCCAAGACGCCTGCCAAGCGTGGGGATTATGGCAAACCACTTCTCATAATAATATGTTAATTCGACTTTTTCGCAAATGGTTAGACACGACGCGTTAGAACCTGGTTTATACTGTGTGTCCCGGAAAGGGTATATCAAGCCAAAAGTTATGTATAGTATTAATAGTAAAGATTCCGAAAAAAATGACAAAAACAGCAAAAAAATGATTTTTGGATTACGGAAAGAAAATTATATAAATCGTCTTAAAACTGTTTCTAAGCAACCCTGTATCATCTTGTCTATTATAAGAAATTCATATATTTTCAGTTATATAAACAAAATATCGAGTCCACTGAACCAAGACTGTTGACTTTTTTCATAATTTCATTTAACGAATTTGCGTCATTACCGGCTTGATACCCTATTTCTGGGACAACCTGTATAGGTAGATATTTCAAAGACAGGAAATCCTTATAATTAAGTAAATTGTGGTTACGTTATTATTTTATGTGTATAGGTATGACCTTACAAGATATTGTCACGGTTATGCACGACAAAATGTGTTGCAATTTTATATCTATAAAACCTAGAGCATTCACGAGATGAAGGAAGGCATCTAGCGGTAAACCACTTGCTTTGCAAACCGGTGGTCAGGAGTTCAAATTCTGCGGAGAGCAACAGCAGTATAGTTGTTACAGGTTAGGAAAACGCAGGCCATACACCGGAAGTTAGACGATTTGACGGTCGTCGTGTCGGTCATAGTTCGTGTCGGTCTTCCGTCCCATCGGATTATGAGTGCTATACACGCTTGCTTTGCAAACTAAAGTCATGTGTTCGAGTCCCGTGGGGAGCAACAATTTCGTGTAGTTGTTCCTTACTGGCTTGAACAATGCAGGCCGATTACCTGATTGTCTGTAAAGTGTGATGATTTGATCCAGGCGTTGGATGGGCATACAAAAAGTCATTTCTGCGCCTGTCCTCTCCCCGGTCGTGTCGGTCTGCCCTCCCATCGGATTGTGAGAGTAAAGGAAGAGAGAGTGCACTTGCGTCTACGCAAGCACTTGTGCACTATAATATCTCGCAGACTGATCTTGTCACGGGGATTTTATCATAATTATTTCTTTCAGGGAGTCAACACGAACTCAGCGGAAGCGACACAGTTTCTTCGCGAATATGACAGGGAAGCATCAGGAATGTGTTATAGGTAATAGATAAAGAGATTTAAAGAGAGTTTGGGCATAGAAAAGTAGCCCCCTTATAATTTGGCGTGGACCTTCTGGAAAAGTAGACCTAACGGCGACTAGCAACGTAGCTGCTGATATTACCGGGCTCACGAGAAATGTATAAAATTATTTATTTAAGTACATAATAACTATATACTTACATAAAGTTTATCTACAAATATTGGCCTTTTAGTTTGTTGTACTTTCGTCGTATTTTTTTCTGACTTATTTGATCTTTTGAAGAGAGGATTGCCGGATCTTCTCAGTTGAGGCCACGTTGAGATCCGGTGGTAGCTTTTTTTTTAAAACACAAAACCTTTCAAAAGTGCTACGTTAAGCCTACTTGAAATAAACTATTTTTGACTTAAACTATGTAAAATTCCTCCAAGTTATCGCCTAAAAGACTGGCGCGTTACCTCTTTTACCTGTCCGGTAGTTGTGGTATAGTATACGGGTATGCGACCCCGGCTTCCCTAGCTATTACTGTCCCATTCCTTGCCCTCCTGGGCGGTAATATCCTACTTTTCCTATTTCCCACTCTAAATTGCCAATCTTCCTTTTCACAACACCTATCCTTCCCTTTCCCTACTTATTCGTGAGAACGCAATGGTCAATCATATAAATAATTTAATTAACCAAAATGGCGGCGATGTGGTTCGCCACCCATCACGTCCCGTTTCTCACGGAGGCGAAAAGCGGCCCTTGGGCTCTGCCTACCCCTACGGGAAAAATGCGTGATTTTATGTATGTATGTCTCCGTGGTTCGGAGGGCAGGTAACAAGTAGACATCAGTCGATAAGCCGTGTCAGAGGAGTAAGGGCAGTTCGAACAACTTGACAGTAGCCCCACTAAGCATACGATGAAAATACCGTGATGATAGCCCCTTAACATTAAAAATTCCAGAGTAACAATGTCCCAATGGAAGTTCGTCACAAACATAACTGATTACAACCGCCGCCGGATGCTGGAGGAACTAGCTCTCAGCTCTAAGTTCGAGAGGCTGTCCTGGAGGAAGGCGGCAGCGTACGACGCGTCCAGGGTGTCAGACCCTCAGGGTAGGAGGCAGCTGGTCAAGATTGTTCAAGCCAGCCGAGCTGCGTTGACTGACGATAAGTATAGCGAGGTGGGTTTTTACAGCACATTCTACCTTTTTTGCCTTTGTGGGCGAAACCTTCGCCCGGTAGCCAGAACCATTGGGGGTTAACTTAGTGGATGAGTGGTATTTGGGATTCTTACTTTGGCACATGAGAGAGGAAACCTGGGCTTTCCGGTGGGATCTACACCAGGTTCCTCGGTACCTTGCCTCTGAGCCCGCCGCCGGGGGCGCATTGTAGCTCCAGGGAATCAATCATGGTGCTCACGGGGACGGGGCTCGCAACCCCACCGCCGTCCTCCTCGGAGTCGTCGCCGTACTCAATGGACGTCCTAGGGCCCACCCCCCGAACCCTTGTTCAAGAGACCGTCCAGGTAGTTACCACATCAGTGTCAGATATTCTCCCGCCAAGCTGCAACACGTAAACATGGCCATGTTTCAGTGTGAAAGGCGCTGTAGCTAGTGAAATTACCAGACACAAGGGACTTAAAAACTAATGTCTCGAGAGGTGAGCGAGAGTGCAGCCATCAGGTGAACGTCCTACTTGTCTCTAGACAAGGGCTTAACCGCCAAACCACCTGATTGTAAGCAGCGGCACATTTATGGATGGTTAAGATAAGACCCTTAGAGTGTAGGCTCTATTCTGATAATAAACTACCAATCCATATTCTTCCAGCTCCAACAACTGATAGCGGAAATGAAGGAAATATACAACCTAGCAAAAATTTGTCCTTACGGCCAAAAACCGTATGACCGGCACATACCAAGGCAGTACAGCCCAGAGTATCCTGACCCCCATCCAGGGTTCCACCTGGCCAACCAACCCTACCAACACTACGAGCCCTACACGGAACCGGAAACACAGAACTACTGCGATATGCAATTGGACCCGGAGATATCCAGGATCTTAGCTCATTCTAGGATCGAGAGCGAGTTGCTGTATGTATGGAGGAGTTTCAGGGAGCAGACTGGACCTAAGTTGAAGAATAGGTTCATGAGATATGTCCAGCTCGCAAACCAAGCTTCCGTGGCTACTGGTAAGTTGAAAGACTTGGTTTACTGAGTCAGGCTGCTGGGTAATGCAGGTGGGTAATATCAGGGGTTTGGGGTCCATTCAGTACCCCGTGGGGTGTCCGGGTAAGAATAGCACCCACCCATCTACTCCCGTTGGATGTCCGTAAGAGGCGACTAATGGAAAACAAGAAGACGGCAGCAAAGCTGTTGATTACCCACCACCTATACTGCGATCCCCAAGACACCTGCCAAGCGTGGGGATAATGGCAACCCCTCCCTTCTAAGCGGGAGCCTTTGTTCAACGGTGGACGCCTTTCGGATGTTTTTGATGATTATAATGCAGAGTATGGTGGTGACTCCAAGAAGGACCAAGCCCCCGTGAGCACCGAGACAAGTTGGTGATTAGCTCGAAGGCGAGGCACTGAGGGGTACCTGGTGCAGATCCTACCGGAGTGCCCAGCACCTACTATATGTATATCCTCGAAAGCCGCAGAGTTTTTAGTGTGACAAGAATCTCACACTCCCCGGTTCACCCCCACAGAGTCCCCGGACCTCTAGAAAGTTTCCTCTATGAGATCAAACAAAAAGTTCACTCAGAAGGGTGAACTTAGTAGGGATGTAACGATACCGATTCCGATACCGGCCGATATAATCGGCAGGCCGATATATCGGCATTGCCGATTATAATACAACCGATATCGAGCAGTTCACAAAGCTTGAAATCAAGATAACATTTTCTCGGGTATCTAGAGTAATTGTGCTGTCACAATTGATTAAAAAAGTAAAAGAAAAGGTGAAATCTCATAAGAACTCCAAATAAACACATTATCTGCTAATAATTGAAATTTTGTTTTCATATCAAAGTAAACTTTAGTTATTGACTATTTAATAGTTTAATATGACTATGTGTAATAATTACTTTCCTAATTAGCTTTATTACTAATATGTAGTAATTACTTACCACTTTGATTAGGTACTTGATAATATGTCAGATCCATGAATGTATTCTTTGAATTTTCGTTGGGCATTTTTATCAACGTATTTTTCCCACACAAACAAATCAAGGCTTGAACTTAAATATAACATCTTTTATGCATAATTATATATACACGATGTATAACTCATCATTCATTACATTACCTACCTATTAAGCCATCGGTATAGGAATCGCCGATTATTTACTACATAAACTATTTAAAAAAAAAAAAAACCGACTTCAAAGTAAATTATCTAAAAAGCATAAAATAACGAAAATATATTGAAGTCGGTGCTAGCACATCATGTTAACTAACACTAGCACCAGCTGACACCGACTTCAATATATTTTCGTTATTTTATGCTTTTTAGATAATTTACTTTGAAGTCGGTTTTTATTTTTTTTTAAATAGTTTATTTAACACTTTTTAGTGACTTATTTTACCAAAAAATAGGTATCAGCACTATCACGCAACTCCAACGTCTACGTTACAATAACTTACTGAAAACATAAAAAGTTTATATCTCTTAAACTACTTGACCGATTTTGATGAAACTTGTACTCTACCCTAAGTTGAAAAATACTCTAACTATTGCAAAAAGAATTTTCAAAATCGGACTTGTAGTTTCTGAGAAATCCGTGGACAAACCTACATACATACATACATACCTACATACATACATACATACATACATACATACATACTCATAAAATTTGGTAAATTTATTTAGAAGCCCACATAGACTAACATATATTAATATTACGCATTTTTATCAATATTACATACATACGCGTCGAATAGAGAACCTTCTTTTTGAAGCCGGTTAAAAAATCGGTATCGGTATCGTATCGGCAAAATTATGTATCGTTACATCCCTAGAACTTAGTAATATAACACACATACTAGGTGGTAAGTCCGTCCATGTATTATGTACCAGATTTTCAGCCGTCAAGCAGCGGTTAGTAAACATTTCCGTGTAGCTGGTGAAACTACCAGGCTTAAAAGTCTTAATGACTAAAGTCTCGGGTGACGAGCGACAGTCTTTAAGCAAGTGTGTAGGTTACCATCACGTGAAAGTCTTGCTTGTCTGTCTGTGTGGTTTAATAGACTAAGGCTGAACGGTCTCCTGCACAGAAGCCTTTTTAAATGTCTGGGAGTAAATCTTCAAAACGTTAGTCTCCAGGTTATGTAGGCATTTTACCCACAAAAACCTTTGGTAGCCTTCCACGTTAAGGGGACTGGGCACTTCATTTGGATCTCGCTAGAGTCCTACCAGCGCTAGCCAACCACTGGGGTGGGAGGAGCCTGGGAAACTGAAGAGGCTGGAGCCCCGTTTCTCTACCACGCAGTAAAATGATTCTTTACCGAGCGGGTTCCCATTGTGACCCATGGTGGTGACCCTTTACTAGCTGGTAGGTTCCTTGTGCCGGAACCGTCCAGGTAGGTATCACCGCAGTATCAGATTTTCTGCCGCCAAGCAGCAGTGTGTAAGCATTGCTGTTCCGATGTGAAGGGCACTGTAGCTGGTGAAATTACCGGACACAAAGACTTAGAATCTAATTTCTTAAGGGTCGGCAACGCGCTAGTGATTCTTCTGGTGTTGCTAGCGTCTATAGGCTGCGGTGACTGCTTACCATCAGGGCCGCACGCTTGCTTGCCTCCTTGGTAGTATAAAAAAAATACCGGTCAAGTGCGAGTCGGACTCGCCCACCGAGGGTTCCATACCATCATTGGACGTATAAAGTTATTTTACTAGTCGTCTTACACCTCAGATATATATATCAGCAAAAAAAAACAAACCGCAAAACTAAGTTTGTTTGTCGAGGTTTTTTTAGGATTACTAAAAAACTGTACTACTTAGAAATATCATTTTATTTTTCCAGTAAAATATAGATAGATATCCATAATTATTTCAGATTTTTTTTGAACCCAGACAAACTTCGGAGATAAGCGGGGGCTGTTCCCCCGCTTATCTTTTATTGTCATTTTTGATTATCAGCCAAAAACTGGGTGACATAAACCAAAATAAAAATCTGTTTTGAGATATGCAAATGAAGCCCTTTCATATGATACCCCACTCAATATAGTAGTCTCACTTTGAAATTTTGATGACACATTTCGAACCCCATTATGAATATTATACAACTATTCCAAGTTTCAAATTTATAGCTGGTGGTTCCTGAAATATATAGGTGTGTCACAGACAGACAGACATAAGAAGTCAGACCATAAGGGTTCCTTTTTTACCTTTTAGGTATGGAACCCTAAAAAAGAAGGAATTCCATTCTCTATTCCAGGATACCGCGACGCTGGTGACCAGATGCGTGCTTCCTACGAGGACCCATCCTTCAGGGCCAGTGCCGAGGAGATATACAACCAAGTGGCTCCTTTGTACAAGCAACTGTTCGCCTACGTCAGGAGGCGGCTAGTCCAGAGATATGGGGAGACAAGCGTGCGGTCTGACGGTCCAATACCGGCGCATTTGCTGGGTAAGTGCTACGTAACAGCCACATTCAATTGTATATATGTACTAGCTGACCCACGCAGCTCCGCCTGCGCTATTTTTACGTTAACTAAACTTTGAATAACAGACATTCGCATCGAATACATAACCTCATTTTTTATAGTCGGTTAATAACTGGGACCCACTTTTTACTTGCTCTCCGAAGCACGGACCCGTTTAGTTCAAATGGCGTTAAGCGGTCACCCATCTATTTAATGACCTTACCTAACGCTGCTTAACCAGATCGATTACAAAACCTTGATAACAACTATCTATGAGTGTTCCCTTACTAATATTTATTATATTATAAAGAAAAATTGATAAAATCGGACCAAGCGCAAGCGTATAACCAAGTACCCGTTTTGACTTTAATCCCCTCTCCTAAAAGAACCGTGCTAGATTACGGGATAAAAAGTATCCTATGTCCTACCTCGTAGTAAGATCTCAAATCATGCCAAGTTTCATTTGAATCCATTCAGTAGTTTCGGCGTGATGCTCAGCCGTGATACAGACAGACAGACAGACAGACAGACAGACAGACAAAAATTTTAAAAATTACATTTTCGGCCTCAGTATCGGTTATAGAATGCCCTCCAAATATAATTTTCAAAATATCTTCAATGTACAGAATTGGACCTGTTACAGTTTTATTATAAGTATATAGATGTGACCCATGGGGTGTCCGGGTAAGAATAGCACCCCCCCATCTCCTCCCGTTGGGTATCCGTAAGAAGCGGGAAAACCAAGAAGAGCTGTAGCGTCTGTATATTGAATTACCTACCACCTATACTGCGATCCTCAAGACGCCTGTCAAGCGTTCCTCCCTTCTAAGGGGAAGGCTTTTGTTGAGCATTGGACGTTTATCGGCTGGCTAGCAATTTCCTGCGGCTTCGCCCGCTATTTTTTTCACAGAGTTTACCAACCCTTAACACACCCCCAAAGGTTGTTTTTGAAAATTCGCGAAACACGTATTGATTTATTTTATTTAGAAAATCTTTTCAGTAAATTTGAAGTCAATCGAACCATACAATAAAAAGTTTCATACAAAAGAAAACACTCCATTTAACCCCTTTAGGAGTCGAATTTTCCAAAATCCTTTCTTAGTGGATGCTTACGTCATAAGAAGAACCTGCTGTCCACATTTCAGCTTTCTAGGTCCAGCGGTTTGGCCTGTGCGTTGATGAATCAGTCAGTCAGTCAGTCAGGACAAGTAATTTTATATGTATAGATAGATGACGATGAAACCCATCAAGTTTGAGTTTAATTGATTAGATATAACGAACTGTATTCACTTTGACTTTGATGATTGTCAGGGTTTTTTCTGCAGGTAATATGTGGGCTCAAAACTGGAAGTCCATCATGGACTTGGTGATGCCTTTCCCCCAGTCCCCCAACGTGGATGTCACGGCTGAGATGTTAAGACAGGGATTTACACCACTCAGGTTAGTCTGTGGCTGGTATCACGTCAGTTTGGTAAGTGCACCTTTCTGCACAACCCACCCCCACCTTCACGCTGGATGTGATCTACCAAGCGTCTGGGGCTGGAGAGTTTCCTCTTTGATAGCGAAATGTACTACGACAGTGTAAGGTGTAATAATAATAGTCTGGGACAATCCACGCACGGTCATCTGATCCCAAACTAAGCGGAACTTGTACCATGGAAAACAGGTCAGTTACCTGACTGATGACTGAAAATAATCTTTAAAGTTTCGACAGTCGAAATAAATAGATTATAAAAAGTGACTTAATTATAATTAAAGTTAATTGGCGTTTGTAAGTGTGGCGTTTGTTTAGCCGGGAAAACCATGAGCAGATGTGCTAATATCAGGCGAAAGTATTCATTTTTTGTCTTAGTGTGAAAAAAGAAAACTACGTTATTTTGAGACTTAAAAACTAACACTCTGGGTGACCATAAGCAGGCGTTTCGCTTACCATCAGACGAATATCCTTGTCACGTCTCTAAATTGCATAAGGAACTGCTCGCTTTCAGAATGTTCCAAATGGCTGAAGAGTTCTACACATCAATGGGTCTGAAGCCAGTTCCCCCGGAGTTCTGGCGAGGGTCGATGCTGGTCCGTCCTCCGCAGCGTAGTGTACAATGTACGGCCAGTGCCTGGGACTTCTGTAACAGAATCGATTACAGGTGAACTAATACATCCTTTAAACCTGGTTCCCCTCTTTAATATCCTGGGAGTATCCACACATTACCCGATTTTTTGAGACTAATCCCACGATTCATACCCACCGCTATGACTCCTGTCAGACAGGATTTACAATGGGCTTTAGCCCAGCAGTGGACGTCCTTCGGCTTGCTGATGATGATGATAAGACAAAGAAGACCTTCTTCAAGTTCTTACAGCACAAAAAATGCTTTATTTATATCACTAAGGCAGCAAGGAAGCATGCGGCCCGCCTGATGGTAAGCAGTCACCGCAGCCTATAGACGCTAGCAACACCAGAAGAATCACTAGCGCGTTGCCGACCCTTAACACATTACATATTAAGTCTATTGTGTCCGGTAATTTCACCAGCTACAGTGCCCTTCACACCGAGACACTACTATATGGCAAAATCTTGTGGGGAAGGGCTATCATCAGCATTGAACGTGTTCCGACAGATGATGATTTGTATCTACCCAATCGCATTTGGCCCGTGTGGTAGATTAAGGCCTACGCCACTTCATCATTCATGATAAGTAAGATATAAGACCCTTTTTCAGCATCAGGACGTCATAGGTTGAGGAGTTATCTTGATTTTTTTTCAGAATCAAGCAATGCACCGAAGTGACGATGCAAGACTTGATCTCCACTCATCACGAGATGGCGCACATACAATACTACTTGCAGTACTCCGAACAACCGCAGCTGTTCAGAGATGGGGCCAACCCTGGTACTGAAACCTCCTGACATCTTAAATGTCCTACATAAAAATAAATAAATAATAGAACATGTGGCAACTGGACATTAACAGATGGCGCCACATGTGGTACAGCGATGCGATGAAGCGAGTAATACCACATACAACGCGATAGTTGGCGCCACCTGCAAATCCTGAATCTCGTAAGCGAAGTTTCCCAAAAGTTGAGAATATATACAATATCCCGACAACAACCGTATGGGCTTCGGCCCTGACCGAGCATCACACCTCGCTTGATCAGAGGATCCTCCCCTTACCGCCGCCGTCGCATCGCGAAAAATATTTATTTCCTTACAAATTGAACATAAAAAAAATTCAAACATAAACAAGGTATTTTAAAAGTAAACGGTCGTGGCAAAGGGCAGTGACTCAGCGTGTACTGCTAGCGATCGAGATCACTAGCAGTGCTGATTTCAGTCACTCCCATTTCAGTTCCCAGTTTCAAAGAAATAGAGAGTGGCCACCACCTACCTATCAGACAAATTTAAGGAAAATAAACAAAAAAGAGAGAAAGTAATCAAAAAAAATGAAAGAAAAGAAACCCAAACCAACCAAGACTGCAGCGCAATCTAATACTTGTTCGAATTCCATTTTATTCCATAGTATGGGCACAAAATATAGAGAGTAGTATGGGTGTGTGTGTGTGTGTTAGTACATGTGTATAGGTGTACTCGTGTTGCTCGTTAGAAGATATTTTTTGAGCGTCTATAGCGTTTGAGTGCTCGTGTACATAAGCCTGTTTCTTATTGCTGACTGCCTAACGAAAACCGAACAAAAGCCAACACCCAATCCAATCTGTCATTGTTGGAGTAATGTTGTTCGGTGGTCTTTGAGACTACAGTGACCACGTGACCTCACGACCAATAACTGACGTCGTCTGTGCAGGTGGCTATTTCTACCAGATGATCTCTTTTATAAATAGGGGGGTTCTTGTTAAGACCATTTTCATAGGACTCAAAAATATTCTAATATATTATTATTATTATTCTTTTTTATTTACTCACGGGCTTAGCCCGGTCTTTTAGAGGCTTGCGTGGGGACGGATCCAACACGTAGAGGCCTGTTTTAGAAGCAGTAAATGGTGTGTAAAACACCTCCCGGGGTCAACTGCCACAATGATGAAATTACAGCAGTTGACCTCGGTAGGTGGTAGAAGAAGAAGAAGAAGAAGAAGAAATGAAGAAGAATGAGCATTTGGTGGACTGGCGACTGGGTTATTGCAAAGGCCGGGGTCACTTGCCATAATTACATCCATAATTATTTTGTGACAAGTGGTGGCTTGCCACCTCAGAGAAAGTACCAAAGGAGTTAGTATCGCGTCGATTCCCCGAACAAATTTTTCGTGGCACTTTTGCGGGGTGCGGGAGGCGAAGTAAACACACACAGATACACCTTCACGCATACCCACACTATAGTAAACTCGCAACACATTCAAAAATACACGCACACAAATAAAGAAAGACCTGACCATATGACCAAAAATTTGGCAGAGGGGGTTAGCGCATCATGCTCTCTCCAGTGGTATCTCCTCTAAGCTTGCCACCCACTAGATGGGCTCCCCAAAAGATCGTCCGATGACGACAGAGTGCAACACCGGTGTGAGTGACTCAGGGGTGTCGAGAGGTGTGCTGCGCTTTCTCCGTGGTTACTCGCGGCGTTATGCCCTTTAACACTTCCACCCCTGGAGCATATAGCTCTAACAACTCCTCTCTGGACGGCCACTTAAGGCAAGCCAGAGCTGAGAGTCCTGCGGGCCCCCTTCGGTTTCCACTCGGCCGACGAAGACACGCCGAGGTGGGGGCCCTGACCGACTCTCTGGAGCACTCGGGTCCGTGGTGTCGTTACGCACCAACAGCTCGCCACTAGCTGCCCTGCGGGTTTATTATTATTATCTATATATATTTTTTTCATAATTTTAAGCAGAAGCATTCCAGGTATGTAAGACATTATTCAAATTCCTTGAGAAAGTTATGCAGAACCTCTACCATACAGATTGTATTCAAACAGTGTCCACCCTTGCTGCCACGAGTCACACAACAAGCTATAGAGGGAAAAATTCCAGAATTATATTTGTCAAAGAACTAAAGTCTATAGCTCTCAGAATCTGCAACTTATAATGGCTGCGGGCAGGCCACATCGCTCGAAGAACCGATAACCGTTGGGGAAGAAAGGTTCTCGAGTGGCGACCACGAACCGGTAGACTCCGCGTAGGCAGGCCTCTCACAGGTGGACTGACGACATTGTGCGGTAGGTAACCGGTGGATGTAAATAGCCAATTGGCATTCATTGTGGCTTTCAAGAGGGGGGGCTATGTTCAGCAGTGGGCGTCTACTGACTGGTGATGATGATGGATATTATTGTTTCAGCATTTCATGAAGCCGTTGCAAACGCAGCCACACTCTCCGTGTACAATCTACCACATCTTCAAAGAGTTGGCTTGTATCAGAACAAGTAAGTATTATCTGCAAGATACCCATCCATCCATCCATCGAGCGCATGCCTTGGGAACAAGGTGCGCTAGTTCGAACCCTGGCTCGCACCTCTGAATCGCCTTTGTGCGATTGTTACTAGCTTTCAGTGATGGAAAACATCGTGAGGAAACCTGCATGTCTGAGAAAGCCTAACTAGCTCTCGAATGACGTTGACGTGTGAATTCCGCCCTTCATCTTAAGGTGGGCCGTGCCCAACATTGGGACAAGGACTAAGGGTAAGAACATGACCAGCAATCTACTTGATTTTCTTTTTCATCTTCCAGAAGCCACGACCCTTACGAAGTCAGCATGAACTTCCTCATGACAATGGCTTTGGAGAAGGTGGCCTACCTGCCTTTCGCGTTCATGGTGGACCAGGTAAAAATAATAAAGAAATGTTCTTTATTATTATTAGATAGTACTAGCTGACCCACGCAGCTCCGCCTGCGTTATTTTTACGTTAACTAAACTTTTAATAACAGACATTCGCATCGAATACATAACCTCCTTTTTTATAGGCGGTTAAAAACTGGGACCCACTTTTTACTTGCTCTCCGAAGCACGGATCCGTTTAGTTCAAATGGCGTTAAACGGCCGCCCATCTATTTAATGACCTTACCTAACGTTGCTTAACCCGATCGATTACAAAACCTTGATAACAACTCTCTATGAGTGTTCCCTTACTAATATTTATTATATTATAAAGAAAAATTGATAAAATCGGACGTATAACCAGTACCCATTTTGACTTTAATCCCCTCTCCCAAAAGAACCGTGCTAGATTACGGGATAAAAAGTATCCTATGTCCTACCTCGTAGTAAGATCTCGAATCATGCCAAGTTTCATTTGAATCCATTCAGTAGTTTCGGCGTGATGCTCAGCCGTGATACAGACAGACAGACAGACAGACAAAAATTAAAAAAATTACATTTTCGGCCTCAGTATCGGTTATAGAATGCCCTCCAAATATAATTTTCTAAATATTATCTTCAATCTTAGATCATATAAACTTCAATGTACAGAATTGGACCTGTTACAGTTTTATTATAAGTATATATAAAACATAGTCGTTTCCGCTGTTTGTACGCTTAGATATTTTAAACTACGCAACGGATTTTAATGAAGCAATAGATAGAGTGATTCAAGAGGAAGGCTTATACTCGTATGTGGGTAGTTTGCGTATCTGCTTGCTGTGTTGCTGTGTGGGTCAGCTAGTCAGTAATAAGATAATTGTTATCATTCTTCAATAATAGCTATAATACTAACATTCTGTAGCCTCCGGGGGTTGCTTTAGAAACCGGAGGTCGCGGTTTCAAACTCTGCGGAGAGCTACAACTTTAGATGTTCCTCACTGGCTAGGAGAATGCACGCCGATCACCTTATTGTCTGTAATCTCTGTGGTCGTATCAGCTAGTAGAATATTATATTTGTAACTCCAAGTGTAGTAATTGAAACTTCAAGTTTGAACTTTAAGTTTCAATTACTACACATAAATGTTTTCTTTTAATTATAATTTTTGGTTTTTAGTGGCGCTGGTCTGTCTTCGAGGATGGAGTTCAGAACATGAATACCAGATGGTGGCAAATGAAACTTCGATATCAGGTAATATTTTAATAGTGTTATAAATTTTCTTTGATTCCATACATCGTCTAACCCATCGCTCCTTCTTTTCTTTGGTCCGTTCTTCGTTCCTTGCCTTCTAGACAACGTAATATTCTACAAGCGTTATTCTTATTCTATTGGTGGCTATAAAATCGGGCCCGGTAACCACCGGAACGCACTTCGACCCAGTTGGATCCATTGTGCATGCCCTGGCCCTTACTCTGTTGCTGACGTGTTGAAGAGTTCCCTCAGGTACGCAACGATCGCGCCAGCTTGGAGCTGTACATAATCATCTGATGTAGGATAGGCTACCCCCAGGTGACTCAACCTACGTCTCGCAAGAGCGTCGCAGCCACACAATATGTGTCGCATTGACTTTTTTCACCTTTACAATATCTGCAAGTATCAATAGTACTTAGCCTCATTCTACCTCATTGGTACCAAAATGTCCCGTGAGTGCACCTATTATTATTCTACAAGCGTTAACGAAAATAGATAGTATAATAGGAAAGTATGAGAATTACTTAAGACATAGAAAAATCACGTGACAAATTATATGGAATTGATACCGTTAGCGAATGAAGAAATATAACCGCTATGAAGCTATTGCATCTTGTCTAGGCACTCTTGTTTCTTTCTTTTTTCCTTCGTTTCCTCCTTTCTATCATCCAATCCTTCGCCTTTCTTTTCTATCTTACACTGCAATGTAAAATATTCTGCCGCTAAGCTATGTTTCTAACACATTGCTGTGTTCCGGTGTGAAGGGCACTGTAGCTGGTGATATTACCTGACAAAAGAGGCTTGATAACTAATGTCTCGTGTGACGAGCGGCAGTGCAATGCAGCTGTCTATAGGCACGCAAGGCGACCATCAGGCGAACGTCTTGCTTCTTTCGACACTTAGTTTCATAGAATTTATGTGTGAATACTCAAAACATAGTGAACATGTATAAAACCATAGTCTTTTTCTTCAGGGTGTGATTCCACCAATCCCAAGATCGGAGGCGGACTTCGACCCTGGATCCAAATACCACATAATCTCTGATCAGGTAATATCATCATCATCATTAGCCGGAAGACGATCCATCGGGACCTACACCACACTAGACCAACAGGCCCGTCGATGAAGGCCTTTCATCATCATCATCATCAAAAGCCAAAAGACGTCCACTGCTGAATAGTCCTTACGGAAACGGTCGCCTCTTACGGACACCCAACTGGAGGAGATGGGAGGGTGCTATTCTTACCCGGACACCCCACGGGGAGGTTTTAGTGGGTCAAAATCCCACATAATCCGGCCTCCGCTCCTAAGGAATGGGTACCTTTTGAAGGTGTCCTCCTTGACAGCAAAAAAGTAAGGTAGACCTGTGACATAAAAGTCGCGGATTACCTACCTATGGACGTAAATGGCAAATTGTCGTTCAATGTGTCTTTTAGTGGCGAGGCAAGCAAGCCGTTCGCGTGATGGTCGCACGCCCCGTCTGCCTATAGACAGCTGCATTGCACTGCCGCTCGTCACACGAGACATTAGTTATTAAGTCTCCTATGTCTGGTAATTTCACTCGCTACAGTTCCCTTCACACCGGAACACAGCCATGTTTACACACTGCTGCTTGGCGGTAGAATATCTGACTGACACTGCGGTGGTACCTGGATGGTCACTTATTATAAATTCGAAGGGAGGCGTGCGTTTGGCGTACGAAGAGTCCCCCTTCATCCAGTAGTGGACGTTTTTCGGCTGATCATGAATATGATATGTGAAGTGATATTGATATTGTTGTAGGAGTACATCAAATATTTTCTAGCGACGGTACTAGAGTTCCAGATTTTCGAGCAAATGTGTAAGGTGTCTGGACACCAAGGGAACTTGTATGAGTGCGATGTCTACAGGAGCAGAGATGCTGGGAGACTGCTCAGGTAATTCATTGTCCCGACTGTGTCGATGGGAGGGTTATATGTTTTGATTATAAGCATGTGTGTTTAGCAATAAATGTTTTTTTTGTTGTTACTACTTATAAGCTAGTGTTTAACTGCAGTCCCACCTGATATAAAGCGGCTACACTAGGTGGCAGGTCCCTTGTGCAAGGGCCCGTTTAGGTAGGTACCACAGCAGTGTTTGACATTCAACCGCCAAGCAGCAGTGAGTAAACATTGCTGTGTTCCGGCGTGCAGGGCACTGTAGCTGGTGAAATTACCGGACACAAAATGACCTAATAATGTCTTGTCTTGTCGGCAACGCGCTAGTGATTCTTCTGTTGTTGCTAGCGTCTATAGGCTGCGGTGACTGCTTACCATCAGGCAGCTCTGTTTTCTACCTTGGTGGTATAAGACTAAATATCTGTTCATGATATCCCGGATATAGATGCGTCGACCTAGAACAGATGTGTTTTATATTTAATTATTTTTTACAGTGAGATCATGCAACCCGGGTCTTCTAAACCAGCATCAGAAATCATCAGGTCTATGACTAAAGGCAAAACAAATAGGATATCGCCTGAAGCGCTTGTGAAGTAAGTATTACTTAGAAGTTCATCTGATGGTCGCGCGTCCCGCCTGCCTATAGACAGCTGCATTGCACTGCCGCTCGTCACACGAAACATTAGTTATCAAGTCTCTTATGTCCGGTAATATCACCAGCTACAGTGCCCTTCACATTGCACTGCCGCTCGTCACACGAGACATTAGTTATCAAGTCTCTTATGTCCGGTAATATCACCAGCTACAGTGCCCTTCACATTGCACTGCCGCTCGTCACACGAGACATTAGTTATCAAGTCTCTTATGTCCGGTAATATCACCAGCTACAGCGCCCTTCACATTGCACTGCCGCTCGTCACACGAGACATTAGTTATCAAGTCTCTTATGTCCGGTAATATCACCAGCTACAGTGCCCTTCACATTGCACTGCCGCTCGTCACACGAGACATTAGTTATCAAGTCTCTTATGTCCGGTAATATCACCAGCTACAGTGCCCTTCACATTGCACTGCCGCTCGTCACACGAGACATTAGTTATCAAGTCTCTTATGTCCGGTAATATCACCAGCTACAGTGCCCTTCACATTGCACTGCCGCTCGTCACACGAGACATTAGTTATCAAGTCTCTTATGTCCGGTAATATCACCAGCTACAGCGCCCTTCACATTGCACTGCCGCTCGTCACACGAGACATTAGTTATCAAGTCTCTTATGTCCGGTAATATCACCAGCTACAGTGCCCTTCACATTGCACTGCCGCTCGTCACACGAGACATTAGTTATCAAGTCTCTTATGTCCGGTAATATCACCAGCTACAGCGCCCTTCACATTGCACTGCCGCTCGTCACACGAGACATTAGTTATCAAGTCTCTTATGTCCGGTAATATCACCAGCTACAGCGCCCTTCACATTGCACTGCCGCTCGTCACACGAGACATTAGTTATCAAGTCTCTTATGTCCGGTAATATCACCAGCTACAGTGCCCTTCACATTGCACTGCCGCTCGTCACACGAGACATTAGTTATCAAGTCTCTTATGTCCGGTAATATCACCAGCTACAGTGCCCTTCACATTGCACTGCCGCTCGTCACACGAGACATTAGTTATCAAGTCTCTTATGTCCGGTAATATCACCAGCTACAGTGCCCTTCACATTGCACTGCCGCTCGTCACACGAGACATTAGTTATCAAGTCTCTTATGTCCGGTAATATCACCAGCTACAGTGCCCTTCACATTGCACTGCCGCTCGTCACACGAGACATTAGTTATCAAGTCTCTTATGTCCGGTAATATCACCAGCTACAGCGCCCTTCACATTGCACTGCCGCTCGTCACACGAGACATTAGTTATCAAGTCTCATGTGTCTGGTAATATCATCAGCTACAGTGCCCTTCACATTGCACTGCCGCTCGTCACACGAGACATTAGTTATCAAGTCTCATGTGTCTGGTAATATCATCAGCTACAGTGCCCTTCACATTGCACTACCGCTCGTCACACGAGACATTAGTTATCAAGTCTCATGTGTCTGGTAATATCATCAGCTACAGTGCCCTTCACATTGCACTGCCGCTCGTCACACGAGACATTAGTTATCAAGTCTCATGTGTCTGGTAATATCATCAGCTACAGTGCCCTTCATATTGCACTGCCGCTCGTCACACGAGACATTAGTTATCAAGTCTCTTGTGTCCGGTAATATCACCAGCTACAGTGCCCTTCACATTGAACTGCCGCTCGTCACACGAGACATTAGTTATCAAATCTCTTGTGTCCTGTAATATCACCAGCTACACTGCCCCTCACATTGCACTGCCGCTCGTCACACGAGACATTAAGGCATGTTAAGTGGCCTAGGATGGGAGCGCACTAACATGTTAATGATCTTCAAGAATCACAACCAAGCCAAGCCAAAATCTGTCAAGATACGGTAGGACATATCTTCGGTGTCACTCGACGTTTGGAGCTCACTGTATTCCTAGGACGGTGGCGGAGTTGCGACCCCCGTCCCCGTGAGCACCGTGTCTGGTTCCCGTGGGGATATATTGCGACCCCCGGCGGCGGGCTCAAAGGCAAGGCACTGAGGGACTCCTGATGCACCGGAGAGCCAAGTCCCCCTCTTATGTGCCGATGCGACAACCGCGGGGGTTTTAGTGGGTAAGATTCCCACATACCCCGGTTGACCCTCATAGGTCCCGGGGACCTATCGAAGGTTTCCGAACGAAAATAGAAGAAAAGGGAGGGCTCTCATCAGGGCTCAACTAGAAAGCAACGATAATCCAGGATCTTTCCTAGGTCTCTCCAGTTCCTTGCAGCCGGATTTTCTTTGTTTTTCCAGATATTTCAGACCTCTGGAATTGTGGCTTAGAGTGCAGAACAGAGAAGAAGCCATCATAGGATGGAGTTCCAATTACCATGATGTGGCCTTATTCGCCCCACAGAGGGCACAAGCTATCAGACTTCAATTATACCCTGGACTTCTGATGTTACTGACTTTAATTGTAATTAATTAATGAAAATAAAATGTTGATTGTAATTTTCTCGTTTTCATTCGTTTCGTTTTCCGGATTAGTTCTTCTTTGCCCGACTGCCCCACTGTATTTAAGTGTGTATGTTTCTTTGGCACGCCCTACAGCGTAAACGACTTGATGGATTTTGACTTATAATATGTCTCTAAATTGCTCTCAGTTGTGAGAGTGAAATAAGCTATATATTATCTATACTTATAATAAAACTGTAACAGGTCCAATTCTGTACATTGAAGATATTTTGAAAATTATATTTGGAGGGCATTCTATAACCGATACTGAGGCCGAAAATGTATTTTTCTTAATTTTTGTCTGTCTGTCTGTCTGTCTTTTTTTTTTTTTTTAACACTTATAAGCTAGTGCTTGACTGCAGTCCCACCCGATGGAAAGCGGCGACGCAATCGAGGATGGCAAAACACACTAGCTTATTAAAAGCCTATTCACTCTAGTCTTAAAGACACCCACATTATAATCGGGCGGGAAAACCGACGCAGGCAAACTGTTCCAGTCCTTAGCTGTCCTTATCACGGCTGAGCATCACGCCGAAACTACTGGATGGATTGAAACGAAACTTGGCATGATTTGAGATCTTACTACGAGGTAGGACATAGGATACTTTTTATCCCGTAATCTAGCACGGTTCTTTTGGGAGAGGGGATTAAAGTCAAAATGGGTACTTGGTTATACGCTTGCTCCGATTTTATCAATTTTTCTTTATAATATAATAAATATTAGTAAGGGAACACTCATAGAGAGTTGTTATCAAGGTTTTGTAATAGATCGGGTTAAGCAACGTTAGGTAAGGTCATTAAATAGATGGGTGACCGTTTAACGCCATTTGAACTAAACGGGTCCGTGCTTCGGAGAGCAAGTAAAAAGTGGGTCCCAGTTTTTACCCGACTATAAAAAAGGAGGTTATGTATTCGATGCGAATGTCTGTTATTAAAAGTTTAGTTAACGTAAAAATAGCGCAGGCGGAGCTGCGTGGGTCAGCTAGTTATTATATATATATATTATTTTACTACCAAGGTGGCAAGCAAGCATGCGGCCCGCCTGATGGTAAGCAGTCACCGCAGCCTATAGACGCTAGCAACACCAGAAGAATCACTAGCGCATTGCTGACCTTTAAAAACTTAGATATTAAGTCTCTCATGTCTGGTAATATCACCAGCTGCAGTGCCTTTAACACTGGAACACAGCAATCTTTACACACTGCTGCTTGGCGGCAGAATGTCTGACACTGCGGTGGTACCTACCTGGACGGTTCCTTGCATGAGCAACCTACCAGCAAGTGAAAGTATGAAGTAGTGAAGTCGAGTTCAAAAGTCGATTGGGTTGTGGACACGGGTTCTCGGCACAAATAAATGTAGACCCACCGAGCTTGCAGTCCATGGTTCTCGAGAACTACGAGTATAACACCTAGATATCTTCGGTTTATGGCAATTGGTTAATTTTATTAAGATATTGTCACATCTACATTTTTAAAAATTTTTGCTTAAGCTTATATTTTAGTGATGGTCCATAGTTGTGTTATGTAGTGGGTGTTTTGAAAATAAATATTAAACTGGCTGTTTGTCAGAATAAAATATAAGTTGTTAAAAGTTAACCTAATAATACACCAAAAGAACCACTAAAAAGAATAAAATAAAAATAAATTTTACTAAAAAAAATAACCGCCTTCAAAATGCAACTAAAAAGCCTGAAATAATTTATAAGAATTAGTGGTTTTTACATCTACATTGTTGAACTTGGACTACAACATATTATAAATACATATTACTATCGAAGTCGGTGCCTAACGTCAAGCAACTACTTACAAGGGCAGTAGGTACCTAACTGTTTTCCAGTTTGGCGCCGTCTTTGATAGTAATATGTATTTATAATTGTTGTAGTCCAAGTCCAACAATGTAGATGTAAAAACCACTAATTCTTATAAATTATTTCAGGCTTTTTAGTTGCATTTTGAGGGCGGTTATTTTTTTTTGTAAAAATTATTTTTATTAGACAAATAATCGGCGTAGTGGCGATCAACTACACAAAGTCGTTACACCCCGCGGGATTTGAACCTGCGCTCTCTGATTTGCTAAACAAGCTGTTTCCCGCTGCACAACGGAAACTACTACGCGCTTGGGCGTGTGCGACCGCTTGCCTTGGATGCAACGTGCGCAGGTTCGAACCCCTGATCGCACCTCTGATTTGCGAATCGTCTTTGTGCGTATGTATGACTGAGAAAGCTTAACTACCTTTCGAATGACGTGTGAAGTCTGCCAACCTGCACTTGGCCAGCGTGGTGGACTACAGCCTAAGCCCCTTCATCTTGAGGGGAGGCCTGTGCCCAATAGTGGGACAAAACATCGGCTGGTATTATTATTATTACTACATAATTTTAGACTACTAGAAGTGGGTGAAAGTTGCTTTGCAATATATTACGGTTATCGGTATATTGTCGGTACATATAGAATTATAGAGGAAGCTAATAATAAAAACGTGTCTCAAACTGATGCCAATTCTTCACCGCAAGCTCTTATATATTAATACTTTCAGACATTTTAATTCAACCCCTTTTGCAGTATCGAACAGTGAAAGTATACCTTCACTTGTGGTTAATTTTATTTGTGAAATGCTTGCGATAGATGAGTTAAATAGGACCAGCTATTGCATGCCCACAGACCTATACCTCGAGTAAGATAGTTTTTTTAGGGTTCCATACCTAAAAGGTAAAAAAGGAACCCTTATGGTGAGACTTCGTCTGTCTGCCTGTCACACAAATATATTTCAGGAACCACCAATGCTATCTATTTGAAATTTAGAGTAGTTTTAGATCTTACTTACCCAACCTCATCGCAAACGGAAAAAAGAATGTTTAATTTATTTATTTTTTAAGTGGGGCTTAAAAATTTTACATCACCGATCACTTGATCGTTCTTCATAATCACCATCATCATCACCAGCCGGAAGACGTCCACTGCTGAACATAGGCCTCCCCCTTGGAACGCCACAATGAACGACAATTGGCTATTTGCATCCACCAGTTACCTGCGCACAATGTCGTCTATCCACCTAGTGGGAGGGTTGCCTACGCTGCGTCTACCGGTTCGTGGTCGCCACTCGAGAACCTTTCTTCCCCAACGGTTATCGGTTCTTTGAACGATGTGGCCTGCCCATTGCCACTTCAACTTGTAGATTCTGAGAGCTATGATGATCTTAATTGCAGATAGTTAGTTAAATGAACAAAATGCAAGTGCATTTATTTAGGTATACCTATACTTTTTATTCTGATACTTTCTCTGATATCTCTAGACATATGTCGACACCGCCTCAGATATAATAAATGTTTTATAAAAATAGTGTTGTTTTTGTAGACGCGCGTTCTCTAATGATAATGTGTAAAGTCTAGACCAACGGAAAGTAACTTAATCAAGAGATTAGGTAGTTTTGTGAAGATTTGTATCTATTCATGAAAAAATACCGGTCAAGTGCGAGTCGGACTCGCGCACCGAGGGTTCCATACCATCTTTGGACATATTAAAGTAATTTTACTATTCATGTAACACCTCAGAAAGCAAAAAAAAACCGCAAAACTAAGTTTGTTTGTCGAGGTTTTTATAGAATTACTAAAACACTGTACTACTTGGAAAGATAATTTTATTTTTCCTATATAATATAGATAGACATGCATTACCCATAATTATTTCTGATTTTTCCCTCCACAAACTTCGGAGATAAGGGAACGGTAATTTTTTTGCCAATTTTGATTATTAGCCAAAAACTACGTCACGTAAGCCAAAATAAAAATATGTTTTGAGATGTGCAAATGAAGCCCTTTCATATGATACCCCACTCGATATAGTAGTCTCACTTTGAAATTTTGATGACCTATTTCGACCCCCATTATAAAAAAAGTAAAAGAAAAAATATTTTTTTTTATTTGCGATGAGGTTTGGGAAATTAAGATCTAAAACTATTCCAAGTTTCAAATCGATATCATCTGTGGTTCCTGAAATATATAGATGTGACAGACAGACAGACAGACAGACCATAAGGGTTCCTTTTTAACCTTTTAGGTATGGAACCCTAAAAACGTAACGTAAGGATTGGTATATTTGTGTTTGATATTTAAATTTACAGAGAGAGTACATTATTTATCTATCTATACTTACTGAGTTACTTACGAATGAACTAATTAATAATAGTTTAAGTAACCTCAATAACCCATATTCGCAGTAGGTAAATGATTTGAATTGAATTTGAGATTATGTAATAATAGGCCCCAAATATAGGAAAAGAGTTGCATAGCAGGTAAGTATAGTTTCCGTGGCCAGCAACGCAGTAGCAGTGGGAAACCATTTGCTTTGCAAACCGGAGGTTGCGGGTTCGAATACCGCGGGAAGCAACAACTTTCTGTAGTTGTTAGGACAATGCAGGCCGATCACCACATAATGTAAGATGTACCATGCGTCGGATGGGGATGTAAAAAGTCGGTCCTGCGCCTGACCTCTCCCCCAGGCGTGTCGGTCTTCCGTCTTATCGGATTGTGAGAGTAAAGGAAGAGAGAACAAGCACTTTTGTCCTATAAATATCTCCCGCGTTGATGGCTGATTAAACTCAAACTCAAAAATAGTTTATTTCAAATAGGCTTAACGCTAGCACTTTTGAAAGGTCATATTTTTTTTTAAAAAAAGCTACCACCGGATCACATCGCGGCCTCAACTGAGAAGATCCGGCAAGAAACTCAGCGAGCTTGTCATTTTATCACTTTTTTTTAAACAGTGTGTCATGTTACAATTAGATCAGAGCGACAGTGTGTCTTGCCGTTCAAAAGATCAAATAAGACAGAAAAAAATAATAAAATACGCCGAAAGTACAACAAACTAAAAAGCCAAAGGGATAGTAGTCGGACCAGTCCCCCGCGCGCAGCACCCGCGCACGAGTTGACTCGAGCAGCATCCATCACTCTCCTCAACCATATTGGAGGGAAGGGTGAGGGGGGGGGGTGATCTTGTGAAAGATAAGCCTTTGTGGTCGTATCGATCAGGAGGACATTATTATTATAAGAAGGTGTCAATGTTTGATTAGGAAATTATGTCTTATGTCTGTCGCCACCGGGCCAGGTAGTGTCAGTATTCTGATTGTTGTTCATTGGACAAAACCCCCCCCTCCCCCCAGAAAAACCTAAATTTCTAGGCGAAAACTGCGGTAACAAAATCACCACAAGCGCGGACCCAGGACAGACGAAATTGTGCGCGTCGCAGGTAACCGGTGGATGCAAATAGCCAATTGTCGTTCATTGTGGCGTTCGAAGGGGGAGGCCTATGTTCAGCAGTGGACGTCTTCCGGCTGATGATGGTAACTGCGGGACCTAGGATTTTGCTCTAGAATATATTCGATTATCATATTTATCATAGTGAACGGCCAAAACATTTTGAGAAACTATGAGTAGGTATATAAAACGGAAATGAGAAGCCACATTTAGCAATTTGCACACAGTACTCGGTAAAAGAATTAAATAAAGCTGTGCAAGAACTGTACCCAAACCGCATCTGTCTGTGGTAATATAAAGAAATTATATAAATTTTGAAATTACTGAAATAAAAATACATTTTTTTTTTCACTAGAAAGCCAAAAAGTAGTTCGCTAGTAAACGCGGTCCTAAGCATTGTCCATTATAATAGCTAAAATGAGATGTACGTTAATGATAATGAGCCATTTACACGCGACGACTTGGTAACGGGATGATTACGACACTAAATTGATTTCACGGATCTTTCACGCTGTTCTATAGAGAAAAGAAACATGTCTATTATACTCAAACTCAAAAATAGTTTATTTCGAATAGGCTTAACGCTAGCACTTTTGAAAGGTCATGTTATCACTTTTTTTTTAAACAGTGTGTCATGTTACAATTAGATCAGAGCGACAGTGTGTCTTGCCGTTCAAAAGATCAACAAAGACACAAAAAAAAAATAAGTATTAAGTAGTAAGTTTATAAGTAGATTATATCACACTTAAACAGAAACCGGTCCCGCTGGCAAGGCTGTAGAATCGAACACGTCATTCGACCTCAACTAGCATCACCCTACTGAGTTTCTTGCTGGATCATCTCAGTAGATGCGCGTTATGAACCGGTTATAGAGCCGAAGCCGTGCATCCCTGAGTTGCCCTTGAACTAGTCGTTCCTCCACCCTTCAGCCTAGAGCACTATAAGTGCTCGCCCTCTTGTTTGGTATAGTTGTCATGAACAGTGATTCTGCTAATCTTAGTGACGTTCTACATTAGATTTCCGTATTAAGGTAATTGGCCACACCGCCCGGGTCCGGGTGTTTGTATACAGTCAACTCAATCATGCAGATACTCGTTAAACAGATAGATCTTTTTAATTTTTACACACCTGCCTATGTTTTACAAATTAAGCTTCTGCATCTGTACATAAACTGGGGCCAGACTACGTCTAAGTTACAGTGAATATCGTACTGAAACAAAGCTCACGTTGTGAAAGACGCGTCGTATCGGAACCGTGTCGTCTCGTATAAAGACGCTTTATATTTGAAGATACAGTGAAATTTTGTGGTTTTATCTTTTTCATTGTTCCTTAATATGCATTAAAATTCAAAATGAAAATATTACGTCACAAAGTCGAATTTCACACACTGCTGATTGCTTGAGAAATTAACACAGGGTCCGGTGGCAGCTGCAAATAGGTAATGAGAACGAGTCTTAGATCATGAGAAAGCAATGGAAATCTCTTCAAACAACTAAAAAATCCCGATTGTGAAATTATTTTTAGGTGGTAGTTCCCTAAAGGAGGACGGTGGCGGGGTTGCGACCCCCGTCCCCGTGAGCACCGTGACTGGTTCCCGGGGGGCTACAATGCGCCCCCGGCGGCGGGCTCAAAGGCAAGGCACTGAGGGGCCCCTGGTGCAGATCCCACCGGAGAGCCCTGGGGTCCCCCCTCTTATGTGCCGATGCGACAGCCGCGGGGGTTTTAGTGGGTAAGAATCCCACATACCCCGGTCGAGCCCCACAGCTCCCGGGGATCTTTGGAAGATTTCCCCCGCGTCAAAAACAAAAAAAAGGTGGTAGTTCCCTGTCCCTATGTTATAGTTTGACGCTATGTCTGTCACTGGCAGCTTAACTCCAAAACGACTGGAAACATTTTGAATATTTTTTTGTTCAAAACCTTTTAAGACATGATCATTGTTGTCGTCGTCATCATTGAAATTCGGGAAACATTATTGGCCTGTTGGCAATCAGAGTTCTCTCTGCCTACCCAGCTAAAGACTTGTCGTGATGAAAAGTGATACTCCATAGTCTACTAATATGATAATAACATGTCTTTCACTTTTTGTATCGATAATACCCAATATTGTAGTACAGTTAGCCTCAGAAATATTATAAGTAAGTACTTACTTAACATTTTTTCGTTTTAAAATAAGACTGATACAATGTTTTTTTTAACTAGCATAGCAAACTGATCGCACACCGAACCGACACCATGTCACAAGTAGTCACAACGACACTCGAAGTTGACACAAGTCACAACGACGTTCATAGGTTACACATTGACAAATTCAAGTACAAAAAGTTTTATAATAATAAAACTTTAAACTTTGAACCAAATTTTTTTTATTAATTTTTATTTTTTAATTTTTTCTTTTTGCGAAATAATGCAACCACACTTGAAGGTGACACATCAACGGTCAAAGATGACGCAACGTCCCTCAAAAGTCCACAATGTCACTAGAAGGTGACACAGCAACACTCGATAGTGACAAAACGATACTCTCAGGTGGCATTGATAATATTATTCTCTAATACGGGCTGCATAGGCCCATAGATACGTAAATACCTTAAACTAACATACATATTGAATAAAATATAAAACTAATTACACAATTTTACACGTAGAGTATTCTAATTTATTTTATTATTGTTCTGTAATGTTAACCACCAGTTAAGCTAACTAAAGTTTATAATTGGGCATTCTCACTGTTTCAGAATAGCACCCACCTATCTCCTCCCGTTAGGTGTCGCAAGAGACGACTAAGAGAAAACAAGAAGACGGGCAGCAGCGTCTTTCTATTGGATTACCTACCACCTATACTCAGGCCCCGATCTAGGGGCAAACCGGGGTACCGGCCCCGGGCGGCAGTTTTAAGGGGCGCCAGAATCATAATATAATATCATCATCATCATCATCATCAGCCGGAACACGTCCACTGCTGAACAAAGGCCTCCCCCTTCGACCGCCACAATGAACGACAATTTGCCATTGGCATCCACCGGTTGCCTGCGACGCGAACAATGTCGTCGGTCCACCTAGTGGCAGGCCTGCCTACGCTGCGTCTTCCGGTTCGTGGTCGCCACTCGAGAACCTTTCTTCCCCAACGGTTATCGGTTCTTCGAGCGTTGTGTTCTGCCCACTGCCACTTCAACTTGCATATTTTTCGAGCTATGTCGGTGACCTTGGTTCTTCGGCAAATCTCCTCATTCCGGATTCTGTCGCGCAAAGAAACTCCGAGCATAGCTCTCTCCATAGCTCGTTGTGTGACTCTAAGCTTCTCCAAAAGGCCAGCTGTTAAGGACCACGTCTCAGTACCATATGTCATCACTGGCAACACACACTGGTTAATATAATATGATTAAAAATAAAAAACTTGCTTCACAAAGCGCCTAAGTAGCATACGGAAGCCTGGTTGGCTCACCTTCAACTTGTAAGAAAAAGGCACCACACAGACCCACACCACAAGTAGCAGTTTGTACACTGTGCCACAAATGAATATGTGATGCCGATTTAAGATTAGAGTTTTTTTTTAGTAGTTTTTCAAACGCCACTATCAAGTTTCTGTCACGGTTCGAAAAATCGTAGATCCGGGTCTGCCTATACTGCGATCCTCAAGACACCCTCCAAATGTGGGCCCTCCCTTCCAAGGGCCTTTGTTAAGCTGCTGTCTTTCGGCAGATGATATTTTTTTTTTACTCCCTATAAGCCTGTGCTTGACTGCAGTCCCACCTGATGGAAAGAGGCGACGCAATCTAGGATGGTAAAGCACACTGGCTTATTAAAAGTCTTTTTTTATTTTTTTTATTTTATTTATTTATTCTTTTTTTTTTGCTGTTGGCCGCAGATGGCCTTTACAGCTTCACCGGACAATAGGAGGCGAGCGCTTGAAGCGCTCTAGCCTTAACGGCAGAAGTAGCGACGAGCTCAAGGGCACCTCAGGGAGGCACGGGCTCGGCTTGGGCTGTCGCTTAAGAGAGGGCTGAGTTTACCACCGGTTCACAACGCGCCCCCACTGAGAAGAACCGGCAAGAAACTCAGTGGGGTGATGCACGTCATTGAGGTCGCATACATACGACCCTTCGGCCTCGCCGGCGAGACCGGTGTCTGATAGCTAGTGTAGCATACGGTTGTCGGGGAGGGTTCGGCGCATCCCGGGCCAATAGGACCGTCATGGGGTCAGGAGGGTCGAGTAGTACGTGCCGTGGTCTGCGGCGCGAGTCAGAAGGATTAGGGGCGTAATCGGCGGCGGCGCGGATTAAACTGTTTTATTAAAAGCGTATTCACTCTAGCTTTGAAGACACCCACATTATAATCGGGCGGAAAAACTGACGCAGGCAAACTGTTCCAGTCCTTAGCTGTCCTTATTATGAATGACGATGCAAATCGCTTAGTTCGGACTGAAGGCACGTTTACCACATAGGGGTGTGTGCGCGCCGTGCGTCTCGTTGTCCGACGATGGAAGGTGGATGGTGGAATCAAGTCATGTAATTCCTGCGCACAAAATTCAATTTGACAATCATAGTCACTGTTCCTATTAAAATGTTACGTTGACTGTACTTTTTTCGGTCATTGGTACTTTGTAACAAGTTTGTAACCTAATATTTCTTACTAAGTTACTCTTTCTTTTAGAAAACTGTCTTACTTTGAACGGGTCATATTACAGTGCTCCCGTTTGGTACAGTCTTTTACAATATTTTACTGTCGGTTAATAATAATAATAATACCAGCCCTTGTTTATGTCCCACTGCTGGGCACGGGCCTCCCCTCAAAATGAGGGGGCTTAGGCCATAGTCCACCACGCTAGCCAAGTGCGGGTTGGCGGACTTCACACGTCATTCGAGAGCTAGTTAGGCTTTCTCAGACATGCAGGTTTCCTCACGATGTTTTCCTTCACCGAAAGCTATATAACAATCGCACAAAGACGATTCGCACATGATTCATTGAAGAAATCAGAGGTGCGAGCCGAGGTTCGAACCTGCGCACCTTGTTTCCAAGGCAAGCGCTCGCCCACTGAGCTGTTACCGCATTTGTCGGTTAATGAATAATAATTATTGTAGTAATGTCACCTCTGTTATGCAGCGGTTGCCCGCTTTTTTGCAAACTGAAGGTCACGGGTTCAAATCCCGGGTGAAGCGAAAACGTTGTCTAGGTATTCCTAATCGGTAAGAACGATTTAGGCCGATCACCTGATGGTCTGAAAAGTAAGATGATACATGCGTCGGATGGGCATGTAAAAGTCGGTCCTGTGCCTAACCTCTTCCCAGTCGTGTCGGTCTTCCGTCCCATTGGATTGTGAGAGTAAAGGAAGAGAGAGTGCAGAGTAAATGTAAGCACTTGTGCACTATAACCTCTGTGTAGTTGGCTAATTTAAAAAAAAAATTGTGTTCATAAATATACTAGAATACAATTAAACATTTTGTTACCTACTTACTAAAAAGCAAAGCATGAACAATTATGTAATTTAAATTCGGATTAACTAATTGCTGAAAAGTATAATTTCGTGTAATGTTTACATAATGCTTGAAATTAATGACCATAGCCAACAGCCAGCCATATAAGTTTCTTAATTAGTGCTCATAGAGCATACCATTCCGGCTTTCGACGGAAACTCTTAAATAGGTACCAAAAAAAAAACTATGATCTCTGTGCAAAAAGAAAAAAAAAGGTCTAATTATTATTATACATTTCTATATAACATTAGCAAAACCGAAAACTCGTGTCTCAATGGAAATACTGTACATTCAAATGATATCTTATTTCGGTAAACTAATAGCAAAGGACCAGAAAAATAAGAACTTTAGTGCGGTAGTAAATTCTCGAATGTGGAGGTCTATATATTTTGGTTTTTACAACACATAAGTATAACTTTCGAGCTTTATGCACGCGACAGTCACATTTTAAAAACGCGAGCGATTGCGCGCTTCTAAATTCAAATTTCAAAAATGACTGCCGCGAAATTATTTTTGTTGTTAATTTTATTTTTGAATTTTAAAAAGTATTCGGCTAAGAAAGAAAATGACAGCTCTGTGGAAAACGTAGATACAAGTTTAGAGAATACGTTTAGTGAATTAATTAATTATGTCACCGGTTGGTTAGAGGAGTTTAATGATAGAAATTTAGGAAACAGTGAAATTGGCAAATTAATCCGTTATAATCAGTTAAAACCTAAATTCGGAGATTCTTCGAGAGGTGAGTTCCGCTTCCGTCCGACATGCTTTTTTTTCTTAATTTTTTGCATGGCGAAGGGTTCCAGGCCATAAATCCTTTTTGCATTTTTTTTTTATAAATGGCAGCTCATCATTTATATTTGTTCTCTAATCAGCCGTAACGCCTGATCAGTTAAACCAGCAAGACTTATACAGTAGAAACCTGTACAGATCATCGCATCCAAATAATTCCCCACCGGGTCTCTGTAGATGCGGAGACTGGGGTTATGTGGGATTCCTACCTCTTGAGTAACCTCCACGATGGCCTTCATCGAAGATTACCTCGCCAGAGTCTCCCCAACGCCGGATGCTCCCTAGAGAAAGTCCCGGGGGGAGCAGAAACAGCACACTCCTCCCGGTAAAGGAACCAACCCTTAAGTCATCATTATTAGCAGCCGAAAGACGTAGAAGGGCGGGTTTGCCATAGTCCCCACGCTTGGCAGGCGTCTTGGGGATCGCAGTATAGGTGGTAGGTAATCCAAAAGATAGACGCTGCTGCCCGTCTTCTTGTTTTCCCTTAGTCACCTCTTACGACACCTAACGGGAAGAGATAGGTGGGTCCTATTCTGAAACAGTGAGCGTGTCCACTTACTGCTTTATCGATCCCTTACTAAGTTACCATCGACAGCTATAATGACATATTTCCGTTTATAATATACATATTAGCAGCTTACTGTTGGTTGCTCAGATGACAGTCTGTCAGGGTTTTAGTTATCGCTGCATTTCGGAGGTTTATCGCGGGATATCGATGACTTGATCGATGATTTTAACTTATAGTTATGGATCGATAGGATATTGAGACCGGCAGTTAGTATACACTTTAGTAAGTAACTGGTGGTTAACATAACAGAAAAAACATAAAAATATTTTTTTTTTAAATTGAACCGACTTCAATAACACTAAAAAGTATAAAATAATTTAAATATTATAGAAGTTGGTGTTGGCGTACCTGCTGTGTATATTTGGCACCAACTTCAATAATATTGAAATTATTTTATACTTTTTAGTGTTATTGAAGTCGGTTCAATTTTTTTTTTAAATATTTTATTTTATACTTTTTAGTGATATTTTCATACATAAAGATTGAACCATCGAAGACGGTAAAATGATCTAGGTAGGTTATGACATCATTATGATTTCACATTATCGTCTACATACTTTTACATATTTATTTATTTACTAGCTGACCCACGCAGCTCCGCCTGCGCTATTTTTACGTTAAACAAAACTTTTAATAACAGACATTCGCATCGAATACATGACCATTTTTTATAGTCGGTTAAAAACGGGGACCCACTTTTTACTTGCTCTCCGAAGCACAGACCCGTTTAGTTCAAATGGTGTTAAACGGTCACCCATCTATTTAATGACCTTACCAAACGTTGCTTAACCCGATCGATTACAAAACCTTGATAATAACTCTCTATGAGTGTTCCCTTACTAATATTTATTATATTATAAAGAAAAATTTATAAAATCGGACCAAGCGTATAACCAAGTACTTACCCATTTTGACTTTAATCCGTGCTAGATTACGGCATAAAAAGTATCCTATGTCCTACCTCGTAGTAAGATCTCAAATCATGCCAAGTTTCATTTGAATCCAATCAGTAGTTTCGGCGTGATGCTTAGCCGTGATACAGACAGACAGACAGACAAAAATTAAAAAAATTACATTTTCCGCCTCAGTATCGGTTATGGAATGCCCTCCAAATATAATTTTCAAAATATCTTCAATGTACAGAATTGGACCTGTTACAGTTTTAATATAAGTATAGATTTACTCTTAAGTACAAACACAAAATACTGAACACATAAAAAGGAAACAGAAACATTGTACATATAGGCGGCCTTATCGCTAATAAGCGATTTCTTCCAGGCAACCCAATAACATAATACATAATTCATGTTTCTTCAGAAACTCAGAAACAATTAATCCGATCGTAATGAAATTTGCATGGAATCATCATAGTAGTTTACTCTCTCGAATAAAAAAAGAATCATCGAAATCGGTTCATATTTGTCAGAGAAATGTAAAGGAGAACATCAGTTTTATGGTTTTTACCTGATAAATTCCTCCATATCATTCATGGTCCTCCAGGAAGTTCTTATCTGGTTGTGATAAAATTCATACAGGTTCATAACAGTGGTTTCTTCTTTCGAGTAAAAAAAGAATCATTGAAATTGGTAAATATTTGCCAGAGTTATGACCATTTTTGTCCTTAAAAAGCGACATAAAGTCATCTATATAGGCTTTCTTGCAGCTTTCCACATTCTTTTTTTTGCAGGAACTAAGTACTTATTACTAAGCAATATTTTTTTTATGGGACCCAATTAACGGATTAAAGAATGGATGGAAGAAAGATTTTTTCAAAGCGGTTCATAATTGCCAGAGTTATGCGCGAACATACATAGAAAAAAAATATATATATACAGACGAATTGAGAACCTCCTCCTTTTTTGAAGTCGGTTAAAAAGAAATTAGAATACTCTACGTGTAAAACAAGTAATAAGTTTTAAAAACTAAAACCCGACTACGGATAAAATCGCAGTCTAATAATGTGATATTATATAGCCTATAACCAGCGGACAATCGCGACGCTTCTAACGACACCCTATTTGTCAAATTATGTTAAGTAGATTAGAAGATATGCGGGAACATATGAACATACATACATACATTCTTGTTAAAATCATAACCCTCCCTCCGTTCCGTAGTCGGGTAATTACGGACACCCAATGGCAGGAGATGGGAGGGTGCTTCTTTTTTCCGCGGGGGAAACCATCATCAGGTCCCCTGGAGCTGTGGGGATCGACCGGGGTATGTGGGATTCTTACCCACTATAACCCCCGCGGCGGTTGCATCGGCACATGAGAGAGGACACCCAGGCTCTCCGGTGGGATCTGCACCAGGAGCCCCTCAGTGCCTAGCCTTTGAGCCCACCGCTGGGAGGCGCGTTCTAGCCACCCGGGAACTTGTCACAGTGCTCATGGGAACGAGGGTCGCAACCCCGCCGTGGCCTTCTCGGAATCGCCACCTTACTCGAGAGACGTCTAGGGCCCACACCGCAAGTATCCAGCGACTCCGAAAAGGGCCCAACCACCCTAGCATCCTTTATTGTGGAGTAGAAGAAATCCTACCTATCCTACTTTCAGAAGGCAAGAATATGAAGAAGATGTCTATGGCAATGCTCCCGCTGGTTTTCCACGTTGGTGCCACTTCCACCTGGATGCTTCTGACAAGCCTGATGGCCGCCAAGTCAGTTGCTATCGGCATGGCTCTGCTCATTTTCAAAATCGCTGTCAGCTCCGCCAAGGTACCTTTTTTTTTTTTGACGTGTGGGAAATCTTCGAAAGATCCCCGGGAGCTGTGGGGCTCGACCGGGGTATGTGGGATTCTTACCCACTAAAACCCCCGCGACTGTCGCATCGGCACATGAGAGGGGAGACCCCAGGGCTCTCCGGTGGGATCTGCACCAGGGGCCCCTAAGTGCCTTGCCTTTGAGCCCGCCGCCGGGGGGCGCATTGTAGCCCCCCGGGAACCTGTCACGGTGCTCACGGGGACGGGGGTCGCAACACCCGCCGCCGTCCTCCTCGGAGTCGCCGCCGTACTCAATGGACGCTCAAGGGGCCCACACCCCGAGCGTCTAGCGACTCCGAAGCCGCCAAGGTACCTACGCTTATATCATATCCTTAGAAGAGAATACAGGATACATTTTGGAGTGTCGGCTAGTTTTTTTTTTTTATACAACCAAGGTGGCAAGCAAGCGTGCGGCCCGCCTGATGGTAAGCAGTCACCGCAGCCTATAGACGCTAGCAATACTAGAAGAATCACTAGCGCGTTGCCGACCCTTAAGACATTAGATATTAAGTCTTTGTGTCCAGTAATTTCACCAGCTACAGTGCCCTTCACACCGGAACACAGCAATGCTTTCAGACAGCTGCTTGGCGGCAGAATATCTGACACTGGACCTGGACGGTTCCTTGCGCAAGGAACCTACCACCAGGCGCGGTCGCAGCCAATGATTTTGGGGGGGGGGTCATATTTGACGGTCCCGTTGGTCTTGTGCCTAGACACCCTAGCCGCTACCCAATTTTGCCATGTACGAGTATGGATTTGGGGGGGGGTCATGACCCCTACGACCCCCCCTCTCGGACCGCCACTGCCTACCACCTAGTAAAATAACTGTTGGTCTAGTGGTTAGACACCCTGGCCGCTACCCAATAGGTAGTGGGTTCTATTCCCATCAAATGTCTGGGAGTTTTATCTATTTAAGTATGTATTTACAAAAAAGTATATAAGTATTGTATCAGTTGTCTGGTTTGGAATCAGATGACCGTGTGTGAATTGTCAATGATATTATATACAAAATATCATTGGTCGCTTGCTTGATTGATCAGTTATAATAAAACTGTAACAGGTCCAATTCTGTACATTGAAGATATTTTGAAAATTATGTTTGGAGGGCATTCTATAACCGATACTAAAGCCAAAAATAATTTTATTTTTATTTTTGTCTGTCTGTCTGTCTGTCTGTATCTCGGCTGAGCATCACGCCGAAACTACTGGATGGATTGTAACGAAACTTGGCATGATTTGAGTTAATACTCCGAGGTAGGACATAGGATACTTTTTATCCCGACATTTGGCACGGTTCCCTTAGGAGAGGGGACTAAAGTCAAAATGTGTACTTGGTTATACGCTTGCTCCTATTTTAACAATTTTTCATTATAATTATAATACATATTTGTAAGGGAACACTCATAGACAACAAGTTGTTAACAATGTTTGGAAATCAATCAGGTTAAGCAACATTAGGTAAGGTCATTAAAATAGATGGGTGACCATTTAACGCTATTTGAACTAAACTTCTCCGTGCTTCGGAGGGCAAGTACAAAGTGGGCCCAAGTTTTTAACCGACTTTAAAAAAGGAGGTTTTGTATTCTATGCGAATGTATTATTGAAAGTTTAGTTAACGTAAACACAGCGCGGGCGGAGCTGCGTGGGTCAGCTAGTTATTATTATAACTGTTACGTGGTAAACGAGCCTATTTATGTAACTTAGTACAAGTACTATAGAATGCTTAATTCAAGTAAGAACAAGTAGGCACAAATAAGAACATCAAAATACATAAATATCAGGAACACGACAATAGGTAGCTACTATACCGTCAACTGTATTTATCGACATTTGCGCTTGTGACATCTAACTCATCACTACTTGTCACTTACATAACAATATAACTCCTTTTATATACTTAACTTTTAATAGTTCAATTCATCTGCCTCTTGGAGGAAAACCTGCCTACGATTTGTTTAAGGAGACCATAGACAAACGCGTACTCTATTCTTAATATATAAACTTTATGGTATGTAAAACACCCAGACACTTGGTAGGAATCGAACCCACGATCTACTGGGTAGCGGCCAGGGTGTCTAACCACTAAATCAACAAGCCCGTGAAAACGATTTCCTTCATTTATAATACGATCTTGTGAAAGTTTGGCTTAAATTGTTACCATAATCACTACAATACACAGTCGTTACGTCAGTTCCCTGGCCTATGTTGTTACCAAAAACCCATAATCATAACTATAGTAGTCGTTAGCTTCCTTCCGAGCAGATATATATTTAACTTAACGCGATCTCAAATACGTAATGATAGGATCAGCTTCACGCAACCATGCCGTTGATTTGAGAGAACATAATACTATCAAAACACCAATTCCCGCTTGTATTAGTATAACAGACCCTGTTTTTTTTCCACTGTTGGGCACTGGCCTCTCCTCAAGAGGGAGGGGCTTAGGTCATAGTCCACCACGCTGGCCAAGCACGGGTTGGCGGACTTCACACGTTATTCGAAAGCTAGTTAGGCTTTCACAGACATGCAGGTTTCCTTACGATGTTTTCCTTCACCGAAACGTAGTAACAATGATGCACATGATTATTTAAAGAAATCATAGGTGCGAGCATGGTGCGAGCCGAGGTTAGAACCTGCGCACCTTGTTTCTAAGGCAAGCGCTCGCCCACTGAGCTGTTACCGCTTTTCTTTAATTAATCATGTGCGAATAGTCTTTGTGCGATTGTTACTAGCTTTCGGTGAAGGAAAACATCGTGAACCTGCATGTCTGAGAAAGCCTAACTATCTTTCGAACGACGTGTGAAGTTCGCCAACTCGCACTTGGCCAGCGTGGTGGACTACGGCCTAAAGCCCCCTCATCTTAAGGGGAGCCCCGTACCCAATAGTGGGACATAAACAAGGGCTGGTATTATTAGGTAATTAACATAAAACAGTCAAAAGAATCTTACGGGTAAAAAGAAAAAAAAAATGTACCTACTTATACTTATTGAACAATAAATGAACGATATTTGTAGTGTGTGTGTGTGTGTGTGTGTGTTGTCCGTGTGTGTGTGCGTGAGTGTGTGCTCATGTTGGTATATGTGTATAACTCATCACCAGCCAGAAGACGTCCACTGCTGAACATAGGCCTCCCCCTTCGAACGCCACAATGACCGACAATTGGCTATTTGCATCCACCGGTTACCTGCGACGCGCACAATGTCGTCTGTCCACCTAGTGGGAGGCCTACCTACGCTGCGTCTTCCGGTTCGTGGTCGCCACTCGAGAACCTTTCTTCCCCAGCGGTTATCGGTTCGTCGAGCGATGTGGCCTGCCCATTGCCACTTCAACTTGCAGATTTTAAGAGCTATGTCGCGGTGACCTTGGTTCTTCGGCGAATCTCCTCATTTCGGATTCTGTCGCGCAAAGAAACTCCGAGCATAGCTCTCTCCATAGCTCGTTGTGTGACTCTGAGCTTATCCAAAAGGCCAACAGTTAGGGACCACGTCTCAGTACCATATGTCATCACTGGCAACACACACTGGTTAAAAACCTTCGTCTTTAGGCACTGCGGTATTTTGGACGAGAAGATTTCGCGTAGTTTCCCGAACGCTGCCCATCCGAGTTGGATTCTTCGGGCGACCTCTTTGTCGAAGTTGGACCGACCTACCTGTGTATAACTGCAAGCGTGAAACTTTTCACATTCCCATCCGACGCATGGATCATCTTACTGTCCGGACAATCAGCTGATCTGCCTGCATTGTCCTAACCAATAAGGAACAACTACGTAAAGTTCTGACTCCCGCTGGATTTGAACCCGCGACCTTTGAAGCGAGCTGTTTCCCGCTGTATTATATGATACAATAAAAAACCGGATGTACCGCTGTCTCCTGTCTCCTCGCGTGTCGTGGTACGCCACAAATCATCTCTTCATATTTTTATGGCAATTTGTTTGTGACTAAAAATATCACGGATGATTAAACAATTGTTACCGACGTTATGTTATAACTGGTTCGTATAAATACCGTTAAATTTTAACGTGATGAATTGATGCGAAGCTGCAAATCACCGTGTCTAGACCGTGTAATGGCTAGAATAGATCATTTGGCGCAAACTCGTTGAGACAATCACGATTTATGAAGTAAATAAGACTAGAAATAAATATGGTGGGGGGTGGGGGGAGAAGGGGATGGATGTTATGTGCATCGAGAGATACATTTGAAGAAGAACATCTAACGTAATAAAAAACTAAACTTAAATAAATTATTGAATGAATTTGCCGCTGTTCTAGCTGACGCGATTACCTCTCCCTCTCTAGACCCTATCTAGTTACACCTATAATTATTTTGTTGTTATCGCGGGAGAAACATTCAATAGGTCCCCAGGACTCTGTGGGTGGTTAACCGAGGTAGGTATATGAGATTCTTACCTACTAAGAGCCACGCGCCTGTCGCATCGGCACATGAGAGGGGAGACCAGGTTTCTCCAGTGGGATCTGTACCAGGTGTACCCCAGTGCCTTGCCTTTGAGCCCGCCGCCGGGGGGCGCATTGCAGCCCCCCGAGAACTAGACACGATGGTTACGGGGACGGGGGTCGCAACCCCGCCGTTGTCCTCGGAGTCGCCGCCGTACTCAATGCACGTCCTAGGGCCCACACTCCGAACATCTAGCGACTCCGAAGGTTTGATGGACGTCAAGGCCCACACCACAACCGTCCAGCGACTCTGGACAACTATTGATGACTTTGACGCTTACCGTCAGGTGGGATTGCTGTCAATTACTAAAATAAATAACTACAGAATTACGGACACCCAACGGGAGGAGATGTGTGGGTGCTATTCTTACCCGGATTACCCGTTATTCTTACCCGGAAACCCCACGGGGTGATTAATTCTCTACTCTTCTCTATTCTCTCAGACTCGATCAATTCTCTTCTTTTTCAGGTTGCAGCGTTCTTCACAAGTCTCAAATCGAAGTCTCATCACAAGGAGTGGTCTTGGAATCCACATATGGAACATAATGGTATGTTTTTCCAGCTAAAACCTTACATTAGGGCTCAATCCTCTTAGTTCTCATGATAGAGGAACTTGCCCAACATTGGGTCCTATTAAACTTAGCATACTTGAAGACTTGGAAGATATTTGTGGATTAAAAGTTTTACCCATGACGAAAAGTGGAGAAAAAACTGTAAATATTTAAAGCAAAGGTCTAATTTCGCTACCCCGTTCTCTGTGGTCTGATCTCTCTTTCTAATAGCCGGCATCAGAAAGAGACTTCGGACCACAGAGAACGGGATTCAGGCTTCAAGTGTCCAAAATATTTTCACCACTTTTACCCCCATAGCTTCATGGTTTATACTATGACTGACTACGTCATTGATGACGTCCGCAGCAACCTTCCAAGTTGCTCTATCACTGAGGATACACGCATGCGTGTATCCTCAGTGATAGAAATTGGTTTTATACCTAGTTAACAAAATCTTATAAGTAATATCAAAGTGATCTGTTTTCTTTTATTGCAGGTCATGTAAGAAGATTTAGTGACGGTAAGAAGTTTTAGACTTTTTATTACAATATGAGATTTTGTTTTTTAAACTAAGAAAGCCCAAAGGGCAAGTCGTCTATCATGAGAATTGAGATTTGGGCCATATTTTAGCATGAGGTCAGTTACGATTAACAGACATGCCTTTCGGATTCATTTTAGAGCCTGCCTCGGTTTTAAGATTAAAGGCAAATTTTATTTTAATAGCCCTTGTTTATGTCCCACTGCTGGGCACGGGCCTCACCCCAAGATGAAGGGGCTTAGGCCATAGTCCACCACGCTGGCCAAGTGCGGGTTGGCGGACTTCACACGACATCTTCAATCATATTCTATAGTCCAAGCACGACATTCGAAAGCTAGTTAGGCTTCCTCTGTTCCTCACGATGTGTTTTCCTTCACCAAAAGCTATTAACAATCGCACAAAGACGATTAGCACGAACCTGCACACCTTGTTTCCAAGACAAGCGTTTGCCCACTGAGTTGTCACTGATATAACTGCTAAGGGAATTTAGTAACTAAGTAGTCTCCCGGGTACCATCACGGTGTTCACGGGGACGGGGGTCGCAGCCCCGCCGCCGTCCTCCTCGGAGTCACCGCCGCACTCGATAGACGTCTAGGGCCCACACCCTAAACGTCAAGTGAATCCGAATGGTGATCGGTCTCGTATTGACCAAAGCTTGCTTTCCGTAGGATTTCAATATGCGACCTCCGGATTATTAAGAGAAAGGCTTCGGCACTGCGCTGCGGAGCTTACATTCTATCTCCGAAATCTGTACTTATATAAAAAAAAATAGTGGTCAAGTGCGAGTCGGACTCGCGCACCGAGAGTTCCATACCATCTTTGGACATATTAATGTAATTAATCTACTCTTACGGATTATATCGCGATTTATTTTAATTGAATTTTTATTCATTACTTAGAATGTGAAGTATTCGCGTAAATACCGGTTTTTGAGATACTTTGTAATAAAGTGAATGTATACCCTTTTTAATATAAATAAAAAAAAAAATAAGACAACATTATATTAAAGTAATTAAGTATTCATGTAATACTTCAAATAGCAAAAAAACAAACCGCCAAACTAAGTTTGATAAACGCGGTTTTTTAAGATTACTAAAAAACTATACTTACTTTACTTAGTGAGATCATTTTATTTATCCTGTAAAATATAGATAGCGATAATTATTTCAATTTTTCCCTCTACAAACTTCGGAGATAACTCCTTACCGGACGGTACTTTTTTTTTTATTATAAGCCAAAAAATACGTAACGTAAACTCTATACTTACTTAAATCTGTTTTGATATAAGCAAATGAAGCCCTTTCATATGATACCCTACTTGATACCTTTTTTTTTTCTTTATTTATATTTAAAAGGGTACACAGTAGTTAATCAAGAAGTATCTCAAAAACCCTAAACAGGGTTTGTCTGGATACCAAACAATACTCGTAGGTATACTTTTTTTTTAACTTATAGTTAAGCTGTCATTAATAATCGTGTACCTATAGTCTCACTTCGAAATTTTGACGATCCATTTCGAACGATTAAAAAAAAAAATTGGTGTTACAAACAGACAGATAGACGAAGTTTCTCTTTCCTTTTTTACCTTGTTCGTAAACCCTAAAAATGACGTGACCTAGACATTAGCAAAAAATTTAACGACAGTATCTTTTCAGGTCCCTACTTATCCGATTGGAACGCTCCTGACATACCATCCTTCGAAGCGCACCCCTATAAAGCAATACCTACTTATAAAAACCATGAGCTCGATGCGCCCCCATTCCATGATGAAGAATTTGCTGCATTATCGAAGAAATCCCACAGCTGATCCATTTTCAAATCACTTTAACCATAGAATAAAGAAACAATCTCTCATCAGATCGCAGCTACGCATTATACTACCAAGGTGGCAAGCAAGCATGCGGCCCGCCTGATGGTAAGCAGTCACCGCAGCCTATAGACGCTAGCAACACCTGAAGAATCACTAGCGCGTTGCGGACTTTTAAGACATTACTTATTAAGTCCTCGTGTCCGGTACCTTCACCAGCTACAGTGCCCTTCAAACTGGAACACAGCAATGTTTACACACTGCTGCTTGGCGGCAGAATATCTGACACTACGGTGGTACCTACCTGGACGGATCCTTGCACAAGGAACCTATCACCTAGTATGTTTATATTAAGCGATTCTATGAATAAAAATGCATTTAATTTTAGGTAACTTATTTATTTATTGTAATAAAAAGGTAATACATATAGTGGACGGAATTTTATTTTTTCCTTATAGTAAATCGTTAAGAAATACATGTATGAGATAGATTTGGAAAGAAATTAAGTATAAAATTTTATAGCATCAGATACTAGACAATTGTATAAATAGGTAAGTACCTACTTAAGTAATAATAGTCCAATATTTTAATTATGCAGTGAACATAATTTACATAATAATATTTTACATTTAATAAAATAATACTTACCAATCAATTATAAAAATCGTAACATACATAAAATCAATTTAAATCTTTGTAATTAAACAACAACAATACACCTACCTATATGTTGAAATATGGTATCTTCCTCTCTCCTAATTTTCACTGTGCCCAACAGGGTCCATAATTGTTACTCAACTTTGCATTGTCACCTAATTATACATTATGGAAAAATGAATATGAAATGTTTGGAAGCAAAAAGAAGACCGACACGACCGGGGAGAGGTCAGGCACAGGACCGACTTGTTACATGCCCATCCGACGCATGGATCATCTTACTTTACAGACAATCAGGTGATCGGCCTGCATTGTCCTAGCCAGTAAGACACAACTATACAAAGTTGTCGCTTCCCGTAAGAATATGAAGCTTAATCGGAGCAGTGGGAAAAAATATTCCCGCTCCTCGTACCAATCGGAGTTTCGATCGGAGCACTGGGAATAACCCAGATAAAACCCGGGACCTCTTTTCCGAATAAGTATACACTTTTCCGAATAAGTACTGGTACATTCGACTTAGGTAAAATGAAAAAAAAGTGTTCACTTCAATATTTCCACTTTATACTTAACTCTACTTTCCAAAACAATTTATGGAAGTTATTTTTCTTAATTTTCATTAAATATTTTTATTATCTATTAAGTGTAAATATCATATAAAAATATAGTAAAAACAAATTTTTGAGCTCATAAAATCACATTCAGTTACAACAGCGAACACATTTTGAAATATCCTTATAACTACTGATAATTGTTACCTCGCCTAGAAACCCATCTATCTATCCAGGTATCTGGGGATTGGGATGGCTTGTCGAAAAATAACTAGTATTGATAGTGACATTACCAAATATTAAATTTAAACTGTATGCTGTATTTTCAAGCCTGTTAGTTTGAGGAACAATGAGCGAACGACATGAAAGGACCATGCCCATCTGTGCCCCGGAAATGCCCGGATAAAGTATATTACAAGATTGCTCTAATAAATAAAAACTAGAATTATGTTGTTAATTTTAAATCATATGAAGCACTGGATAAAAAAATAAGACGTTCTGTTGACATTGCAGTACCAGTGTATCTAACGAAATTGTTTTCACATACATATTGACACTATACAATGGAGACAGACTAGATAATTCCAAATAACGTTAATATAATGTTTTCTAAATTTATTGTAGTAATTTTAATAAATGCTTCAATTTGTATAATGTGGATATGGAAATTTTTTGGTCTGAAATAAATGCATATATATATATATAACTGACATGTTTATCTGATAACATACAGGTAAGTATATAAAAGAACACTGACGTGGCTTAGCTTATGTGATGATGATCATGAAGTTCCTAGTGAAAAACTACTAGCAATGCTGTCTGTAAACGATAAAATGTATACAAAACCAGTAGGAAGTTATCAAGTTTAATGTCCAATATCTTTTGAACCGGTGCTTTATATGACATTATAATATACTGCTTTACATATTATCTCATAACATACAGATAAGTATATAAAAGAAGACTGATCTGGCTTAGCTTATGTGATGCTCATGAAGTTCCTAGTGAAAAACTAATAGCAATGCTGTCTGTAAACGATAAAATGTATAAAAAACCAGTAGGAAGTTATCATGTTTAATGTCCAATATCTTTTCAACCAGTGCTTTATATGACATTAAATCTAGATATCATATAAATACTGTTAAAAAGTTATCATATGACATAGAGCTGCAATTTGGGCATTGCATGGCATTGCCGACTTTCAGCTCCATACTAATATGGGCATGGTCCTTTACGTACACTCGGCTACACATCATTAAATAACGATAGCTACACACAGAGAATAGTTAGAACGGGACAGGGCATGCGGCGGGCGCAGGCTGCGTGAAATCACAACATATCGCACCCTCTCGCACGATTTGCTGCTTTCAACTTCTAATAGTTCAAAGTCCGCTCCGCCAAAATATTACAAGATATATTTGTGAATAAAATAGACGTATGAGTCAACACGTACGTACACGACGTATGAGTGACGTATGAGCTATGCTCGGAGTTTCTTTGCGCGACAGAATCCGAAATGAGGAGATTCGCCGAAGAACCAAGGTCACCGACATAGCTCGTAGAATATGCAAGTTGAAGTGGCAATGGGCAGGCCACATCGCTCGGCGAACCGATAACCGCTGGGGAAGAAAGGTTCTCGAGTGGCGACCACGAACCGGAAGACGCAGCGTAGGTAGGCCTCCCACTAGGTGGACAGACGACATTGTGCGCGTCGCAGGTAACCGGTGGATGCAAATAGCCAATTGTCGGTCATTGTGGCGTTCGAAGGGGGAGGCCTATGTTCAGCAGTGGACGTCTTCCGGCTGGTGATGATGATGATGATGATGATGATGAGTCAACAATTATCGTGCAAACCAAACTAGAAACTATTTTTTTTTGCATTATGATCTGGTTTAGTATTTAGAGGAGATACCACTGGAGAGATCATGATGCGCTAACCCCTCTGCCAAATTTTGTTCATATGTTCAGGTCATTCTTTATTTGTGTGCGTATCTTTTTGAATGTGTTGCGAGTTTATTATAGTGTGGGTATGCGTGAAATTGTATCTGTGTGTGTTTACTTCGCCTCCCGCACCCCGCAAAAGTGCCACGAAAAATTTGTTCGGGGTATCGACGCGATACTATCTCCATTCTAATTACTCTGAGGGTTTGGTATATTCTGATATAAATGGTTCCTTTTATAAACACAATACTTTTAGTAAATCCATTTTTTTATACAAATTTACAATTATATACAAATCGAATATAAAGATAGCTATACTTAAAACATAAAAAATATGTACCTTTTATACATGTCTTAGCAAACGTTTTTAGAAAGATAATTGAGATTCAAATTAAAGCTTATTATGTTTCGTCTTTGTTACTGGTAAGGATATCAAATGACAATATAAAGGAAAAATACACGAAATAGTATAACATAACATATACACACAGTAATGTTACTTGGTCTGTACATATATAAAAAATTGTGTAAAAAACACATGTCCGATCCGTGAGGGTCTTATTCAGTATAGCAATACAAACACATGTATATAACTCATTTGTTGAATATCTCATATTTTTTTTCCTACTTTGTTCCAGAAAAACGAATCTGATCTTGTATTTTTGGTACAAAAAGAAAAAAAAATGGGATAATTAACAAATGAGTTATATATATGTGTTTGTATTGATACATTGAATAATACCCTCACGGATCGGACACGTGTTTTTTTACATTCTGTAGTTGCATATTTATTTGTAAAATATATAAATAATTCAATAGCTTTTTTTATTAATTTATAAAATTACTAGATAATTGAATAAAAATGTTAACATATTCGAAAGCCATTAAATTTTTATAATTTCCTTATTTAAGTATCTTGTTTCAAATTAAAATGTTTAAAAATACTGTAAAAAACTGTAAAAATAAAAAAAAAAACCTTCGTAAAAGTTTAAAAAAATAAAGAAAAAATTTAAATGGCAGTGATAATACTTTTTTTTAAATGGTTCCATGACTTTATTGTTTGCTACAGGAACTCAAAGGATTGCCCTAAATTAGACATGGTAAAATACTATAGTTTGTCAAAAAATAATAGGCTATAATACTATAATGATGCTGCGGGTGCTGCTTGGGAGAATTGACTCCTACCGTCGTCCTTTTATTTTATTTACTACATTTTTTTTTTAACCGTAACACATTGGCACTAATTAAATATTTTTGTGAGAACAACATGTACACACGGCTACACCTCAAGTGAGACACCATAATATATAACGACAATTAGCTACATAAAACACAGAGAATTGTAGGAAAGGGACGGGACGTGCGGCGGGCGCAGGCTGCCGGATAATAAAGTACTCTGTGGGCCACACGCGCCTAATGGGACAAAATAATAATATATAGCACGCATTCGCAGCGTTCAACTTCTAATAAATAAAAGTCCAAATTGTCTTGGTTCAGATGTTGCCGTGTGTACGTATCATATTGAAAAGAAAAAATGAAAAGATATATAAAATAGAAGAATAAATGATACACCCACTGAAACTCAGTGGGTGTATCCGCCGGATCTCCTCAGTAACTGCTGTGATCCAGTGGTAGTTTTGTGAAACAATCAAAGTGCAAATTTTGGCCTATATCATTATACTATTTTTTTGACAAACAATTATAGCATATAATACCTTCAAATAACATCAGTCTACATCAGTCAACTTCAAACAGACACCCAAAAATATGCAGAGAGTTATCAAAATGGAATCGCTCACCAACGTCAGAGCACTGTTGCCGAACCAACTATAATGTACCTTCTTCTTGGTCAGCCTTCTCTTATCCACCACTAGTTTCTTTGGCCAGGAGTTGAAGTCTTCAGGAATCTTCTGGCACTGGCTTGGGTGCCATTTCCTTGGTGTATCGTCGGAATTCTTCCCTTGAGCGCAAATCTCAAGCATTCCCTTCTTTTGTATACTACTTTTTAGGGTGTCGTCAATTGGGACGGTAAGGGATCGCAAGTTATAAGCTACGTTTGTGGAATGGTATATATTGTTCTGATCATCCCGGACGAAGACCACAATGTCGGCTACGTCTGTATTCGTCGTTATGAACCAGTGGACGTATATCGATTCTTGAGAGCTATGGACAAAATTTAAAATGTATCATCACCATCCTCACCAGCCGGAGCCACATAGGCCTACCCTTTCGAACGTCACAATGAACGACAATTGGCTGTTTGCATCCACCGGTTACCTGCGACGCGCACAATGTCGTCTGTCCACCTAGTGGGAGGCCTGCACGCAGCGGAGTCTTCCGGTTCGTGGTCGCCACTCGAGAACCTTTCCCCAACGGTTATCGGTTCTTCGAGCGACGTGGCCTGCCCATTGCCACTTCAACTTGCAAATTGTGAGAGTTATGTCAAATCACCGCTTTAGTTCTTCGGCGAATGTCCACATATTGGATTTTGTCGCGCAAAGAAACCCTGAGCATAACTCTCTTCATGGCAAAAAAAATACAAAAGGGCAATTAACGGACGTCACATAACAACATAACATAAAATCACGCCTTTTTCCCGTAGGGGTAGGCAGAGCCCAAGGGCCGCTTTTCGCCTCCGTGAGAAACGAGACGTGATGGGTGGCGAACCACATCGCCGCCATTTTGGTTAATTAAATTATTTATATGATTGACCATTGCGTTCTCACGAATAAGGAGGGAAAGGGAAGGATAGGTGTTGTGAAAAAGGAAGATTGGCAATTTAGAGTGGGAAATAGGAAAAGTAGGATATTACCGGCCAGGAGGGCAACGGATGGGACAGTAATAGCTAGGGAAGCCGGGGTCGCATACCCGTATACTATACCACAACTACCAAGCCGAAATCCAAAAAATACCCGTACCAGAGAAATAGACATACATACTTTCGAAAAACATACCCTCCTTCTGGGGCAGTCGAGCAAAATACTCACTATTGAATATCTCTGAACGCCAAATCCGGTTCCAATGTGAAATCAAATGACGTGTCCCCATCTGTATTGCCAGCTTCAGATATTTTACTGTCCACTTCAATGTTGCCAGTACACAATAATCTCTCCTCGTCCACAGTCAGTATATTCTCATTTTCCAATGTGAACGGTTCGGAGCATGTTATATTTTTATATTTGTCGTCTGCACTTAACAAAGATGGCGAAAGATGGTTGAAATAATGTTTCAATGGTCGCGTGAAGCAATCGCATTTTAATTTGTTACCTGTAAATAAAATATACTGGGTTATTTTTCAATCCATCATGATCCGAACAAAGGCCTCCCCCTTAGAAGGGAGAGGTTGCCTTGCCATGATCCCCACGCTTGGCAGGCGGCTTGGGGATCGCAGTATACTACCACCTGTAGGTAATCCAATAGAAAGACGCTGCTGCGCGTCTTCTTGTTTTCCCTTAGTCGCCTCTTACGTACATCCAACGGGAGGAGATGGGGGGCGCTATTCTTATCCCACAATTTTTATATTGTTACGACCGCGACATAAAACTGTTAATTACTCGGTTAATTATTACTTAATTGCAATGATCTCAAAACGCATTGTTAGTCTACTACAGGTCATAGGTCTACTATCGATTCGTACCGAAAAATCTGGAATTCTCAATAGAAAGTAGTTCCCCCCAATACGGCAAGTACTTACGTATGCACCTACCTACACGCTCGCGCTCGGTTCACTGCCCTGCCTATTGTTCGTTTTCTCGAACAAGTGCAGCTATTGTGTGAAAGTACTAGACTATACAAGTACCTACGACTACATTCTGGAAGTTTCCACCCCTCTATTAATTTAGGTTTATAAGCCGACGCATAGAGGCGCCCAGTCAGTTTGTGTTTACAAGCGACAGCGGAAACATCTTAAGGAAGCGATCGAAGAGAATTGTACCAGCGACCCTTGCGAAGACTTTGGACTGCTGAGAAGTACTGTGTGACTCGGACTACTGTGCCTTATGTGTATACTGTGCCGTATAGTGTATACATTGTGAGTGTACGTGGAATAAAATCTACTTTTACGTAATTTAATTACCCACCCGCACGTAACAATATTATGTACAATAATTTATCAATATTACTAGAGCATAATAATATTTGTGTGTGAACTCCAAAACAATCAACAACCGCTACCATAAAATTGTAATACATCTAATTCGAATTCTGTCGCGCAAAACGCTCAAAGCATAGCTCTCTCCATAGCTCGTTGTGACTCTGAGCTTCTCCAAAAGACCAGCTGTTAAAGACCACGTCTCAGTACCATATGTCATCACTGGCAACACACACTGGTTAAAAACCTTCATCTTCATGAACTCCGGAATTTTAAAGCGAGAAGAAGTCATAGTTTCCCAAACGGTGCCTACGTTATACATACGTAATGAACTCGCCAAACTTTACAGTTTGATGGCGAGACACGCCTGTTGAAAGTTGGTTTCAGTAACTGAATGAATATAGGTAAGCATCGATATTATATTGAAATACTTTTACGGATTTTATCGCGGTTTATTTTAGATTTTACTATCCCGACGTTTCGAATGCTTTGCAGCACCCATGGTCACGGGAGGACTGAGATGTTGAACGTCCTTATGTCACAATTATGCCGGTGTACCCTCAGGTCTTCTTAGTTATTATTGTTGGTCCGATCTACGCAGTAAGAGCTTACAGTATCTTGAGGCCGTGCAGTGTTTTGCTTGGTATTGGATTTAATTATATTTATCACAGGATCCCAAGCCGGTGGACGTTCAACATCTCAGTCCTCCCGTGACCATGGGTGCTGCAAAGCATTCGAAACGTCGGGATAGTAAAATCTAAAATAAACCGCAATAAAATCCGTAAAAATAGTTTGAATTCAATGTGTAATATTCGCGTAAGTAAAAGACAACATTATCGATATAATATTTAAACTAGTTTAGGTGTTACGGCCCGAAAAGTGGCACATAGAAATAGTGCCCATGTGTCGCTATTTCTTTTCAAGCCACAGGATGACAAAATTATATTTGCCGATAGGGGTGTCGCCACTGTCTATATGAAACTGTCAAACTACACGTCATTATCATAATAAAACCGTTAGTTCACGTTTCCGCCACCAGCACATTTTAGATGTCATTTTGTTAGTGAATGTTTATCTAGTTTAAACGATGTAAGCAAGTTAAATATATTATATGATAAAACTTACCTTCAAAATATATTTGGACTCCTTCCTTTATCACTTTCTTCACAAACTGGGGTTCAAAACTAATCAGCTGATTGTACCTCAAATCCAACACCTTCAAATTTTTTGCTTTAGCAATTATATTTGTAGGCAACGATTCCAGCGAATTATTAGTTAAATACATTTCAGTTATATTATCCGGTAAATGTAACTTCAGTTCAGCTGAAAATATAGAAAAATATTGTTAAGACTCGTAGAAGTCACATCATCAGAATGAAGACGTCCACTGCTGAACAAAGGCCTCCTAAAGGTATTTCCATAAGCCCTACGCTTGGCAGGCGTCTTGGGGATCGCAGTATAGGTGGTAGGTAATACAATAGAAAGACGCTGCTGCCCGTCTTCTTGTTTCCCCTTAGTCGCCTCTTACGACCCTTATAATGTAAATATACTTACTCGATGTCCGAGAAATTAAATCCTTTAAGTCATTATGCGACAAGTCCAATATTTCTAACGACGTCAAGTTACCGAGGACATCTGGAAATAAGTATAACAATTTATAAAAATTAGAAAACCAAATATTACAATAATAAATTTATATTAAGATGGTCGCCCTGACGCTCGTCTTAATCCCTGTCTGCTTTGCAAGAACTGATAACTAGTTACCAACTTCCACTATACAACGAAGAACAACTAAGAGAATAAAACAATGAAGAGCAACAAAGAGCAACAGAGAGAAAATAACTACGAATAGCAATGAAGAAAAATAACTGCGAAGAGCAATAAAGAGAAAATAACTACGAAGAGCAATAAAGAGAAAATATAACTACGAAGAGAAACAAAGAGTAAAGAACAACTTATAATTTTCTGTTTAGTGGTTGAATATCTGACTCTGCGGTGGTACCTAAATACCTGGACCGTTCTTTGCATAAGGGACATAATACAGATAAATACTCACTATTCACTAACATTGTTGAAGACCAATAAAGATAAAATAACTACAAAGAGCAACAAAGAGAAAATAACTACGAAGAGCAACAAAGAGAAAATAACTACGAAGAGCAACAAAGAGATAATAACAACTAAGCAATGTGTAATGAATATCTGATACTTACGTGGCTACCTGGAAGGTCAAGTACTAGGTCAACTTAATACATGAAAATACTCACTATTTCTAACATCATTGATATAATTGTTGGATAAATTTAGTTTTTTCACTTTTGTAGCGCCTATTGTTAGGTCGTAAGTGACTACAGGTATCTCATTGTGACTCAGATCAATCTCCCGCAGTCTGTACGGAATCCACGGACTAGCCGGAAACATCTTTTTAGTTAGAAATCCTATTTTATTATGGCTCAAATCTACCTGAAAAAAATAATAAAATTAATATAAGTGTACATCTGCAGGTAACCGTCCAATTACCACTGTAGACCTTCGAAATCACCTTCGAAATCACTATATACGTTGATGGTGTGGGCTCTAGAAGTCATTGAGTACGGCGGCGACTCCGAGGAGGACGGCGGCGGGGTTGCGACTCCCGTCCCCGTGAGCACCGTGACTGGTTCCCTGGCAGTAATGCACCCCCCGGCGGGAGGCTCAAAGTCAAGGCACTGAGAGGCAGATCCCACCGGGGATCCCAAGCCCCCACTCTCATATGCCGATTCGACAACCACCGGAGTTTTAGTGGGTAAGAATTCCACATACCCCAGTTGACAAATCCCACAATTCCTAGGAACCGATTGAAAGTGAAGGGCACTGTATCTGGTGATATTACCGGACACAAGAGATTTGATAACTAATGCCTCGTGTGACGAGCGGCAGTGCAGGGGAACGTCTTGCTCGTAAGACACCAGATTTAATAAAGAAAGCACTGAAGACGCCATTCACTCACCACTTCAAGAGACAAGCAGTCGTCCAACAACCCGTTCGTTTTGTTGTCTATCTTTTCTAAGAAATTGTGAGAAACATCCAGTTTCCTGCAAAAGAGAAAAAATATTAGTAGCTTAAGACAAAAATTAATGATGTAGGTAGGTACTTCAGTCCTAGAGTAAGGGAAAACCAGAAGGCAGGCAGCAGCGACTTTCTACTAGATTACCTACCACTACCACCTATACTGCGATACCCAAGACGTCTGCTTGGGGAGTATGGTATTACTAATACCACCCTTCACGGGACTCGATCTCAAACTCAAACTCAAAAATCTTTATTTCAAATAGGCTTAACGCTAGCACTTTTGAATGGTAATTTTTTAAAAGCTACCACCGGATCACAACGCGGCCTCAACTGAGAAGATCCGGCAAGAAACTCAGCGGGCTTGTCATTTTTTCACTTTTTTTAAACATTGTTTTGTTACAAATGAATCGACATTAGCGATATATAGCCGTTCGAAACATAAAGCAAGGGAGAAAAGAAGAAAACAATAAATTACGACAAAAATTTCAACAAACTAAAAGGCCAAAGGGATAGTAGTCGGAGCAGTCCCCCCAAGCAGCACCCGCGCACGAGTTGACTCGAGCAGCAGCCATCACTCCCCTCAACCATATTGGAGGGAAGGGGGTGACCCGCCACACGAAGCCGCCACAAGCAAAGACTTTTCGATGGCGAGCATGACCGAACCAAAATCACCCGTGGCTCACGTTTAACTTCTGCTGTTAAACAGTACCTACCACCTAGTAACTACATGAAAGAAACTTACCTCAACGCTACCAGTGATTTAAAGGCCTCATTAGGAATATGTTCCAATCCATTCCCGCTTAGGGACAAGTCCAGAAGTTGCTGCAACCCTTGGAAGGACTGCTGCGCGACGCTGGTGATGTTGTTCCGCGATAAATCTAGTTGGAACATGGTCGGAAGGTTTCCGAATGCAGACTTACTTAGCGATGTCAGATTGTTGTCCTGTAAAAGATAGGAAGGTCGTGACAATCTCACAGAAGACTAGTGCGGTTTACCCTTTCGGAGTCGCTGGACTTCGGGCTGTGGGCCCTAGGAAGTCTATTGAGTACGGCGGCGACTCCGAGGAGGACGGCGGCGGGGTTGCGACCCCCATCCCGTGAGTACCGTGTCAAGTTCCCGGGGGGCTACAATGCGCCCCGCGGTGGCGGGCTGCAAGGCAAGACACTGAGGGGCCCCTGGAAAGACCTGGGTACCCCTCTCATGTGCCGATCTAACCCCACATCCCGGAGACCTACTGAAAGTAGCCCCGCGGAAAAAAAAGGTGTCTAAACACTATGTCAATTTCACATCTGAGGGTAGGGGGGGATTTATTAAACCATTGTACAGCCATCGGCACGTAACTTGGCAAGATTCGTTAGATGCGCAGAAGTCATTTTATAGGTCTCTTTGGTTATCAAGCGGGGCGCGGGGAACAAGGTAACATCGCTCCGGGCGCGCTATTGTTTAGCCGGTCGAGCCTTGCTCCCCGCAACTCGTCTACGTCCCGTTCACTCCCGAGTAAACTTGCGTGCACTAAAATAGTTCAGTTTGTTTTTGTTAAGTATTTGTTACAAGTTTTTGTCAATGTTATTTTATCACTCTAAGTAGATTCCGACTTTTCATCCTGCAAACTGCCGGCCGCCAAGCATTAAATCAATAATTACTTTATCACAATATTTGATTTTAAAATACATTTCTTAAGTAAGTTTAACTTTATGAATTTCTATTATTACATCTCATTATATTTCAATCATTCCTCAGTTTTCCTTATTTTTATGACATGACTAAAAATATGGCAATAAAATTGCAATATATTATATTGACCATGTTTTGTTGCAATTAAGTGCACTTGCGCGAACTTTCCCCCACTACGCCAAAGTCTTGCCAACTTACGTGCCGAGGATTATACACCATGCCGGTCCAAAGATTTAGTAGTTGGTGGAACATGTGGAACATTTGCAACATTATTTTGTTATTTGGCAAAAAAAAAGTCTATTCTCTATTGTTACCTGGACATAAAGATACTGTAAGCTGGTTAGCGAGCTAAGAGCTTCCCATGGCGGCTTGGTTAGTCCATTGCCAGATAAATCCAAAGCTTGCAGCGTCAATAGGCTTGAGAAGCTACCACTCTCGAGCGTGTCTCCGAGCATGTTCGCTGACAAATTCAGCCGTAGGAGCGCGTTCATGCTCGGCCAAGTATTTGGCTTGATTTCTTGAAGACTGTTGTGGGCTAGATTGAGTTCACTGCAAGTAATTTTGGGGAACTTGCATAAGAATTATTAAAATTAAAAGAGCATTACTGAAACATTACTAATGTTCTCTTGACTGTGAGTAAAGAATTTGCCATTTAGGTAAAGTTATATAAAATTTCCAAGCGGTAACGTATAGGCGAACGATGTATTACCTAGAAATAATATTTATATACAGGAATTATTTATACGGTGCCCGTTGGGTGTCCGTAAGAGGCGACTGAGGGAAAACAAGAAGACGGGCAGCAGTGTGTTTTTATGGATTACCCCTCCCTTCTAAGGGGGAGGCCTTTGTCCAGCACTGGACGTGTTTCGGCTGTTGATGAAGCAGGGGTGTGTAAGCAATGCTTACACAATGTAAAAGGCTCTGTATTTGAAAAATTCTTAGTCTTCTTGCACAGTGGGAAACCGCTTGCTTTGCAAACCGAAGGTTGCGGGTTCGAACCCGCGGGGAGCAACGACTTGTTCCTTACAGGCTAGGACAATGCATGCCAATCACCTGATTGTCTGTAAAGTAAGGTGATCCATGCGTCGGATGGGCATGTAACAAGTCGGTCCTACGCCTGACCTCTCCCCGGTCGTGTCGGTCTTCCGTCCCATCGGATTATGAGGATAAAGGAAGAGAGAGTGCACTTGTGTCTACGCAAGCACTTGTGCACTATAATATCTCCCGCGTAGATGGCTGATATGCTGTGGTCGTATCGACCTGAAGGACATTATTAGTTGAAAAATTATAAAATTTCCTACTCACCCCAAGCTGATAGGTATCTGGAACAGTTTCTCCAGCTTGTTATAGCTGACATCCATGGACCTACAGCTCGCTAGCTTGGCGACCCCGCCTCGCGACACCTCGCGCAACTTGTTGTGCGACAAATTCAGCTCCAATACTGTTGGTATTGTGCCGAAGGTCGCTGGTTTGATTAGCTCTAAGGAGTTGTAACTTAGATTGAGGAATCTGTAAACATGAGGAAAATAGTAATAATTTTTATGCATCTATCGTCATCACCACGTCCACTGCTGAACAAAGGGAGGGGTTGAAACCTCGCCCTTAGAAGGGAGGGGTTGCCATAATCTCCAGGTTTGGCAGGCGGCTTGGGGATCGCAGTATAGGTGGTAGGTAATCTAATATGAAGACGCTGCTGCCCGTCTTCTTGTCTTCCCTTAGTCGCCTCTTACGGACACACAACGGGAGATGGGAGGGTGGTATTCTTACCCGGACACTACGGGACTATCTATCTATACTATAATAAAAGAGAAGAGGTCGAAAAGTTTGTATAATTATTATTTTTAACCGGCTTAAAAAAGAAGGTTCTCTATTCGACGCGTATGTATGTAATATTGTTAAAAATGCGTAATATTAATATATGTTAGTCTATGTGGGCTTCTAAACAAATTTACCAAATTTTATGAGTGTATGTATGTATGTATGTAGGTTTGTCCACGGATTTCTCAGAAACTACAAGTCCGATTTAGAAATTTTTTTTTTGAATAGTTAGAGTATTTTTCAACTTAGGGTAGAGTACAAGTTTCATCAAAATCGGTCCAGTAGTTTAAGAGATATAAACTTTTTATGTTTTCAGTAAGTTACTGTAACGTAGACGTTCGAGTTGCGTGATAGTGCTGATACCTATTTTGGTAAAATAAGTCACTAAAAAGTGTTAAATAAACTATTTAAAAAAAAATAAAAACCGACTTCGAAGTAAATTATCTAAAAAGCATAAAATAACGAAAATATATTGAAGTCGGTGTCAGCTGGTGATAGTGTTAGTTAACATGATTAGCTAGCACCGACTTCAATATATTTTCGTTATTTTATGCTTTTTAGATAATTTACTTTGAAGTCGGGTTTTTTTTTTTTTTTTAAATAGATTATTTCATCAAAATAGGCCAGGTAATAAGCGACGTAACACATATTGATTATTTTTTAAATTTCTGTCTGTCTTCTCTGTCCGTTTATTACCTCATCACGGGAAAACGGCTGAATGCATATCAATGCAATTTACATAGTGAAATAGGTATTATCCCAACTTAGAAGATAGGTTATATTTTATCAAAATCGGTCAAGTAGATCAAGAGATACAGCTTGACCCTCCTATTGTAGGCAGCCGCATACAAAAAAGGGGTCAGGGTAAGTTGGGCAGTGTGTTTCAATAATACAACAATGCTAACTGCGGGAAAAGCCAGGGTCTGCTAGATTTTATATATTTTGATATCTCGGGCTGTGCCTGGACTTGTATTAGGCTTGCGTGGGAACGGATCCTAAGCGTAGAGGACCTTTTGAAGAATAAAATGTTATAAAGAGGCAGGCATTATTCGCGTGACTGACTTATCAACGCAAAGCCGAAACTACCGAAGCTAGGACTACAAAATTTGGACAGAAGGTTCATTTTTAACCGGCTTCAAAAAGAAGGTTCTCTATTCGACGCGTATGTATGTAATATTAATAAAAATGCGTAATATTAATATATGTTAGTCTATGTGGGCTTCTAAACAAATTTACCAAATTTTATGAGTGTATGTATGTATGTAGGTATGTCCGGGGATTTCTCAGAAAGTACAGGTCCGATTTCGAAAATTCTTTTTGCAATAGTTTGAGTATTTTTCAACTTAGGGTAGAGTACAAGTTTCATCAAAATCGGTCCAGTAGTTTAAGAGATATAAACTTTTTATGTTTTCAGTACAGTAGTTACCTAGCCGTTCAAGTTGCATGATAGTGCTGATACCTATTTTTTTGCTAAAATAAAAGTCTAAAAAGTGTTAAATAAACTATTTTTGAAAAAATAAAAACCGACTTCAAAGTAAATTATCTAAAAAGCATAAAATAACGAAAATATATTGAAGTCGGTGTCAGCTCGTGCTTTCAATATATTTTCGTTATTTTATGCTTTTTAGATAATTTACTTTGAAGTCGGTTTTTATTTTTTCAAAAATAGTTTATACGCCTTTTATGCCTTCTATAAAGGCACGACGAGGTGGGGGCCTTGACCGACTCCCTGGAGCACTCGGGTCCGGGTGTCGTTACACACCTCGCCATTAAGCGACCTCCACTGCTGAACAAAGGTGTCTTCCATAGAAGGAACCCACGCTTTGGTAGGTAATCCAATAGCAAGACGCTGCTGCCCGTCTTCTTGTTTTCCCTTAGTCGCCTATTACGTACACCCAACGGTAGGAGATGGGAGGGCTATTTCTAGTGGAGGGGCGTATTATTATTATATTATTATTAGTTTCGCTGTCTATAGACAGGACCATCAGGCAAATGTCTTGCTTGCCCTGCTACTCACTTGAATCAAAAATGTACTGTACCTTAATGAGAATAGAGTTTGGAATACAGCGTTGAATATATCGCTCAGGTTATTATGCGAGAGATCCACTGTATGCAATTCGTATAACTTTGGGAACGCCATCCTCGGTATCGACTCGATTTTGTTGTGAGACGCGTTTAATATTTGTATTCCTGTCATATTGTGAATAGGTATCTGCAAAAAAGTATATGTTTATGGATTATATAAAAAATTATGTCAAACATACATACATTAAAAAAACACAAATATAGCCCACCCGGTTTCCACAGCAACCCATCAGGTTGCAAAAGCATCCCATTAGGTAACAGGTTATAAAAGTAACCCACCAGGTTGCAAAAGCAACCCATAGGTTATAAAGGCAACCCACCCAGTTACCACAGCAACCCACTAGGTTACAAAAGCATCCCATTAGGTAACAGGTTATAAAAGTAACCCACCAGGTTGCAAAAGCAACCCCCCATAGGTTATAAAAGCAACGCACTCGGTTACCACATTAACCCATCAGGTTGCAAAAGCAACAGACTAGGTAATAGGTTATAGAAGCAACCCACCTGGTGACCACAGCAACCCACCAGGTTGCAAAATCAACCCACTAGGATTTTTTTATCGGGACTAATCCCACCACTCATTCCCACCACTGTTACTCCTGTAAGCCAGGATCTACAGTGGTCACCACTGAAGACACCGAGGTTTGACCCTCGGCGAGTCCCAGGGGAACGCTAAATTGTCTTGGAACCCACAACAAAATTAATTAAAATGTTAGATAGGAGGAGTTGGAAATACATAAATTCCACTTCCCTCCTTTGCAAAGCGGGAGACGAGCAAAGAATTAACAAAAGTCGATACAACCTCAAAAAACCACAGCCACTAGGTTATCAAAGCAACCTAGGGGGCGTCCATTAACCACGTGAGGCTCGAAAGGGGGGGAGGGGTTCAGAAAAAAATCACGAAATATCACGAGGAGGGTTTATGATGAGATAACACATGTATTTATTTTTCGTTGAACGCACGATAACCTTAACTCTGGACATTTTTATCACGATGCTTGATTTTCCAAAATTTAATTAAATTATTTAATACCTGCTGTAGTACTGTGAAGTACTGTGTAAGTTAGTGTTCTGAATATTTGAATCTACTTTGTACCAAAATAAATTTTGCGTAGGGGGGGGGGGGTACTCTAACACCTCATCACATATCACCAGAGGGGGGAGGGGATTAAAAAGTTTCTAAAAAACATCACGTGATTAATGGACGACCACAGCAATATACTGGGTTACAAAGCAGCCCATCCGGTTACCACTGCAACCCACCAGGTTACCACTGCAACCTACCCGGTAACGTACACAACTCACCTGAGCGAAGTCCACAAACTGATTATAAGCGACCTGCAATGTATACGCATAGCTATTTTCATCGAACGCCCGCCGGTCTATCATAGACAAGTTATTATAGCTCAGGTCCAATAGAGTCAAATTGTTGCAATTCTCGAACGACCCCGTCTCTATGGTCGTCAGCTCGTTGTGGGATATATTGACGACCGCTAGATACAGATCAGTGAATGCCTGCTTTTCTATCAATTTGATTTTGTTTTCAGCTAAATTTATTATCTGAAAGAATGGGTTACCTAATATTATTGCAAAGAAAAACGAACTTTATTATGGTAAGTTAAAGTTTACAATAATTTGACATCGTTAGCTTCCTGAATTCACTTGTAGGCATACGCAAAAAGTCGGTCCCATTTGTTGTCATTTAGACAGCAGTCGTTCCAAGTCCTCCCTTCATAGTAACTGGACGTTTAGGATGGTTTCAGGTTTATTTGACGGGCCCGTTGGTCTAGTGGTTAGACACCCTGGCTGCTACCCGATGGGTGGTAGGTTCGATTCCCACCAAGTGTCTGGGTGTTATTTATCTATTTAAGTATGCATTTACAAAAAAAAATTATATAAGTATTAGTATCAGTTGTCTGGTTTCCATAGTACAGGCTCTGCCTAGTTTGGGATCAGATGACCGTGTGTGGATTGTCCCAAGATATTATACATCATCATCACCAGCCGGAAGACGTCCACTGCTGAACATAGGCCTCCCCCTTAGAACGCCACAATGAACGACAATTGGCTATTTGCATCCAGCGGTTACCTGCGACGCGCACAATGTCGTCTGTCCACCTAGTGGGAGGCCTGCCTACGTGGAGTCTTCCGGTTCGTGGTCGCCACTCGAGAACCTTTCTTCCCCAACGGTTATCAGTTCTTCGAGCGATGTGGCCTGCCCACTGCCACTTCAACTTTCATATTCTGAGAGCTATGTCGGTGACCTTAGTTCTTCGGCGAATCTCCACATTTCGGATTCTGTCGCGCAAAGAAACTCCGAGCATAGCTGTCTCCATGGCTTGTTGTGTGACACTGAACTTTTCTTCAAGATATTATTATTATTATTTAATTATTTTGATTGGGGTGGTGTTTGGGTTGTGAGGCCCCCGTTCCTACTCTCTAGCGTTCCGTATTGTAACATGACAACTAGGCTAAGGGTAGTCTTTAATGAGTTCTTTACTAACCTCAGCATACTTCACAGATTGGAACATTTGAAAGTCGATTTTAGTGATTTTATTCCGAGCCAAGTCGACTGTACCTATACGAGTCACGGCCGAGAAGGTGCCTCTGCCGATATCGGATATTTGATTGTCTTGAAGATATAATCGTCTGAAATGAAAACTGGCATTTATCCGAGTGCAATACAAGAGGAGTTATGGTTTTGAACATAACTTTCCATGAGTCCATAGCGCATCGAGCAATCGTTTGCTTTGTAAATACAATAACTTAATGTAGTTGTTCCTTACTAGCTTACTGCCTACAAACGTCAATTAACGTTAATGTTGTTTAATTCATTTTTTGAAATCGGATTATTTCGACACTCGAAGCCCATTAATACTTAATACGCTTATAGTGAGTAGAGATATCAATTATCTCGTGTTCAATAGGTAATCGAAATTAATCATAAACGACTCCGACAGTCGAAATAAATAGATATTAAAAAGTGAGTTAATTAGAATTAAAGTTAATTAGGGTTTGTGAGTGCGGCAGTTAGACTTTATAGCAATGTTTTTATTCAACTTAATGGCAAGACAAGCAAGACGTTCGCCCGATGGTCGCGCGCCCCGCCTGCCTATAGTCAGCTGCATTGCACTGCCACTCGTCACACGAGACATTACAATACAAATATTATTTATTGTACACCAAAAGAGAAGATACAGTTTAAAAGGAAAAGAAAAATTGTAGTGTGACAATTTAAGGAGGTGTTATCGCTAAAGCGATCTCTTCCAGACAACCTTGGTGTACAGGACAACATATTGACGGGCAGGTGTAATTACAACATTAGATAACTGGTATAAATAAAATATAGGACAAGGACAAGACAAATATATGCAAGGGACATCGTACCGAAAACCGATACCAGGGATCCAGTACATGATTCTGAACACTCTTTGAAATTTTTCATCGGCTTTTTCATGAATTTCCAAAAAAATAATCCACTTTTTTTAAATAAAATTAGTATAATATCATTATTGGTATAATAATAAAGCATAATTTTAATTTAAAAACAATAAATTAATTATTCGTGGAAAATTTATTTAATTATTTATTCTTTATGCACTAAAACAGTACATAGGCAACTAATTAATAGGCAATTAACTATTATTATTTTAGTAAATTAGCAATGTAATTTGAGAAATAAATATTATTCCGCATATATTCATTACATGCTCGAAAATTAATAAGTTAGACATTTGTCATTTTCCATATAATGGTATATTTTTGGTTTCTGTAATGTTGTAACGGACATTATATGACATCTTATAAAAAAAAATTCGGTGCCTTACACCCGTTATATGATAATAAGTATATAAATTATTGACAAATAATGAAATCCATGATGTAGCTCTCAGACTTTATTTATGTATTATTACATACTATAAATTCGAGAAAGAAGATATTGTTACGACCGGGAGATACAAGTGTTAATTACTCGGTTAATTATTACTTAATTGCAATGATCTCAAAACGCATTGTTAGTCTATAGGTCTACTATCGATTCGTACCGAAAGATCTCGATTTCTCAATAGAAAGTAGTTCCCTAGTACTTGTGTAAGTACCTACCGCTCGCTCGCTCACGGGTCACTGCCCCCGCCTATTGTTAGTTTATTCTCGAAGGTCGCGCCGCTATTGTATCTCGCGAAAACGATAGAATAGGTAAGTACATACGAGTTCATTCGAGAGAGTTCCACCCCTCTGTTAATTTAGGTATATAAGCCGACGCATAGTGGCGTCCGGACAGTTTGTGTTTACAAGCGACAGCGGAAACATCTTAAGGAAGCGATCGAAGAGAATTGTACCAGCGACCCTTGCGAAGACTTTGGACTACTGAGAAGTACTGTGCGACTCGGACTACTGTGCCTTGTGTGTATACTACGCCGTATAGTGTATACAGTATTAGTGTACGTGGAATAAATTCTTCTTTTACGTTAATCGGCATTTAATTACCCACCCGCACGTAACAATTGGTGTCAGAAGCGGAATGCCGATTCTGCCGCGTGAAGAAGAAGCGCGTACTCCGCGAACAAGGAGACAAGTAGAGATGGATGCTGCACGTCGGCGTGGTCAAGAGGAGGAGTCCCAGCCTGAGACCGCTACCACATCAGGTACCGCACCAGTGGGAAGCTCGACAGAGGTAAATCTCTCTACCCTGCTGGCTGCTATCCAAAGTATGCAGGTAAATCTCCAGGCCACCCAACAGGCTATCCAGGCCAACCAAGAGGCTACCCGCCGTGACATCCAGGCTACCCAAGAAGCTATCCAAGAGGCCACCCGCCGTGACATCCAGGCTACCCAAGAAGCTATCCAAGAGGCCACCCGCCGTGACATCCAGGCTACCCAAGAAGCTATCCAGGCCAACCAGGAGGCCGTTCTGGGTAAGATTGATGCCGGCATTACTATACTCGGTGAGAAAGTTACGAAACTGGAAGCGGACGTCAAAGAGGTTACTCTTAAAGCGGAGAACCTGGAAGGTCGAATTGATGACCATGACCACCGCATCCGTAAACTGGAAACTCGCCAACCACTAACCGTGGCTTCACCTTCACCATCAGCAGCGAAACTCGACCTTCCGCACTTTGACGGGTCTTCGTCGTGGACCGCCTTCCGCTACCAGTTCGAGACACTGGCCAAGGGGAATGGGTGGACTGATGATCAATCCTTTATGGCCCTGACACTGGCTCTGCGAGGGGACGCTTTACTAATACTAGAAAACCTGCCACTGGAAGGACGCACGTTGGAGGCTCTGTTAGAAGCACTGGATACACGTTACGGGGAAAAGCACCTAGAACACGTTTATCGGGCACAACTCCGCGAGCGGACTCAGAAGGCTGGGGAAAGCCTCCAACAGTGGGCGCTTGAAGTAGAAAGGCTGGTTCGTCGTGCGTACTCTTCGTCACCGGCGACAGTTGAGGTAACTTTGTTACAAGCATTCGTCGACGGCATACGGGACGTGGAAGTAAGAGCCACCGTTCGCCTGGGCCATCATTCGACCTTAAAGAGCGCATTGGCCCATGCCCTTGAAGTGGAGGCTGTACGACAAGATAGTCGAGTACATAAAATCCGAGAAATCGTGGCGGATGACAGGCGACCACAGTATGTCCCCACTTGCTACGGTTGTGGAGAAAAGGGCCATATTCGACTGGAATGTCGTAAAAAGAGAAGGAGGGTCACGAGCTCCGGGACCCAAGTGGACCAAGACCTGTCGTTAAACTAAGTGTCGCCAGGACCGCGGGGCGGGTGCTGGCTGGTAACAATAAGGCCCCCACCATCACCATTACTCAAGTTCGCAACGGAAACAGTCTGACCATCGAGGGAACATTAAATAATCAGACATGCAGTTTGACAGTAGACACTGGAGCTTCGCGGACTATAGTCCGACCAGAGCTACTGAAACGAACCGTTATATGGAAAAGGCGATCCCCACCATGTCGCCTCCAGACAGCAACCGGCCAGCCAGTCTCCGTCCTCGGTGATACAGATGTAGAAATTAGTATTGGTGACCGAACATACATCCACTCAGTTCTTATCGCTAATATCACGGATGATTGCATTCTGGGCCTAGACTTCTTGAAGGATCAGCGATGTGTTTTGGATATTGATAAAGGAGTGTTAAGGTTCCCTGATCAAGAAGTGTGTCTGCAAGGATCACACCCATGCAGTCTTTATTGTTTAAAGGATTTCATACTGGCTCCAAGATCTGAAAATTTAGTATCAGTGAAATTTCCTAAGAAGATCAAATCAAACAAATGTGTTATAGTAGAAGACTCCGGCAATCATCCACAGATAATCACGGCCAGGACATTACTTATGACAAAAGGAGTAGCAAAAGTAAGAATTCTAAACTTGAGTAATGAAGAAGTTCGTCTGAGGAAGAATAGCCTGATTGGAAGGTGCGAAGAAGTAAAGTACCTGAAACGGTTAGACACTTCCGCAGTTCATCAAAATGTAAGTTCGACCAAAGACGATCACATTCGACAGCTTTTGGAAGATTGTAAGAAAAATTTATCACCACTGGAACTGCAGCAAGCCAAAGAGCTTTTGGTTACATTCAGGGACATTTTTGCAACCGGAAATGACTGTGGTAGAACAGGCCTTGTGAAGCACCAGATTGATACAGGCGATGCCAGGCCTATTAAACAGAGACCTCGACGTATACCGTGGGCAAAAGAAACAGAGGTAGCCGAAATGATTAAAGACATGGCTGAAAACAAGATCATCGAACCCTCTACAAGCCCATGGTCATCACCTGTGGTGCTAGTAAAGAAGAAGGACGGAAGTATGAGGTTTTGTGTTGACTACCGAATGTTAAATAATGTCACGAAAAAGGACAGCTATCCCCTGCCGAGAATTGATGATACGCTGGACATGCTAAGTGGCATGAAGTGGTTCTCAACCATTGATTTGAAGAGTGGCTACTGGCAGGTGGAATTAAGTCCAGAAGATAAAGAGAAGACGGCTTTTAGTACTGGAATTGGGAACGGACTGTGGCATTTCAACGTCATGCCCTTCGGTTTATGTAATGCTCCAGCAACTTTCGAGCGCCTTATGGAGAGGGTGATGATAGGCCTCCTTGGGGACGTATGCCTGGTCTATCTCGACGACGTGATCGTGATGGGACGCAGCTTCAAGGAGAACTTGAAGAACCTGGAGAAAGTGTTCACCAGGATCCGAGAAGCAAATCTGAAACTGAGTCCAAAGAAGTGTGCTCTGTTTCAGAAGGAGGTCAGTTACCTAGGACATGTCATCTCGGCGGATGGAGTAAAAACCGACCCTGAAAAGATAAAAGCTGTTCAGGAATGGCCTATCCCGAAAAATAAAACGGAAGTGCGAGCGTTCCTTGGGCTTTGGCTTTTTGGCACTTACTACAGGCGCTTCATTAAGAATTTTTCGGACGTGGCAAAACCATTACATCAATTAACAGAGGATAAACGCGATTTCATCTGGGACTCGAATTGCGAGAATGCTTTTAGTGAACTTAAGCAACGGCTTTGTGAAGCTCCTATATTGGGTTACCCAAGCAGGGAAGGAAGATTTACTGTGGACACGGACGCTAGTAACACGGGAATCGGTGGAGTATTGTCGCAAACACAAGGGGACCGCCAGGTGGTAATTGCATACTTCAGCAAAGCACTTTCAAAACCAGAGAGAAATTACTGTGTTACCCGCCGTGAATTACTTGCTGTGGTAAAGACTTTACAACATTTTCAGAAATACCTTATAGGAAGACAGTTCACGGTTAGAACCGATCATGCGGCATTAAAGTGGTTGTTACAGTTTAAAAATCCGGAAGGACAGGTAGCAAGGTGGATAGAGCAATTGCAGGAGTTCAACTTTGTTACCGAGCATCGCAGTGGAAAAGGACACAATAACGCGGACGCTCTGTCACGAAGACCGTGCGCTGACGACTGCAAGCACTGTGGTAAAAATGAAGCCCGAGAAAAAGTAAACCTTATAAGGACGCATGGCTTAGACGATGAGTGGACTGGACCCAATATGAGGAAGGCCCAAGAAGAAGATGATGACCTTGGACCTGTACTGCGCTGGAAGCAAAGTGGAAACAAACCCCAATGGAAGGATGTGTCTGCTTACAGCGCGACTACTAAAAGTTATTGGGCTCAGTGGGACAGCTTAGTTCTGGAAGGCAATCTGCTGTGCAGGAAATGGGAGTCCAACGACGGAAGGGAAGTCACTCTGCAAGTAGTAATACCACGAATCATGGTCGCCCCTCTTCTACGGCACGTCCACGATGGTGTCTCTGGTGGTCATCTTGGAGTCAAGAAAACCCTCGTTAAAGTCAGACAGCGGTTCTACTGGCTACGATGCCGTGAAGATGTCGAAGATTGGTGCCGTAAATGTACTGCTTGTGCCTCGGTAAAAGGCCCGCAAACCAGAAGTAAGGGACAGCTGAAGCTGTATAACGTTGGGGCACCATGGGAGCGCATCGCGATTGATGTAGCTGGGCCGTTTCCACAGACTGACAATGGGAACAAGTACATAATAGTAGTGCAGGATTACTTCAGTAAGTGGCCTGAGGTGTTCGCAACACCCAACCAAGAAGCAGTAACGGTAGCCAAGAAACTGGTCCAGGAGGTGATATGTCGATTTGGTGTACCCATGGAAATTCATTCGGACCAAGGACGTAACTTCGAATCTGCCGTATTTCAAGAAATGTGCAAACTTCTTGGGATCCACAAGACCCGTACGACACCAGCACATCCGCAATCAGACGGAATGGTCGAGAGATTTAACAAAACTCTAGAGAATCACTTGGCCAAGGTAGTGGATGATCATCAAAAGGACTGGGATCAGTACATCCCTTTGTTCCTGATGTCCTATCGTTCTGCAGTACATGATAGTACGGGGAATACGCCAGCCAAGGTGAACTTCGGCCGAGAGATGAGACTTCCGGTGGACGCAATAACGGGTACCCCACCTGACAGTCCTAAACCCGTTACGGACTATGTGTGCGATCTTCAAAATCAGTTGGACGAAGTGCACAAGAGAGTGCGGGAGAACAGTCTGAAGACCAGCGAGAGGATGAAGACCCGCTACGATCGAAATGCGAATACCAACGGTTTCGATGAAGGAACGCTAGTCTGGTTTCACAATCCGCTTCGCAGAAAAGGGAAGTCTCCGAAACTTCAAGCCCGCTGGGAAGGACCCTTTACTGTTATTACGAGGATCAACGACGTCACCTACCGCATCAAGAAGGGACCCCGAGGCAAACCTAAGATAGTTCACCTGGATAGATTGGCACGTTATCATGGTGATAATGATGCTCGGGACGAGCATAACTAAGAGGGGGGTAGTGTTACGACCGGGAGATACAAGTGTTAATTACTCGGTTAATTATTACTTAATTGCAATGATCTCAAAACGCATTGTTAGTCTATAGGTCTACTATCGATTCGTACCGAAAGATCTCGATTTCTCAATAGAAAGTAGTTCCCTAGTACTTGTGTAAGTACCTACCGCTCGCTCGCTCACGGGTCACTGCCCCCGCCTATTGTTAGTTTATTCTCGAAGGTCGCGCCGCTATTGTATCTCGCGAAAACGATAGAATAGGTAAGTACATACGAGTTCATTCGAGAGAGTTCCACCCCTCTGTTAATTTAGGTATATAAGCCGACGCATAGTGGCGTCCGGACAGTTTGTGTTTACAAGCGACAGCGGAAACATCTTAAGGAAGCGATCGAAGAGAATTGTACCAGCGACCCTTGCGAAGACTTTGGACTACTGAGAAGTACTGTGCGACTCGGACTACTGTGCCTTGTGTGTATACTGCGCCGTATAGTGTATACAGTATTAGTGTACGTGGAATAAATTCTTCTTTTACGTTAATCGGCATTTAATTACCCACCCGCACGTAACAATATGTACGGAAGATAAAGATAATACTTCAGGTTTAATAGTTTAACCCCACATTTACCTTAAAAACCTCATCCCTCTAAAGCTGTTAGTGTCCAATTTCTTTATTCTGTTATTGTCCAAATGTACCACCTTTAAAACTGTGTTTCTCGCGAACATACCCCTGTGAAAGAAATATAAACATTGTATACCTTGAAATGAAACTAATTTTACGGATTATATCGCGGTTTAGTTATGATTTTTTTGACGGGCCCGTTGGTCTAGTGGTTAGAGACCCTGTCCGCAAACCGATGGGTCGTGGGTTCGATTCCCACCAAGTGTCTGGGTGTTATTTATCTATATAAGTACTTACAAAAAAAAAATTGTATATAAGTATTAGTATCAGTTGTCTGGTTTCCATAGTACAGGCTCTACCTAGTTTGGGATCAGATGACCGTGTGTGGATTGTCCCAAGATATTATTATTATTTATTTATTATTTTAATTACCCGACGTTTCGAATACTTTACAGCATTCATGCTTACAGCTTTATAGTATACCTACTTGCCTTTTGAGGGGTCGGTAGAAATAGGGGTCTGTAGAAGTAGGGGTCTGTAGAAGTAGGGGTCTGTAAAAGTAAGGATTCTGAAAAGTAGGTGTCGGTACAGGTAGGTGTCGGTAGAAGCAGGGGTCGGTAGAGTTAGGTGTCGGTAAAGTTAGGTAACGGTAGAAGTAGGGGTTGGTAGAGTTAGGGGTCCGTAGAAGATTTTTATTTAACGTATTGACATGGCAAGATATTAGCTTAATAGTAACCAACACGCATGCACTCGCTCAGTCGAGTGAACAACCAATATTATATTTTACTAGTCTTTTGTGTCCGGTACATTCTCCGACTAGAGTGTCCTTCACACCGGAACACAGCAATGTTTACACACCGCTGCTTGGCGGCACTGACACTGTGGTGGTTCCTTGCACGAGGATACTACCTCCTAGCTATGTTAGGGCCATGCTGCCATCGGAAGGATTTAAGTGAGGAAGGGGTTGAGGACTAGATCAAGGAGTCCGTTAAGTAATGTTTGACTTACCTTGGTATGTCATTTATTTGATTGTGGCTCGCGTTACACCAACCCAGTTTAGTCAGATCTCCAATATGGCTGCCGTCCAGTTTCGATATGATATTATGACTGAAAAAATACATTGGTACACGGCGAATTGAGAACCTGCTCCTATTTTGAAGTCGGTTAAATAAATACAAGAACAGGTCAATGCCAAATTATACAGGTTAGCTGGTTTAACATGGAAAATATACTCAAGGGTATAGCAATTCAAGGTCTTATGTAACGTATAAAAAAGTTAAATGAAATACGTTGGTCTAGTCAAAGTCAAAAATTGTTTATTTCAAATAAGCTAGCACTTTTGAATGGTCATTTTTTTTCAAAAGCTAACACCGGGTCACAACGCGGCCTCAACTGGGAAGATCAGGCAAGAAACTCAGCGGGCTTGTCATTTTTTCACTTTTTTTAAACTGTGTTTGTCATGTTACAATTAGATCCGCATCAGCGACAGTGTGTCCTGCCGTTCAAAAGAACAAATAAGAGGGAGAAAAAAATACGACGAAAATACAACAAACTAAAACGGCCAAAGGGATAGTAGTCGTCATTGTTACTACTAACCGACTGAGTTAAAAGCAGTGCGTTTTGAGTTAACAGTAGGTACTAATAACTAAAACATACCTTATATCTAATACTTCTGTATCACGCAATCCTTTAAACTGATTCCTTTTTAATGTTGCCAGTTTATTACCGTGCAAGTCCAGAGTCTTCAGCTTTTTCAAGGTCTAGAAAAATAAATATTATCTTTGGACAATCCACACACGGTCATCTGATCCCAAACTAGGCAGAGCATGTACTATGGAAACCAGATAACGGATACTGATACTTATATACATTTTCGTAAATACATATAACAGGCACTTGGTGGGAATCAAACCCATAACCTATTTTCGTAGCAGCCAGGGTGTGTGTTTGGTATCCAGGCAAACCCGATTTAGGGTTTTTGTGATAATAATAAATAATATAATAAATAGCCTTTTATTTTCCCAAAGTAAGTATAACATTAGTACTTAAGTATAATATGTTTTGTTTTTTTTTCGATAACAATATCAACTTTAGGGTCGGGTATAGGCCTCCTCCAAAAGGGTTTATGAGATACATCTTAATTAATGATGTGTGCCCATTTTAATATAAGTAAAGAAAAAAAAACCACTAGACCAACAAGCCCGTCAATCATAGAGGCAAGAATTCGTAAACATTTTATCAATTTTCTTTTTCTGAGTGTCTCAGGGTTGTCGAAAGGTGTGCTGCGCTTTCTCCGTAGTTACTCGCGGCATTACGCACTTTAATACTTCCACCCCTGGAGCATATAGCTCTAACAGCTCCTCTCTGGACGGCCAATTAAAGCAAGCCAGAGCTGAGGGTCCTGCGGGCCCCCTTGGGTTTCCACTCGGCCGACGAAGACACGCCGAGGTGGGGGCCCTGACCGACTCTCTGCAGCACTCGGGTCCGTGGTGTCGTTACGCACCAACAGCTCGCCACAAACTGCCCTGCGGGATTATTATTATTTTTAATGCTTACCTGAAATGCTTCAATAGGTATATCAGATATAAGGCCGTTAACTAGATGTAATCGTTCTAGCCGTCCGGCCGCTTCGCTACCAGCGAATATATCTTTAGACAATTTCGTCATACGGTGACCATCTATTGATAAGACTGATAGGTTGCCTAATATCTGAAAAAGAAAATTACCTACATAATAATGTAGTATGATGCCAGGTGTCCGGGTAAGAATAGCACCCTCCCATCTCCTCCCGTTGGGGGACACCCAACGGGAGGAGATGGGAGGGTAAGAGGCGACTAAGGGAAAATAAGAAGACGGGCTGCAGCATCTATTGGATTACCTACTATCTTTAAAGCGCTCCACAAGCCGCCTGCCAAGCGTGGGGATTATTGCCAACCATCCCTTTTAAGGCGGAGGCCTTTGTCCAGCAGTGGACGTCTTCGGCATGTCATCCTCTCCGATATGACCACAGCGGCCAATCTTTCAAAACATTTTCATTTTGCATTGCTGTGTTCCGGTGTGAAGGGCACTGTAGCTGGTGACATTACCGGACACAAGAGACTTGATAACTAATGTCTCGTGTGACGAGCGGCAGTGCAATGCAGCTGTCTATAGGCAGGCGGGGCGACCATCAGGCGAACGACTTGCTTGTCTTGTTACCAGGTTAAATTAAAAGATCAGCCATCTACGCGGGACATATTATAGTGCACGCGTGCTTGCGTAGACACAAGTGCACTCTCTCTTCCTTTACTCTCACAATCCGATGGGGCGGAAGACCGACACGACCGGGGAGAGGTCAGGCGCAGGACCGACTTTTTACATGCCCATCCGACGCATGGATCATCTTACTTTACAGACAATCAGGTGATCGGCCTGCATTGTCCTAGCCAGTAAGGAACAACTACACAAACTTATTGCTCCAGCCAGGATTGAAACCCACGAACTCCGATTTGTAAAGCAAACGGTTTTCCGCTGCGCCACGGAAGCTGCATACACCAATAATAATACAGTGGCGCAGCTTTAAGGTTTAAAAAACGCTTTCTGGCGTTTCTTTTTTAAACTTCAATGTAAGCTAGTGTTTTGCCAACACCGACAACGACGTCACGAGTGGTAAACACATCAACACACAGACACCGGTCTCGCCGGCGAGGCCAAAGGGTCGTACGCATGCGACCTCGACATGCATCCCCTCGCTGAGTTTCTTGCCGGTTCTTCTCAGCGGGGGCGCGTTGTGAACCGGTGGTAAACTCATACTCTCTAAGCGGCAGCCCAAGCCGAGGCCGTGCCTCCCTGAGGTGCCCTTGAGCTAGTCGCTACCCAACTGGCTGGAGCGCTTTAAAGCGCTCGCCCTCTTGTCCGGTGAAGCTGTAATGGCCATTTGCGACCAACAGTACTACTCCTACACAAAAAAAAAAAAAACTGTGGCGCGGCTTTAAGGTTTTTTTAAACTTCAATGTAAGCTAGTGTTTCACTGCAGTCTCACCTAATGGAAAGCGGCGTTGCAATCCGAGATGGTGAGGAACACTAGCTTAATAAAGACCTAGTCTTAAAACACCCACATTATAATCGATCCTAAGAATTTACCTTAAACGCATCTTTCGGGAACTCTTCAAACATTGTGTTAACCATATAAAGTTCTTGTAAGGTCCGATTCACACCAGCGAAGGCGTATTCACCAATACTTTTTATTGGTGTGTCCTCTATATGGATCACCCTTATTGTGGATCTGTGGAGTAAGGGGCCGAATAGATGTGCTGAAACAAAAAACTAAATTTTGACGACACAAGTAGGTCATTAGCCCGTGGGGTATCTGTAGAATAGTAACTTGGCTGTCGTCAGAGGCGACTCAGGGAAACAAGAAGGCTGGCGGCAGCGTCTTTCTGTTGTATTACCTACCACCTATCTCCAGCTCCAGCCAACTCCAGCTCGAGTCAACTCGTGCGCGGGTGCTGCTTGGGAAGACTGGTCCGACTACTATCCTTTTGGCCGCCTAGTTTGTTGTAATTTTTGTCGTAATTTATTGTTTTCTTCTTTTCTCCCTTGCTTTATGTTTCGAACGGCAGGATACACTATCGCTAATGTTGATTCAATTGTAAAAGAAACAATATCTAATAAAAAGTGAAAAAATGCCAAGCCTGCTAAGTTTCTTGCCGGATCGTCACAGTGGAGGCCGCGCTGTGATCCGGTGGTAGCTTTTAAAAAAATTACCATTCAAAAGTTTTAAAAGTGCTAGCGTTAAGCCTATTTAAAAAAAAAGATTTTTGACTTTGACTATACTGCGATCTCCAAGACATCTGCCAAGTGGAGTATTATGGCAACCCATCCCTTCTAAAAGGGAAGCCTTTGTCGAGCAGTGGACATAAATTTCGGCTGATGATAATGATAACCTGGGATTCAGTAACAGAACCTCACAATTGCATCATCAGCTACAACTTTTAACCATGGACACCATATGGACACACTCAAATGATATAAACAAAAATATCAAGGATACCATGTTTTTTTTTTAAGCAAACATTTGTCAACAATCTCAGATATCTTAATATAATGATGTAATACTCACTAATCTTGCATTCTTTTATCAGCAATTTCTCAATTGGGAATCCCAAGCCAGCTATATTTCCCAGGCCAACGCTCAACACAGCGAGACCTGTATTTTCACAACGAATATGCAACCCTGTGTCCGTCCCTTTCTCACACACGCATGGGTACAACAGCGGTATGTCAGAGTCCTTTGGGCATGCATATGCTGGCCCTGGCGGTATGTACTCTGTGGTGGTGTACGTGAGCAGGGTTGCCAATGTGAAAATTACTTTGTTGATCATTTTTGTGGGTGGTCTATCTGGAAAATAAATTTTTATTTAATAAGTTATAGGAATGGGGCAAATACTGGCCGTGTCCTGTAATCAAACGCATATAAGTTTCTAGGTGGTAGGTTCCTTGTGCAAGGAACCAACCTGGTGCGTACCACCGCAGTGTCTGATATTCCGGCGCGAAGCAGCAGTGTGTAAACATAGCTGTGTTCCAGCGTGAGGGGCACTGTAGCTGGTGAAATTTCCGGACACAAAAGACTTAATATCTAGTTTCTTAAGGGTGGGCAAAGCGCTAATGGTTCTCCTGGTGTCAAGTTAAGAATAGCACCCTCCCATCTCTTCCCGTTGGGTATCCATAAGAGGGTCTCTGGGAAGACAAGAATACAGCCACCAACATCTTACTATTGAATTACCTACCATCTACATATACTGCAATCCCCAAGCCATGAGGATTATGGCAACCCCTCCCTTCTAAAGGGGAGGCCTTTGTTCAGCAGTGGACGTGTTTTAGCTACTGTTGATAAAATATATACATAATAAATGATCAGACTCCAATGATAAACTGCATTTTTATTAATTTGCAATACAAATAAGTACTGATAAATAAAATTAAATGCTTGAAGCTCATGACAATATAAGACTAATTATACAAGCGATTGGAATTGAATAACCTTTGGAAACATAAAGCAACAAGTTCCTTCAGCAAAAAAAAATAGTACAAGCATTACAAGGCTAAAATGTACAAAGCAGTAATGAAATATTAATATACAAAAAGTTTGCATATGATAATTAAAACCTGTTTTAATAAGTCGCACAATAATAATTGTGCGCAGAACACATTCCAAGTTATAAACATTAATAAATATACGCCAATATTAATAAATTAGTCACCCGTCATTGGAATTCCCTTGAAACGTAACTTCAATAAGTTCTCAAAAGTCACTGTATAAACTTTCACTTACTTAAAAAACAAGTTTTAAATCGTTACCTGCGATAGATTATTGAATTAACATCAATTACAGTAAATCCTGTAATGTATAATTAATTTTCAGCTGTTATAACATAATAATTACGTATTATGCACGTAATATTATTTTCTTAACAAAACTGTACATCCTCCCCAACCATGATCAACAACAAACTAATTAACTAACCATAGAGTAGACTAAAAAAAAACAAAGATTAAATGTCAACAAGAAAGTGACGGACGTCCGTTCTTAAATTGCCATATGTAAATAATATTTAAAAAGCGTTCCCTAGAATAGAATAAGCGAATAAAGGCCCGGGAAAAAAAAATCAGAAACAAGTGTCAAGTGTGTATACCCGCGACATGAAAAACACGCAAATCAGCTCCACGGGCTCTACCCACACTCTGATTTCCGGGGTCTTCGCTCTCACGCTTCTACCGGGGTCTTCTCTAAAAAACGACACGAAAAGGAGGTCTGTTATGTCTGGCGATGGTCTGGCATGTAGTCTAAACAATGAGTCTAAACCACGAAGATATACTATATCTTCGTGGTCTAAACCCTCTTTGGTCATAATTCGGTCATAATCTGAATTTGTCATAAATCAAAACATCGATATTTACACAAAAACCTAAAATTTATTTATATTTTACTAACGTATGGATAATAAATCATATGGCACATACTAAGAGATGCTAATACTGTAACTGTATAACTGACTGTATGATTATGATTTTATAAAACCGTAACAAAATTCAAGAATGTCGCCAAAGAAGAAAAAACGGGAAGAGAGGTTTCGATGCGATGAAGTGGAAGGCGAAAGATTTCACGCGCAAACTGACGACGTATTCAGATACAACTGGTGGGAAGTCTTCTGCTTTCCGTACATATTGTGTGCGAGATTTTGGGACTGTTGCGTGTCTCTATGCGCGGGGACGAATCAATGTCTGGTCTACTGGATGATGATACAATGGATTGTTTGTAAATTAACACGTATCACTACACCTGACCCTATAATCTTTCCTTATTACTTCTACATGTTCTGCCAAGTGATATTACTTACGACATTTTTCATTATGCTCTGGGTGTGGTTCGGCAAAACAGTTTTTATACCGTTTTTTGTAGCAATATGGGAGGGAATCACAGAGAGAGCGATCGAAGAAGAAGAAAAAAACGCCACTAGATTATCATTCAGGAGATATTGTTTTAGAAAAGGCGAAATATTCGATGGTCCAATAGATGCCAGTTATAGAATCACCGCGAGCTATCCAACAGCAGTTGCAATATTTTTAATAGATATTTTCATAGTGAATATTTTTTACTAGTACACGATCAAAAAAGATGTCTTTTTTATTAATTTGTAACTGAAATTTCAGCCAAATATCACTAATTTCGAGCACAAATCACCAAAATATGCTTTCGAGTAGCGTTGTTTCTGCGGTAAGATTGCCAGTGGTTGCTGATGCAGTTTGTAGGTTACTGTACACAAAGCTGGAGGACCATCAATCCTCTCTTTTGCTGCTGGCGCAGAACATTTGTCGCAAGGGCCTATTCCTTTTGTAGTAATAAGCTAGTATTTTTTTATACTATTAAGTATTATTTATTTATTTATACTCTTTATTGCGCACACATAAAAATAAAATAAAAAGGAATTGAAGAAATTTGTACAAAGGGTGCCCTTATCGCTATCCGCAATTTCTTCCAGGCAACCTTGGGATGGAAAAAAGATTGCATGGAATACGAGAAGTAGTAATTTCACCAACTAGAGCCCTTTACAGTGGAACACCAATGTTCGCGATGAATGAACGCACTGCTGCTTGGTGGCAGAATGGCCTATTCCCAGTAGTTCTACATTTAGTTCTACATGTATGACTACTAAGAAAAAAAAATCCTCTTAGTTCTACACTCATGTAGAACTAGTAAGAATGCATTAAATATTATTTTTCATTCCCAGTAGTTCTACACGATGACGTATTAGAAAATTAGAACTTTCTGCTGCTCAACCGGCACTCATATACCTGGAAGAGCAGTTCAGACCCCCCCCCCCACTAAGGCTTCGCCACCGAGCAACAGCAGGCCACCTCAGAGTGGAGATATTACCCGGTGCCCAGTGTACAACGTCCCAAGCCCATTGTCCTTCCTCTGGACGTATTCTCTGGAATTACAATGGACCGGGCACTCGAGGAGGAGATGCCAGTACCAGTTCAAATTTTTGAAGAAAAAAATATCCTTTATAAGTTTACTAGCACACTCACTAATAAAGTTTATGTAATATTTTTTGCAGTACGTCATCGTGTAGAACTACTAGGAATGAAAAAATAATATTTAATGCATTCTTACTAGTTCTACATGAGTGTAGAACTAAGAGGAATTTTTTTTCTTAGTAGTCATACATGTAGAACTAAATGTAGAACTACTGGGTGGTGGTACCTATCCTTCCTCCAAGGTTCCTACAGTACGTGGGGTATGAGTTGAGAAACGGGAGAGGGGACACCCCATCACCGGTCGATGAATGCGAGTGCGGGGTATCCCCTTCCCGATTGCCATGTTGACCTGTACCTAAGTTAAGTTTCTTGCACAAGGAACCTATCACCTAGTTGGCCAACCTTCCAGGGCTGTAATGGTCGCACGCAATTCAGCACAATACATAATATTGAATATTGAATTATTGATGAACAGAAAAATCAACAAAAAGAAACGGAAATTCTAATACCTGCACTCTTTGTTTCCATCATGCTGGGGCAGACCCAAGACAGATCTACCGACTCTGTGGCGTACCGTTGACGAAGCCGTTGACTGACATGCATAGCTACTCAGTGACTGCTGAGTGGCATTGAGAATTGATATCAGTACCACATTATCTCAATGCACAATAGTGCCTGCCATTTCTGTACGGTGACGATCAAATTGTATTAGGTCTACTTCTTAGAGTATTAGACTAATGCTCGAGTCTATTTACAAACCATCATGACTATTTACATTGCTTGCCTTGCAGAAACTCATCAATATCGCTTAGCACAACATTTTACGGTAAACTTACACGTCAAACAATTTATTCGCAGTTTAGGGGGATCAACTATTTCAGAGTTGGCAACTCTAGAAATGTCAGTTTTCAATTCTTCAATGTCAGCTGACAACTGTCATTTTCGCAGTCCGTCACTATTAATTATCCTCTTTGGTCAGGGTTGCCAACTTAGGGGTTTCCCCCCCAAATTTAGGGGGAAAAAATGTGGGATGGGATTTTTTTAGGGGTGTTAAATTCTTAGGGGTATTTAGGGATTTTTATAACTTCAATTAACTAAGTAATAAACAGTGGGCAAATGTCTCTAGTTGAAGTTTTCGATTATTTTTAAATAAAGAAATTAGAAAAATGGGGTTTCTGAATGAAATTATTTATTGATTGTTTAAAATTTGTTGTTCGTTTATTGAATATAATAAATATTTTATAATTTTTAATGTATTATTTATTTAAAAATATTTAATTATTTATTTTTTAAACAATATTTTTTTAGGGGGAATCTAGAAATTGTGGTGGTTTTAGGGGTTTTTGATTGGAGCTTAGGGGGATAAATTTTTGAGAGTTGGCAACACTGTCTTTGGTCAGTCATAGCTACTAGTATCTAATCTGTGGTCAGTCAGTCACCCCGAAAATGGCGAGAAGTGTGTCGCTCGCATTGGAATAATCTCTGTTAAATTGAAATCTGTGCATTATTTGGCAAAACAATTCCGCCAATTACTACAAATCGTGACGATAATATTGATCACGGCAACATTTCAACTGGTGAGTACCATGCCGTTGAATTACATTTAGTAAAAGTGAAATTTCGAGTTGCACCTTCAGGCTCTATTTATTCAATTAATTTGAATAATAAAGAGAGATTTTCGACTGTGATTGCTCAGAAGTGATTTCTGTTCATTTATCTACTGGTAGATAGGTGTGACGCTGTTACTTTTCTTGTGAATTACGTGGAAAATGTACATGTGAAGTCGTCCGACTTTACGTAAAAGATTGCATGATCAAACATTTATTTCTGTTACATTGTTACTACATGAACGTCTTGTGGACTCTGTTCAACACTCAAATTACGAATGGTTAGTTTTCAAATGATATGCAACTCGATATAATGTAAATATTCAAAACAAATAATTGCTTGTTTGACCTAAAAATGCATGGGGCGATTGACCTCCATATTCGACATACTTTCTAAAATCACAGATAATATTTTCGACCATAAACAAACAGATTAGCGTTACTAATTAAAGCTGTTTATTTTTAAAATCACGAGACCTTCATCATTTAATAAATCAATATCATCAATACAATTACAATAACATTAAAATATTTTTTGTCTGTGTTCTTGTTTTATGATTGTTAATTAAAGTATTATAAAACCATGAAGAGCGTCCAACCTTTCAAAGCATGCAATCATTCATCATGCTAAATTAGACGCTACATGCCTCATTATAGAGTCCTCTATCACTGACCACGAATGTGTTGCTATTAGTATTAATCTCAACTCTAAATTACGATACACGACTACATTCAGCAAAAGGATAGATTTTAAAGGTTTGGATCACACCATTAACAATCTGGACTTTCAGCCTATAATGGAGTGTTGTGAAAAGTTAATGATGCGACTGATTTACTTATCTCCTCTCTACGTAAAGCTGTAGATAATAACACTATAACTACTAAAATACCTAAAAGAAAACGTATCAATAAGCCTTGGGTTACCAAAGGTCTGTTGCGCTGCATGAGAAACCGAGATAATCTTTACAAAAAGCTTAAGAGGGATCCAGAAAATGAGATTCTTAAGGCAACGTACAAACGTTACAGGAATTTTTGTACTTCTGTTCTAAAAAAGGCAAAGCGTATTTATGAGAGACAAGAAATAGTGAATGCAAAAAATAACAAAAAGAAACTTTGGGATGTAATAAAAACCATAAGTTGCTCTCGCGTAAAACCTAACCCTTCAGTCGAATTGATTTCAACCGACAATCCCAGCAAAAGTGTTAACGAAGTCAATAGTTTTCTGGCCAATATAGGTAAAAAATTGGCAGAACAAGTAGCCAGCTATAACTGCCAACCTAGTGCATCCAACCGTTCGCCACTTACATCTAATAAATCGCTTGTTATGCTTCCCACCGATGAAAGAGAGGTTGGACAGCTTATAATGGACCTAAAAGAAAATTGCGCTGTAGGTCTGGACGAAATCTCTGGAAAAATTTTAAAACGCTACATGATCCTACTTACGCCTCCTATAACACATATATGTAATCTGTCAATCTCTTCAGGTATCTTTCCACAAGCATTCAAAGCTGCTCTAATCAAACCTATATATAAAGCGGGTGACAGAGACTGTGTCACTAATTATAGACCGATTTCAATCCTTTCATCGTTGTCTAAAATCCTAGAGCGTTTGATAAACAACCGACTTATAAGATTTTTAGAATCGAATTGCCTGATATCAGAGTCGCAATACGGCTTTAGGTCTGGCAAGTCGACTGATGATGCGGTGCATGAGCTTACTAACTCTATTGTAACAAAATTAGACGAAAGGAAGAAATGTATAGCGGTTTTCTTGGACTTGGCCAAAGCTTTTGACACGGTCTCTGTCCCCCACCTGATCGTAAAATTAGAGAGAATCGGAGTAAGAGGCCTTCCTTTGGAACTATTTAAAGACTACCTTAGCCAAAGGACGCAGCGTGTGAAAATCTGGACGCAGCGGGTGAAAGGATTAGTGACGAAGTATTAGTCAATTACGGAGTTCCTCAAGGAAGTATTTTAGGCCCTTCCCTGTTTTTGGTATACATCAATGAACTCTGCCAGCTTCAATTACATAACGGAAGGTTGTTTACATTCGCTGATGATACTGCTCTATTCTTTTGCGGCGATAGTTGGGAAGATGTATTCCATAGTGCTCAAATCGGTCTTAATAAGGTCTGTGCGTGCTTAAAGAATAATCTGCTAACACTTAATGTCACAAAAACTAAATATATGACCTTTGCACATAGAAGAAATCTTCTTCCACCAATTACCCTTTCGATCACTGCCCACACATGCTGTAATTATTCTGGCTGTCACTGTCCTACTCTTCAGAGAGCTGATACTATAAGATACCTTGGTATTGTAAGAGATCAAACCCTATGCTTTAAGCCGCATCTTGATGTACTTGTAACAAGGTTACGCAAATTAATCTACATATTCAAGACACTAAGACATATTGCCGATCTTCGTACTATCAGGATGGTATATTATGCACTTTGCCAACCATTAATAAGCTATTGTGTCTCAACTTGGGGCGGTGCTGCTAAAACGCACATTTTGGAAGTGGAAAGGGCTCAAAGGGCAATTTTAAAAGTAGGGGCTAGGCTGCCATTCCGTTTTCCAACTACAGAACTATATGTTAAATGGGATGTTCTGACAGTAAGACAGTTGTTTATACTACACATTCTGCTGAAACAACACTCTGAGTTAGTGTATTATCCTGAATTAGACAAAAATAAACGTAGAAATGGAAGAATCTGCCAGCCACAAAAATTTAAGACTTGCCTCGCATCTAAATTTTATTGCTATCTGGGTGGTTATCTTTACAATAAGGCCAATAGCCTTCTCTCCATTTACCCCTTACTTAAAATTAACTGTCGAGATAGAGTAACGACTTGGTTGAAAACGCTAAACTATGACGCAACTGAACAATTATTGCACCCATTGAAATAAGATACGAAAGCGCGAACACTCTCTCTCTCTCACACACACACACACACACACACACAAACTCACACACGAACATGAACGCACACGCAAACTTGCAGTAAATATATACACATATAATTTTTAAGAATATTTTCTCTTAGCCAGTGATTATGTTTACAGCTGTTTTACTGACTTATGAAGCTCGGTCGAACAAATGAGTGGGGCCCTGGTGACCTGTAATACAGGTATTAATATACCTATCTCAGGCACCAGTCTCTCACAAATTCTGTAATTTTAGCATATAGTTAGTATAAGTAGTACATTGTGATGAGAAAATAAATAAATAAAATCTATCTAATCTAATCATTACAATATTGTTAGGGGAATTGCATATAATTTACTGGTCTGCTAAAAAATCTGTCACTTTGTAGTAACACATTAATCTACCAAATATTTTTTAAATTTCTTTATAAGTTTAATTAAACTTTTTTATTTTCTTTCAGAATCTAATTGTATATCTTAGGCTCCATGCAATAAATACTTTTATGTAAAAGAGCTGTCCGAGACAATCTTAGACATAATAGTGTCATTATATCATCTATTCCTTTCGCAGATATCATTTTGTCGTGTAAATAATTTTTGATTCATTTTTACAAAAACTGCTGTATCAAATATACAGGGTGTAAGGGACTATGTACCGAAAACTTTTTTATAAGAGTTCTCATAATGTCCGTTACATACAACATTACAGAAACCATTTATATGGAAAATTACAAATGACTAACTTATAAATTTATGAGCATGTAATGAATATGTGTGGAATAATATTTATTTTTCAAATTACATTGCGTTTGGCAGGCGGCTTGGTTGAAATTCAACCAACCCGCCTGCCAAGCGTGGGGATTATGGCAACCCCTCCCTTCTAAGGGAGAGGCTTTTGTTCAGCAGTGGACTTTTGGCTGCTGATGATTGCTAATTTTGCACAAATAAGTAATTTATTGTTTTTAGGCTAGGTACGATAAATATGTAATCAATTCAATTCAATTTATTTGCATAAATGCGGTGCGTATATAGATGGTAGATACATTAAAACATAGCGAGCGATACACATTTGCCATTAAATGACATGCAAAGTAATATACAAATTAATTATAGATTCTAACAATGTCAAAACTGGAAAATGTCATACTTATAACTTAACTGAAAACCATTACTTAAATATCAAGTCACATCCAAACTTGTAGCTAATTGAATTAATATAATGTTATAATCTGTTATACCCAAATTTAAAATAATAATAATATAATAATAATCGTACCTAATTAAAAAAAGTTAAGCAATTGTGCAGTTCTTCGAAACAATTCATATTTCATGCCCGCCGTTACAAGGTTACGTTGTTAAATTTTTATGAAGTGTCAAATGTGATTTATTAAATTGGCCCTACTTTAATGTGTCACGTGTTTTGAAAACTTCGCGGCCATACGCTGCGCTCCGCCATGTGTGCGCCGGCCCTAACAATGCTAATCAATATGTTCTTCACGTATACTTGGTTCCAGTATGTACATGACGATGACGCGAATAAGTACATCATCGGGATATATCTAGCCAAATTATTGTCCAGACTTCGTATTTCGAACAAAGGCGAAGACTTCGCTCTGCAGGGCTATTGCGTATCTTTAGCCACCCAAGTGACTATCAAGCTTCAGTTGTCCACCGAACTTTGATGTCAACTGAAAGTGTTTTATAGCATTGGTATTTATTGGTCACTCAAGTTAGGCAATACCGAATGAATCATTTGACAGTTATCTTTGCTATAGTGATCATCACTTTAGTTGTCAAACAAGATACGTAATAGTCCCGCTGGTGTTGGTAAATATTCTCACATTTAGCTATTTAGCAATAGACCGGCATAGCGAGTAATTTTTTCATCAGAATAATAAGTCAGTTTAGAAACATGCCCACGCTCTAAAGCGACAAATAATATTTTTGAAGAAAAATCAGAATAGTGTCTGTAATGTCACAGGGGCTAATCCTGAAAAACAGCCGGGACCGGGATATGTATTCCGGTGCAGCAATGTGCTGAGTGGTTAGCCTCATTTGCCGGAAATGGACGTACTTACACGTTTTTTTATTATTTTATGTTTTTTCTAAGTTTTTCCGGCGAATTAATATTCTTTATTCTTATTCATTTGTCGGTTTGCCATAATCCACAGGCTTGAACCCTAAGACGCCTGTCTTAGGGTTCGCAGTATAGCTGTAGTTGGATATCACATAGAAGACACTGCTGCCCGTCTTCTGGTTTTCCCTTAGTCGCCTCTTACGTACACCTAACGGGAAAATATGGGTGGGTGGTATTCTTACCCGGACACGCTACGGGTAGGCAGGCCACATCGCTCGAAGATAACCGATGGAGAAAAACGGTTCTCGAGTGGCGACCACGAACCGCAAGACGCAGCATAGGCAGGCCTCCCACTAGGTGGACCGACGACGTTGTGCGCGTCGCGTCGCGTCACGCGTTATAAGGGCCTCAGCCTTAACCAGTGGTAGAATCAACCCTCTTTTAAGCTGTGCCCTTGAATTAGTCGGTCCCCTACCCTTCTGGCTGGAGTGCTATAAGCGCTCGCCCACTTGCCCGGTGAAGCTGTAATGGCCATTTGCGGCGAACAGCGACAGTACCTACTCAAAAAAGAAATGCGTGCATTTCGGTTCCACCGGGACGTGATCAAATCAAATCCTCTATTTGCTAGCGAGGGTCTGGTGCTGGAGGGACTCTGGCGAGGAGCGAACGAAGTGCCCGTTCTCCATAGCCTTGATGAGGGGAGGTTTTAGTGGGTAAAAATCCCTCATACCCCGGCGTCCTTAGGGGACTAACCTTTTGAAGGTTTTTTACCTCTTCCTTCTCTGCTCGAGTCAACTCGTGCGCGGTTGCTGTTTTGGGGGGACTGGGCCGACCCTTTGGCCTTTTAGTTTGTTGTAATATTGTCGTAATTTTTTTTCTTCTCTCCCATGTTTTTACCTTATGGCATGGAACCCTAAAAACCGGTAAATATGACATTTAAACCATACAAATCATTGTTTAAACCACAAACACATCAGTCCTTCCTTGACCTTAACTGATATTTAAAACGACGGAAAGGTGAAAACAATCCGTAAAAGTACCTAGTTATTCTTGTACCTACGTCAGAAGGCTGACTTCGGTTCCTGAAAATATTTCCCTCAAGCCGCGTCGAGTTATGAGCAATGTCATTGTTATCTTTATAACCGTTGACGTTGAAACTCCATTGTGATTTTAAACGCGGCGGAAGCTTGGCTACATGACCTGTTTCAACGAGATACAATCTGATATGGTGTCATCGTTTGGGTAGGAATAGGTTTATACGTATGTATTGGGATAGGCCGATAGGGCGTTCAATACAACTATACCCTGTTTTTCTTTCATCAGCAGCCGAAACGTCTACTGCTGAACAAAGGCCTCCCCCTGGGAAGGGAGGGGTTGCCATAATCCTCACGGTGGCTTAGGAATCGTATAATAAAACTTTATTCTAATCGGGAATTAACGCGATTTACCTTATGTTTTGGCTTGACGTTTCGGCCGGGTTGCACCAGCCGTGGTCACAAGCAGACTCACTGCATAGTCATAGTCTGCTTGTGACCACGGCTGGTGCAACCTGGCCGAAACGTCAAGCCAAAACATAAGGTAAATCGCGTTAATTCCCGATTAGAATAAAGTTTGATAATGGAACGCGAAAGTCTAAAAGTATGAATCGTATAATAGACATTGATTTTACACAAAAGACGCTACTTCTGGTTTTCCCTTAGTCACCTCCTACGACACCGGTAATCCGGTGGTAGCTTTAAAAAATTCAATCTTGCTAAGCCTATTTGAAAGAAAATTTTTATTTCACCCTTTAATTTTAACGAAACCTAAAATGATTTCCAAAATTTTCAAAGGGCCTGTACATATTTCTTTGGGTTTACTTAATCTACATTCACAACAAGTTTGCTCGGATAGCTACGCGTCGCTTTCACATGCCTGACTAGTTCGCCCCATAACTGTATATGGTGAAGGCATGACAGCTACGAGTATTTATAACCGACTTCAAAAAAAGGAGGAGGTTCCCGATGCGTCGGAATCTTTGTTTTTATGGATGTTCCCCGATAACTCAAAGACGCCTGGACTGAGTTGGGAAGTTCTTCTTTGGTCTGAAATGTTATACTACCCAGGTGGTCCCATGTGCATCAGGTCAGGGTCTAATAATGGGATCCTGGAGAAATCATGGAAACTCTTTAAATTTTATAGGCACACTTTTTAGTAATAAAGCTGGATATAAATTAAAATCCGTATCTTATATCTTGTATAAAAATCTCGTGTCACGGTGTTTGTGGTCGCACAAACTGCTCATTCGGCGGCGGGATTTTTATTATTTTATGATTGTTTATTTGGTAGGTACGAGAATTAGTCGTAAAATATACTTATTTCATACCGCTAGGTGATATAATAATGCGCAGGCTAGTTGATACACAATGTTATTGAAGTTAGTACTAAATAAACACAGTACTAAATCTAACACTAGAAACGCCTGACAACATCAATAATATTTTTTTAACCGGCTTCAAAAAGAAGGTTCTCTATTCGACGCGTATGTATGTAATATTGATAAAAATGCGTAATATTAATATATGTTAGTCTATGTGGGCTTCTAAACAAATTTACCAAATTTTATGAGTGTATGTATGTATGTATGTAGGTATGTATGTATGTATGTAGGTTTGTCCGCGGATTTCTCAGAAACTACAAGTCCGATTTCAAAAATTCTTTTTGCAGTAGTTAGAGTATTTTTCAACTTAGGGTAGAGTATAAGTTTCATCAAAATCGGTCCAGTAGTTTAAGAGATATAAACTTTTTATGTTTTCAGTAAGTTATTGTAACGTAGACGTTCGAGTTGCGTGATAGTGCTGATACCTATTTTGGTAAAATAAGTCACTAAAAAGTGTTAATTAAACTATTTAAATAAAAAAAACCGACTTCAAAGTAAATTATCTAAAAAGCATAAAATAACGAAAATATATTGAAGTCGGTGTCAGCTGGTGCTAGTGTTAGTTAACATGATGTGCTAGCACCGACTTCAATATATTTTCGTTATTTTATGCTTTTTAGATAATTTACTTTGAAGTCGGTTTTTTTTTTTTTTAAATAGTTTTTCACTTTTTAGTGTGGCGTGTAGGGTCCGGGTAGGAATAGCACCCATCTCTTCCTTGGGTGTCCGTAAGAGGCGACTAAGGGAAAACAATAAGACGGGCAGCAACGTCTGTCTATTTTATTACCTACCACCTAAAAAGTTAGATGTCTACTATAATATTTCCAGTTTAGATGACTGGCCTCGTTAACTTAGACCGACTTGCCCCTTCGGTGTCGCTGGACGTTCGGAGTGGGCCCTAGGACGTCCACTGAGTACGGCGGCGACTCTGAGGAGAGGCAGCGGGGTTGCGATCCCCGTCCCCGTGAGCACCGTAACAGGTTCCCAAGGCACTGGGTGCAGATCCCCCCGAAGAGCCTGCATAGCTATTCACAAATGTCGGGAACGTTCCGAATCGGATCGGAAAGTCAGATGACATGTCGAATTATGATCCGACGGATTGTCAAACGCTATTCGCAGTTCCTATCGGAAAGGGAGTTTACGAATTCGATATGAGTGTGTTTACGGAGAACATTATAAAATGGTAGAAAAAGATATTATAGTGGTAGAAAGTTTTAAAGTGGTTAAATAAATGTTTATTATTGAAATTTTAATGTATTTTGTAACATATATAGGCAATAACATAATTTATACTCGTATATTGTGGCTTAAATAGTCATTTATAGGAATGTGTTTTATTGACATACAATTTTTGCGAATTTTCTTCTAAATTTCCGTCGTAAACACTTAGTTATTTTTCCCTTTAGTGTCGTGTACACACCTTAGAGGAAGGAATGTACACATCGAGCGAACGGACGGGATTCGTTGGTTTTTAAGGATGTTTCGGCGAAAGCTAACCATTGATTCCCGCTTTTCTATGTATAGATTAGCAAACAAACCCAGCTAATGTGTTCCTTTGCTTCTATCCATCCTCTTTGGATGTTCAATGAATGAGTAGTTTGTTGGCGTAGTGTGAATGCCCCATAATAAAATTCTCAATGTAATTTTACTAGTTACGCGAGTCGCGAATATTCTTTAGAAGTGAGTGTGTATAATTATTGTTGTTGTAGTCTTAAACTGTAGTTGTATAAAAACATAATATTCTTGTGAAATATTAACCTTCCCGACAGCAAAAGCACAAAATATATACTCCATCCCAAATAAGCTTGAAGGCGATTACAAGTTCGTTTGCGGCTCAATAACTACATAACGCATACATTGTCAACTAGGCGCGTCAGCAAAAACAACTTTGTATTACCAACCTTTTTTGCTGCCGCGTTAACGGTCAACTATACAGCGGGGGTGTTTTATGACTGCATAATAGAGTTGTAATCGCCTTCAAGCTTATTTGGTTTGGAGTGTAGTAGTTTCCGTGAATTATCGTCTTGTTATCGAATCGAACTGTCAAAACTTTTCGATTACGGATTTGTGAATAGCGTTTGAAGGACAGCCTCGGAAACTTTTCTATCGGATTCGGATACGGGACTTTCCGACGGTTCTGAATAGCCCTGCATGCAGGTCTCCCTTCTCATGTGCCAGCGACAGCCGCGGGGGTTTTAGTGAGTAAGAATCCCATACTTATACCCTGGTTGGCTCCCACAAGTCCCGGGGACCTATAGAAAGAAGCAAAGATAAAAAGACCGCCTCGGCAGAATCGGATTGGAGAACATTTTAATAGTACCTATAATTCAAATAAGGATTAGGTTTTTTTGCACTCATTGCATTATACCTAATGTACATTATATTCAAATGGTTTTTTTACGCATTTGTGTATTCGCGAGTCTACATGACAAATCTTTAAGAGACAAGGTCACTTTATCAAGGTCACTTTTGCAATACGTTAAGAGAGACGGATAGGTAATGTTTTATCATTTATCTTTGTCATTTGTACTATCGCGGACCCGAACGGTGTACCAGTTTTTGATCAAAATCTATTTGAACGAGGTTACGTGCGCTTACCCCGTCCGCACTCTGCACATATTTTGAGCCGGCTCGTGCAAGCGATTATTGTATTATAGGTGATACACCGCTTGTGACTGCGAGAGTACGTATGTACAGACAAGTGAAACAAGTATAAAAGCACAAAAAGCCCGACTGCGAACTTTTAAAATGATGTTAAATTACATGACACATACAAAAAATATATACACATGTGTATATATTTCAACTCCTTACAATGTAATAAAAACTACTCTTACGCGGTTATAATATCGCGGTTTGGTTTATTTTAGGCTTTACTATCCCGACGACGTTTCGAATGCTAGGCAGCATCCACGGTCACAGGCGAACTCATAGGTGCTGTAAAGCATCCGAAACGTCGGGAAAGTAAAACCTAAAATAAACCGCGATATTTTCCGTAAATTTCCGTAACAGTTGTTTTTGTACAATGTGCAGTATATAAAATACAACATTATGTCAAGTCCTCTCGTTAAGTCTTTTTCTTTTCCTTTATTGGTGTGTTTGAAACAATTTTTTTTTCTTTCGAAAAAATATAAGCCTATGCCACTCCCATATAACTGAAACTCCCCCGTGGTACATGCGGAACGTAGATCTGCATTCCGATTTCAAGTTAGATCCCCTTCGTAAGTTCCTCAAAGAAGCGTCGAAACGCTACTTTGAATCCGCGTCCCGTCACGCAAACAGTTTAATCCGCGCCGCCGCCGATTACGCCCCTAGTCCTTCTGACTCGCGCCGCAGACCACGGCACGTACTGCTCGACCCTCCTGACCCCATGACGGTCCTATTGGACCGGGATGCGCCGACCCCTCCCCGACAACCGTATGCTACACTAGCTATCAGACACCGGTCTCGCCGGCGAGGCCGAAGGGTCGTACGTATGGGACCGCAACGACGTGCATCACCCCACTGAGTTTCTTGCCGGTTCTTGTCAGTGGGGGCCCGTTGTGAACCGGTGGTAAACTCAGCCCTCTCTTAAGCGACAGCCCAAGCCGAGGCCGTGCCTCCCTGAGGTGCCCTTGAGCTCGTCGCTACTTCTGCCGTAAAGGCTAGAGCGCTTTAAGCGCTCGCCTCCTATTGTCCGGTGAAGCTGTAAAGGCCATCTGCGGCCAACAGCGTCTACATTCCCAAAAAAAAAAAAAAAACTGGAACTAATCTAACGACATACTATAATTCAAAATCCATCGAGCCGTTTAGTTTGTTGGCCGTGCCATAGAAATAGACATACTTTCATACATACACACATCAAAAGTGTCTAGGGATCAACATATATTTTTGCAATAACTTTTCTCCTGATTGATATTAATTAAAATTTTCTTTAAGGATTCATCAAATAAAGTGTTTTCGTTTGTCACAGTAACGATAAACCAAGTCACCTTTGCATTAATAAAGAAATTTGCCATTTTCCTAATAAAGGGATTTTTGACATTTGAACCACTAACACAAAAGTTCGAAAAAAAGACTGAAATAACAGTTTTCTTTAAAATTTTATTGGGTAACTTAAACAATTAATAATCCGTGTTTCTACCGCGAACACTAACAACACAAGAACATCGGTTTGGCATACTCAAAATGAGTTCATCCAAATCACGCTGTGGAATGGCCGCCCATGTTCGTTGCAACAACAAAAAAAGGTCTTCTTGCGACTGGATACCCTCCATATTCGGCAGAGCTCTTCTCTGTAGCATATCCCATGCATGCTCAATCGGGTTCAAGTCTGGCGACTGAGCAGGCCAGGGCAGGACATTGATGTTAGCTGCGGCGAGAGTCTGTCTTACAACTCTTGCGGTGTGCGGTCGTGCATTATCATGCATTAACTGAAATAAGGGACCGATTTGCACTTGTAGAGGAACGATGACGTCTGATACAATCGTCTCAGCATAAATTTGAGCGTTGAGGTTGCCTCTGATCCAAATCAACTCAGTTCTTCCGCCGATCCAAATACCCGCCCATACCATGATGGTTCCACCACTATAAGGATGGACTTCCTGGCAGGATTTTAATCGCTGTTGGCGTCCAGGGGTTCTCCAGTGTCGTATACGTCTTGTATCCGGTCTCATACCAAAACGAGACTCATCAGAAAAGCACACGAAACGCCATTGTTCTTCTGCCCAATTTCTGTGTTCAAGAGCCCATTGATATCGAATCCTACGATTGTGCATTGCTATAGGTGGTACCCGTAGCGGTCTTCGGGAATGAAGGTTCACTTCATGCAAGCGGTTTCTGACTGTTTGGTCGCTAATTAAGTTCCCTGAAGAGTGATGAAGCCTCACGGCTAACATCATGGCAGTTATTGTTGGAGCTCTTCGAGTTAAGATTTGAATATATCGGTCTTGTCTCCGTGTGGTGCAGCGATACCGTCCTCCATGGCGCTCAGCCACGGTACCAGTGCTTCGGTAACGTGTCCAAAGTCGACTGATAACACTCTGACTTGTATTCAGAGCTAAAGCCACAGTACGTTGCCGGGAACCAGCTTCTATCATTCCCACGGCTCTGAGCATTTCTTCCCTGCTTAAATGACGTCGCCGCTCCATAATAACGTTGGTTTTAATCAGTAGTAGGGAAACAGTAGCACTAATAATGTCTTCAATGCGTTGTATGTTTTTATAGGGAAAATATTGACAGCTGATTTTCATCTTTTACTCGAATTTGATTCACAGTTCCTGATTCAAATTATGAAATGCACCAAAAAGGATCCATATAAATTTATAAAATCATAAATTTATTACAAAGCCACATCTCAATCTCAAGAAATCCGCTTAAAAATGCTTGATCCCTAGACACTTTTGATGTGTGTACTTACTGCATAATCTCGAAAGAGATAGCTCTCTTCCCGGGGGAGTATGGGCAAAAAGATATGCTCGCTGATTTGCTGAGTGTCTTCCCGGATCGGACCGCATGATGTGATCTAAAATAGGTTGGAAACCCCGGCTCTAAGGACTTCATCATCATCATCAGCTTCAAGACGTCCACAGCTGAACAAAGTCCTCCCCCTCCGAACACTACAATGAACGACAGTTAGCCATTTGCATCCATTGGTTGGTTGCAAGCGACAATATAATATGTCGTCGGTCCATCTAGTGCAGAGTTCCCCAAACTTTTTTGTGTCGTAGACCACTTGCCATGTTTTTCCGTGTTGGGTAGACCCCCTACTTACCTCCTAAGCTAGCTACTGATAATACTGATATTATATTTGATAAAGGAATTGCTTTTTCAATGAAGTAATCCTTTAAAATTTAAAACATGAAATATTGATTCACCTTGTCGGTTATCAAAGTTCTTGCGAAGAGCAGTTCTTCGTAGATTTCTTGATTCATAATAAAACGAACATATGCCATATATAATATTTTTTTTACTTCCTAGGTAATTTTATAAATAATGTATATGTCTTGATATTATAAGATAGTATGATGTAAGTAAATAGGTACTATCAGTGTATGTGTTGAGATCCACTATCGTGGCCCCGAATTTTCATTTCATGGACCCCCAAATTTTATTTCGCTGACGTAGACGATTTTCAGGTTGTCATAGACCCCTAGGGGTCGATATAGACCACTTTGGGAATCACTGATCTAGTGGAAGGTCTGCCTACGCTGCGTCTTCTGCATCGGTGATCGGTTCGAGCGATGTGTCCTGCCCATTGCCACTTCAACTCGCAAATCCTGAAAGATATGTTAACTTCGATTCTTCAGTGGGATACACTAACAGAATATTAAAAAAAAAAGAAGCACTACAGATGTCCCTGTCGTCCGGGTAAGAATAGAACCCTCCCATCTCCTCCCATCGGGTGGTCGTAAGAGGCGACTAAAGGAAAACAAGACGAGTCGGGCGGACAAGCAGGGTCTATCTACTGAATTACCTATCATCTATCTATACAGACGCCTTCCAATGGTGGTGGGGATAACAACATCCCCCGCCTAAGAGGAAGTCTTCCGGCCGTTGACGATAATTTACCGTTATTTTAAACCCATCCGCACTGCGTTTAATAACCTTAAAAGTTTGTTGATATCATGATATTCATTCACTTCCCGCTTATTTATAAAACCGGTTTCGAAATTGCAATTCAAGGCCACCATATGTTCCGGACTTTCTATATACATACATATATCACGAATATAACAGCTGTATTAAGCAGTGAAAGTGTACTGCCAAGTCGGTTGGTTAACAAAATATCCATGGCGCAGCGGGAAACTAGGAGTCGCTGGGTTCAAATCCTAAGCGGACTAACAACTTTGTGTAGTTCCTTAGGGGTTGTCCATTAATCACGTGAGGCTCGAAATGGGGGGGGGGTGTTCTGAAAAAATCACGTAATATCACCAGGAGGGGGTAGGGGTATAATGAGACATCACGTGTATTTATTTTTCGTTGAATGTACGATTTCTAAACCAAACAGCGGCACGTGGCCTTGACTCACCGTTGCCGGCAACGACTTCCCCTTCAACATTTAATCAGTTACCTACCTGTATATAAAGATAATATTCCGAAAATTTCAATATAGGTTTGTACAAAAAAAATACACGTGATTTTGGGTAGGGGGGGGGGGGGTACTTTAAAACCTCACCACATATCACCAGGAGGGCGGGGGAGGGGTTAAAAAGTTGCTTAAAAACATCACGTGATTAATGGACGACCCCTTACTGGTTAGAACAATGTAAGTAGGCTGATTACCTGATTGGTTGGAGTTTAATATGATCCATGCGTTGGACAGGCATGTAACAACTGAGTCTTGTCCTGCGCCTGACCTCTCCCCGTTCCGGTCATGTTTGTCTTCCGTCACATCGGATTGTGAGAGTAAAGGAAGAGAGAGAATCTTTGTCCTTGTGTTTGCGCAAGCGCTTGTATTTCTGTGAAGGATTGGCCGCTTATTATTATTTAAAAGAAACAATTATATCGGATTGTCGTAATACAGTAGGAAAATGATTTATAACATAAAACTGCAAAACAAATGACCGAACCGATTGAACAGAAAAACCTAGAAATGAAATAAAATTTGTATACAATAAAAGTTATTTTTATCTACTACCTAATAATAAGCTAGTGTGCTTTAGGTGGGACTGTGGTCAAGCACTGGCTTATATCAGCGCCGTATTTGCGCCTAGGCCTACAAGGCCCGGGCCTAGGGGCCCAGCCAGTCTAGGGCCCCTGCCAGCCTAGGCGGCACTTCCAGGGGCGGGACCTACACAAGCTCAAAAGCCTGGCTTGCCTTATCAAAAAACTTTAATGAAAATATTCTTAAGTCTTGAAACAAGATTAGGTACTCATTCAAGTTATCATGTGCAGGTGTAGCGCGATGTGCAAATCTTGACAGATAACGGAATAAAGAAAAATTAGAAAAAGAAAATGAACTTCTTCGTAATGTTCCGAAGTTAAATAAATTTTTCACTTCGTCTACATCTAGACCTAGTTCTGACTGTAGTCCTAGTACGAGTAGTACTAGTGTATTAGGCAGTGGCTGTTGCAGTGATGCTGATAACCGTCAATAGGCAACTCAAGCAAACTTATCTGACTGCGACGAGATACCCGAAAGCCCTGTTTCTGAAAACCGCGTCACTGCTACAGAAAATTATTTGCATTCAGACACATGATTTGTGATTTCTTCTTCTTTAAATGACGATCCTGCTGAGTGGAAGCTAGACGAAGTTACATTGGAGTATCTTGTACAAAATGGCGCGAAACAAAATTTTGATGCCGACTTTTCTTCTTCAAGGCGTCAGTAAGCAGATAAATCCAGGTATCTATCACGGTCACTTTTTAGCCGAACGTTGAACAATGGTGAAAAACGACCTCGATCTTGGCTCGAAGAGCAAGGGTGCAGTGTTTTGCGCTCCTTGTAAGATGTTTGGAAAATTGGGGTCGCTAGCTAATGAAGGGTACAACGATTGGAACAACGCAGTTCAAAGAATGAAGGAACATGAGAATTCAGACGAACACAGGTCAGCACTTGCGAGACTATTAGCTAGGAAAAATGCTGGCGATAGAGTTGACAAGAGTCTTGTTCTACAAATGGAAGAAGAGATAAAATACTGGCATGAGGTTTTGAGGCGCATTGTGTCTGTCGTGAGGTCACTTTCTGTACGCGGATTGCCGTTCAGAAGTTCCCATGAGAAATTTGGATCTAAAAACAGTGGGAACTATCTTATGACCCTAGAGCTTTTGGCTGAGTTCGATCCTTTTTTGGATTTACACATAAAACGCCAAGGTAACAAAGGTAGTGGCACAACATCATATCTTTCCTCAACAATATGCGATGAAATGATAAATATTATGGCAGAAAAGGTCATAAATACAATCGTGACTGAAATAAAACATGCCAAATATTTTTCCATCTCTGTAGACTCTACTCCGGACATTTTCTACGTACATCAACTTTCTTTTATAGTGAGATATGTCTCTGAAAACGGATGTCCTGTCGAACGATTTTTGACCTGAACCTGCTAAAATCGTCCTAGAGACATTAAAAAAACACGACTTGGATATCTCCGATTGTCGGGGGCAGTCTTACGATAATGCTAGTGATATGTCAGGTGTGTATTCTGGCCTTCAAGCGAGACTAAAACAAGTGAACCCTCTGATAGATTTCGTTCCCTGTTCGGCTCATTCGCTGAATCTTGTCAAGCTGCTATATCTTTCTTCGGTATTTTGCAATCATTGTATAGTTTTTTTTCGGCATCAACACACAGATGGGAAATTTTGCTGTCGAATCTGAAATTTAATCTTTAAGAGTCAAAAGCTGTCGAAAAATCAGGTGAATAACTTTGCATATGATATGCAGAGGAAACGTAAGCGTAAAGTCCAGTTCGACGAAGTCAAGGGAAACGAGACCGAACTCTCTGGCAAAGACAGATTCAGAGTTACCATTTATAATGTCATTATAGATAGACTGATTGCAGAACTACACAGACGCGGATATGCTTATAAAGAGTTATGTAAAAAGTTTGACTTCCTTACGAAACTAAATTGCTTGGAATCTAAACACATCAGTGAAGGATCCAGAAACCTAATAGTTAGTAATAAGTTATAGAGCCATCGTCATTAAAGCTGTACACATATTTATTAGAAACAGGCTTTTTGGATATTTATCCAAATGTAGGAATTGAGCTCCGAATGCTATTGTGTACACCAGCGTCAAACTGCTCAGCAGAACGTTCGTTTTCAGCGTTAAAGAGAGTAAAGAATTACTTAAGATCTAGCATAGAAGAGGACAGGATACATTCACTCTCTGTAATACACACAAGTCAAAAACAATGCAGTCAATTAACTATGATGACGTCATTCGTTCTTTTGCTCAAAAGAAAGCTCACCGTATAGATAGTTCTATAAAATTGATTAACGTAACTACAGTAACATAACTGCGTAATTCTGATTATGATTCTGATTATACTATGAATTGTTTTGTACTAGTGTATTTAATTTGCTCAAACAAAATGGAATGATTTCGAGATGTAGGGTCCTCAAATGGCAAGTGCGTAGGAGCCCTGGCCCTCTAAATCCGGGCCTGGCTTATATAGGATAAAAAAAAACTTATGTAATAAGTAATCTAGGCACATTGATAGTTTAAAGAGGTTTATAATGTTACCTAAAAGAACATACGAATATTTAACTAATAAGATTTAAAAATATAATCTGAATACAAAACAAATACTTTATTGCAGACAGTGAGCCATAGTAACAAGACAATGCAAAACAAAAAAAATGCATATACTCATGCACGGACATACGTCAAGAGAATTTCATAATGTAATATTAACGTTACATAATGTTAGGAAGAACTAGTTTTACCCAGCATTTATACGTAGTGGTCGTAATAAGCCCTTCTGCCAGACTCCTTACAATAGCATTTTTACAACTTTCTACTCTTGACATAAGTGAAGCTATTCTTTTTCGCTGAATGGCATTAAACGAATAGACTCGCGCTTCAGTGTAAATTTCTGAGTCACTACAATAACGCTTCAGACTCATTATCTGTCTGAAGATGTTATTGAATGAATACTCCTTCCGTCCGCGTCGTTGTAAAAAAGTTGACAATATCTAAATGCCATCATTAGGCCTATGCATAATAAAGATATTTTTGAATTTTTGCTAATAATCTGAATGGAGAAACAATCTTATCATCTTAGACCCAACACTGAACAGTGAGGTTAGCTCGTCAAACTTCCAAATTTTGGTCGAAATTACTTGCAACGAATATAATTTTGTGACGTTAATTAAGCACTTCCCAGCTATTAGAAAGTTTAATTACTTGAAGACTTAAGATTTATTAATTGAAAAACACATTGTTACAAATACAGTTACAGATAGAGACACACAATAAACTTTTTCACAGAATTACCAAGGGTTCCCAAACTAGGCACAGCCTTGGGAAACCAGCTAAGAAGTGGGCAACAGAATTTAAAAGTCTTCCTTAGGATATTGCCTATATGTCTCTTAATAAAATCAATAGAGTGTACTATCGCGGTCACGAACTTTACGTGCGTTTACCTCGCCTGCACTTATTTTGAGTCGGCTCGTGCAAGCAATTTTCGTACTAAAGGTAATCAACTGGAAATTCCTCTTACCGTAACTACATCAGATAACACTATATGCATTGTTTATCTGCTTCGATACACTTCTTGAAAAAATAAAACAAATGCCTATTGCCGGATCTCATTAGTGTTAACAAAATCTCTGTAAGAGTTAAGATTCTTCCCCTAATTGTTAGACATTCCCTTTGCTTCTCTCCTTACAAAGTAGTTACGAAATCACACCACCTGAACAAATTATTAACGGGCCCTTGTTTTTCTTTCCAGATACTAGCTGTACACCAGCTAAGCAGTATACAAAAATGAAAGTTTGGGGTGCACACGGAGAGTTCTGCGCGAAACACCAATGGGAGGTCATAGTGGCGACCTTAGCGTTGCTTGCCTGCGCTGCAAGTGTAGAACGACATGGCCCAGGTACCGGTTCCGAACACTGCGCCGGCTGGGCGAGGGCCTGCCCGGGACTCGAAGCGGAATACCAAGCAGCGGACGCAGTGATCATGACATTCGTCAGGTGTGCAGCTCTGCTCTACGCCTACTACCAAATATCTAACCTGCACAAAATCGCTTCGAAATACTTGCTCATAATTGCCGGCGTGTTCTCCACATTCGCGAGTTTCATCTTCACTTCGGCTGTTGCAAGTTTGTTTTGGAGCGAGTTAGCGAGCATCAAAGACGCTCCGTTCCTGTTTTTGCTGGTGTCTGACGTCGCTAGGGGAGCCAGAATGGCGAAGGCCGGATGGTCTGCAGGCGATGACCAAGGCAAGAGAGTTGGACGAGCATTGGCTCTGTTGGGCCCAACTGCAACTTTAGACACATTTTTGGCGGTTTTGTTGGTCGGCGTTGGTGCGCTGTCCGGTGTTCCAAGATTGGAGCATATGTGCACATTTGCCTGCTTAGCGTTATTGGTAGATTATTTGGTATTCGTGACGTTCTATCCGGCTTGTTTGGCTTTAGTAGCCGATTTTACGTCCGGGCGAAAGGAGATGGTTCCCGATAGTCCGTTCTCTGAAGCGGATTTAAAGCCAAATCCGGTCGTTCAGAGGGTCAAAATGATAATGGCTGCGGGGCTACTGTGTGTCCACTTGACGAGCCGATGGCCTTGGAGCGCTGAAAGTAGAACTATAGAAGGGATGACTGATAATATGACCCCCGCGCCCCACGACAATATACTACTCCATTCTTACGTAAAATGGTTCTCGGTCAGCGCCGATTACATAGTAATAGCCACCCTTCTTTGCGCACTGATAATAAAATTCGTGTTTTTCGAGGAGCAAAGGAACTGGGTGATCGATATGAACGATATGACGGTGAAAGAAATAGTCCAAGATGGTAATTGCAAGCCGAAATTTTCTGTGGGCGATGATTTCAACCCCGAAGTGTCCACACAGACCGATGATCTGATCTCCGAGAGTTTAGAGTGGCCGACACTGTCGCCTAGTTCTTCTGCTGCTAAATTGAACGCTAAAAAGCGACCTATGGCAGAATGTCTGGAGATATATCGCTCCGAAGGTGCCTGCGCATCACTAAGCGACGAGGAAGTGGTTATGCTGGTTGAACAATCCCACATTCCGTTGCACCGGCTAGAAGTAGTGTTAGGGGATCCGTTGCGAGCGGTACGATTGCGCAGAAGAGTCGTAGCCTTAAGATTCCAAACGGAAATAGCCATAAAACAGCTGCCTTACTTAAATTACGATTACTCCAAAGTATTAAATGCCTGTTGCGAGAACGTTATCGGCTATGTGGGTGTCCCCGTAGGCTATGCTGGGCCATTAGTCGTTGATGGGAAAGCGTATATGATCCCCATGGCGACTACTGAAGGGGCACTTGTAGCGTCTACTAATAGGGGAGCTAAAGCGATCGGTTCTAGAGGCGTGACGAGCGTTGTCGAAGATGTTGGCATGACTCGAGCACCTGCGATCAAACTCCCGAACGTAGTCCGAGCCCACGAATGCCGGCAATGGATCGACAATGCAGAAAACTACGCTCTGTTGAAAGAAGCGTTTGATTCGACTTCGCGATTCGCTCGTCTTCAGGAAATACATATAGGCGTTGATGGAGCCACTCTGTATCTTAGATTTAGAGCAACAACGGGTGATGCTATGGGCATGAATATGGTCTCGAAAGGCGCTGAAAACGCGCTCAAACTACTAAGAACCTTCTTCCCGGATATAGAAGTTATAAGCTTATCTGGGAACTATTGTTCCGACAAGAAAGCGGCCGCTATCAATTGGGTCAAAGGCCGAGGGAAGCGGGTAGTTTGCGAAACGACAATAACTAGCGAGAATCTGAGCAATATCTTCAAAACTGACGCAAGAACTCTAGCTAGGTGTAATAAGATAAAAAATCTTTCTGGAAGCGCTTTGGCTGGGTCGATAGGCGGGAACAACGCGCACGCAGCCAATATGGTGACTGCGATTTTCATAGCGACGGGCCAAGACCCCGCTCAGAACGTTACCAGCAGCAGTTGTTCTACTAACATGGAGACATGTGGGGAAAGTGGGGAAGACTTGTACGTTACGTGTACCATGCCTTGTTTGGAAGTGGGTACCGTCGGTGGGGGGACGGTTTTGACGGGACAAGGGGCGTGTTTGGAAATACTAGGGGTCAAGGGTGCTGGCCCGCGCCCAGCTGAGCACTCCGCGAGGCTAGCGTCTCTGATTTGTGCCACCGTTCTCGCTGGAGAGCTCAGTTTGATGGCGGCTTTAGTTAACTCTGACTTAGTGAAATCTCATATGCGACATAACCGGTCCACAGTGAACGTACAATCGGCCACGGAAAATATAACCTTAAAAGTGCCGAAATTATAACGAATAATGTTTATTTTTAAATGCGCGAGGCAAGCGGTCTCTATTTATATTGTAATCTCATGACACGTTGAACAAATAATGTTATATTTATTTTGACAGAGAATTATGGATTGTATTAATAATAATTATGGTTGATTTTTATGTTTGTATTGTTTGAATTTTATAACCGTGAGACAGAATAATTTGGACTTTCTTACATCACACACACATCTTACTAACGTTTAAAGAGCGTGCGCGTTCCTTTAACTTAACATTTGACCAGCGTCTACGCAGCACTCGCAACAGTATAAACCCTAAGGCTTAATTCACACCAAGATGGCAGCGGCCGGCAGCGCACTTCCAGTGTGAAAGAATTTTAAACTTTACCAACAATAAGTAAAAGACCAGTATCGCTTGAAAAACAGTGCCTTGAGCGGCGTCGCGTTTTTCAAGCGATACTGGTCTTTTACGGATTGTAGATAAAGTTTAAAATTCTTTCACATTGAAAGTGGGCTGTCGGTCGCTGCCATCTTGGTGTGAATTGAGCCTAACAGACCCATTAAATACCTAACACTAGCACAAGCTGGCTCCAACATCAATATATTATCGTTATTTTCTGCTTTTAAGGTACGAACAATTTTCTTTGAAGTCGATTATTATATTTTCTAAAAAATTAAGTAAAAAGTTTTTAGTGACTTAATGTAACTATGATATCAGCACTATCGCGAAACTTGAACTAGAGTAACGTACTAAAAACATAAACAATCCATATCTTTAGAACTACTGAACCGACATTGATGAAACGTGTACCTACTTTTCCGTAAGTTATCTCCATTATTTTATACGACTGAACCAATTTTGATGAAACATGTAGCTACCTACTCTTCCGTAACTTATCGAAATCGGATTTTTAGTTTCTGAGAAATGCGTGGACAAACTTACAGTTCATTCATAGACTGCTCAAATTCGGTACCCGCATTTGTTTAGATGATCACATAGACTTACATATCGTCGACGAGCGGGCAAGACCGCTGTATAGAAGTTTGTAATATGTACTTAGAGCAGTTTTTTTTACAGGACGATGAAAAATGTAAATATTTGAGCCAATTAATAATATTACTGATGTTAATAATAATAAAAAAATACACTATTGTAGGTACACCAAAAGTTACATGTAAATTGAACAATACGTTGAAGATATCAATGTACAAAGGTGGACTTATCGCTAAAAAGCATTCTCTTCCAGACAACCTACACACTTACTGATTGTTTGTCACTAAGCAGCTGCGCTAAGTGTTTTTTCGGCTTTTCCATATTGGCATTGGCTCCATACAGAGTGAGCTCCCGCCCGAGACGAAAGCCGTTGTTTTACAAATGTTTTAGAGTAACGCCATCGATATAATATATAAACTAGATAAACATTCACGAACAAAATGACATTTAAAATGTGGTCGCGGAGGTTGCAAACTTATCTGTGCTGGTGGAGGAAACGTGAACGTGACTTTATAATGATAATGACTTGTAGTTTGACAGTTTCATATAGACAGTAGCGACACTCCTATCGGCAAAAATAAATTTGTCAGGATGTGGCTTGTAAAGAAATAGCGACACAAGGGCGCTATTTCTCGCTACCACTTTTTGAACCGTGACACCAAATCTAGTTTATTATATCGATGAGTAACGCGCACGCTCAAACGTATGATAGCTTCCTAAGATTATGTTAAGTGCGGTACTTACTTTATTAGGTGGTAGTCTACAACCGTCCAGGATATTCTGCAGTCAAGTAGCAGTGTGTAAACATTGCTGTGTTCCGGTGTGAAGGGTCGTACAGCTATATAGTGAGTTTACCGGACACACGAGCCTCAATATCTAATATCTAAGGGTCGGCAACGCGCTAGTGATTCTTCTGTTGTTGCTAGCGTGTATAGGCTGCGGTGACTTACCATCAGGCGGGCATTGATTTTGTCATGACTTCCAAGACAAAACTCTTCTCGGTCCACACCTAGGAAAGGGATATGATTAAGAAATCTGCTCCGCCCAGCCGTAGGCATAGTCTAGTATTACTTATAATTAGTTAGTACCCAAGTGGCTTATACGTTCTTGTATTGTTGTTTTAAAATGTCGCTGTATTTATGCTGAATAATAGAAATAGATTTTTCTAACAATCCTCGTTTATTTTGCCACTTCAACTATCATCATCACCAGCCGGAAGACGTCCACTGCTGGACGTAGGCGTCCGTCTTCCAACTCCAAAATGAACGAAAATTGGCTATTTGCATCCACCGGTTACCTGCGACTCGCACAATGTCATCTGTCCACCTAGTGGGAGGCCTGCACGCAGCGGAGTCTTCAGGTTCGTGGTCGCCACTCGAGAACCTTTATTCCCCATTGGTTATCGGTTCTTCCGAGCGATGTGGCCTGCCCATTGCCACTTGCAGATTTTGAGAGCTATGTCGGTGACCTTGGTTCTTCGGAGAATCTCCTCTTTGCGGATTCGGTCACGCAAAGAGACTCCGAGCATAGCTAGAGAGCTATTGAGAGTCATAGCTCGTTGTGTGACTGAGCTTGTCTTAAAAGGCCAGCAGTTGAGGACCACGTCTCATGTCAGTATTATTTTGGAAGATCTTAAAAGTTCACCTGATAAAAGACTCAAAATAAAAATAGGAGACTATTTGTTTAAAGAATCAAGAAATATGTACAAATTATATAGGAGCGCTCAGGTATATAATTTAACTGATGGAAAAGTTGGCATACTATATGCCAGCACTTGCAACACACTGGTTAAAAACCTTCGTCTTCAGGCGCATCGGTATTTCGGACGAGAAGATATCGCGTAGTTTCCCGAACGCTGCCCATCCGAGTTGGATTTTCAACTAAGTATAAGTACTCTGATTCAATGTTTTTAAGTCCCTTCGGAGTTGCCGGACTTTTGGGTCTCAGACGGGGCTGATACCCTCCGTCCCCGTTTGCACCGTGACAGTACTCGGGCAGATTACAATGCGTCCCCCGGCGGCGGCCTTAAAAGCAAGGCATAGTGGTACTATGCGACAGCAATATATATAATATAATTATGATGAGTATGTGGTGGGGTTTTAGTAGGTAAGAATCCCATATACCCCTGGTTAAGGATAGGGTCCTGCGGACCTTTTGAAGATTACTCTGGAGGTTTCTCCTACCGCCAATATCATTGTTAAAACTTTTCCAAAATTCCAAATTGATATGACACACAAATGAGGGGGCTAAAAGCAAAAGCGCCACTGTCCATTTTGGCTGAACTAAGAATGCCATCTGGTAGAGAATTTTGAAAGGTATCGAATGGTTCAACTCGTCTGAATACAATGTTAGCATTGTCCCATAGAAAAACGGGTTTGAAATATCGTTTGAGAAGCAAATACGCTACTGTCTAAATTGGCCAATCACAGAACGGTCGGCCATGACACTTTTGTATTGGCGGTAGATGATTTTTTGTGAGTAAAGCAAATGTATTGCAAAAGCGCCACTGTCCAAGCGTTTTGATGCAAAACCTTACACTGTTCCAACCATAGATTTAAGATTTTTTTCACTACGTTCCAACGCTCAAATGCAAAAATAATACTGTCTTGTAATAAATTTTATTTTTCCCATATTTGAGCGTTATTAATAACCACTAAAATGATCTATGATAAATCAGTTATCTGATTATTTTGTCCGTCCCTATAATACGATAAACGTTTTTGCTACTTTTCGCCAAAAAAAAAACGGGTCAGTGGCGCTTTTGTTTTTAGCCCCCTCAAATATAGCAGAAGTACAAGGGAAGCAAAAGATACAGACATCTCGCTTCTTGATTCATCCAGTCCATCAATTTTTGGTATTGGTTCGTTTGGCTAATCTACTCGCAAGAAAGCTAACAACCGATGGGACCACGAGAAAACACTACCGTTCCCGTAACCGGGACAAATTCGTTGGTCCAAATCCTACAATTAGGTCTACCGAGGGAAGGTAGTAGTAGTACAAAATAAAACCAGCAGGTATTATAAATATAATAATATTTATTGATCGTGTGTAGTGCGAGCCAGTAGCCACTAGAACGCGGCCGGCTCGCGATTGAGCGGTCAGGCCGCAGCGTGTTAGGGCAGGTCGCGCCGCGCGCGCAGCCACGCGCGGAACCTATGCTGGCGGGCCGCGTGCAGGCGCGTGTGGGAGGCCCGGGCTGCGGCCAGGGCCCCCCATCGGTATAGGGAGGCTGCGCGACGCCATCTAGAGACAATGAGAATGTAACCTTTAGTTAGTGTGTTCATGGGCAGACTTAGGACTAGACGGGCGGGCAAAATTTTCATTTTAAGTCCGTAGAAACATACTACGAAAAATATTTTTGAAGAATATTTATGCTTAATTTCGGGTAAGTAATATTTCATTTTGGGTATCTGTGGGTGTTCGTGTAAGAATACCACCCTCCTATCTCATTGCGTCGTTCCTTATAGGAGACTAATGGAAAACAAGACTGGCAGCAGCATTTTTCTATTGGATTACCTACCACCACCTATACTGCGATCCCAGTCATGAGTGGAGATTATGGCAACCCCTCTCTTGTAAGGGGGAGGCCTTTGTTCAGCAGTGGACGTTCTTTGGCTGCTGTCATCGATATAATGTTTAAACTAGATTAGCTGTTATGGTACGAAAAGTGGCACAAACAAATAGCGCCTCGTGTCGCTATTTCTTTACAAGCCACATGCTGACAAAACTATTTTTGCTGATAGGAGTGTCGCTACTGTCTATATGAAATTGTCAAACTACACGTCGATATCATAATAAAACCGTTAGTTCACGTTTCTGCCACCAGCACAGATAAGTCCGCGACCCCCGTGACCACATTTTAGATGTCATTTTGTTAGTGAATGTGTATCTAGTTCATTATATTATATCGATGGCTGCTGCTGCGGATAGACGATGATCACCTGAGATCGTGCGAGAGATGAGCCAGCGGCGGTTTGCGTCGCGCATGAGTTCGATCAGGCGGGTCTCCCCGCGCCGGCAGCGAGTGCGCATTATGCGTGTACCCGCCACAACGCGCGCGCGCATTGCGCACCAGGAACACGGGCTTGTTGCGCGCCGTCCCCGTCCCCGCGGGCGCCCCGCTCCCCGTCCCCGTCCCCGCGCCCGCGCCGCTGCCGCGGGACAGTCGCGACGCGTATAACGACCACGCCGCTAGACGGGACGCCGCTGAACCGTTGCCGCCGTTGCCGGACTGAAACAATACGATACTTGAAATATACAGTTCTTTTTATTTACCCTAGTGACGAGGTGGACAAGACGTTCACTTAAATGTAAGCGACACGCTTGCCCACTGACAGCTGTATTGTACTGCCGCTCGTCATTGCTTATCGAGTCTGTTTTGGCCAAATCACACGCTTTTATAACAAACTGTCACAGATTATCCGAGATCTTGGCTTGCGAAAAGCCCATGGTAAAAAAAGGTTTATTATAAAATCTCTATTACCTGGAGGATAAAGCTGCGTGGGCTTGAACTGCTCAACTCATGCAAGCTAAGAATTTTAAGGCCACTTATAAATAAAATATAATTATCACATTTTACAGGCATGTTTAAAAAGAATGACAAAAAAGGCAAGCCCGCTGAGTTTCTTGCCGGATCTTCTCAGTAGCAGCCGCGTTACGATCCGGGCTTAGTTAGTAAAAAAATGATTTTTGTGCAAGTGCCTCCATGAGACTTGTTTTGAGTAAAGATATTTTGGCTCTGACTCTTGTGTCCAGTAATTTCATCAGCTACAGTGCCCTTCACGCCGGAACACAGTAATGTGTAACACTGCTGCTTGGCGGCAGAATATCTGACACTGCAGTGGTTCCTTGCACAAAGAACCTATCACTTGTCTTATTAAATGTTTAAATGATAAACTCACCTGATTCGTGGGTGATAGTCTTGAGTTGTCGTTATTGTGGTGTGGTGACGTGCGACCCTCGGTGGCGCCCTCTAGTAGCTCGAACGTCACCTTGCACTCGTCACCGCCATACTGCACATACAAATAATCATGTTTGTAATCAATGACGACGCCTGATTGACGGGCCTGTTGGTCTAGTGGTTAGTGACCCTGTCTGCTACCCAACAGGTCGTGGGTTCGATTCCCACCAAGTGTCTGGGTGTTTTATCTATATAAGTATGTATTTACAAAAAAAAAGTATATATGTAATAGTATCAGTTGTCTGGTTTCCATAGTACAGGCTCTGCCTAGTTTGGGATCAGATGACAGTGTGTGAATTGTCCCAGGATATTATTATTATGAATGTTTTTAGACAATTCATCAAAAACTTGATTTTAAAGTTATGCTGTGGGTGTGTCCAGGTAAGCGTAGCACCCTCCAATCTGTTGGGTTTCATAATAAACAACGAAGGCAAAACAAGACAGGCAGTATAGTTATTTTATTGGATTACCTACCACCTATACTGCAATCAGCAAGACCTGCCAATGGTAGGGATTAAGGTAACCTCTCCTATCTAAGGGGGAGGCCTTCGTTTCGCAGTGGATATCTTTCGGGTAATTATGACAGGCAATACATTAAACTCTGTCGAAAATTTATTCCCCGTTATTGACTAAGAAAAATTACACTCCCTGATCAAAATTTATTAAGTGCAATAAATTTTTAAACAAACAAGTCCTTTGACCAAAATTGGCCTTATAAATAATTCCATGACCTACTTGGTCCGATTCTCTGTAAGCAATATCATCTCTGATCTGATCCTTCCAAGCAAAATGGGGACTATTGCTGGCATAATTTTTACCCTTAGAATTATCTCTGGCCAAATTGACCTTCTGCGCAAAATAATGACCTAAAACGTTCGTTTAGTGGTCAAGTGCATTTCTTGCGCCATTGAGGTGCCACTAGTACAACACGACTGCACCCTTAGAAAAGTCATTCTACAGGGTGAAAGGGACTACGTACCGAAAACTTTTTTATAAGATTTCTCATATTTCCGTAACAACATTACAGAAACCATTTATATGGAAAATGACAAATGACTAACTTGTAAATTTTTGAGCATGTAATGAATACGTGCGGAATAATATTTATTTTTCAAATTACATTGCTAATTTCAATCAAGTCGCCTGCCAAACGTGGAGATTATGGCAACCCCTCCCTTCTAAGGGAGAGATCTTTGTTCAGCAATGGACTTTCCGGCTGTTGATGATTGCTAATATTGCACAAATAAGTAATTTATTGTGTTTAAATTGAATTTTGGCTTTATTATTATACCAATAATGAGGTTATCTTAATTTTATTAAAAAAACGGCATTATTTTTTTGGAAATTCAAGAAAAAGTCGATTAAAAATTTCAACACTAGAATGTTCAGAATCATGTACTGAATCCCCGGAACCTATCGGTTTTCGGTACGATCTCCCTTACACCCCGTATAATACGGAACTATTTTGATTGAAAACTGGTACACCGTTCGTGTCCGCGATAGTATAATACTGACCACTCTCACTAGGAAGGCGGTGTGCTCGTGCCTCAGGAAGTTGGCCGCCCGCCGCACGTAGGCCCGCGCGCCTCTCATGCCTCCCCTCGCAGCCAACTCGGCCGCCCGCACCGACCACGGCTCCGAAGCACAGTGTTGTAGCTGTAGAATATATTATTATTATTATTAAACCTTTATTGCAGGCAACTATGGCCCATAGAAACAAATACCTTAAAGACTAACATACATATTAAATTATATTAATACTAATTAGTGACACGGAGAGTCGTTGTGTCGCGCACGGTGTCATGTAGCCGACCTCTGAAGCGGCGAAACACGACACCCTTCGGCCAAAATTCCTCCTTCGTGAAGGTCGATAGATGGGCGGTCGGTATTCTCACCACAAAGGAATTAAAATTCACCCTATGGCGAGACACCAACCTTCAATCAATCAATCTTCAATCAATATTGGTAAGGAGCCTACACGGGGTAGGGCGAGTGGTTAGAAACCGCTACTCAATAGATCCTGGGCTTGATTCCCACAGAGTGTCTCAGTGTTCTATCTATGTATAATATGTATTTACAAAAAAAAAGTATGTGTTTATGACTTGTCTGGTTACCATAGTACAGGCTCTGGCTTGTTAGGGATCAGATAACCATCATCATCATCATCAGACCACATCAGCCCACTGCTGGACATAGGCCTCCCCCAAGGCACGCCACTGAGCCCGATCTTCGGCTCCCCTCATCCAGTGTTTGCCAACCGCTCTGCGGATATCCTCGCTCCACCTGGTCACAGGGCGTCCTACACTACGCTTCCTGATTCGCGGTCTCCAGATCAGATGACCGTGTATGGATTATCCGAGGATAATATCTTCCTACTATAGGAAGTTGTAAAAAAAAAGTTGACATGTCGGTACCCGTTGACCCCTAGGGTGTCCAGATAAGAATAGCCCTCCCATCTCCTCCCGTCCGTAAGAGGCGATTAAGGGAAAACAAGAAGACGAGCAGCAGCTCTTTCCATTCGATTACCAACCACCTATAACGCGATCCCTAAGACGTCATCCCTTCTAAGGGCAGTGGCGTGCACAGAAAGTAGGCAAAAATATCTGCGAGTTATCTGTATTCTAAGCTATTTGTTAGTGTGCTACCACAAATATCCTGTAATGTTAGTTACATTATAGGTCTATCTATTCACATTTAAAAACATCACGTTAATACCATGTCAGTACAAACGATTTTTAAATTAAGATTATTTAGAGAAATCGTAGGGTAGGCAAAGTCTTTTTGTGTGTACGGAGCCACTGTATAACCTTAATAAATAATAATAATAAATACACTTTATTGTACACCAAAAGTTACATGTAAATTTAACAATACGTTGTAGATATCAATGTACAACCTTACCTACCTTACCTTTGTAATGTGTAACCTTATTACAGTTTTTAAATGCAAATTAATGTCTATAGAATTTGCTAACATATGGGAAATTAAAATGGTACACTAATATACTTATAGTAGGTTAAAAATAAGTTTATTTGCCTACCCTCTGTGCACGCCACTGTCTAAGGGACCTTTAGGGAGACCTTTATTCAGTAATGGAAATATTTTGGCTGCTACTGATTATATGAGAGATTCCATGGGGCCGATCATAATATTTAGAAATATTACCTGTCTAACAGCTATGGAGACCAATTTGTCGAGGGTGTAGGCAGGGTACGCTTTGATGCCGAGCATTTCTCTGGCGGCATCTTCGTATGCGGAGGACTCTGTGTTACCGTCCAAGACGCCTTTCACGAGCTCCAATAGGACGTTGTAGTATTCCGCTGGCGATGACACGTCCGCCGGTAGGTCTGTGATGTAATAAATAATGACATTCAGATAGATATATAATTCTTTATTGCAAACAAAAACCAGATAAAAATCCATAAGACATCCAACAATGGGCGGCCTTATCGCTAAAAGCGATCTCTTCTAGTCAACTTTTGGATGGAGAGGAAAATAAAGAAGTTACAAAGAGCACGGATGTTACATACATCCGTGCTCTTTGTATACAATTTACGTTGTATGCTCGACAAAATAATGTATTCAAATATTTATTGAGATTGTTATTTATACATAAGGTGGTTTAGCGTTAAAAGGGTTTAGTAGAATAAGGTTATAGTATAATAATGTCCAGGTATAAAATGGTTTAAACATTGATATACTATAAACAAGATAAGCAGTCACGAACAAAATGACATCGAAAATGTGGTCGCGATTATATAATACGTAATGACGTGTAGTTTGACAGTTTCGTATAGACAGTGGCGACACTCCTATCGGCAAAATTATTGTCAGCCTGTTGCATGGCTGTTGCCAACTACGAGCGGAGAAAATATCAAATAAATAATTGTTATTTCGTATTATAATTATATCTTACTTAAATTTATTATTTAAACTACTAGTAATAAGAATACTAAATGAAAAAACTTTCTCCATTTGCAATTTTAGTATTCTGATAAGTATTTGGAGAGTTTTTAAACGCGCAATAAGGCATTTTGGTACGTCCTTACGCTAGCTGCAGTCGGCTCGTATTAATTGGAAATAGCGACACAACCGTCGCCGTGGCGCTATTTTCGTGACCACTTTTCGGGCCGTGACAGACAACAGTGGCGTGCACAGAGGGTAGGCAAAAAAATGTATTCCGCTTGTTTCACCTATTTTAAGTATGTTATTATACCATTTCAAATATCCATATGCAAGCAAATACTATAGACATTAATTTGCATTTGAGAACATTAATAAGTTTATTCAGCGGCTTCATACTGACAAAAATACTTTGCCTACCCTAGGATTTCTCTAAACAGTCTTAATTTTAAAAAATCGTAGTTTGGACGTGAATTAACGTATTTTTTTTTATGTAAACGGATATGTTAGTAATATTGGTTAATTTAAGGATATTTGTGCTGGAACACGAACAAATAGCATAAAGCATAAACAACTCGTAGATATTTTTGCCTGCTTTCAGAGCACGCCACTGACAGCCAATCTAGTTTATGTATAAAGCAGGCATACGTACTGGTCGGTTTGAGCCTGAGCGCGGCGGCCACGGGCGGCGGCGCGGGTCGTTGTGCGTCGTAGTCCCGCTGCAGCTGTAGCGCCGCGCGCCGCGCCGCGCCCAGCCGCTGGCAGAGCGCCGCGTGCACGCGCAGGAACAGGTACCACGACGACGTGCACACGAACCGGCCCTCCTGCGACCACGAGGACAGAGGGATATATTCGGACATGCAGGAACGAGACACAATACATACACACATCATCATCAACAACCTAAAGACAGAAGGGAGGGGTTGCCATAATACCGTCGCTTGGCAGGCGTCTTGGGGATCGCAGTATAGGTGGTAGGTAATCCAATAGAAAGACGCTGCTGCCAGTCTTCTTGATTTCCCTTAGTCGCCATTTACGGACACCCGACGTGAGGAGATGGGGGGATGCAATCATAACCCGGCACCCCTCGGGGAGTCGCGTTATAAAGTATATTGCGTATCAGTTATCTGGTTTCCATTGTACAGGCTCTACCTAGTTTGGGATCAGATGACCATGTGTGGAATTGGGCAAGATTATTATTATTCATTTGGGCATTCAACCACGAGACAAAGCTCATGCTTGACCGCAATCCCACCTGATGGAAAGTGGCTTATAGAAGCCACTATAAGCCACTTTCCATCACTTAATAATATAGGGAGAATGAATACACGTGATGTCCCTGAGTTTCCGTTTGAGTGACATGATTATGATATCATTTAATAACCGACTTCAAAAAAAGGAGGAGGTTCTCAATTCGTCTGTATATATCTATTTTTTTTTTTATAAAGATTTAAGATGTATAATGGTAACTCACATTAGGCGGATGGTCTCTATAATCGTCTTCAACATCTTGCAGTTCCATTTTGATTTCTGTTTTGACATTCATATCCTCGTTGCTGCTGCTACGCTTCACATTGTTGACAGGAGCGCTGGTAACGTCTGCACAATCAATGTAACAATATTATAGTCAACGCTAGGTGGTAGGTTAAACCTTCTGCAGAAGGCAGGATGTATTATTTATCTATATCAACACTACGCAATTACTCATATATAAGGTTCTCATACAGACTTTTTTTGTTAGGGAGGAAAACAATGGTATGTTTAAAGTAGGACTTAAATAAGGGCAAGGATTATTAAGGCTGGTAATTTTTCCAGTAATATAGATTTAGCTGCACTTGAGATTTCCTGTATATAAGAGACATCAGTAGGAAGGCAGCATGCATGTATCACCACAGACAATCTGTCAGGCACATCGCATGGTCTATCATCATTGTCTCATTTATATACTATTACGAATTTTTCAATACATTTTCTGGCTCTCAAGCGTTTTTGCCATTTATTGGAAACAAGTTTAATAGTAGAAATCTAAATATAATTCGCTTTAAATCTAGTAACTTCCGTGGGGCCTTACAGGTGGACTGAATCTAGTCGGTGCACCTGTAAAAATCTTTCTTTCTGAGGTTATATCGACCTGTGCGATTTTTACTTGTTTCCCGCTTTGCAAAGTGTAATTTATATTTTTCAACTCTTGTATACTTTTGTTTAACGTTTCCCCGGGACTCGCCGAGGGTCAAACCTCGGTGTCTTCACTGATGACCACTGTATATCCTGGCTGACAGGAGTCAGAGTGCTGGGATTAGATTAAAATATGCAAACGCGGCACTTCGCTCGCCCAGGGTAAGGCCTTTGGTTTTTGCTGTCGGGGACGAAACCTACAAAAGGTACCCAATCTCCATTGGGGTGAAGGGCGGGTTATGTGGGATTCATACCCACTAAAACCTCCTCAGGTGGCCGGTATGGGGAGACTGGGCACTTAAGACCTTCCTTTGGGGGGGGGAGCAGACATGTGTGTGCATTTCTCTCCCCCCTCTCACTTTAGCGGTGCTCTTGACGACGGAATGCCTACACTGCGTTGTCTTCCGCCTCGGGGACGCATTTAGTAGGGACCCACTGAGCCCCCACTATGTGCGCCCACGAGCCTCCTTTTAAGGCGTTAACTACAGATATTTATTTTTGTCTAAATAACATTATTTACCTTTACATTCAGTGTTGTTGTTGTTCTTCGGCTTGTTTTCCTTGTTCTTATTGTTTTTCCCGCTCTTGTCGGACGCGTTGTCGGATTCTGATGACTGTGGACAAAGGAATAGGGTATAATTTAAGATGTATGTATTATTTACGAAGTGTGTAAGTGAATTATGTATGCTCATAGACTCTTTTATGGGCCATTTTTCTTTCCCACTATTGAGCTTAGGCCATAGTCCACCGCGCTTGCCAAGTGCGGGTTGGCGGACTTCACACGTCATTCGAGAGCTAGTTAGGCTTTCTCAGACATGCAGGATTCCTCACGATGTTTTCCTTCACCGAAAGCTAGTAACAATCTCACAAAGACGATTCGCACATGATTGATTAAAGAAATCAGAGGTGCGAGCCGGGTTTCGAACCTGCGCATCTTGTTTCCAAGGCAAGCCGCTCGCTCACTGACCTGAGCCAAATGCTTTAAATATTTTATTGGGACTAATCCCACCACTCATTCCCACCACTGTTACTCCTGTAAGCCAGGATCTACAGTGGTCACCACTGAAGACACCGAGGTTTGACCCTCGGCGAGTCCCAGGGGAACGCTAAATTGTCTTGGAACCCGCAACAAATTTAATTAAAAAGGTAAATAGGAGGAGTTGGAAAAACATATATTCCACTTCCCTCCTTTGCAAAGCGGGAGACAAGCAAATAATTAATAAGCGGTCGATACAACCTTAAAAAGAAGACTCTTACAGGCGGACCAACGAAGGCTAGTCCACTCGTAAGGCACCATGGATTCTGCTAATATTTTATAGGGGCCTATTTGATTTTTCATACTTGTTTCCAATAATAGGTATGGCAAAAACGTTTGAACGCACGGAAGTTCTCCTTAGTCGCCACAAGGTCCATGTAATATACGACTCCAGATGTCACAACCAAACTGTCTAGCATAAGGCTACGCTCATGTTGCCAGAGACTGCACTCCCAAAGTATATGATGGGCAGTTTGTTCGTACTCATTATTTATCGTAGAACACTGACAGAGAGGCGAAGGCACTAGATTGAAGGAAAATAGTTTACTCTTAAAGTTGCCATGCCCCGTCAAGAATTGTGCGACACAGTGGTCCACCTCTATCCACGCTCTAGCAAGGCGTTCACGCACATTCGGGAAAAATAAATATTATTTAAATCAATCTCACCTCTTGTTTCTCCTGTTTGACTCCAGAGGAATTGGAATTTTTATCATCCTGTGTTGTCTGCTCGGTGGACGGGCTGTCGGGACTCGCTCCTTCGTCTTTCTCCTCTGTATAATAAAATATTACTTTTTAGCGACGACACGAGCCATTATCACCTCCGCACGTGTTTCAACTACTTCACTCAGATACCGTTAATTAGCTCTGAACAATTTTGTATGTAAATATACAGTTCAAGTAACAACATTCATTAAACTGAGTGTGGCAGTCATTAGGAACTAACAGCCACACTCACAAATGGCCAATTAACTTTAATTAAAATTAAGTCACTTTTTAAAATCTATTTATTTCGACTTTCGGAGCAATTTATGATTAATTTCGAGATAATTGATATCTATACTCACTATCTGCGTATTAAGTATAAATGGGATCCAAGTGCCAAAATAATCCGATTTCAAAAAATGGAATAATGATCATTAACTTTAATTGAGGTTTGTAGGTTCGGCAGTACGTCTCTCTTAGCCCAGTAATTAGTGCCCTAAACACTGCTGCTTGGCGGCAGAATATCCAACACTACAGTGGTAATTACCTGGACGGTCCCTTGCACAAGGGATTTACAGTACTCACAAAAGCTCTTTGTGTGTCTGAAGTTGGCTTCAAGACGCTGCGCAGTAGCTATTTTTGTATTGACAACTCACGACTGTAGTTGCGCAATGGTTCGTAAAACCCAACTTCAGAGACACAAAGATCCGTTGTGTGTACTGTACCGCCTAGAGATAAAGTGCACGCCGCTGCGTCGTCCACTGTTAAACAAAGACCTTCCCCCATTCGCCACGCTTGGGAGGCATCTTGGGGATTGCAGTATAGGTTGTAGGTAGTCCAATAGAAAGACACTGCTGCCTATCTTCTTGTTTTCCCTTAGACACCATACAGGAGGAGATGGGGGAATGCTATTCTTACCTAGACACCTAAAGGGCATCAAGGAGACTATATCAAGTAGTAACGTGGTATCCGGGGCATACCTTCGTCTCTCTCGTCATCGGATAACGGTTGTCTGGGATGCGTGAAGAGATCTGGTAGGAATTGTCTGAGTAGTTGCTTGATGCGTCGTTTCTCCGCTTTCTGTATGGCGGTCTGTCGCCGTGCGTGGTGTATTAGTAATTCCGCTGTATCGCGAAGGATCTTGATCGCTGCAGCAAAAAATAAATGAATTTAATGATTTTAATCCATATTTGTACTAGATTAAGTTTGATGCCTGGAGAAATGGTCAAGAAAATGTGAATCGAAATACACGCGTTTTTATTTTGAAGACTTCGAACCTTAGTATTAAGGCTTAGGTTTTAGGCAGAACCTATCATAATATTTTGTAGAAATACTACAAGTGTAATTTTGAAATAAAACTAATTTTACGGATTATATCGCGGTCTATTATTATATCACGGGCGGACTCTGACCATGGCGTGACAATGAATGCTGTTAAGTGTTCGAAACGTCAAGATATTAAAATCAATAAACTATTTTAAAAAAAATAAAAACCGACTTCAAAGTAAATTATCTAAAAAGCATAAAATAACGAAAATACCCACATCAAAAGTGTCTAGGGATCAAGCATTTTTAAGCGGATTTCTTGAGATTGAGATGTGGCTTTGTAATAAATTTATGATTTTATAAAATTATATGGATCCTTTTTGGTGCATTTCATAATTTGAATCAGGAACTGTGAATCAAATTCGAGTAAAAGATGAAAATCAGCTGTCAATATTTTCCCTATAAAAACATACAACGCATTGAAGACATTATTAGTGCTACTGTTTCCCTACTACTGATTAAAACCAACGTTATTATGGAGCGGCGACGACATTTAAGCAGGGAAGAAATGCTCAGAGCCGTGGGAATGATAGAAGCTGGTTCCCGGCAACGTACTGTGGCTTTAGCTCTGAATACAAGTCAGAGTGTTATCAGTCGACTTTGGACACGTTACCGAAGCACTGGTACCGTGGCTGAGCGCCATGGAGGACGGTATCGCTGCACCACACGGAGACAAGACCGATATATTCAAATCTTAACTCGAAGAGCTCCAACAATAACTGCCATGATGTTAGCCGTGAGGTTTCATCACTCTTCAGGGAACTTAATTAGCGACCAAACAGTCAGAAACCGCTTGCATGAAGTGAACCTTCATTCCCGAAGACCGCTACGGGTACCACCTATAGCAATGCACAATCGTAGGATTCGATATCAATGGGCTCTTGAACACAGAAATTGGGCAGAAGAACAATGGCGTTTCGTGTGCTTTTCTGATGAGTCTCGTTTTGGTATGAGACCGGATACAAGACGTATACGACACTGGAGAACCCCTGGACGCCAACAGCGATTAAAATCCTGCCAGGAAGTCCATCCTTATAGTGGTGGAACCATCATGGTATGGGCGGGTATTTGGATCGGCGGAAGAACTGAGTTGATTTGGATCAGAGGCAACCTCAACGCTCAAATTTATGCTGAGACGATTGTATCAGACGTCATCGTTCCTCTACAAGTGCAAATCGGTCCCTTATTTCAGTTAATGCATGATAATGCACGACCGCACACCGCAAGAGTTGTAAGACAGACTCTCGCCGCAGCTAACATCAATGTCCTGCCCTGGCCTGCTCAGTCGCCAGACTTGAACCCGATTGAGCATGCATGGGATATGCTACAGAGAAGAGCTCTGCCGAATATGGAGGGTATCCAGTCGCAAGAAGACCTTTTTTTTGTTGTTGCAACGAACATGGGCGGCCATTCCACAGCGTGATTTGGATGAACTCATTTTGAGTATGCCAAACCGATGTTCTTGTGTTGTTAGTGTTCGCGGTAGAAACACGGATTATTAATTGTTTAAGTTACCCAATAAAATTTTAAAGAAAACTGTTATTTCAGTCTTTTTTTCGAACTTTTGTGTTAGTGGTTCAAATGTCAAAAATCCCTTTATTAGGAAAATGGCAAATTTCTTTATTAATGCAAAGGTGACTTGGTTTATCGTTACTGTGACAAACGAAAACACTTTATTTGATGAATCCTTAAAGAAAATTTTAATTAATATCAATCAGGAGAAAAGTTATTGCAAAAATATATGTTGATCCCTAGACACTTTTGATGTGTGTATATTGAAGTCGGTGCTAGCACATCATGTTAACTAAGACTAGCACGAGCTGACACCGACTTCAATATATTTTCGTTATTTTATGCATTTTAGATAATTCACTTTGAAGTCGGTATTTTTTTTTTTTAAATAGTTTAATTAACACTTTTTAGTGACTTTTATTTTAGCAAAATAGGTATCAGTAGTTTCACGCAACTCGAACGCCTACGTTACAGTAACTTACTGAAAACATAAAAAGTTTATATCTCTTAAATTACTGGACCGATTTTGATGAAACTTGTACTCTACCCTAAGTTGAAAAATACTCTAACTATTGCAAAAAGAATTTTTGATATCGGACCTGTAGTTTCCGAGAAATCCGCGGACAAACCTACATACATACATACATACTCATGAAATTTGGTAAATTTGTTTAGAAGCCCACATAGACTAACATATATTAATATTACGCATTTTTATTAATATTACATACATACGCGTCGAATAGAGAACCTTCTTTTTGAAACCGGTTAAAAATAAACCACGATATAATCCGTAAAATTAAAATCATTTCAATGTGATTTCACGTAACTATTAGAAATCATTAAATTTTATGTCTATACGAATGTAAGTTTTATATTTAAATGCTTATGTACTCTCGCGGTCACGAACGGTGTACCACGTTAAGGACGATAAACGCTTACACGAGCTGGGCTAAAATACATGCGCGGGCGTGGTAAGCGCACGGAACGTCGTTCAAACGATTTAGATTGAAAACTGGTTCGCGTCCGCGATAGTACGTGCAACAGCTACCATATTTTGGTTGTAATTTTGTTAGTAATCGATGAATATTAAGGCATATTTTATTGCGTAAGTATTTTGAAAGACAAGCCCACCGAGTTTATTGCCAGATCTTCTCAGTGGAAGCTACATGATCCGGTCATCAAAAGTCAAAAACACATCCACTACTGAACAAAGGGATGGGGGGGATGCAATTCCAACCCTGCACCCCACGGGGGGTCCGGTGGTGGTTGTAAAAGAGAAGGCCATAGTCATTAGACGACCAGGGCATCATCTTCAAATAGAACAATTATATAGGCCCCTGACTATAAGGCCTATGTTTGATAGTTTTTTTTTTTATGTGTTCTATGAGACATCAGTAGGAAGGCAGCATGCATGTATCACCACAGACAATCTGTCAGGCACATCGCATGTTCTATCATCATTGTCTCTATTATTATACATTTTTTTCTATAAGTTGCCGCGGTGACTGCACATAAATCATAATGCAAACATGACATACGATTGCCATTCCAGCGACACACCATTGAATTTCCATTAAGATTGTGACAAATTCGGTAATTTGCTAAAATAACCATAACCAGAGACGCCACTGCGATTTTAGGTCTCAATACTGTATTAAAATTAGCAACCTTCAGTGTCGTGCACAGAAAGTAGGCAAAATTATATGCGAGTTATCTGTACTCTAAGCAGTTAGTGTGCCACCACAAATATCCTTAAATGAACTAACATTACATACATATCGATTCACATTTAAAACATCACGTTAATACCATGTCAGAACAAAATATTTTACAATTAAGATTATTTAGAGAAATCGTAGGGTAGGCAATGTCTTTTTATGTGTATGGACCCTAAGAATAATTTTATAACAGTTTTTAAATGCAAATTAATATGTCTATAGAATCTGCTAACTTATGGATATTTAAATTGGTATACTAACATACATATAATAGGTTAAACAAGCCGAATACGTTTCTTTGCCTACCCTCTGTGCACGCCACTGGATCTAATACTACGAAAACGCGTAATATACACATATTTAAGCCTATGTAGGCATCTAAAAACGTAAAAAGAGCGCGGGCGGAGCTGCGCGGGTAAACAAGTATTATAGTAACGTACCTTCCTGCCTGCTCTGCATGTTGTAGTCGACCACGAGATGCGGCCCCGGCCGCCGGGCGGCGTATGCGCTCTCCACCTCGTTGAACAGCGACTTGGAGCGCATCGCCTTCAAGTCGTTCTGTTTGAAGTTGATGCCTTGGTGGTCCAGCGACTTGAGATAGTATTTCTCGTTCTGTTCCCGCCACTGTTTGTTGAAGCCCTATTTTTAAAGTGAGGTTAATTAGTATTATTTAAGTTTTGCTTCGGGGTGCCGGGTTAGAATTGCATCCCCCCACCTCCTCTCGTTGGGAGTCGTAAGAGGCGACTAAGCGAGAACGGGAAGACGGGCAGCAGAGTCTTTTTTTTGTGGGTTTATCTTCCACCTATACTGTGATCCACAAGACGCCTGCCAAGCGTGTGGATTATGGCAACCCCTCCCTTCTGAGGGACAGGCCTTTGTTCAGTAGTGGATGTATATCGGCTGCTAATGATGATGATGTGATGCCTTCCGCTTGATGGGAAGCAGTCACCGCCGCCTATAGACGCTAGCAACAACAGAGGAATCACTAGCGCGTTGCCGACACGACATTAGAGGTCAAGTTTTTGCTATCCAGTAATTTCCGCCAGCTACCGCGCCCTTCACACTGGAACACAGCAGAATATCTGACACTGCGGTGGACGGTTTCTTGCACGAGAGACCTACCACCTAGTAAAGATTCCCGATATTATCACCATTAGCAGCTGAAAAAAGTCCACTGATGTACAAAGGCCTCCCCTTTAGAAGGGAGGGGTGACAATAATCCTCACGCTTGGCAGGCGTCTTAGAGATCGCAGTATAGGTGGCAATAAAATAGAAAAACGCTACTGCCTGTCTTCTTGTTTACCCTGAGTCGCCTCTTACAGCACCGAACGAGAGGAGATGGGAGGGTGCTATTCTTACCCAAAGGGTACACAAAACTAAGTAGAATGTATCCTACCTTCTGGGCCTCTCGCCATTCATCCTCCTTGGCCTTGAGTCGGCGTAGCACTACGGGCACCGCGACGGCAGGATTCTTCTTCAGACCAGCGATAATGTCCACCGCCTGGGGAGAAAACATTAAAATATAACGAAATGAAGAATGCTGACGAAAATGATTACGACTTCGTCAAGGGTATTCCAGATAGTCTAGACAGACGAGGAAAGAGAGCATAAGTTGAACTGTTTGTGGTGATGCTTAGCAAGGACTCTTAATTTCTTGTTTAGTAGACAAAAGAAAAAATACGTGTTTAATCTGTAGATAATTTAAATGACAGACTAAATATAATTTTTCAGTCATCTAGCCTATTGGTATTGAAAATTTCGCTTTATGAATATAAAATTAATATTAATTAAAACGTGGGTCCTATACATACGGTCCTGCAGTCTCTCAAGCTTGGCCTGCGCTTCAAGGAAAATATCGCAAGAAAACAGAGACATGCAACTTATTATTACTGGGCTTAAGATTTAAAATACCATAAATTGAATTACATTGATTAAAGTCATTCCACCGAAATGTTTAGAGCCTGAATATTAACTAATTCCTGAAAAGCTTGTTAACTTAAATACTAACTAAATACTACACCATAACCATTAACTACTTATAAAATAAAAAAAATATAAAATGAGCGAAGACAAGGCATGCAATGCTGTGTATGCAAAATAAAAAAATAATTGTGCACTTTTATAAGCGTAAATAATTTTAATTTTTAATACTGTGTTCGGTTTTTACTAGAAACTAATCCCCATGTTTTTCTTTCTTTCTAGGACACAAAAAAAAACTAAAAACCAAGAATTTTGAACACCTTGCACTATTCACATAATAACAAACATCTCACAATCCTCTTAGTATGTATACTTATCATCAGCAGTCGAAAGATGTGACCTGCTAAACAAAGTACTCCCCCCTTAGAAAGGAGGGGTTGCCATAATCCCCACGCTTGGCAGGCATCTTGGGGATCACAGTATAGGTGGTAGGTAATCCAATAGAAAGACGCTGCTGCCCGTCTTCTTGTTTTCCCTTACGGACACACAACGGGAGGAGATGGGAGGTTGGTATTCTTACCCAGACACCCCACAGGTATTATACTCGGCTTCCCCTTTCTTTTACCATAATTACTAGGTAGGCAAGTTCCTCATGCAAGGAACCGTCCATATACCACCGCAATGTCAGGTATTCTGATTATATTTAGGGCCGGCATCGTGCTAGTGATTCATCTGTTGTTGCTAGCGTCTAAAGGCTGCGGTGACTGCTTACCATCAAACGGGCCAAATGCCACCTTGCTAGTATTAAAAAAAAAACACCAAGAATCTTAAACACTATAAAAATACTAGCACCCTGAACTATTGTACACAAGTCATCATTACACAAACATATCACATCCTCTTTGCATTATATAATACTTTCTCTTATCATTCATTCTATAAAACTCATTCCCGACTGCCCCAATCCCTAATTCGCGTCCGCTATCCTACCTACTGCTCTAACACCCCGCGATATGTTATTATTGGTTATTCCCCGATTCTCAACGAATACTACAATTCTATGATCTTCTATCTAGTTAATATTCTTTTTATATCCACATACTCACAGTTTCAGCCATCCATTCTACCATTAAATCCCAAACTCCCATCTCATTTTTGCCATTACTTACTTCTACTAAAGACAATAAATACTTCAACTGGACACTATTCCAACCAGCACAATCTTTCCTTCCACTATCCTACCGACTGCCCCAATCCCTAGTATCCACTATCCTACCGACTGCCCCAATCCCTAGTATCCACTATCCTACCGACTGCCCCAATCCCTAGTATCCACTATCCTACCGACTGCCCCAATCCCTAGTATCCACTATCCTACCGACTGCCCCAATCCCTAGTATCCACTATCCTACCGACTGCCCCAATCCCTAGTATCCACTATCCTACCGACTGCCCCAATCCCTAGTATCCACTATCCTACCTACTGCCCCAATCCCTAGTATCCACTATCCTACCGACTGCCCCAATCCCTAGTATCCACTATTCTACAGACTGCCCCAATCCCTAGTATACACTATCCTACCGACTGCTCCAACACCCGCGACATGTTCTATATGTATCTGTGTACAGTGTCCTATGTGTAGCACAGCATGCCTACAAGTCCGACTCGATCGTACCACCTTATCACCGTAAATGCGTCGCAGCGCCCTCTGGTGGATGGTGGGGGAGTGCCCCCCGAGGCAGTCGTCCAGGCGGTACTTGGCGGCGTCCTCGGGGGTCATGCGGGACAGCTTCTTCTGGACCCCCTCCAGGACGCGGATGGTGGACGCGTTCGTCTCTATCACCACGTCCAGCTACAATGGAATTTTGTTGAATGTTTATTGGTGTAACTAATATAAAAATCGGGAAATAATTGCTTAGTATAATAATACCAGCCATTGTTTATGTCCCACTGCTGGGCACCGGACTCCCCTCAAGATGAGGGGGCTTAGGTCATAGTCCACCACGCTGGCCAAGTGCGGGTTGGCGGACTTCACACGTCATTCGAAAGCTAGTTAGGCTTTCTCAGACATGCAGGTTTCCTCACGATGTTTTCCTTCACCGAAAGCTAGTACCAATCGCACAGACGATTCGCACGTGATTCATTGAAGAAATCAGGGGTGCGAGCCGGAGTTCGAACCTGCACACCTTGTTTCCAAGGCAAGCGCTCACCTACTGAGCTGTTACCGCATTAAGCAAGTAAGTTAGTGCTAAGTATAGTTTTATTTTATTCATCACAAGCTAGTGCTCGGTTGCAGTGCCACATGATGGAAAGCGGCGACGCAATCGAAGATGGTAAAGCACACTAGCTTATTGAAAGTCTATTCGCTCTAGCCTTGAAAACATAACATTCTAATCAGATACTTTTGTTAAAGACATCAGTAGGAAGGCAGCATGCATGTATCACCACAGACAATCTGTCAGGCACATCGCATGGTCTATCATCATTGTCTCATTAGGTGACGTCAAACTCTGGTACAATTTTCTAAATATCCATGACATATTTTAACTATTATTAGTCAGGCTAAGAGGCTTTTACCTCAAATCTTTCGTCTTCACACCGGTATATGTACTCTTCGTACTGTGTTTTCCGTGACGTCACAAACGTGGAATCCTCGCTCCAAGTGGGGAAGGACACCCACGTGTCATTGAGCACCTGTAAATAGGGAACCATTAATATATCATAGATTTATGAACACTTATTGCCGCACTCACAAAGCCCAATTAACTTTAAAACCTAATTAAGTCACTTTTTAAAATCTATTTATTTGGACTGTCGGAGTCGTTTACGATTAATTTCGATTATTGAACACGAAATAATTGTTATATCTACTAACTATCAGCGTATTAAGTATTAATGGACTTCGAGTGTCGAAATAATCTGATTAAAAAAAATGAATTAATCATCATTAACTTTAATTGACGTTTGTAGGTTCGGCAGTTAGGCTTCTTACGCTCAAATTGAGAAACTTATAATACCCGTGACTGCCGGGTTAGAATTGCATCCCCCCATCTCCTCTCGTTGGGTGTCGTAAGAGGCGACTAAGCGATAACGGGAAGACGGGCAGCAGCGTCTTTCTTTTGGATTTATCTTCCACCTATACTGCGATCCCAAAGACGCCTGCCAAGCGTGGGGATTATGGCAACCCCTCCCTACTAAGGAGGAGGCCTTTGGTCAGCAGTGACATCTTATGGCTGCTAATGATGATGATAATAAATATTGTCTATTGCGATTTTGTGGATTGCAACCCTCATCCCCTTAAACACAGTGTCAGGTTCCCGGGTGACAAGCGACGGAAGTTTAACAAGTGCAGATCCCACTAGAGGGCTCAGAACTTCTCATATGCCTATGCGAGAGCCGCAAGGATAATGATATCACGTGCCTCAAAAAAGTTATCAGTGGGAGATTCATTAGAAGCCGAAACACGTACATTGCTGAACAAAGGCCTCTCCCTTATAAGGGAGGGGTCGATATAATCCCCACGGTTGGCAGGCGGCTTGGGGATCGCACTATAGATGGTAGGTAATCCAATACAAGGTACTACTGCCCCGTCTTCTTGTTTTCCCTTAGTCGCCTCTTACAGACATTCAACGGGAGATGGGAGGGTGCTATGGGTAACCTGACACCCCACGGGTACCAGTGGGAGGTTAGTTGGGGGGGGAGGGTGTTGGTCGGGTAAACATACCTCTTTGCAGAGTGCAGTCCTGCCGGAGCACCGTCGTGCGGCCGCATCGCGAGGTAAGGCGCAGTACGACGTGCCCAAACGCTTGCACGTCGATAGATCTAACAAATAATTACACATTGTTAATATTATTCATTATAATAATAATATCCAGGGACAATTCACACTAGACAGAGCCTGTACTATGGAAACCAGACCACTGATATTAATACTTATATACTTTTTTTTGTAAATACATACTTATATAGATAAAACACCTAGACACTTGGTGGGAATCGAACCCACGACCTGTTGGGTAGCAGACAGGGTCACTGACCACTAGACCAACGGGTCCGCCATATGTCCGTTATATTTATTTATTTATAGTTAAGTACAAACACAAAATACAGAACACATAAAAAGGAAACAGAAACATTGCACATAACGGTCTTATCGCTCGTAAGCGATTTCTTCCAGGCAAACCAGTTTTCCTCCACTTCCAAACTATTTAGAGCTTTTAAAATCCAATTTTGCCAGTTACCTTTGACATATCCTTCCAATATTACAATAATACGCGTCAAATAAAGGATGAAAGAGATAAGTATAATGTATATCTTATAATTATTTAATTAATTTAAAAAGTAGTGCAATTGGATTAAGTCAAATAATCCACACAAACATCCCAAACTAGGCAGAGCCTGAAAATTCAAAATGTTTAATTCAAATAGGCTTAACGCTAGCACTTTGAACAGTCAATTTTTTTAAAGCTACCACCGGATCACAACGCGGCCTCAACTGAGAAAATCCGGCAAGAAACTCAGCGGGTTTGTCATTTTATCACATTTTTTTTTAAAACAAAGTCTGTCTTTTTTACAATTAGATCAGCAACAGCGACAGTGTGTCCTGCCGTTCAAAATATCAAATAAAAGTGCTATGGAAACCAGACAACTGATACTAATACACTTTTTTTTGTAAATACGTATTTAAATAGATAATAAACACCCAGACACTTGGTGGGAATCGAACCCAGGACCCATCGGGTAGCAGACCAATGGGCCCGTCAAAGTTAGACGATTAGATCATGATCTGCCAGAAGATGTCCTATGTTGAGGCCTCCCTTATTGTTGCCCTTAGTCGTTTCTCACCACACCCAATGGGAGGAGACATATCTAGGCAAAACGTATATAGTCTTTATATAATATGCAAAACATAATTAATAAATTCAAACTTATTATAAGTTTGAATTTATTAATTATGTTTTGCATATTATATAAAGACTAATATAGTGATACTCATGAATCAACTCATCGTGAGTCATGATGAATTGCAAATAAATGAAATTGAAATCTCACCAATATCAAGGGCGGCGTCCCCTTGCGGTCTGTCGTGCCTCAGCTGTGCGGCGAGAGGCCCGATCGGCTCGTAGCGGACGCCCTTAACCTCGAGGGACGCGCGTTCGAATCCCAGCAGAGACGCCGCGCCACCGAACGTGGATGTATTGCTGAACGCTACGAATACAGTACTACCTTATTATTTGTTTACTGAAGTGCACTAGGTTGGCTGGTGAATATTACCTGACACAAGAGACTTACTACCGCACCTACAAACGTTAATTATATTTAATTGTAATTATGTCATATTTTGTAAATGGATTATTTCGACTTTAGAAGGCAAAAAATACTTCATACCCGGATAGTGAGTAAATATATTATCAAATATCTCGTAATTAATGCTAAAAGATAATCGTAAGAGACTTGGAAAGACGAAATAAATAGATTACAAAAAATGACTTAATTGCGATTAAAGTTAATTTATGTCTGTGAGTGCGGCAGTTAATCTCTAATGTCGCAAAGCTAAATTCCCTCGAGTTTTTACCCAATAAATTCCCTAACAGGTGTCGCATCGGCAAATGAGATCCAGGTCCCCCGGATTCTCTTGAGACTACTAGATTGGCGGGCCGCACGCTTGCTTGCCACCCAATACCTAGTAATAATACCAGCCCTTGTTTTTGTCCCACCGCTGGGCATGGGCCTCCCCTCAAGATGAAGGGAACAGGGGATAGTCCACCACGCTGGCCAAGTGCGAGTTGGCGGTCTTGACCAACCCCTATCTGGGGAGGAGGTGCTATTCTTAGCCGGCCACCCCACTGCCAACCGCTGGTATATGTTAAATAATGTGATGTAAATATGTCTCACCCGCATGGTGGGTATTGGTGGGCGTGTGTGGGGGGGAGGGGGGGCCCAGGAAGTCCTGCAGCCACTTCTGCAGCTCCGGGTGGCGGCACAGGAACGGCGCCGTCACGCACAACAACTCCGACGATGATATTATCTCATTGGTGAACAGGAGCAGGCATCTGTCATGAAAAATCGGTATTGAAAAGGATTTATATTTAGGTTATGACCTATAAGACCTACCCTAAAAGTGCGCGTTCATTAGCACGCGCCGGACGCACCGCACGCAACGGATTTTAGTTTGCTTTCTATGATTTTGACGGCCCGCATCGGAAAATGCCGGCGCGGATAATGGACGCAGCGCTATGTAAAATCATACAAAGCAAAATAAAATCCGTTGCGTGCCGTACGTCCGGCGCGTGCCAATGGACGCGTACCTTAACACGACACGATTTTGATCAAACATAATTAATTAATTGTTGTACTTAGTGTAATTAACTTCAATAAAACACTAGGGAACGACGAATTATAACAGACATCAGTAGGAAGGCAGCATGCATGTATCACCACAGACAATCTGTCAGGCACATCGCATGGTCTATCATCATTGTCTCTATATAAATGTTAATACTTAGTCCCTACTCTCACATGTCGGCCCAAAATACGTGCGGCGTTAGCGCACGTGACGTCGTTCAAACTATTTTGATTGAAAACTGGTAGCCCGTTCGTGTCCGCGATAGTACATCGCTATCAATCACTAGCAGCTTAACTAGATTTCTAACCTAATGTTACAAACGCGAAAGATTTGTATTTTTGTATGTCTGTAACGAAGAAATTCAAAAACTCCTGGAGCAATATCAAAAATTAGAAGTCATAGGCTATATTTAATACTAGAACAAAAAAAATGTCCACCCGTGGGACGCAGGGATGGGCCGCTATATAGTATCAAGTAAACAAAAATAACACTGACCTTAGAAAGTTGTCGTACACGTGTTGCGAGCGCAGTGCCTTCTTCGCGCGGTCGAAGAAGTTGAAATCATGTATGGTGGCCAACTTGGAGGCTTCAGCGTATGAAACATCTCGTACTGTGGGCCCAGTCAGACCGGAAAGACGGGATTTCTTTGCGGGCGGTGCACCCACTGCTATGGACGTAATCACTAATGTTAGGATGGATTATACTTGGTGGTAGGTCTTTTATGCAATCAGTCCTGCCGCCTGGGGGTCCTAGATATCGAGCAATCTTCACAGTCGCTGGACGTTCGGGGTGTAGGCTGTATGATGTCCATTGAGTACGGCGGTGGGGTTACGACCCCCGTCCCCGTGATAGGCTTTTGGGAGGGTCACAATGTGTGCTTAAGAGCAAGGTACAGATGGGTACCTGGCGCAGATCCCACCGGTCCCCTCCCCTCAAAAGGTTCCCCCGCGAAAACAAGGTCGTGTAAGGATCAGATGTCTAAGTTAGATATTAACGCAGTGTCATGTTCTGCTCCAAGCAGCAGTGTGTGAGTATCGCTGAATTCCAGTGTGAAGGGCACTGTAGCTGGTGTAATTACCGGACACAAGAGACTTCATAAATAATTTCTCCAGTGATCAGCGGTGCAATGATGCTGTCTATAGGCAGATGTGTCGCATAACCATCAAGCTAAATTTCGTGTATCGTCATCAAGTTGTATGTAAGCTTACATAGTTGGCTGGCAGACGTGAAGCTGGGCGACCTCTTGAGATGATGATGCTGCAGTGGGGCAGCGGTCACGGTGCTAGACCCTGACGTTGTATGCTTTGGGAGCTGCGTCGAATTATCGTACTGTTAAAAAGAAATACAATATAATGGTTTTATGTGGGAAAATGTTTACAAGATTGACACTGGCTGGTTGTAAAAAACAGTAAACAAATTATTCTATTACAAATCAGGTTACGTAAAAAGTTATGAAGGGGAAATAAGTTAGCAACAGTGAGGCACTGGCCAGTTGTTGCGAAGCTAAAATGTTTTCCTTTCTTTCTAAAATAAGATTGTTTATAAGGAAAACGTACATTCTAAATTTAAATTTCCTTACGAGTTTTTTTTTTATGAGAACAATAAAATTATTGTTTGCGCTGAAACAAGAACAGTTTTGCGTAACGATTGAAATTGTTTATATCAATTAACACCTGTACTCATATAGTAGTAGATTTTAAGTGGCGTATAAAAACCCTACTAAGGTAACTATTACCGTACATATTTCTCTCGTAAATAACGCGGGAAGCGTGTCAAGTAAAAAAATAACGAGTTATTAGCTCATATAAGAGTGCGTCATGTAAAGGTTGATGTTGGCAGCTGTGTAATAGTTTATAATATTCTGGGACAATCCACACACGGTCTCTATAGGCCGACCGTTTAACTCGCGTATCGCCTGCGCGGTAAGAAGGGAGCGGGGGCGGGTAACGCTACACACGGAGTCAATAATCCAAAGATTTGTCTCGAGATAGACATTGTTGGTAAAGAATAAAATAATAAGTATCTTTTTTTTAAGTATTTATTTTTAAGTTTTACAAATATTTTATAATAGCTTCATAGGTACAAAATCATAAACGTCGTACGTCTTCAAGATACTCTGTAGAATTATGATCTTGTTTTCTGGCTTTAAAAAAGGAATATACATTGTATGCTATTTGTTTAGCTTGCTTGTTAATTTTGTTCGCAAAACTGGAAGAGCGATTCATCTTGAGATTTATCTTGGCAGTCGTATACCTTGTGCGTTTATCTTCAAGCGTCCGTAACAAAAACACCAACCGCGCGCTGCGAGCACAGCCAGCGCACTGCCGCACTTGACGTAAGCTCTCTGCTCCGCGCACCCCTTTCACCCATCCGCTAACATCTCCCCTCGCTCCCTTCTTACCGCGCAGGCGATACGCGAGTTAAACGGTCGGCCTATAATTAGGCAGAGCCTGTGCTATGGAAATCAGACAACTGATACTAATACTTTTATACCTTTTTTTTTTTGTAAATACATACTATAAAATACCCCGAAAATCGGCGGGGATCGACTCCTATCGGATAGCGGCCAGAATGTCAAACCGCTAGACCAACAGGCCCGTCATAGGTTAAAGGCATAGAGTTTATATATTAAGAATAGAGTACGCGTTAGTCTATGGTCCCTTTAAACAAAGCGTAGGCAGATTTTCCTCTACGAGGCAGGAAAATTTAACTATTTAAAGTTATACTATAAGAGTTATATTGATATTTAAGTGATAAGTAGTGATGAGTTCGATCTGTCACAAGCTCAAATGTCGATAAATACAGCTTACGGTATAGTACCTATTGTCGTGTACCTGATATTCATGTACTTACCCGTGCCTACGAGTTCTTATTTGAATTAAGCATTCTATAGTACTTGTACTGGTTTGTGTTTTGTGGTTAAAGGCATGTTACTACGCGTTCATTCTAAGAATGCCGTTACCTCCCTTCCCGCTACCTCGTACCGCACCTCAAGCGTCGCCCCATTAGTAGGGATAGCAAAGCAATGCTGCCGTTTTGTGCTCCCGTGCGTTTTCGAGTTTGTTTTTATTTCTGATGATTTATGTTCGTTTATTTGTGTTGCTACAAAGAGGAAAGGTCCTACAAAGTGGCGAACGTAATTTGTTATATAAATTAATGACATTCTCTTTGAACAAGAAAGAAATGAAAAACAGTTGATAACGCCATATGATGTCCAACATATCACAGTTATGAAAAGTATATATATAAACATAACCCTCCCCTGTCATTCGGGCAAAAAATGATTGGTTTTTATTTTTGCACACAGTACCGTTAGCTGTGACGTCATAACGGTCGACGACGGCAGTCTCGAAATGAACGAGTAGTACTAACCTGCGCATGGTGGGGCGCGTGCGGGACGTGGGCGTGGGCGTGGGGCGGCGAGGCGGCCGCCGCGAAGCGCTCCAACTCGCTCTCCGTACGCTGCTACAACAATACAACACACATATTACTATATTTGCTCACTCGTCTATGATTGGTGAATAATTGGGCCCGCTAACCACTGGAACATATTTCGACCCAGCTGGATCCATTGTGCCTGCCCTAGCCCTTACTCTATTGCGTATTGACGTATCAATACGTTCGAACGTGGTCCAAAACGGCCCGTGAGTGCACCCATACCATATTTTTTATATGATTCAAAAATGACGGGAAGTAATCACCTGGTGTTGAGCCAACAATGGCGGCGTCCTGACGTGCGGGTAATGTCGGTCGCGGTCGGCCGGCGGCTTGGTGACCGCTTTAGCGTCCGGAAGGAACTGCCCGAACTCCGCCAACAGGTCGTCCTGATTCTCGAACAGTTTCGCCACCTGGACGATACGAAGGCTATCTTAAAAAAAAACCGGTTAAGTGCGGGTCGGACTCGCGTACCGAGGGGTTCCATGCCATCTTTGGACCTATGAAAGTTATTTTACTATACGTCTAACACCTCAAATAGCAAAAAAAAACAAATGGCAAAACTAAGTTTGATTGTCGAGGAAAAACTGTACTACTTAGAAATATTTATTTTATTTTCCTGTAAAATATAGTTATACATTTGTATTCCCATAATTATTTAAAAAATTTCCCCTTACAAACTTCGGAGAAAATGGACTGGTGAATAGATTTTTTTTTTTCATTTTTGATCAACAGCCAAAAACTACATAACATAAATCAAAATAAAAAACTGTTTTGAGATGTGCAAATGAAGCCCTTTCATATGATGCCTCACTCGATTTAGTAGTCTCACTTTGAAATTTTGATGACCCATTAGGATAAAAAAAAAATAAGAAATTTTTCATTTGCGATGAAATTGGTAAGATCTAAAACTATTCAAAGTTTCATATTGATAGCCTCAGTGGTTCCTGAAATTTATAAGTGTGACAGACAGACAGACAAAGTGAAACCTTAAGGGTTCCTTTTTTACGAAATGTAGTGAACCTTAAAAAGGACAAAGGAAAGTAGCTAGACCATGGGCGTACCCACGGTGAGGTTGGATGACACCCACCGTGACTTGAAGCTAAAAATCTTTAAATTATTTATTTTAATTTAGATTAAAATATGTTTTTGATATTTCAATTGCTCAGTTCTGTAGAAAATGCATTATCAAAAGATCTTTCAGTACCTACCAATGAGAGAGAAAGAGAGAGTAACGGAGGTAAAAACCTGGTTACAGTCAACGCCAATGTCTATAGTAACCGTAGATACATCGATATTCAATATAATATATAAACTAGATTAGCTGTTACGGTCCGAAGACTGGCAACCAGAAATAGCACCGTTGTGTCGCTATTTCTTTACAAGCAATCAATTTAGTCAGCCTGTGGACCAAATTATTTTTGCCGATAGGAGTGTCGCTACTATCTATGAAATTGTCACAAGTAATAAGTTTTAAAAACTAAAACCCGACTACGGATAAAATCGCAGTCTAATAATGTGATATTATATAACCAGTGGACAATCAAGACGGTTCTAACGACACCCTACTTGTCAAATTATGTTAAGTAGTTTAGAAGATAAGCGGGAACAGACGAGGGCATACATACATTCTTCTTAAAATCATAACCCTCCCTCCATTCCGTAGTCGGGTAAAAAGGGTTTTAGAATTTATCCAGGTCTATCAATTTAAGTTCCCTTACCTGAGAGTAGACCTCTTGCTCGGTCTGCTGCTTGGCCTGAGGCTCCTTCATCTCGCGATGGCCGCGTTGGTACGCGTGCAATATCTCCAGGAAACGCTTGTACTTGTCCGGCTGCCGGGAGAACCGCGACTACGGGAACAACATATACCTTGTAACCCTCGATCGATACACAAAGGAGGGATGAAGATCTAGCATCGATTCATGCGCATCACACGGTAGCAATGCTCTGAAGCTTTCTTCCCCAACGGTTATCGGTTCTACGAGCGATGTGACCTGCCCATTTGCCACTTAAACTTGCCGTTTCTGAGGGCTATGTTGGTGACTTTAGTTCTTTGGTGAATCTCATTCCGGATCAAAGAAACTCCTAGCATAGCTTTTTTTCCCATAGTAAATATTAGGCGTAGGCAGGTACCACCGCAGTGTCAGATATTCTGCCGCCAAACAGCAGTGTGTAAACATTGCTGTGTTCCGGTGTGAAAGGCACTGTAGCTGTTGGTGAAAATATGTACTTAGGTATTTATTATGTATTATTTTCTTTCGGTTTTCTAATTTTTTTCGATTATATATCTTGGGACAATCCACACACGGTTGTCCGATCCCAAACTAGGCAGAGCCTGTACTATGGAAACCAGACAACTGATACTAATACTTATATACTTTTTTTTTTGTAAATACATACTTATATAGATAAACAACACCCAGACACTTGGCGGGAATCGAACCCACGACCCATCGGTTAGCAGGCAGGGTGTCTGACCACTAGACCAACGGGCCCGATTATTGTTTGTTATTTTTGTTTTATTGTGCATTATTTATGTTGGCTGAGTGGGCAGTGGGTGTGTGTTTGGTGGAGGGTCCGTGGAGTCACCGAGGGTTCCAACGGAAGACAAGCATTATGCTGAGTTGGGACCCTTTCGTGGCAAACTACTCATTAACTTATTTATGTACTTTTGTTTCATTCTTCAATGTACTGTTAGCCACGAATAAACTTTTTTCTTCTTCTTCTTAAATTACCAGAAACAAATACTAATAATATCTGATATTCAGTCTTTAAGGGTCAGCAACGCGCTAGTGATTCTTCTGTTGTTGCTAGCGCGTCTATAGGCTGCGGTGACTGCTTACCATCAGGCAGCCATTGCTTGCCACCTTGGTAGTATAAAAAAAAACTTACCTTGATTTTGTTGACGTATTCAATAGCATGGTTGAACTCCACAGGTTGGCTTGCAGGAGCAGGCGCTGCCAGCGACGCCGCCGCCGGTACTGCCGCGCCTGCAGTACTAGCAGTTAGTAGGGACCCTTACTGCATCGAGATTATTGCTGCTAGCGCGAGTTAGATCAGAACTCTTATAGAGCAGCCGCAAGTTTTTCTCATGTTGAGTCAATCGGTAATTGATTTCATCATTATGTAATTCTTACAAAGATATAGTTGGTAAATATTTTGACTTGTTACAGAAAATATACTAATATTATAGACTAGACAAGAAAATAGACTAGGCATCAAAGTAGTAGTAGAGTATATTTACCTAAACTTGAGGAAGGAACTATTATTAAGTGGATAACTCCTATAAAAACCCGAAATAATTATAATATTATTATTTATAGTTACAAATATTGATTTTAAAATTAAAAAGTATAACAATAAACCAGCAAACTTAATTTTATTTTACCTAGTTAAAACAAAACAATTTGACAAAATTTTAGTATGGAATGCTGAAATGTTAAATGATTCATCAAATCAATAATGTGCAACTATAAATAAAGTTCAATAAAATAATTCATGATTTATAAATGGGATTATCATTATCATCATTAGCTGCCGTAAGACGTCCACAGCTGAACAAAGGCCTCCCCCTTAGAAGGGAGGGGTTGCCATAATCCCACCACTTGGCCGACGGCTTGGGGATCGCAGTATAAGTAATCCAATAGAAAGACGCTGCTGCCCGTCTTCTTGTTTTCCCTTAATCGCCTTTACGGACGGCCAATGGGAGGGTAAACTGTCTCGTTTCGTGGACAACCTATCACTAGACTAGGGGGTGCTATTCATAACCGAACACCCCACGGGCCGGGCACGGCTTTTCCCAGAATTTTTAATTAAAAGAATGTCAATATGATCGACACTTTAGAGACAATATATTGTACGTACCGGGCGCATGGTGGATGGCTGCGGCTTCAATCTGCTGGTGAGCTTGAGATATCTGGTGCAGAGTGTTCGTCGGAGCCGCGCTCACGGACAGATTGTGGACGATGGCGTTGCTCACAGACCTATGGGACAAGAGGGTGGGGGGGGGGGGGGTTGGTTAATCATTGGAACGACAATGTCCTCCTGAGGGATTTGACTTATTTTTGTTATGGGAGAGGAAACCTTCAAAGAACGATTTGTCTCTTCGTTTATAATAAGGACAGCTAAGTTAGCCTGCGTTGGATTTCGCGCCCGATTATAATGTGGGTATCTTCAAGGCTAGAGTGACTAGGCTATTAATTGTGCTTTACCATCTTCGATTGCGTCGCCACTTTCCATCAGGTGGGTCTGCAGTCAAGCACTAGCTTAAGTTGAATAAAAAAAGAAAAAGGTATCCGGTGGCGGAGACATAGAAATACAAAGAAATATAGGAAATAATATAAAACACTGCTTATTTCTAAATATATTTCTTCCAGCAGACCTGCGAGGGGAGACTGGGGAGAAAGTAATATGATGTGTGTGCCTAGACAAAAATAATAAAAACAAGTACCTATAAAAAGCATAAAAGCATAAAAAGACAATAAACAAAAATGGACTTAAATTACATTATACAACGTGTTACAAAATACCCCGTAAAAAATATAATTAATTATCAAAACCAAAAATGTTGTCAACCCTAGTAAGCTGTCATGTCAGGGAACCAGAATATTTAACAGAAAGGCCTCCTATTTTACCTAATAATTATCTACTTTAATAGTTTTTCTATTTTTCATTCATAAATGTTTGCTACCTCAATACAAGGATGTCATTATACTCAAGCACTGGCTTCAAAAAATGTCAAGTTGGAAAAAGAAAATATGTTGTCAATTTCAAATCTTCTAATCGATATCCTACAACTGTTTCGAGTTTTTTTTCCAACATTTTTTGCAAAATAACGATGCTTTCTAACTCGGAATATTACGATATGATGTTATGCGTAGGCCATGAAGATAGCAATTGAAATTTTTTGTCGTTCTGCGAATTAGGTAGAAAAGTAGGTACATTTACTCTTTAATTTTTAACCGACTTCAAAAAAGGAGGTTCTGTATTCGACGCGTATGTATGTAATATTAATAAAAATGCGTAATATTCATATATGTTAGTTTATGTGGGCTTCTAAACGAATTTACCAAATTTCACGAGTGTATGTATGTAGGTTTGTCCGCGGATTTCTCAGAAACTACAAGTCCGATTTCGATTTTTTTTTGCAATAGTTAGAGTATCTATCAACTTAGGGTAGAGTACAAATTTCATCAAAATCGGTCCAGTAGTTTAAGAGATATAAACTTTTTATGTTTTCAGTAAGTTACTGTAATGTAGACGTTCGAGTTGCGTGATAGTGCTGATACCTATCTTGGTAAAATAAGTCACTAAAAAGTGTTAAATAAACTATTTAAAAAAAAAAGAAAACCGTCTTCAAAGTAAATTATCTAAAAAGCATAAAATAACGAAAATATTATTGAAGTTGGTGCAGAATATACACAGCAGGTACGCTAACACCAACTTCAATAATATTTTCGTTATTTTATGCTTTTTAGATAATTTACTTTGAAGACGGTTTTTATTTTTTTTTAAATAGTTTATACTGAAACAGGGTTTGCACATCAGTGAAAATAATAATATTTCTTTATTTTTTTGGGGTTTATTTTTTACGGGGTTTTTTGTAACACCCTGTATATGTACATGCATAAGATGTGTACATGTGTATACATATTCCAAATGGTCTTGTTAATACCTTCATTTGATGTACAAAGTGGTAATTGACGGTGGCAATATTAACTTTTTTGAAAAAAATATATAGCCTATGTCACTCTCAGAACTGAGACGAATCTAACGACATATTATGGGTACATAACGGGAAAAACTGCGGTCGTGAGCGTGATCCTTGTAGGCGCTTAGTGGATCGCACCCTATAATTTATCAACCATCAACACGTTTAGGCTGTAGGTCATGCCAAAGAAATACATACGTTATGTACTCTCAAAAACATAGCCCTCCTCCTGGGGCAGTCGAGCAAAAACCAATAAAATACTTGATTCATTTCATGATCAGCTCAGAAATTAGAGCCTTGTATACGTACGTAATGACAGTTAAGAAAAAAAAAATAAACAAAATAGTCACTGACGGCCACCATAACAGCGGTTGACTTTGTGTACTCAATAATTGAGGGGGCTAAAAGCAAAAGCGCCACTGTCCAAGATTTTTTTTTGCGAAAAGTAGCAAAAACGTTTATCGTTTATAGGGACTTAAAATAATCAGATAACTGATTTATCTCTTTATTATTTTAGTGGCTATTAATAACACTCAAATCATGGAAACAAGCATATTTATACGGAAAAAATAAAATTGATTAAGGTTTGCATCAAAACGCGGCGGTTTTACACCTAATACTTACAAAAAAATCATCTACTGCCAATACAAAAGTGTCATGGCCGACCGTTCTGTGATTACTGTGATTGGCCAATTTGGACAGTAGTGTATTTTTAATTTAACTGATAAGGACTGTGTCGTTTCAAACACGTTTTTCTATGGGATAGTGCTAACATTGTATTCAAACGAGTTGAACCATTCGATAGGTTTCAAAATACTCTACCAGATGGCATTCTTAGTTCAGTTTGAGCTAAAATGGACAGTGGCGCTTTTGTTTTTGAGTCCCCTCATATTAGACACGTATTTTTTCTTTTGTCAATTCAACAAAAAAATTACGAAGATATAGTGCGTTGAAATACCGCGTGACGTCCTCTATACAAATTTTACTGAAGCGTGTCGTAACGAGCCCCCACTCCCGAACTTTGACGCTCTATATCTTTGGTATTTTCTATTGATTAATTAAATAAAAAATACGTGTCCAATATTTTTTGACTTGATATCTAACGGACTAATTACTTTTTTTTTACCCAGCCATCATCCCATTTGCCTAGAAGGTGTTCTAGGCAATTGGGTACACAAAGTCAACCGCTGCTGGTAGTGCTAATAGAAAAAAAAACATATTTTTTTTCTGGAAATTTGTAATGATGTACATTATTATCCAATTGTTTCAAGAGTTGAAGAGGTTACCAACCTAACGTAAGAGCACGTACGGAGCCGGACGCGCGAGATAAACGCTGCGATCGCCGGCATAGCAACCGGTGTGTAAGCAGTAAATATAGATCGTGCATCGCGGGGTCAACGCACCCGAACAGCTGGGTGTTACGTCATTTCGGTGTTGGGAGTTTGAGATTATTTTGTATTGCCTGTTTTCTATGGGCTACGTAAGCATGGATTTAAAAAAAATGCCCTTACGTTTTTTTAATTTATTTTTGATTAGGGGTTTTTGTATACAATACATACCAACCCCATTGTATGTACATTAATTAAGAAAAAAAGTAAATAATAGTAGTTAACAAAAAAAGATAAAATTTACTATGTATGCTGGGACCTCATAAGTCTGAGCAGAGTTATGGCCTCTATAGAGATTGGATTGCCTAAAGTACCCCTTCTTGCTTGGTTTGCAGTTGAATTTATTTTGAAGCCTCATTGTTGTAACGGGAAGCTGCATGCTTTGAGCAATGGGTGAGATTGCAATTTATTGTAAAACAGAAATAATTTTATTTTTATTGAATTTTTTTTGACGGGCCTGACACCCAATAGCTCGTGGGTTCGATTCCCACTAAGTGTCTGGGTGTTACTTATTTATTTAAGAATGTATTTACAAAAATAAAGTATATAACTATTAATATCAGTTTTCTATAGTATAGGTGGTTTCTATAGTACAGGCTCTGCCCAGTTTGTGGTCAGATGATGTGTGGATTTGTCCTTGAATATTATTAATATTTTGTTGGTTTTTTAACACCCCCATGCAAAAGGAGGGGGGTCTAATGAGAATGAGGGGAAAATTGTCTGTTGATATATCTTTCTGTGGCAGTTCCCAAACCAAATGCGCCGTCCAGATAGGTACCACCGCAGTGTCAGATATTCTGCCGCCAAGCAGCAACGGTGTGAAGAGCACTGTAGCTAATACTTGTGTCTCGGGTGACTAGCAATAGTGCAATGTAGCTGTCTATAAGCTGGCGTGTACCTTAGCATCAGGCGAACGTTTTACTTGTCTTGTCACTAGATTAAATAAAAAAAAAAATCGAGGTAGCTAAGAGCTACCTGGCCCTCTAGACAATGTAACATTCTACAAGCGTTAACGAGAATAGAAAGTATAAAAATGTATGAGAATGACATAAGTAATCGATAAATCACGTGACAAATTATAGGGAATTGACGCCGTTAGCGAATGAAGAAATAGATTCGCTATGAAGCGATTGCATCTTGTCTACGCCCTCCGTTTATGCTTGATTAAAATCAGTTCATCCGTTTATTATACATTCGTTTATATTTGTCGGGAATTTTATGAAAGTTTAACGAAATGTACGCGTTCTAAGTATTTTTATTCAACTGAATGAAACTAGTTAAAAACATAACTCTCCTTCTGTGGCAAGTTAGATATAACTCTCATTCTTCAAGTCATACAGAAATATGAGTTTCAAATCAATTGTAATTCAGTCTGCTATGACGTAACTATGACGAGAATCGACATATGTTGCACGACCTAAATGTTTAATGAGGTATGATGACATCACCCAGCAATGACAACAATGACTTATAAACCTCAAATCCTCACAAATGATTCGTGAGGCTATTGAAATCAAATAAAATAAAAACTGGTCAAGTGCGAGTCGGATTATTTCAGATATTTCCCTCCACAAACTTCGGAGCTATGTGACAGACTAACTAAACATGAGATGTGCAAATGAAGCCCTTTCATATGATACCTCACTCAATATAGTGTAGCGTGCGATTGTAGTCTCAGTTTGAAATTTTTAAGACCCATTTCAACCCCCGTTAGAAGAAAATAAACGAAAAGATTTTTTTTTCTTTTGTGATGAGGTTGGGGTAAGTAAGATCTAAAACTATTCTAAGTTTCAAATCTATAGCATCAGTGGTCCCTGAAATATATAGGTGTGACAGACAGACATAGACACAGACGAAGTCAGACCAAAAGGGCTCCTTTTTAGCGTTCCATACCTAAAAGGTAAAAAAGGAACCCTTATGGTGAGACTTCGTCTGTCTGTCACAAACATATATATTTCAGGAACCACTGATGCTATCGATTTGAAACTTGGAATAATTTTAGATCTTTTTTACCCGCATACATCACAAATGAAAAAAATAAATTTTGACTTTTACTTTTTTTATAATGGGGGTCGAAATAGGTCATCAAAATTTCAAAGTGGGGTATCATATGAAAGGGCTTCATTTGCACATTTCAAAACAGATTTTTATTTTGGCTTATGCGACGTAGTTTTTGGCTGATAATCAAAAATGACAAAAAAAATACCGTCCCCCCCCCCCCCACTTATCTCCGAAGTTAGTGGAGGGAAAAATCTGAAAAAATTATGGGTTATGCATGTCTATCTATATTTTACAGGAAAAATAAAATGATCATTCTAAACAGTACAGTTTTTTAGTAATCCTAAAGAAACCTCGACAAACAAACTTAGTTTTGCGGTTTGTTTTTTTTGCTATCTGAGGTGTTACATGAATAGTAAAATTACTTTAATACGTCCAAAGATGGTATAGAACCCTCGGTGCGCGAGTCCAACTCGCACTTGACCGGTATTTTTTACTTTTTAGGTATGGAACCCTAAAAACATCCTAATTTCAATAGAGAAGATGGTTGGGTGTTAGGCTAGCCATACACTTTCAATAATACTGACAATATTATTGACCGTGTGCGGCTAGCCTTACCACCGACTTGAGATCCTGTGATAAATATAATTCAATCCATAACCAAGCAAAACACTGCACGGCTTCAAGATACTGTAAGCTCTTACTGCGTAGATCGGACCACCAATAATAACTAAGAAGACCTGAGGGTACACCGGAATAATTGTGACATAAGGACGTTCAACATCTCAGTGCTGCCGTGACCATGGGTACTGCAAAGCATTCGAAAGGTCGGAAAAGTAAATTCCAAAATAAACCGCGGTATCATCCGTAAAAGTAGTTTTATTTAAAAAAAAATGCAAAACGCAAGAACCAAATCTGAAAATTACTAAATATCATTTACCTACTGCCGTAATCGGTCGGTTAATGTCATTATATTTTTAAAGTGCAACCTTCGTAGAGCAGTGACCTTGTTTTTTCGCTACTTGCTTCGGATATCTGACCTCTAAAGACTGGAGTCGTTAGTTAGGTGATCTTGTGAAAGATTGGCTGTATCGGTCAGATAGTGGGTGTCGCGCAAGGTTCAATATTAGGCCCATTCCAGTTTTAGATATACAGAGTGTTGCGAAGGTATTATTCGGAGTATCAATACAATTAATATGATATGTAATACAATTGTTAAATTGAATATAATATTTTAGCATAATCCTGAATAAGACCCTGTACTGTGGAAACCAGACCACTGATACTATAATACACTTTTTTTTGTAAATATATACTAAATAGATAAAACACCCAGGCACTTGGTGGGAATCGAACCCAAGACCTTTTGGGTAGCGGCCAGGGTGTAACCACTAGACCAACAGGTTCGTCAAGTATCTCATTTTTCTTCTAATTTGTACCAGCAAAACGAATATGAACTTGTATTTCTCATACAAATTAGTAAAAAGCTAATGCTTGATTGCACACCCACGTGATGGAAAGTTGCGACGCAATCAAAGATGATATTAAAAGCCTAACCTTGAAGACACCCACATTATAATCGGGACACGCAAGCAAACCGCTCCGGTCCTTAGCTGTCCTTATTATAAACGAAGAAGCAAACCGCTTAGTCTGGCACGTTTACCACATAGGCGTGCGTGAGACGCACAGCGCAGGCTTCTCGTCGTCCGATTATTGTCGGCAATATAACCACTTTTTGGGAATATACCCGGGGGAACTATACATCACTACTCACAATCCGATCGGACGTCGTAATTCTTTTTTCTTATGGTTAGCGGCGAAACTGGTGTTAAGAGTTTTCAAGCTGTCCTTAGGCCTCTGACTTTGTTGTCTAGATGACTACAGCCGGGACCGACTTTTAAAATGCCCTCTAAACCACAGAGACGCTCAGTTCAAATGCCACTAAACGGTCACCCATCTAACAACAGGCCTTGCCTGGCGTTGCTTACCCGACTAGTAGTTTACTGAACAGTGGTTACAACTGGCTATGAGCGTCTCGAGCGTGAGCGTACGGAAGTAATATAATTTCGGCCAAATCTCCAGTGTCCAATGCTGAAAGTAAAGAAAGTAATAGTGTAATGTACTCACTGTGCGACGGGCAGTAGATGCACCAGCTGGGGCTGCGCGGGGGCATGTGGGGCGTGTGGGGCGTGTGGGGCCAGGGGCGCGAGGGGCGCGTGGGGCACCCCGAGCACCACGCTGCCGCCGAACCCGGTCGGGGACGGCATCGACACCGACACCTGACGACACACACGACACTGCACTTGCGACACAACACAATACACACATACATTGAACTTTTGACGGGCCTGTCAGTCTAGTGGTTGGTTAGACACCCTGGCTGCTACCCAATGTACTTGGTAGGTGGTTTTACGAAAATAAATTGAATTGAATAGATCGTGGGTTCGATTCTCTCGAAGTGACTGGTCCCAGAATATTATTATTATTTATACCAGGCGTGGGCCCTTGGGGGCCGTAGAGATCGCAGGAGCACGCCTTCCCCTTTTGATAGTTACCGCTAAGGGCGCTTGTGTAAAATGTATGGAGAAAGGTCTGTCAATGGAGGTTTTTTTTTGACCCGGGGCATAATCTTGGAAGGATCCATGGGAGCTGTGGTGCTCGACCAGGGTACGTGGGATTCTTACTCACTAAAACCCCCGCGGCTATCGCATCGGCACATGAGACCCAGGTCTCTCCGATGGGATCTGCACCAGGGGCCCCTCAGTGCCTTGCCTTTGAGCCCGCCGCAGGGGGCGCATTGTAGCCCCCCGGGAACCTGTCACGGTGCTCACGGGGACGGGGGTCGCAACCCCGCCGCCGTCCTCCTCGGAGTCGCCGCCGTACTCAATGGACGTTCTAAGGGCCCACACCCCGAACGTCCAGCGACTCAAGGGTCAATGCAGGATTATGCCAACCTTCTCTTCTAAGGGGGGTAGGTTTGTCCAGCATTGGACGCATTACAGCTGATGATGATGATAAACAATAAACTCACCTGTCCGTTGCTTTGGACTTCAATCTTATACCCTGGCGGCAGGAAGGTGTTGAAGCCGACGATCAGCTCGGGATGGCCTTTGAACAGGTTCGACACCCGGGTGATCACTCCGGGCGTGTCGATTCTGGGAATGGAGGCGATTGTGAATTCCGGGCACCTTCATATGAAGACGTGAAGCTGATATCAATTGTAATCAGATACATAAATATGCAGCCATTAGATTTTTCATTTATTTCAAACGGTAATTGTTATCATCATTAGAAGTGTTAAGGTAAGGTGCGTAGATCGGACCAACAATAATAACTAATAAGATCTGAGGGTACACCGGCATAATTGTGACATAAGGACGTTCAACATCTCCGTCCTCCCGTGACCATGGGTGCTGCAAAGCATTCGAAACGTCGGGATAGTAAAATCAAAAATAAACCGTAAAAGTAGTTTGATTTCAATGTGTAATATTCGCGTAAGTAAAAGACAACATTAAGTGTTAAGGTAAGTTTGTGTGTGTGTGACTGCCTCTGTAGTTAGTCTGTCAGCAGTAGCTCGGTGGTATTTTTTTCTTAGAACCAAGCATGCGGCCCGCCTGATGGTAAGCAATTACTGCAACCTATGGACGCTAGTAACACCGGAAGAATCACAAGCGCGTTGCCGATTCAAAGACATTAGATATTAAGTCTCCTGTGTCTGGTTATTTCACCAGCTACAGTGCCCTTCACACCGGAACACAACAATTGTTTACACACTGCTGCTTGGCGGCAGAATACCTGACATAATTTCATTAATTAGCAGAGGTTTAGAAATGTTTTCAGACCATCAACAATATTACCATATTATTTTTCAGCGTATTTATTATTTAAATCATAATCATAATGAACACGTGGGTGGTCCGGGTCAGTATGGCACCCTCCCATGTCTTCCCCGTTAATAATATTGTTTGTTTGGATTACCTACCACCTATACTGCGATCCCCAAGACGCCTGTCAAGCGTGGGGCTTATGACAACCCCTCGCTTCTCAGGGGAAAGCCTTTTGTTCAGCAGTGGACGTGTTTTGGCTGCCGATGAATGAAAACACCAAAATTGTGTAGTTTAAAGACGAAAATTGTGTAGTTTAAAGACCAAAATTGTGTAGTTTAAAGACCAAAATTGTGTAGTTTAAAGACCAAAATTGTGTAGTTTAAAGACCAAAATTGTGTAGTTTAAAGACGAGGATAGATAGATAGTTACACTTTACGCAGGTCTACACAACTCGTGCGCGGGTACTGCTTGGGGGATTCTGGTCCGACTACAATCCTTTTGGCCTTTTAGTTATACTTTCGTAATGTTATTTTCTCTCTTGTTTTATCTTTCGTACGGCAGGACTCACTGTCGCTGATACTGATCAAAGTGTACAAACACAGAAACAGTTTTAAAAAAAAAAAAGTAAAAAAATTACACGCTAGCTGAGTTTCTTGCCGGATCTTCTCAGTTGAGACCGCGGCGTGATGCGGTGGTAGCTTTTAAAAACTTTGAACGTTTTGAACGTTCAAAGTGCTAGTGTTGAAAGTTTGAATTTGAATAAGAGAGACTAAGTAGAGGATACTCACGTTTGACTCTTGAACTCCTTCATGATGTCAAGGAAGTCGTTGTAGACCTGCGGCTGCGTGTTGAACTTGTATTTGACTTGGTCGAGGTACGAGAGCGCGTCTTCGACCTTGAGCCGCTGGAACTGTGTGGGCGGAGCGGGAGCGGACGCGGGGAGCGGAGCGGGAGCGGGCGCGGGCGACTGGCGCCCGAGCGACCCCACCCCCAGCCCTGCCGCTTGCGCTGTGCCTTGCGGGGACAGTGCCTGTGGGGAGTGACAACCGTGTTAGGACCCGTAGGGATAAGACTAGCCGGATACCAGCCTGATTACGGACTGAACGGTACGATGCGAGGTTGCAGTGGTTGTTCGGACACCGCGGCATTTGGGTGCATACAACCATGAACCTGCATAACACATCTTAACATTCCATCAACATTTTAATAACATAACATTTATCATTAATGTTATGTTATTAAAATGTTGATGGAATATTAAGATGTGTTATGCAGGTTCATGGTTGTATGCACCCAAATGCCGCGGTGTCCGAACATGCACTAAAGCATATATGTAAATGCCTTCAAAATAATCAAAATAATTTTAATGTCGCGGCCAATGTGACAAGCATAACTGCTGACTTAAGTGTTCGCGAATACACCGAACATGGACGGTTTGTATTGCCGCTGCCACTAATAGTCACTTGAGACAGTAGTTATAAGTATTTTAAGCCCGATAATTTATCCAGCTATATGTATACCCTGTTGTTCTTTAAAAGATAAAAAATAAAACAAGAAATGGTAATTCATTTTTTGTTGTGTGTGATAATACACAAGAGCGATTGGAGCTGACCGGATGGTGATGGTGATTAGGGTTAAAATGGCATATTCAACCATATCAATTGTCTTTGGCTGCCATCACTCCCGTGTTCATACAGTTATTGTTCCATTTTTGATCTTAAAAAGAAAAATATGGTTGTATAGTGCCTTTTACACCAAAACACAGCAATCTTTACTTTATCATTTTGCGGCCAAATATCAACACACCATCTAGGCAGCCATACTCAAACTGCGGCCCGCTGCCTTTTCTATGCGGCCCGAAGTCTAGTACAGTATTTGTAGATTAACTGTAGTATTTTATTGATAAGTGTACAAAAGTAATGCAAAAAATGTCGTTCGAGTAAGGTTCGAATGAATAAATGTTCATCTCACTCGCTTACTCTCATAAAATAGCACGCACACTGAATTTAAGTAACGAAATGTCTTCTATTAATGGAACATCCTTTAATTTTTAAATATATGCCTATATTTCTAATATGTGATTTAATGTCATTTAATATACTTAGGATAGTAATAAATAAACATACAAAAATGTAGGCTAGATTATTGCGGCCCGCAGAGTAAAGCAGAAGCGACTATGTGGGCCAGGGGTAAAAAAGGTTAAGTATGGCTGATCTAGAGCATACAACAGAGGAGGCGTAGAGAGATCGCCAAGGAGGGGAGTGTCAAGAGTGACGGTTTCAAAAGAACCCCTGATATCTACAGCTAGATGGATCCTTACACTACGGACCTACGAACTACGATAACTACCTCAGACACATCATTTTCCTTGGGTTTCGAAAGGGTAAGATGATCACAGGTGTGTCGGGTCTCGTAGAATTACCCGTTTGTCCCAAATGGGTGTATCTGGTGACACGCGGATGTCAGATGTCGAGAGTGGGGGAGTCGGGAGGGACGGCATGTGTGTTCGAAGTGAGTGTCGAGAGGTAAGGCGCGTGTCTCGTATATCGGGAGGAGGGAATCGCGGGTGTAACGTTTTTCGGGACTAAGGATATCGGGTCTTGTGTGTCGGGTGGGAGTCTCAAGTGCGATCTCGCTAGTATCGGGAGGCATTACCGTACATATAGTGAAGTGTGTGAAGCTTACCTTGAGCCTGGGTGGCTGCGGCGGCTGTTTGGCGTATTGCACGGCTCCGGCCTTCAGGTAGTTGATGACGGCGGGGGTTCCGCCCCCGGCCCCGCGGCCCGCGGAGCGCCCGAATCCCGCGCCTCCCACCGCCAGCATGGCCGCCGTGCCTGTGCGCACACTCATCGTGGTCATCAAAGGGGACTTATTCACAAACGTTAGTTTGTGCTTAAGCAAGTTTTTTATTAGATTATTTCGACTCTCAAAGCCGTTTAGGTTGTTTTTTTTTAAACAGCCCTTTGTGTTGTCCCGCTGTTGGGCACGGGCCACTCCTCAAGATGAAGGTGTTTAGGCCATATGCTGACCAAGTACGGGTTGGCTGACTTCACACGTCATTTAAAATCTATCTGTCATATGGACTGCTGCTTATCGAGTGGGATCTCCATGGGGTGTCCCGGTAATAATAGCAACCACCGATGTCCTCTCGTTGTGTGTCCGTAAGAGGCGACTACTGGAAAACAAGAAGACGGGCAGCAACGTCTTTCAATTGGATTACCTACCACCTATACTGCGATGCGCGATGAGGCGAGGCCTATGTTCAGCAGTGGACGTGATCATTGTCGAGTCTACGACTGAATAATTCTATAATTACTTAGTACTTAAACACAATAAGATAAAACAGTGTCAAATCACGCGTCTGTTCTTTCATGACAAATAAAAAATGTCATGACCGCTGTGACCGGATTGTTACAGAGACCATTTTTTACCAAGAGCAATTTACTTAGTTTAGTGCACAAGTGTTTGCGCAGGCCAGGGAGATAAGGTGCAAAATTAAAATCGTCACGACCTGACTGAGCTAAATAGGACATTAATCTCTTTAGTTTAGTCATGGGATACTCATCCCAACTTACCTGTCCGGTAGTTGTAGTATGGTATACGGGTATGCGACCCCGGCTTCCCTAGCTATTACTGTCCCATCCCTTGCCCTCCTGGGCGGTAATATCCTACTTTTCCTATTTCCCACTCTAACTTGCCAATCTTCCTTTTCACAACACCTATCCTTCCCTTTCCCTCCTTATTCGTGAGAACGCAATGGTCAATCATATAAATAATTTAATTAACCAAAATGGCGGCGATGTGGTTCGCCACCCATCACGTCTCGTTTCTCACGGAGGCGAAAAGCGGCCCTTGGGCTCTGCCTACCCCTACGGGAAAAGGCGTGATTTTATGTATGTATATGTATGTAATCTCTTTAGTTGAGTTTATCCAAAAGATAATTTCAATTCCATGCAAGTTCTTCGAGAATTGACGTGCAATTTCTTTTTGTTTTTCCTCTGTCATATTGTGGACCGCCTCGTGATCATCGGCAGCATATCCAAGACCAGAACAAAGACAGATAACCTTTGTTTGCTCACAAATTGTACGCGCTAAGGCCACTTACCGAGTATTTGCGGCTGGGCGGATTGTGCCAAGGTGTGCATATTGCTAGCACCAGCTTGTTGAATCTGTAACAATGAAAATAACATTGCATTTGAGGGGTCCGTTGCTCTTGTGGTTAGACAACCTTGCCGCTGCCCAATAAGCAGTGGGCATGGATTCCCATCTAGTCAGAAAGTGTACAAGTATTTGTATCAGTTGTCTGGTCTCAGGATATTATTATCTGGCCCGCATGGATTATGGCCGAAATTTCATCTCTTATAGTGGATAAGACCTTTTCAAACGTGGGGGATGGATAAATCCATCCAGGGTTGACCCAGGATAATGACAAATTGGCGATAAGTTTTGGAAGTAAAAAATACCCGTGGGGTGTCCGGGTAAGAATAGCACCCACCTTTCTCCTCCCTGTGGGTGTCCGTAAGAGGCGACTAAGGGAAAACAACAACGCGGGCAGCAACGTCTTTCTATTGGATTACCTACCACCTATACTGCGATCCCCAAGCCGCCTGCCAAGCGTGGGGATTATAGCAACCCCTCCCTTCTAATTTGGATGCCTTTGTTCAGCAGTGGACATATATTGGCTGATGATGATGATGAATGATATTGGCTAAAAGTGTTACGAGTAGAGAATAGAATAGTTACGGGAATATTATTGTTTTATTCAACCTAGTGACGAGGCAAGCAAGACGTTCGCCTAATACAGACACCGGTCTCGCCGGCGAGGCCGAAGGGTCGTACGCATGCGACCTCAACGACGTGCATCACCCCACTGAGTTTCTTGCCGGTTCTTCTCAGTGGGGGCGCGTTGTGAACCGGTGGTAAACTCAGCCCTCTCTTAAGCGACAGCCCAAGCCGAGGCCGTGCCTCCCTGAGGTGCCCTTGAGCTCGTCGCTACTTCTGCTGTTAAGGCTAGAGCGCTTTAAGCGCTCGCCTCCTGTTGTCCGGTGAAGCTGTAATGGCCATCTGCGGCCAACAGCGTCTATCATTCCCGAAAAAAAAAAACGTTCGCCTAATGGTCGCGCGACACGCTTACCTATAGACAGCTACATTGCGCTACGTCTTGACACCCGAGACATTAGTTATTAAGTCTCTTATATCCGGTAATTTCACCAGCTACAGTGCCCTTTACACCCCAACACCGCAACGTTTATGCTTGGCGGCAGAATATCTGACACTGCAGTGGTACCTCCCTGGATGGTGCCTTTACACAACTAAGAACGTTATTCGAGAAACTTTTAACCATTCTGGACAACCAAGATTCTACACGAAGTCATCTCATCGTTACCAAATCCTAAACCTTATAATACCTATCTACTTCCAAGTAGGTCAAATAATAAAAAACAGCATTCCGAGGTACTTCGCTAGTCTAACTAAAGTCAATCAGTTTTAATACGAAAGGCAGTTTAAAGATAAACCTAGGTTTAGACTCAGGTTTAAGGAATGATTTCCTGAGTCTAAACATGGGTTTATCGTTGAACTGCTTTTGGTAATAAGACGGTGTGAGTCTAGAGGAAAATAAACTGTATGAATTGCGACCCTTTGCCATCCAAGGATAGTTTTAAAAAAGCACAGGTGAACAGGTATACACACAAGGACACAAATTGTAGTAGGCGATCAAGGAATCTATTTCGGTATCGGCGGCGTGGCCGCACTAAAAATATAATGTTGACTCATTCGACGCCCGCGATTTGTGCGTTTAGTGTGTAAATACAGAGAGAGCGGCGACAGCGGCCATTTTTTTTATGCAATTTACTGTCTTATGTACCAAGAGTGCGGTAATGAGTCATTGTTTTATCCCTGAGTATTTTTTTTTCTATACAACCAAGAAAAGCATGCTACCCGCCTGATGGTAAGCAGTCACCGCAGCCTACAGACGCTAGCAACTACAGAATAAACAATTAAAAAAAACCGACTTCAAAGTAAATTATCTAAAAAGCATAAAACAACGAAAATACTCTAACTATTGCAAAAAATATTTTCGAAATCGGACTTGTAGTTTCTGAGAAATCCGCGGACAAACCTACATACATACATACACTCATAAAGTTTGGTTAATTTGTTTAGAAGCCCATATAGATTAACATATATTAATATTACGCATTTTTATTAATATTACATACATACGCGTCGAATAGAGAACCTTCTTTTTGAAGCCGGTTAAAAAAGCATGCTACCCGCCTGATGGTAAGCAGTCACCACAGCCTATACACGCTAGCAACAACAGAAGTATCACTAGCGCGTTGCCGACCATAAAGAAGTTACATATTGTCTCTTGTGTCCGGTAATTTCACCAGCTACAGTGCCCTTCACATCGGAACACAGCAATGTTTACACACTGCTGCTTAGCTGCAGTCCCGTGGGGTGTCCGGGTAAGAATAGCACCCCCCCATCTCCTCCCGTCGGGTGTCCGTAAGAGGCGACTAAGGGAAAACAAGAAGACGCGCAGCAGCGTCTTTCTATTGAATTACCTACCACCTATACTGCGATACCCAAGACGCCTGCCAAGCGTGAGGATTATGGCAACCCTTCTCTTCTAAGGGGGAGGGCCTGTTCAGCAATGGACGTTTATCGGCTACTGCTGATGATTATGCTTAGCTACAAAACATCTTACCAAACGATCTTTTGCCCAAGAACTTTCTGGATTTTAGATTTTGTTTAATTTGGTTGCAGCCTTCAGTAAAGTACTTCCCCAGTATTTCTATCTATTCTTAACCCTCTTCATATCTCTAGTATTTATGCATGCATGTTTATTTATTACTATGCACCGTTCAATAATGCAATCGCGTTATCAAACGCATTTATAAACAGCATAGGGTTATCGACACTGCTATCGCTATGTACTACTAGTGGTAACAAGTAAACAACTTATTTGTATGATACCATTGGACGATTGTGGCGGGCGACGTCACTGAAATGCGGCAACGCGATTGGGTGACCAGGTTTTGATAATTGACAATTATCAACGGAAAGAAACAGACAAAATTTGTACAGAGAATAGGTGACCCGCCCAGACTGCACTTGAGAAGTTTTTTTTACTCATCAAAAGCTATATAAAATCTGCAAGTTGAAATGGCAATTGGGGAAGAAAGATTCGCGAGTGGCGACCACGAACCGGAAGACGCAGCGTAGGTAGGCCTCCCACTAGGTGGACCGACATTGTGCGCGTCGCAGGTAACCGGTGGATTCAAATAGCCAACTGTCGTTCGTTGTGACGTTCGAAGGGGGAGGCCTATGTTAAGCAGTGGACGTCGTCTTCCGGCTGGTGATGATGATGAAAAGCTATGACTTGATTAGCGACCTTACCTCAGCACATTAGGTTATTAAAAAAAGAAAACGATTAACAAGGCATAATTGATGTCGGGGATATCGATGCGCACCTAGAATAGCATAGGCATGCTATTCTAGGTGATAGTATATGCCCAGGTCATCAAAAACAACTACCACCTTACTGTACCAAACCACCATACTGTAGTGCGTCAGGCATGTTTGCGGATGCACACACTGACGACTACTTCACTATTATCCCTATTGCAGTATGACAACTTGGCTAAGGGGCAGGTCGCACATGTCATGTGCCGATGCTCAGCCGCGGGGGTTTTAGTGGGTAAGAATCCCACATACTCCGTATGACCACAGGTCCCGAGGACCTATTGAAGGTTTCCCCCACGAGAGCATAAAAGTAGGCGAGATTCAAGTGACCAAATGTTGATATTAATAAGAATAAGTATTGATTACATGGTATATTAAATTCACACGAGTTTTTATGAATCCATAGACTCCTGAACTAGTTGTAAACCTAGAGTTATTATGAATCAATATACTCCCGAAGTAGTTGTAAACCTACACGAGTTATTATGAATTCATAAGACTCCTAAACTAGTTGTAAACCTACACGAGTTATTATGAATACATAAGACTCCTGAACTAGTTGTAAACCTACACGAGTTATGAATCCATAGACTCCTGAACTAGTTGTAAACCTGTGTGTCGGGATTCAGTAGTATCTCCCAGTTTTTATAAATACATAAAGTATAAATGTAGTAGCATTTTCGGCACACCGCAAATCTTCAAATGACATTGCGATGCTTCCAATGCTAAACATAATATACCCCCTTGTACGCAGTTGATCAAACCTATACAAGGTAAGCAACGGGATGGGGGGGATAGCGAACACAAAAACAAATTAAGGAACTTGGTGACAAGGCAAGCAGAGGGCCTAGACAAGATGCAGTCGCTTCATAGCGAATCTATTTCTTCATTCGCTAACGGTGTCAATTCCATATTATAATTTGTCACGTGATTTTTCAATGACTTATGTCATTCTCATACATTTTTATACTTTCTATTCTCGTTAACGCCTGTAGAATGTTACATTGTCTTGAGGGCCAGGTCACGCCTGCCTATAGACGCGCGTCACCAGAGACATTAGTTACTAAGCCTCGTGAGGCCGGTAATTTCACCAGCTACAGTGACTTTCACACCGGAACACGGCAATGTTTACCCACTGCTTCAGACTTTCTGTAGTGGGATTGCCAGCAATGGACCGTCCATGAATCCTTAAAGGACCTTTTTATCTTCGTGGAGTCTACAAAAGGTGCCCGGTGTCCGTAGGGGCGGAGGCCGGGTTACGTGGGACTCCCCACTAAAACCTTCCCAGTTTATCGACACTACGGAAAGACTGAGCTATGTGTTGGGTTAAAAATTAGGCGATATTGACGCGGGTTTCGTAGGAAAAAATAATCGATCATATAGCATAAAGTCGTGTTGTCATTCGGTTCATGTAAAAGACTTTAAATAGTCGAGATGTCAACGACCTTAACTTGATAGAGCGCCAAGGGTGCCACCTATATGACACTTAACGAGTTTTGGTTCTATTCCAATAAGCGAACGTACGAGTACTGCTGATGAGTAAGCCTTATTGTTGTTCTCAGAAAACGGCGCGAGACGGACTGTTAACGTAGAAGCACGTGGCAAGGGAGCCTATTTTTTGCCCCATAAGGAGGGGTTTTTGAGAGTATGTATGTATGACTATATCTCTTTCTTTGACTCGGCTTGCAACCTAAACGGCTTCATGGATTGTGATTTATAACATGTCGTTAGATTCGTCTTTGTGGTGAGTGTGTGTGACATAGGCTATGTATATTGTTTTGTAGACTCCGTGGCGCAGTGGGAAACCGCTTGCTTTGCAAACTGGTGGCGGGCTCGAATCCCACGGGGAGCAACAACTTTGTGTAGCTGTTCCTTACAGACTAGGACAATGCAGGCCGATCACCTGATTGTAAAGTAGGATGATCCATGCGTCGGATGGGCATGTAAAAAGTCGGTCCTGCGCTTGATATCTCCCCGGTCGAGTCTGATTTTCCCCATCGGATTGTGAGGTAAAATGAAGAGAGTCTCTCCTATTAACACTGTAGTATCTGTCTATTGACACTTTAGCCTGTACTTACTACGTCATTCCTGCCTGTTTAAAATATAGCATCGCCTGACACTAAAATATTGCATGCCTTTTGACACTGTAGTCTTGACACTTTAGTAGTATCGAGGCTGTTGTCTCCCTATCGACACTGTAGTCTCTGCCCATCGACACTGTAGTATCTGCCTATCGACACTGTAGGCTCTGCCTATTGCCACTGATGTCTCTGCCTATTGGCACTGTAGTATCTGCCTATTGCAACTGATGTCTCTGCCTATCGACACTGTAGGCTCTGTCTATTGCAACTGATGTCTCTGCCTATTGGCACTGATGTCTCTGCCTATTGGCACTGATGCCTCTGCCTATTGCCTCTGTAGTCTCAGCCCATTGATACTGTAGTATCTGTCTATTAACAATGTAGTCCTGCCTATTGACACTGTGGCCAGCCTATTAACACCATACAGTCTGCACATTGGGCCGAGCTGTTATTTTTTTAAATGACCGTTTAGATTTACAATCTCAAAACTATTTATGTGTTTAAAACAGTTGATTGTATGAATAATTTATACTGTGGTTACTATAAAAGCTGGCTTAAGTAAGCTATTCCAAGTCAGCTAGCCTGCGCCTTTCGACGTGTGTAATAATAGCGACTGTACCTCGGAAATTGTCGCGATTTAAGTGCCGTTAACGCCTAACTGCCTAGACAAGATACAATCGCTTCATGGCGATTTTATTTCTTCGTTCGCAAACGCTGTCTGTATGTCCCTATAATTTGTCCTGTGATTTTTCTATGCCTTTGTCATTCTAATACGTTTCTATACTTTCTATTAGCATTAACGCTTATAGAATGTTACATTGTTTAGGCTCTCTGAACACAGCATTCCTTAAACGAATATAAGACCAACTAGCAAGTACCTGCGGCTTCGCCCGCAATTTTTATTTTACATAGTTTACCAACCCCTAACACACCCCCAAAGGTTGTTTTTGAAAACACGTATTGATTTATTTTATTTAGAGAATCTTTTCAGTAAATTTCAAGTCAACCAAACCATACAATAAAAAGTTTCATACAAAAGAAAACACCCCATTTAACCCTTTAGGAGTCGAATTTTCAAAAATCCTTTCTTAGTGGATGCTTACGTCATAAGAAGTTGCTACCAAATTTCAACTTTCTCGGTCCAGCGGTTTGGCCTGTGCGTTGATGAATCAGTCAGTCAGTCAGGACAGGACAAGTAATTTTATATGTATAGATTAAATTAGTGAGGTTACTCTAAAACCAATATTAATTTAAATCTGATCCACCATAGAATTCTACCAACTAAGGGGTGCGGCGCCCTGCTAACCGTGCTGAAAGGATGTCATGGCAGTGTGATTTAAAATTGAGATTGAATTTACAGTTTCCAGAGTAACACGCCAAGGTAGTCTTTTTCATAATGATGACATGATGAATTGACAGGTCCGTTGGTCTAGTGGTTAGACACCCTGGCTGCTACCCGATGGGTCGTGGGTTCGATTCCCACCAAGTGTCTGGGTGTTATTTATCTATCTATGTATTTACACCAAAAAGTTTATAAGTATTAGTATCAGTTGTCTGGTTTCCATAGTACAGGCGTTGCCTAGTTTGGGATCGGATGACCGTGTGTGGATTGTCCCAAGATATTATTATTATTATTATAGGCTTATCATTCTCCCCCTTTGGTTCTGCCATAATCCCTACGTTTAAGCGTCCGTTCAGACAGACCGGCTCGGAGAGCAGAGCAGATTTTGATTGCAATTAAAATAGAACTTTGTATAATTGAAACAAGGTTTATTTTTACATTTCACTTCTTTTGTTATTGGCTGCTGCTCGAGTCAACTCGTGCGCGGGTGCTGCTTGGTTGGGGGGACTGGTCCGACTACTATCCCTTTGGTCGCCTAGTTTGTTGTACTTTCGTCGTATTTTTTTTTGTTTTTTCTCTTATTTGATCTTTTGAACGGCAAGACACACTGTCGCTCTGATCTAATTGTAACATGACACACTGTTTAAAAAAAAACAGTGAAAAAATGTCAAGCCCGCTGAGTTTCTTGCCGGATCTTCTCACGCGCGTTGTGATCCAGTGGCAGCTATATTTTTTTTTTTAAATAACATGACCTTTCAAAAGTGCTAATGTTAAGCCTATTTGAAACAAACTATTTTTGACACTTATTGAGGATGCTTACGCGCCAACCTAACGAATGAAGTGAAATGTAAAAATAAACCTTGTTACAATTATCCAAAGCTCTATTTTATATTGCAATCAAAATCTGATCTGCACTGCGAGCCGGTCTGTGTGTACGGACCCTAAGTCTTAGCTAGCTTAGGGGATAGCAGTATACATGTAGTTCAATATCACACAGAAGTAGAGTTGGATGTTGAAACAAATAAACTAGTTCACAGTCCACCAATAAACTAGTCGACATTCGCCGTCCAACATCAACAACTAGTCTAACTTTACTGTTTTATTAACTGGTTTATCGTTTAAATAAATGGTCTCGATTCGTTGACGGTAAATGCGCCGACGACCATCACTACACAGAAGATGCTGCTGCCAGTCTTCTGTTTTTCCCTTGATCACCTCCTACGAAACCCAATTACCTAGAGAACCTGAGGCTTAAAACCTAATAAACTATGTGTGGTGGAGAATGAAATTACCTGTGTTTGGTTCTGTTGCTGCATCGGCGTTGCCTCGTCGGGGCCAAGCCTCGGGACGCCGGTGCGTTTCATCATAGTTGACAGTTAGCGTGTGCCCATCACACGATCACCTGAAACGAACAATTACATTCCGTTACTAACACACTGGAGATCACCAAAGAACTTGTTAAAACTTTTACTTGTCATATTATTAAAGTGTGGTTTTAAATAAACCTAATCTAGTTAAGAGGCGGTCAGTTGTAATTATTGTTCAGGAATATCATAGGCAAGGTCAGTCCTTAAACCCTGTTTTTTTTTATTGCAAATGGAATAACCTGTCTGGTGACCAGCTGAATAAGGCCAGTAGGGCTGAATATGACATTCCAACCCTACCAAATGTCTTTGGCTGGCCACGAGTCAGCCATCATGCCTGCATTCACATTTATTGTGCAATTTTTGTTCTTGTAAAGAAAAACTGGGTATAGATGGGCGGGTGACCATTTGGTGTGGTTTCCAGAGCGTCTTCTTCTTCAGAGAGCATGTAAAACTTCGGTCCCAGTTGTTATCATCTAAATAGTGGCTGTTATGGCAAGTTATACAGCTAAGGGCACCTATGACTGCCAACATTTGACCATTACACCTATGACATAAAAATGTCTATCTACTGTTATAAGACAGGTCCCACGCTATAGCCTAATCAATAATTCAGTAGAGTAAACTGACGTTCACTGTGTTACCAGTTTTTGATGAAAAAAAATTTGTGAAGTGACAAAATGATTCTATTGATCACTTAGTCAGTACTTGTGAGCATAAGAAACATTCGTCCACTCAGACCAGAAGTTAGAAGCCAAATGATAAATAAGATGACGGCGTGTGTAAAGCCAAGGTCAACTTATTCCCACCAACTTGGTGTACATGTGATGTTTTTAAGATAAAATTATAGCCCATGCAGCCTTGTTGTTCGTCAATTTCACTAGATTTATATAAAGTTATCATCTATTGACAACTAAATATAATTTCTATTTAAAATTACTGAGATTATTAGATATGTTCTCATTGTATAGACTGGGAACATCACTACTACTATTAATATGGCAATATTATTTTACAAAGTGACATTAGCAAATGTCAATTTACTCTACAGAATTATTGATTTGACTTTAGGCATAGGCATAGACAGGTAGGAATTTATCAGTTATGTTCTGCTTGATAAAGTAAAAATCAGTGACTACCTTGCACGGTACCTATACAATTCACTCACTGATATGACTGCTGAGACAAATTTTAATAATTTTAATTTAATAATGTAGTAACATTTTCGGCACACCACAACTCTTTGATTGACATTGTGATGCTTCCAATGCTAAACACACTATACCCCCTTGTACGCAGTTGATCAAACCTATTTGAGGTAAGCAACGGGATGGGGGGGATATACTATAATTTATCATGAATAAATATAGAGAAATGCAGTAAGTACCATTGTTTATGGCTATAAAGATTATTAATAATAATAATATCTTGGGACAATCCACACACGGTCGGTATTAAGAATATACAGATTGATTTTAATAGCATCTATTTTTATTATTTTCTGTTCTTTTTTTATTAAACTTTGTTCACCATACAAGCATCATTACCACATGCATTATCCCAATAACACTTCCCTGTGACACATCAATAGAGGCTATTTTTTGTTTTCATAAAAAGTCAAGTGAAGTTAAATATTTAGATTTCAACAAGCCTCAAATAGCTCAGTGGGCGAGCGCTTGCCTTGGAAACAAGGTGCGCAGGTTCGAACCCCGGCTCGCACCTCTGATTTCTTTAATGAATCATGTGCGAATCGTCTTTGTGCGATTGTTACTAGCTTTCGGTGAAGGAAAACATCATGATGAAACCTGCATGTCTGAGAAAGCCTAACTAGCTCTCGAATGACGTGTGAAGTCCGCCAACCCGCACTTGGCCAGCGTGGTGGACTATGGCCTAAGCCCCCTCATCTTGAGGGGAGGCCCGTGCCCAGCAGTGGGACATAAACAAGGGCTGCTATTATTATTATTATTAAGCCTCAAATATTTTATAGATTTGTGAATACAGACATTGTGACTTGCTGAGCTTAACTAACTGACTATCATTTTTTGCATTGGTTTAGTGATGAGTATTGAAAGGTTTGGTATCTATCAATAACACAAAATCCAACTAAAGGGTACCGTATAAAACAATTTTTAATTAATGACATTTACAACCTCTAATGAGACCAGATAATTAAAGCTACGCTATCAATCAATTTCCTGTGATGACAAAAATATCTCAATGACAAAAACGACGATTTTGTAGTTTGGAGGTTATAACCGCGTTATCGCGCGTTATAAGGTTAGTTTCACGAATATTTCAGTTCAATTAATTTATTCATGAGACTACTTACTTGAACGCTTTTGCTTTTAATAATATTGATACACGATTGCTAAAATGAATCAATTAGATTCTTTTTTTAATTAGATGAATCAATTAGGTTAGGTAATGGCACATTCCCGCGCCCGCCATTTTCAATGTTTGCTGTTTTTTTTTGTAGGTAGTAGAAATAGAAGAAAACACATATTGATTAGGTTAAAATAATAATTTGAATTTATTATGCAATGACTTACCAAAACCTAGTTCCTTATAAGAAATTTCCACGCTTTTTAATTTACGAAATAAATTTAATTTGTCACAACAGCAAGTGAACGAACACAAACAAACAAAGGCACCGAACAAGAGGGGAGAGGGAGGGGAGAGAGGGGGAGAGACAGCACAGCACAGGAAAAATATAAAGGTAGGTATACAATATAGCGTAACGTATTACGTCACATCCTGAATTAAAGATAAGGCTCCTTTTACATGCATGAAATCATTTGTATTTTTTTTCTTTTCTAAAATTGTACAGAATGTTTGAATAGCATAACTCGATTCAAAACACACAGATAATTATGCATTAAAAAGTTTTTTGTAGCTTATTTTTATGCACAACGTGACAAAAGTGGGACTGGGACGAGCAGAAAAATATGCAACGTGACCAACGTGTCGTACGTACTACAGCGAATGTACAAACATTATTACGTAACTATCTGAGTCGTGAAGTGAATACCGATATTTAATCGACGAAAGCAAGTGAGGCGCATTCGAATTTGGAATTTCGAATCTCCGGTCACAGCACCCACACAGGTTTCATTCGAAAACCGGTCTCGCTGCTAAGGCGATGACACAAACTCGTATTTATTTATAGCGGAAAACGTATACAAATCGATAATACCTTAAGCTACGTGTACAACAGCGCGAAATACCTATATCATTGCCTACTCCTCCAACTTTCAACGCTGCGACGACGTAGGTAAAGCAACGAGTTTAGTAAATCCCGCCTTTTTAATAATGGCACGTTCAGAAACTCCAATTTAGATATCGAACTAGACTCTTTCACCGTACCTACAAGTGGTACAGTCACGCACAAAAATGTCAGAGTATTATTATTTCTACAATGAATCATAGCGAGCGGATCTCGTTTAAAGAAAAAATTAAAGGCGGTTAAGGATAATCATCTTTCAGAATACAGCGGTAAAGTCCGGTTTGCATCGGGCCGAAGGAAACGAGGACGGTGCGGCGGTATTCGTCACTCGATGTAGAAAATGGCGACTAAATACCAACAATTACAAGTGGCACGTCGATGCAAATCTAAACTACACGAAGGAGAACAGAAATCAGACAGTTTATTAGACAGAGATGTGAGCCATTTATCTGTTGCAATTAAGATAACGATTGGCCCCGAACGATATCAATATGACAAAAAACACAAAACTTGTACGTACCGCTGTATGTTGAACGAAGACACCTCAGAATCTTCAATTACATCTGATGAAGTATTATTATAACTCAAAAAATAGTTGTAAGACAATGAATAGAGATAATAGCGCGTCACAGCTCGCTCAGCGCGGCCACATTCGTGCGCCTCCAAATAGCGCAACGGCGCAACTTTTTCAAGCGCGGCGTCAACACGGTCAGGTGGGCGAGGTTGCGACACTGCCATTTCGACGTCTCGCTCGCACAATATGCTATCTCGATCGCACTTGCGAAGCCACCGAGCCAGGACAGGAGGGACGCGAGCGGAGCCTTTCCTCGGACAAACGTCGCGCACCGAGTTGCGCGGCCGACTGACTGCTCACAGCGCCTTAGTGGTGCGTTCCTCACTCATGAGTCGCCTCATTCGAGGTACTCGTGAGGACAAATTGAAAGAGTTCCTCATTTTTCAACGATGAACCACCTCATTTTATCTTTCATTCATCGTTCTCGCTCGCGAGATTGAGGTTTGAGGCCGCACGCGTTTACCTCGTCGTGCGAGCGAGAGAGGATTACTGAATGAGTGAGCGAACAAATCGACCAAATGAGTGAGGACTGAGGACCATCTGTGTGAGCGTGGTGACTGGTGAGGCGTGAGTTACAATTTTGCGAGTTAGGTTTGTATTTAGATAATCGTATCCTACTAATATTATAAATGTAAAAATTTGTGAGGATATATGGATGATTGACGATGACCTCAGTTGTTTAAACTTTATTCAAATCACGAATTGAAATATCAATATTAATTTCGTGATCATAATTCTCTTAATTTATTATCTATTTATTTAGTGATAAGGCTGGTAATTGAGTGTTTTTTGTGTATTTTGGACTAAAGCACTGAGCGAAAGAAAATGATGTGTGTGACTGTGTGAGAGAAATAGCAACAGAGAAGCACGCTGCAGCTGCAACGGTCCGGCGTCCTCCTCGCTTCCTCGTTTGTGGCGCGTGACTCGCGTGAGTGAGGCCATGAATTGATATCTAAAACCGTCCCCCGTCAAGATATCCTCACCTCAAATGAGGTGTACCTCGCGAGTGCCTCACGAACGAAAATGATGTACTCCCTCATCCTCATTTTAAATTTACGAGTTACCCATTACTACAGCGCCTCCAACTACCGCGGCCTGACCGAGAATCGAGCTCGAGCCACCGTGCGGAGCGGCAACGTCGCCATCCAAATAATAGCAAGCGAAACGGGCTTCTTGCTATGAACGATACGAAATGCCACGAACCACCGCAGCGGTGGTGGACCAAAACAAAATCTCCTTTCTCTAAAATTATACAACACAACAGTCACTATTGGGAGCAGAACCGGTGAGCTGCGTGTTTATTTCCCGCCAAATCTACGTACGGTTTAAATGAAATATAATTAGCATCAAGAAACGAATGAATTAGAAAGTTGATGCGTTTGTTTCTTACCCGAGGGCAGGGCGCATGTTATGGATTTTCGTGTGCCCATTAACAAAGCTAAAGCTTGCATCGAGAGGGTCCTACCTCTAACAGTGTTCCCTTGACAACGAGCAGACTACTACAAGGGGAATGATGAAATTGTTGCAGCAATAAATCAGACTGAAATCGAACGAATTAATGATCATTTGTAATGCCAAGACGTACCGATGCGCTTGGAAGCAGAAAATAAATATAACAAAGACTTAAACAAGTTAATTAAGACTTGATAAGGTAAATTTAATGTAATGAATGAAAACTTTGTCGTTATAAAGTTTTATTTGCATACTAGAATGGCGAACTAATTCTTTCACCAGGTGCACCCTGAACTTTTAGATCTTGCTGAATTCATCACGACAAATAAAGAAAAAAGATTTTCCATATATTTTACTAAAGAATGTCGATCTATTTAGGATATCACTTTAAAATGTGTTATATTCAAGCACGTGGTTTCGTCATCACCTATATAAATAATAACAAAATAAACATTTGGATTATTTACATGATAAAAGGATTTTTCTAGGAACTTATTAAAGGAAAAGGCAAAGAAAAATGAAGACTATATCCAGATAAATTTATTTATTTCCTTGTAAGTGTGCCCTGAGTTCACTTATATCACCATATCCTAAAAAAATGTGAGTAAAAAATAGCAAATTTTGATAATGCAACTATTCTCTACATGACCTACGATAAGAATTCAACCAAGTAGTCTACTACAAGCAAATATTCATATTTACAATAGCAATTTTGAAAGAATACTATCAATTTCACGTTTTTAGCATTTGCTACTAAAATAATCAATTTTATAACACAAGGTTGCACTCAACTTATATAGCATAAGACAGATTTGGGTCTAGGAAATAATCTTCATAAAATCAGTGTCTTATGAGTGACGATGATATTACTGTGAAGATTAAGTTCATGAAAATTTAAAAAATATGACAAAAGAAGACAAGTCAAAACAGAAGAAGTCTAGTTTCTTGCGGGATCTTCTCAGTAGCGGCCGCGTTACGATCCGGTGGTAGTTTGTAAAGTAATTTTTGTGTAAGTGCCTCCGTGGGGCCAATGCTTAGACATTTCCACTGACTGACGAATAAATCCTAACTAAAAAAAATGTAATATCAGATTTGAATCATAATTTACGAAAATGGTTTTAAAAACTGTTAATTCTAAGATTTTATAGCCATCTCATTTGTACTATAGTAAAGTCTGGTTACTTTAATAAAGATAAATTTCAATATTCCTGTATTATAATAGCAGTTTTTGACTAAAATTCTGCTTTTAATGGTCAAAAGGCCCTAAATAAATTAGTTATTTTGCAGTTTATACCCACCCCTAAAAGCAGTCACTGGGTAACCAAATTTAAAACAAATTGTCACCCAAAAAAGGGTCAATAGTAATAACGTGCTTCTTACTCTTAGGCTTACCGTAACTGGTATATTGACTTATATTGAAGCTATATCATCTAAATCTGTTGTATACTAAAAGGTTTTGCTTCTAAGCTTATCTAATCAATGAGAGGATATCAGATATGTTTGCATGGGTATTGATTTTTTAGTCATTCGAAATCTATTTTACCTGAAAGTTTTAGCAGACAAGAGTAGTAGTAATCTAGAAATTTTGTTCGTTATTGTTTTCAGGTATCAATGTCTATAAATTTATATAATTAAGCCTAAATATACTAACTAACCTCACGAAATATTTATCTTTACCCAATGATATTACCCCTTCACTCTCAATGAATGAGGTGTAGATTGCTTGTATCTTTTTCTATTCATACTCAGAGCTTAATTGAGCTTATCTAATCCTCCCAGATTTAATAGAACATTTACACCTCGTTTTTCTTTATAAGATCAAAATCGAAACAAGAAATGTACAGGAGAATGAAATACAGGAGTGTCGGCTGACCGGTAGACAGCCAAAGACAATTGGTAGGGTTCATGTCATATACAGTACATACAGAAAGAAGGGTTTATACAAAGTTAAGATTTTTAGCAACATGTCACCATTGAAGTTAATTGAGACGTTTAAAGACAAATTCATAGCAAAGTGGTTGAGGAGCTGACAACCTCTACTAACTTTTCTAACGATTCATATTGTATTTAGAATACTATAATACATTTTTTATAGAATTTTATATAATTGCATTAGCTAAAGCTGAGACGGTAACGTGAGACGGACGAAATATGTAAAATAACGACGCATACGCATATGACGAAATCAACACATGTAAACGATGAAAACATAATATATTTCTCAATTTATTAAACGCTTCATTAATATTCAATATTTACAAGCAAACCAAGCCTGGCAGAATGACGTAAGTCGTTATATAGATGCAAATACTGCCATTATCCTATCTAAGGTACTTGTCCAGCGAATAACAACTCCATGTTTATTTGTTAACTTATCTGTGTGTGGTGCTGCCGGCGGTAAGCGAACAGGTATAACTAAGTAGAACCCGCAATGCTAATGTATTAACCCCAATAAGATCATCTGTGTGTGTGTGTACGATGCACACCGCCACAAGTAAATTTTAATTACAACACTATTGGTGTTCATAATAAATATTAAACTCGTTTATATTTATCCATTGTTACACGGAGGATACTAAATAGCCTTGAAACTTCTTATCGAAGTCGACTACTCACAATTACGGGCCGCGCGCGGTGCGACGTTGCCAACATTCAGCCAGCGCTCGTTACTGCGTCTTAATTCTACAAGTCATCCGCCATTTTGTTTTCATTTATCAGATGCAACTCTGAAATGAGTTTTGCGACGATTATTACCGTTCAAGGCTTCAAACTAATCAATTTACAGATATAATAGATATATTGAGAACACCATAACCACACCACTGTTTTTACAAGCACGTGTTATGTAACCTAATAGTTGCATTCGCATGGCAATAGATGCATACTATTCTCATATATAGGTGTACATATATGAGAGGCGTTAAGTTCAGATATCTAGATAGTAGATATCAGATACGCTATATTTGCTAGTTTGTAGAAGTTTAATGCGTGAACTAGCCATAACTAAGTACCTAGTTCGTGGAAGAGTGTCGGCGCAATATGGTTAAGATACGTACATGAGCGGGTCGTGAGCCTGGCCCTGGTGCGGAGTACGAACCCCAAGCTCCAAGGGTCACTCTCCGGCCGACCCACAACGAGATAGATCACAAATACGGTCATTTTTTACGCAAATTCCGCGGTATCGATCACGCACAGACGCCATTTTGAACCGACACTGAGCGCAGACGGGTGCGCGACGTTGCCACGTCGCGCGTTTCCAATCCGCACTTCTATTTCTGGTTCCCTCCCCCCGCGCTCCGTGACGCCGGAGGTCGGCAAACAGCGCTCGACAAAACATTCACGATTTCAATTTATACAGCTTCGCGGGTTCTTATTTGAAAAACTTATGATCTAGTGGGCCTTCGGACGTGACGGGCGAGAGCGGCGAGGTGCGGTGGAGGGGAGGGGGAGACCACTTTATAATAGCGTTCCCAGTGATAAGATAGTAGTTATAGACATGGTATAACAAATATACATAGATGTACAGAATTGTAATAGGTATATCGTCCGGCGACCGGCTTTCACCGTGAAGCGAAGCGAGGCGCGGCCGCGCAGGACCGCGCCGGCATGTGCCATTGGCCACCGCAGAGATCGATAGACAAACACCGACGAGGCCGCCGACCTACATACGATACGAAACCTTACTGCTATAATAATAGACGTTGTATTCGTCCGGTAGCGACTATAAACAAACTACCACACGAGCACACTGACGTCGTCCACGTAGATACGGACGAACACAGACTTGGGAAAACGACGCGAGCGGAGCGCGGCCCGACCTACGAATGTATACCATCATTGTATTATGGCACTTTTCTAGAGTCGAAATTCCTGTGTCGCGTCGCGTTGAGCGCTCCCTACTGAAGGACAAAGAGACGATTACATACAGAAAACAAAGGGAAACACCGGCTGGTGGGATAATAACATATTTCTCATTAAATCAATTTAGTTTTTAACAAGTTTTTATAGCGGCCGCGCGTTGCCAAGTCGTCAGGCTGCGACGAGCGCGCGGTCTATGATTGTACAATTGAAATTTTCTAACTGCACATGACACGGTCAATTGATAAGACATTTTTTTTCGAAAGGTTACATAAAATATGCTCACTACATTGAATAGGGGGGAGATTAAAGCGTATGGCAATGGTACAGGTGTGCCAAACAAGTCGCGACAGGCAATATGGGTACTAACTACGATGTACTGAACTACCGTGAATCTAACACACCCGTATGAAAGCAATCGAGATCAACTGAAATGACTAGATAATAAGCTCATAATAGGAAAAGACGCAATCTGTCAACCAATCACTTACCTGAATTTTTACACGAAACGTGTGTATATCTTCACCAAATTCACTGGAACGTCACTTCTCCACGGCGCAATAATGATATTCAAGGTATTTTAAGGTTTTTGAACAATTTAATGTGCATAAAAAAATTATACATGCCGTTGAGCAAACGTCCTGCGCGCATAGAGACCGATGCGAACTGTTGGTTTTAGTTTGGTTTGGTTGGGTCGGTTGATAGGTGGGGGACGGCGGGCGGAAAACCGGAGAACGGGCGATCAAGGTAGTCAGATAGGACAAAATTATTATATTTTCAACCGCGGCCTTTTAACTCAATAAAATATATTGTTATATTTAAAATTACAAAATGTTTTGTACGTAGTTTATATTTGCAAATTAATCATCACATTATTAGCAAAAATTTAAAGTTTCTTTTATGACCGGTCTTGACATTTATGTTTTTCCTGCACACACAGGATTAAAAATGTTTTCATCGTTTTCATCAAACATTTTACTGCCACTAATGAAATGATTTTACAGTATGTGTTGTCCCAAAAACACTTATTGCGGGATGCGGGCTTTATTCTAGAGTAAAGGTCTTGTTTTGTTCGGTTCAGTTTGAAAACTTAACATCCACTTGATCCACTTAATGAAAAATGTCATAATATTTGCTTTGAATGAAACGTAAATAATTCAAGTTTTATAATTCGAATGAGTATAAGGATTCTGATATAGCTATCAAAGTGAACAATTTTTCCTACCATTTGAAACTTGTTGGGTTATTCGTTTACAAAACAACCTATAGCAACACACTATCATTAAAAAAAAAGTGGAACCAATCAAATGAGAGATCGTGTATTTGACAGAAAAAGATAAACTTTTTTACACGTAGAGGGAAAATCTCGGCATTTAATCGTTTTTATCCGTAAATAATACAACTTATTTGTGAAAGTAACTGAGTTTCTGACAAAAAATGCATTTCGGCATTCTATTGTTGTCGTTCACAGTTTTATTTGCTGCCGTTTCCGCCAGAATAGATCCAAAAAACTTGAAATGTCTAGGTGTGTATTTCTTACAAAACTTTTTGAATTAATATAATTGATTTTACGGTTAATTGAAATTATATCATGATTATAGTGTGCCGTACGACCTTCGAGGAGCTTAATGAAGTGATAAAAAATATTGATAAATGGAAAAAAGTCGATGTAAGTATCAATTTTATAGGCTAGTTAACTGTTGAAGTATTTAACATTTTTAGTTGATTTTTAAAATTAAAATAGCTTCTGATTTTGCTAAAACCAGCACAGAATGGAGCCAAGGAAATAACATAACTATGATATTGTCAAATATTTAAATCACTGTTTTTGTACAGATAATTTTTAACATAGTTATTATGTATCTAAACCTAAGATCTAAACACTGTTTAAACTTTCATCGCGATTGATAATCATTTTATTATTATTATTATACTATAAACACACTAGCAGCTACTAGCTGATGAGTGTGTATCATTAAGATTTGGAGATATTGTCAAGTCTTTATCACACTTTCAGGGAGCTTATTCCACTCTGTAACCACACAATTTGCAAGAACGTTTTTCAGAGGGTTTTTCTTTGATGATGTTCTCCATAGTTGTAATGAGTGCCCTCGCAAATGTTTATTTTTATTCATATTGTATAAGTTTTCTAATCTTGGAACACTGTAGTAGCCATTGAGTATTTTATATGTTTCAATAAGGCCTCTATTTCTACAGCTTCCAAGAGATGTAAGGCCAAGTTCACGCAAACATTGATTGTAAGGTTTATTTCGTAGCACTCCCAGCATCTTAGTTGCTCTTCCCTGAACATTTTCCAAAAGCGTGATATCTTTCTTAAAGTAGGGGTCCCATACCACATAAGCATACTCAAATAGTGGTCTAATGTAAGTTTAATACAACTTCAGCAATGTTCCTGGTGTGAGACACTTAAATGCTTTTCTCACCAGGTATAACATGGAGTTTGCTTTTTTGACATGTTTTGACTCACGGGTTTACTGACATGATGAGTAATTATTTCTTTACTGTCTGAAATGATTCCGTGATCATGGCGCTTGCAACAGTGTCGAAATATCAGAAAGAAATAATTAATCATCCTGGCAATAAGCAGTAAGTATCCCGTGAATCAAAACATGATTATGTATCTAGTCTTGATCCCAATAATTTTACCAGCTACAGCTTTCCTTCATCCTGGAACAGCAACTGATAGGCCTGTTGGTCTAGTGGTTAGACCCCTTCGGCCGTTTAGGAAACCAGAGTTTGGAAACCAGTTTCCTAAAAGGCTTTTTTTATACCTCTACGTAACTGGTTTCCTATAAAACTTTTTTTATACCTCTACGTAACTGGTTTCCTAAGAGTACTATGCTATTGTTGTTTGAGCCGCCTACGAAACTAATAACCGGATTTCGGGATAAATCTTTATTGGAATAGAGTATTGTATTTAATTAATGGTTTTTGTAAATCCATATTTGTACATTTATGTGTTTATTGAAGTGAAACTTCTTATGTATTTCTTCCAAAAATGTTATGACATAACGCGTTAAGCGTTAAATGAGTCACCTTAACGCGTTATCGCTTAACGCGTTAAGTGATAGGTGTTAAACGATAGGCGTAAATTTGTTAAGGTTATGAAAGCGGTCATGTGACGCCGTTACTGAGTGAGTGGGTGAGTGGTAGGTGAGTGGGTGAGTGGTAGGTGAGTGGGTGAGTGGTAGGTGAGTGGGTGAGTGGTAGGTGAGTGGGTGAGTAGTAGGTGAGTGGGAGAGTGGTAGGTGAGTGGGTGGTAGGTGAGTGGTAGGCGAGTGGTAGGCGAGTGGTAGGCGAGTGGTAGGCGAGTGGTAGGCGAGTGGTAGGCGAGTGGTAGGCGAGTGGTAGGCGAGTGGTAGGCGAGTGGTAGGAGAGTGGTAGGCGAGTGGTAGGCGAGTGGTAGGTGAGTTGGGTTCGGTTGGGTTCGGTTCGGTTCGGCTCGGTTCGGTTTGGTTCGGTTCAGTTCAGTTCAGTTGAGTGTGTGTATGTGTGTGTGTGTGTGTGTGTGTGTGTGTGTGTGTGAGTATGTGAGGGACCGACCGACCGATCGACTGAGCGAGAATGAAGTTTCACTTCTTCCGCGCGGAGGGACACCACGCACGCACATTTTTTTTTTCTTTATGTGTATTTATTTCAGATATTTGAATTTAATAATAACATTTATAACGTTAATAATACCAGCCCTTGTGTATGTCCCACTGTTGGGTTGGGTTGGGCCTCCCCTCAAGATGAGGGAGCTAAGGCCTTAGTCCACCACGCTAGCCAGCTGGCGGACTTCACACGTCATCGAGAGCTAGTTAGGCTTTCTCAGACATGCAGGTTTCCTCACGATGTTTTACTTCACCGAAAGCTAGTAACAATCGCACAAAGACGATTCGCACATGATTCTGTAAATAAATCAGAGGTGTGAGCCGGGGTTCGAACCTGCGTACCTTGCTTCCAAGGCAAGCGCTCGCCCACTGAGCTATTACCGCTATAATAATAAATAATAAAAAAATATTGTTAACAATACAAACATTGATATAAGCTCAGTGCTTGTTCACATAATTCCATAACATAAAACATAAAATCTTTTCTTAAGATGAAATGAAAAAAAACTTTCTTAGTTTAGAAATTAAAATAAAAAAGCGTATGGTGAAATAATTTCAATACAGTGCCCCACAGTTATTAGTCCATTTTTCAAATCTTTTATTGCATTAATAATTCCAGTATCTATTTCTTGGTAGCATTTACTTATTTTTTTCATGTAATTTTTAAAAATATTAGCAACTTTAGTCTCCTTAATCAAAATTTCTAGTAAATTGGCTACTGTAACAGAATAGTTATTCAGTGACATGAATTATTATTATTATTATTATTATTATTATTTATTAATTTAAACAATGTAAGCTTACAGTTTAACACCAAGTCACTTACATGCTAGTTATAAAATACATTGATAAATTTAATAGGTACTAGTAAAAGGTGATATCAAATACATACATTCAGTTTGAAAGAGTTAAGCAAAGATAAATAAAATAAATACAAGTCAAAGTTTTGGAAAGATAAATTGTGAAAACGTATATAACCTTTATTTTAAACCTTTTCGGAAACTAGTTACGTAGAAGTGTAAAAAAAGACTTATAGGAAACCAGTTACGTGGAGGTATAAAAAAATACTTATAGGAAACCAGTTACGTAGAGGTATAAAAAAAGCCTTTTAGGAAACTGGTTTCCAAACTCTGGTTTCCTAAACGGCCGAAGGGGGTTAGACACCTTGGCCGCTACCCAATAGGTTATGGGTTTGATTTCCACCAAATGTCTGGGTTTTATTAATCTATTTAAGTATTTATTTACGAAATAAGTATATAAGTATTAGTATCAGTTGTCTGGTTTCCATAGTACAGGCTCTACCTAGTTTGATCGTGTGTGGATTGTCCCACAATATATATATAAAATGTTAGTAAGTCAGGTATTCTGTCGGCAAGTAGCATTGAGTAAGCATTGCAGTGTTCTGGCATGAAGGGTGCTGTAGCTGGCGAACTTACTGGACACAAAGACATAATATCTAATATCTTAAGGGTCTACAACCCGCTAGTGATTCTTCTGGTGTTGCTAGCGTCGATAGGCTGCGGTGACTGCTCACCATCAGGCGGACCGCATGCTTGCTTGCCACCTTGGTAGTATAAGAAAAAAAAATGATAATTTTATTATCTTAAATACTTATATATACTTTCAGGTTGGCAACTTCAGGATGGATGCAAGCGGCAACACCATGCAAGACAAGGTGCCTGCTCACCGTTCAGCTGTCTACATATCTGAGCTTATTGATGAAATTTGTAAGTTATATTGGTATAGCGGGCTTGTTTTATTAGGCAACTCCACGTTAAAGCGCGTATTATGCGTGCGGGTGGGAATAGGTTTATTCGATCCACCCTAACTCCTCGAGCAAGGTCAGCAAGCGCTGGATGCCGCTGACAATCTCTTGGAGAGTACTTGGGTTTCCGAAGTACTTAGCCTTGTATGAAGCGACCTCCCGGCGCCGCGCCGTCGTCCATGCACTCTCTGTACAGAGGACTGTCTTGAGGTGAAAAGGTGTTTTAGTCCCTGTATAGTCACCCTGTATATGTGATAATCCTAACTATACAGGGTTACTGTGGGGTGTCCAAGAACGCGTAGCACCCACCTAGGGAAAACTAGAGGATGAGTAGCACAGGATTACCTACCACCTGTACTGCAATCCCCAAGACGCCTGCTAATCTTGGAGATTATGGCAAACCTCCACCCTTGGCCCTTGTTCAGCCGTGGATGTCTTTGGGCTCATTGGATATCTCAAGTGGGCATGGATGGCCAAATTTGGAGTTGGACAGGATATGGAATGAAGTTATTCGCCGGAGAACCAAATTGACAGACATAGTAGAAAGGATTAGCCAGCTAAAGTGGCAGCAGTGGGCTGGTCGTATTTGCCGCAGAACCGATGACCGTTGGGGTGGTTCTGGAGTGAAGACCGCGAATTGGGAAGCATAGGGAAGCCCTGTGACCATGTGTTGCGACGATATTCGCAGAGCGGTTAGCAGGAACTAGATGAGGAGAACCTAGGATCGGGCTCAGTGGCGTGCCTTGGGGGAGGCCTATGTCCAGCTGTGGACTGATGATGATTATTCATTGAAATGAAACTAATTTTACGGATTATATCGCGGTTTATTTTTGATTATAATTTCCTGACGTTTCGAAAACTTTACAGCATTCATGGTCGTGGGCAGACTGAGGTGGTAGCTGTCCGTTATGACATAGTTTTCTTAGGGTACCCTCACGTCTTCTAATTATTATTGTTAGTCCGATCTACGCAGAAAGAGCTTACAGTATCTTGAGGTCTCGCAGTGGAATGCTTGTCTTTGGATTTGATTATATTTATCACGGGATCCCAAGCTGGTGGTAGCACCCAGCCACCTTCTCTATTGAAATTTGGATGTTTTTTTAATCTCAATAGCCTCACGAATCATCCTTGGTAGAAATCACTAATCTTTTACAAGGATTTGTGGTTTGTCAAATCTAATACAATGGCGGGTGCGATCCTAAACATGTTCACAGACTGCAGCCTTCGTATAGCGTCGATGTTCAACGTCAGCTATATGTTCATTTACACGGGTTTTTACCGATCGTTTCGCTTGCCCAATATGCGAGAGCACACAATCGTAAAATTAGTTTCATTTCAATGTGATGATAATGATAATGATTTCTGATATTTACGCGAATATTACATTCGCTTAAATATCAGAAATCATTATCTGCGGGTGTAAAAAGGCCGAATTAAGCAATTCACCTAAAAGCAATTCATGTTTTGACTTTCAAGCATATCCTTAAAAATTTTACTAGTTTTTGAAAATTACTCACACATTTTATGTGAATCATACTCAATTCATTTATTAGCACTAATTAGCATACTTTTACTAGGTGGTAGGTTCCTTGTGCAAGGAACCGTCCAGGTAGGTACCACCGCAGTGTCAGATATTCTGCCGCCAAGCAGTAGTGTGTAAACATTGCTGTGTTCCGACATGAAGGGCACTGTAGCTGGTGAAATTACCGGACACCAAGACTTAATATCTAATGTCTTAAGGGTCGGCAACGCGCTGGTGATTCTTCTGGTGTTGCTAGCGTCTATAGGCTGCGGTGACTGCTTACCATCAGGCGGGCAGCACGGTTGCTTGCCACCTTGGTAGTATAAAAAAAAACTCATATTAGTGGAAACTTAACTGATTTTTGTACTATCGGATCATAATTTAGTAATAAGTTGTATTATTTGTATGTTTCCCAAATATAATTAAATAAATAAATAGATATTTGGTGTTAATGCCATCATACGAAGATAAATTAATCTGTAACATTCATATTATGATTCACCGAAAGAGGCCTTTTAGACATATTGATTTATACATGTTTGCATAAGAATTGCTCTCACCTTCCAGGTAAGAAGATGGATGATTATGTTCGCGTGTATTACAAGTCGACAGGCAAACTGGCGATCATGCAGCTGATCACCAAAGAGGGCACCATGAACGCAGAGTTCTCGAAGACTAAGTTCGTTACTGACGATGACCTGAACAAGAGTCTTGAGTACTATGTGAGTATAATACACGAGTAGTATACCCGCGGGTAAGAATAGCACCCTCCTATCTCCTCCCGTTGGGTGTCCGTATTCTTTTTCTATTCTATTGTTGGTGGCTATGAATCGGGCCCGGTAACCACCGGAACACACTTCGACCCAGTTGGATCCATTGAGCATGCCCTAGCCCTTACTCTGTTGCTGACGTGTCGAAGAGTTCCCTCAGGTACGCAACGATCGCGCCAGCTTGGAGCTGTACATAATCATCTGGTGTAGGATAGGCTACCCCCAGATGACAATGGCGTGCACTGAAAGCAGGCAAAAATATCTGCGAGTTGTTTATGCTATATGCTATTTGTTCGTGTTCCAGCACAAATATCCTTAAATTAACCAATATTACCAACATATCCATTTACATTAACAAAAATTACGTTAATTCATGTCCTAACTAAGATTTTTTAGAGAAATCCTAGGGTAGGCAAAGTATTTTTGTCAGTATGAAGCCGCTGAATAAACTTATTAATGTTTTCAAATGCAAATTAATATGTCTATAGTATTTGCTTGCATATAGATATTTGAAATGGTATAATAACATACTTAAAATAGGTGAAACAAGCCGAATACATTTTTTTTGCCTACCCTCTGCACGCCACTGCATGACATGTATAACAATGTAGCGAAGTACCGTATACAACGAGACAGATGACGTGCTAGCAAAGTTTCAAAGCACACTTATCCTGACTGACTGACTGACTGACTGACTGACTGACTGACTGATTCATCAACGCACAGGCCAAACCGCTGAACCTAGAAAGCTGAAATTTGGACAGTAGGTTCTTCTTATGACGTAAGCATCCACTAAGAAAGGGTTTTTGAAAATTCCACTCCTAAAGGGGTTAAATGGGGTCGAAAAGAAAATAGCGGGCGTAGCCGCTGGGAATTGCTAGTTCAGTATAATATACGACATCCTAACATCAACTGTTGGATGCTTCCCACCGCCGACACTTCACTAAAGTGTAAATTGGTTTAAATATAACGATAATTGGTTTTTTTTTTCAACTATTAAAAAGTTTATTGAAACAAAATATTTACAGTTTATTTACAAACGTGTACTTACACTTAAACAAGGTAAAAAACTTCCTCTAAGTTGTAGCCGCACTGGGAGGGAAGGGTACCTAAAAGACTGGCGGCATTACCCCTTTGTATGGCCAACGGCCATGATAATTGTTGTAAGTATCGGAAAAAGCGCGGGCGAAGCTTTGCGTGGGCCAGCTAGTGTGACCATAACAACAAAGGTCTTTCTATAGAATACATATTTCATTATCTTTGGTTTTCAACGCCACCAGCCTTTGTTTATGTCCCACTGCTGGGCACGGGCCTCCCTTCAAGATGAAGGGGCTTAGGCCATAGTCCACCACGCTGGCCAAGTGCGGGTTGGCGGACTCTTTATGTCTTAATTAATTGTCTCCTTTCAGTGTGAACGTATGTTTGAAGACAATGAGGACGAGATAACTTCTCTATACAAGAACAGGCCTGATGACGACATAATGCCCGACGCTGAGAGAGAGGTAACTACATGTTGTTTATTGAAATTAAACTAGAGTTTTACAGATTATATCGTGGTACTATGCGTTTCCACTAAGAATGTGCCCGCCATGATGATCGCGACTGCGGAACTTCACTCGTTTTTTACGATTTTTGTACCGGCAGCAGAGTAAACACTAAATGAAAAATTCGCCCCGGTTTTGATTATTTATTGTGATGTCTTATTTTGCTATCTATTTTTGTTAAAACATCATTTTTAGTAATATTATATTTGAAATGGCAAGATGGCGGCCACATTGCTATTGCTATTTGAATGATTTTATTATTACAAACAAACAACAAAGGTTTTTCCATTACATGGTGAAAACAAGTTTCAATACAAAGGTAATTAATACTTACAAATAAATAAATAATATACCATAATATGCCATAAATAATTACAATAATAATATTATCTACTTTTAGTTATTCTTTGCTAAAACTGTTTCCACTAGCTATTATACAATGACAACTACCCCCCCCCCCCCCCCGCACTAGTATAAAACTGTGTTGCGGCAGAATAGCATCACCGTTCAAATAACCAGTTATGTTTGACACATGAGTAAATACTTACCACCTGGCAGAGTAGCTCAGGATAGGTTGGTTAGTTAGACATATGACCATAGTACAAGCAAGGATTTTAGACAATCTTACTAACTACAAAAGGAATTTAATATAAAGTTTTGACCACACTACGATAACAATTGAATTATTACTATAATTCTGATTAAAGCACCTACATATACATATATAATAAACTATGGATGATTCTTGAGGCTATTGAAATAGAAAAACATACTAATTTCAATAGAGAAGATGGTTGGGTGATACCACCGACTTGGGACTATAAATATATATTCCAAGCAAAACTCGGCATGCTCTCACTGCGTTGATCGGGCCACCAATAATAACTAAGAAGATCTGAGGGTACCCCGGCATAATTGTGACATAAGGACTTTCAACTCGGTCCTCCCGTGACCATGCTGCAAAGTATTCGAAATCGGGAAAGTAAAATCTAAAATATACCGCGATATAATCTGTAAAAGTAGTTTAATTTTAATGTGTAGTATTAGCGTAAATAATAATAATAATATTTCATAATATATATTTATTTAATAATATTTAGATAATATTATACGTGTTATTTCATCATTAGCAACCCATAGACGTCCACTGCTGTACAAAGGCCTCCTGGAAGGGAGGGGTTGCCATAATCTCCATGCTTGGCAGGCGGCTTGGGGATCGCAGTATAGGTGGAAGATAAATCCAAAAGAAAGACACTGCTGCCCGTCTTCCTGTTCTCGCTTAGTCGCCTCTTACGACACCCAACGAGAGGAGACGAGGGATGCAATTGTAACCCCGCATCCCACGGGTGAACTTAACTCAGCTTAACTAAAAAATAAATGAGTTTTCTACCAGCAACCCTTTTCGGTAGAACTAATTATTTGACAAGATCGAAATAAGAACAATATGGGTTTGCATTTTTTATATAATATTTCAGATATGCTTCAATCACGCGCAGTACTGTGAGGAGTGGATGCTGCCGACTGAGGAAGACACCACCTGGACACAGGAGATGGAAGCTGAATATGTCAAGGTTAGTTCTTCCTAGCCCACTATGCCCACTAATAGGCAAGATATCTGAGCAGTTTACTATTTTACTAGATGGATCTCATTTTTTGCTCTCGCGGTGAAATCTTTAATATGAGTCTGTGGGGGATCATCCGGGGGGTATATAGGATTCTTACTCACCAAAACCCCCGCGGTTGTCGCATCAGACACGTGGTCCATCCCAGGTTTCCTGGATACTCAGGTAGCTCCTCTCATTTGGGATTTGCACCAAGCATTTATGGTGCTGTTTGGTGGGACTGGTCCGACTACTATCCCTTTGGACGCCTAGTTTGTTGTATTTTCCTCCATATTTCTTTGTGTTCAGAATTTACCTACACCATCGTTCGATCGTCAGGGTTTTCAAGCAAAGTAAAATAAAATGCTAACAAAATTATTACAAACATTTATTATATTTACAATTGTTTTATTTTTATGTAGTGTTTTATATATTTTTTGCCATCCCCTACATATCTATTATTAACTTTAGGGTGGCGAAAATTCGTAAACCGCATAAATAATTTTAAAACTGTTTTAAAAGGTAAACATAAGCGTGGTGCAGTGAACTCAATGTTTTTTAGCTTCGTTAGTAATACATTTGCCGGATTTGTTGTAATAAGTTATAAAAAGACAGTTTTGAAGTCTGTTGTTTATTGCAACAGCCATCCACACAACAATTATTATTGTTACGATTACCCATTATAATTATTTTAACAAAATGCGGTGATATTAATGCAACATACACACAAATACGTAAATCCTTTAGCGTTTTGATTTTCGTTCTGCACGAATTATTCAATAACGTGTGCTCGCCAGCGCGTGGCAGCCGCGAGTGATAGACTACCCCGGGTAGTCGAGCGCTGTAGGCATTTATCGCTGTAGGTATTGGCGAGTGACGGAGGTCTGGTTTAGCCTATTTGAAATAAATGATTTTGAATTTTTTGCCTTTGAGCCACATAGCACTGCCGCTCGTCACATGAGACATTAATTATTAAGTCTGTTGTGTCCGGTAATTACACCAGCTACAGTGCTCTTCACACCGGAACACAGCAATGTTTACACACTGCTGCTTGGCGGCAGAATATCTGACACTGCGGTGGTACCTACCTGGACGGTTCCCTGCACAAGGAACCTACCACCTGGTATAAGTAATAATGTTCTTTATACCTACCACTTAGTAACATTAATAGTAAAGCTTCCAATATATTGTTGGTTATTAATCGGGCTTGGTAACCACCGGAACGCACTTCGACCCAGCTGGATCCATTGTGCCTTTTTTCCGCGGGGAAACCTTCAAAATGTCCCCGGGATCTGTGGGGCTCGACTGGGGTATGTGAGATTCTTACCCACTAAAACCCCCGCGGCTGTCGCATCGGCACATCAGAGGGGAGACCTTAGGTTTCCGGTGGGATCTGCACGTCAGTGCCTTGCCTTTGAGCCCGCCGCTGGGCGGGTGCATTGTAACCCCCGGGAACCAGTCCCGGTGCTCACGGGGACGGGGGTCGCAACCCCGCCACCGTCCTCCTCGGAGTCCGAAGGGGATACATCAGTGTCGTGCACAGAAAGTAGGCAAAAATATATGCGAGTTATCTGTACTGTAAGCAATTTGTTAGTGTGCCACCACAAATATCCTTCAATGAACTAACATTACAGACGTATACATTTACATTTAAAAACATCACGTTAATACCATGCCAGTTCCAGTTTTTTTTTTATTTAGATTATTTAGAGAAATCTTAGGGTAGGCAAAGTCTTTTTGTGTGTATGGACCCTCTGAATAATCTTATTACAGTTTTTAAATGCAAATTAATATGTCTATAGAATCTGCTAACTTATGGATATTTAAAATGGTTTACAAATATCATCGATATAATATATAAACTAGATTTGGTGTCACGGTTCAAAAAGTGGTAGCGAGAAATAGCGCCCTTGTGTCGCTATTTCTTTCCAGGCAACATCCTGACAAATTTATTTTTGCCGATAGGAGTGTCGCTACTGTCTATATGAAACTGTCAAACTACAAGTCATTATCATTATAAAATCGTTAGTTCACGTTTCCGCCACCAGCACAGATAAGCTACTCCCAGATGACTCAATATAAATAAATTTAAAATAATTAATGCTTACTAAATGGTATCAGGTTCACGGCCCTGACCCGTACGGCTTCGGGGGCGGAGCACCCCCCGTACAAATGCCGGATGTCTCGGAAGACTACGACGACACGCCTGAAAATACGGACGACTTCGACGTGGAAGACCAAGCCAAGGACGAGCTTTAAGACATATCCTGGTTATGTGTGAGTGTGTGGTTTAAGATAATTTTATAATTTATGTTCTGTTTGGTCAGTGTTTATTTGTAATGTAATAGGAATTTGAATTGTATTTATTTATATACACAGTTATAGTCAAGTCAAAATAATTTATTTCAAATAGGCAAAACGCTTAAAAAAAAATTGACCGTTCAAAAGACTTTTGAACGGTCATTTTTTTTTAAAAGTCTGCCACCGGTTCGCAACGTGGCCTCAACTGAGAAGATCCGGCAAGAAACTAGCGGGCTTGTTATTTTCACGTTTCATTAAATAGTTTTTGTCTTGATACAATTATATCAATGTTAGCGATAGTTTATATCTAGCTAAACACCACCGTTGACACGAACAGATGGCGTCAAGTTATTTAGTGTGTCATTTATATAGATAAATAACACCCAGACACTTGGTGGGAATCGAACCCACAACCCTAGCATAGCAGCCAGGGTGTCTTACCACTAGACCAACGGGCCCGTCAAGATATATTTAGTTGTACGCATCGATATAATATATAAACTAGATTTGGTGTCACGGTTCAAAAAGTGGTAGCGAGAAATAGCGGCCTTGTGTCGCTATTTCTTTACAAGCCACATCCTGACAAATTTATTTTTGCCGATAGGAGTGTCGCTACTGTCTATATGAAACTGTCAAACTATAAGTCATTATCATTATAGAATCGTTAGTTCACGTTTCCGCCACCAGCACAGATAAGTTTGCAACCTCCGCGACCACATTTTAGATGTCATTTTGTTCGTGAATGTTTATCTAGTTTATATATTATATCGATGGTTGTACGCTGTCTAAATTCACAGAAGTAATTTTTTTAAACTACCACCGGATCACAACTAAGAAGATCTGGCAAGAAACCCAACAAGCTTGTCATATTTATCCCTTTTTTTTTAACAGTGTTTGTCATGTTACAATTAGATTAGCATCAGAGCCTGTGTGTCCAGCCGTACGAAAGATAAATCAAGCGTTAAGACTATTTGAAATAAATTATTTTAAATTGAATATACATTTATAGACATTGCTATCTGTAGACCCTAGGGGCTGTTTTCCTGCAACTTCCCCAGTGACTGAACCTTTCGCCATCACCATCAGCCGGATCACTGTTGGAAATAGGCCTCTCCCTTAGGAGGGGTGGGGGGGGGGGGGGGCTGTAGGGTATAATCCCCACGCATGGCTGGCGTCTGGTGGCATTGGCCTCCTTCCTTCAACATCAGTGCTTTCATAAACCAATATTTTTATTCCTATTATATTGCAATAATTTTAACTTATTTCAACTCACAATTTCTTTTTAAAGAAATATATCATAAACTAGCAATTTCCTGCGGCTTCGCCCGCTATTTTTTTTTTTATTGAGTTTACCAACCCCTAAATTTTTTGGGGGTGCCCAAATGCTGTTTTTGAAAGTTCGCGAAATTTAGAGATTCTTTTCAGTAAATTTCAAGTCAATCGAAACAAACAATAAAAAGTTTCGTACAAAAGAAAACACCCCATTTAACACCTTTAGGAGACGAATTTTCAAAAATCCTTTCTTAGTGGATGCTTACGTCATAAGAAGTGGTTAGGCCTGTGCGTTTATGAATCAGTCAGTCAGTCAGGACAAGTAATTTTATATGTATAGATAATAGTATATTGATGTATACAAATGAGTTTGGTTTAATTCATGCCTTATGTAAGATTCGATATATTATTTAGCGAGCATACTTTTTCACAAATTTTATAGTAATTGCTCAAGAATGTATTTTTATTATTATAATAATACATATAATGTATGTTTTGCGATGATACGTATTTTTATTTATGTATGTATAATATAGTTTACTAATATGTATGTATAGTAAAATTAGATTTAAATTATATTGCCGTCCAAAGGTAAAGTATTGTATGTTCAAAATTACTAATATCCAAGTATGAAAGCTTAACTATATTTTATGTGGTTCTGGATAGATCTCCTTTGGATGGCAGATTTTATATCTACAGATGACATATTTACATATGACTATATAAATTACGAATAGTGCTTGTTTCGACTTTTCGAGGTTCCGGGGTTCGAATCCCTGGGCGGACAAAATTTTATGAAATCAATCAATCACATTAATTGCTGTAATAACAATATTTTTTATCACATTTTCTTTCTCGTGAAAAATTGGCCGCTGCTGGTTCTATCGGCCAAGGTCACACTATTATTATTTTACGTACTATCGCGGACACGAACGGTGCACCAGTTTTCAATCAAAATCATCAAAACGACGTTAACGTCGTCCGCACGTATTTTGGGCCGGCTCGTGCAAGCGATTATCGTCCTAAAGGTGATACACCGCTTGTGACCGCGATAGTACATTAATTTCTGGCTGCTAATATTTATCTGTAAATATGACACCGATGTAGATCAGGGACTACAGATAACGTGAGGGCTCAAAAATGCATTTCCAATAATGTAATAAATTATTAGATATAATATAATGTGCCTTATTATTACTTCCATTAAATACTAATACTTAATATTAATACTCGATACGCCGCACTCAGAGGTCGCCAATGAGTCATTATCTTATTATTAGATTCAGATTCTGTAAGAGAGAAGAGAAAATTTATTAATGTTACGTTTGGTTTCTTGTGTTAGTGTATTTTTGGTGAAACGAACGTATTACGTTTTATTATATAACATGTAATAATAATATTTTGTAGCAAATAGCGACCCTACCCGGCTTCGCCCGGGCTCACAAACAATGCATTTTATTGTATTTCATATACAAACTTTCGCTTCAGAATAGTATAGAATTTTAATTAAGTAAAAGGTTGTTAATAACAAAATGGTCTATACAATAATCATTTCCAAATTCATTTTGATACCAGTAACGCCATCTATTGTCGAATGATCGAGTTGTCAGTTCATTGTTTTACTTTTAAACGAGATTGTTTTTACTTAATTATGGAATTGGTGAGAAGATTGACCAATTTATAATAATAAATAATTATTTAGCAATTATGTTGTGATTCGTTGTGTGATATACGTCCAACACAGACACAGTACTTAAGTATACAGCCCGGTGTAGTTAGCGTAATTGTATGGTTATTGATGAAGTTACGCTGTAATTATTGAAAAAATGCATTTTATTGTGTGTTTGCTGTTAAGTGGGTATTATATTTTTTTGTTAAATATTTAATGTGTTTTATTTCTACCTTTATTTGAGTTTTGTCATCAGCCGGAAAAGTTCCACTGCTGATCATAGGCCTCAGGTAACCGTTGGATGCAAATAGCCAATTGTCGTTCATTGTGGCGTTCTAACGGGGAGGCCTATGTTTAGCAGTGGACGTCTTCCGACTGATGATGAAATCTAGAGGATGTTAATATAGAGACAAAATTAAATAATAAACACATAATTTATTATAAACATAAATTTAATGAGTCAATATTACAAAAATAATTATTATTTAACTACAATAAATTCGTTTCATCGAACAAACATATTTTATATTATTATGTACATTGTTTAAAACAGACATCGTTAATGTAGGGCCAATTTAATAGATCAAATTTGTCATCTGTCAGTGTCTTTGTTCTGTCGGTCTTTTGTCATTATTACAATAAATATGTAATTGTAATTATAAAATGTTAAGCAATTGTGTAGTTCTACTTCGAAAAAAATTAAGTTAGTTAAATTAAATAGAGATAAATTATAATAAGATAAATTAAATAGAGATAATTAAGAGAGTTAAATTATTATTATTAATATTTTATGCCCGCCGCGCCGTTACAAGGTTACGTTGTTAAATTTTGATGAAGTGTCAAATGTGATCTATTAAATTGGCCCTACTTTACTTTAGGTTGAATGATTAAAAAAATTATATTCAATCTAATTCTATACTATTCATGGGTCTCAAACCACCTTAGAGGAGATACCACTGGAGAGAGCATGATGCGCTAACCCCCTCTGCCAAATTTTTGGTCATATGGTCAGGTCATTCTTTATTTGTGTGCGTGTATTTTTGAATGCGTTGCGAGTTTATTATAGTGTGGGTATGCGTGAAAGTGTATCTGTGTGTGTTTACTTCGCCTCCCGCACCCCGCAAAAGTGCCACGAAAAATTTGTTCGGGGAATCGACGCGATACTAACTCCTTTGGTACTTTCTCTGAGCAAACCACCGATTACTAGAAAATATTGAAATAGTCAATTACAACAATGGCAAGCATTGTGCTAATAATTATGTATAATAAGTATAAAAATAAATGTACATTTAACTACGCGTACCGCGAATACAATATTGGTCCCGAGCGGGAATCGAACTCGTCTATTTTAAGGCAAGATAGCGTTTCCTATAAGCTCGACACTAGTAAGACGGGTTTTAAAAGATTTTTTTAAATAAAATAGGTATAGGTATAGGTAAAACGGGCTGGTTTCCGCAAAATAATTAAAAATACCTTAACAATGAAAAACATAAATATAAAATATTTAAACTACACATTTAAAAAAAACGGGTTTCGTAAGTCGGACTTACGCACCTAGGCATAGTACTGCTGCACTATTATGTATTCTGTGACCTAGGGTGCCTAACTTTATTGTTTTTTTTTTATACTACCAAGGTGGCAAGCAGGCATACGGCCCGCCTGATGGTAAGCAGTCACCGCAGCCTATAGACGCTAGCAACACCTGAAGAATCACTAGCGCGTTGCCGACACTAACACATTAGATATTAAGTCTCTTGTGTCCGGTAATTTCACCAGCTACAGTGCCCTTCACACCGGAACGCCACCGCTGCTTGGCGGCAGAATATCTGACACTGCGGTGGTACCTACCTGGTCGGTTCCTTGCACAAGGAACCGACCACCTGGTAAATAATGTATATTTATTTTTCCGTTAAACAAATCTTATAATAAATTCTATTTAACGTTAACAACATAAGCTTTTCTGCATTTCTCCATGCGCTATACTGTCTATACTCCACGCTGGTAGCTCAACTTTGCCTGTGTGCGTTGCATCCTCTTCTGTGGGTGAGCCTGTAAGACGATTATTTCATTTATGTCCGGATAAGAGTAGCACCCTCCCATCTCTTCCCGTCGGGTGTCCGGAAGAGGCGACTAAGGGAAAACAAGAAGACGGACAGCAGTAAGGACAGCAGCGTCTTTCTATTGGATTACCTACCACCTATACTGCGATCCCCAAGCCGCCTGCCAAGCGTGGGGATTGTGGCAACCCCTCCCTTCTATGATTATACATATTTCGATCAGTAGTGCAATGATTTCTATCACCTGAAATGGCTTTTTAATATTTTAAAGTAATCAGTAGCCAGTATCAGTAGTAGTAGTATCAGAGTGGTGGACTATGCCCTAAGCCCCCGTATCTTGAGGCCCGTGCCCAGCAGTGGGACATAAACAAGGGCTGGTATTATTATTATTTTATTGAAGTGAAACTTCTTATGCGATTTCCAAAAATGTTATCATTTAACGCGTTAGACGTTATACGTTAGATGTTAAGCGTTAAATGATAGGTGTTAAGTGATAGACGTTAAGCGTTAAATGTATTAAGGTTATGAAAGCGCTCATGTGACGCCGTCAGTGAGTGAGTGGGTGAGTGGGCGAGTGGGCGAGTGGGCGAGTTGGCAAGTGGGCGAGTTGGCGAGTGGGCGTGTGGGCGAGTGGGCGCGTGCGTGAGTGGGCGAGTGAGTGGGTGGGTGAGTGAGTGAGTGTGTGTGTGTGTGTGTGTGAGTGAGTGAGTGAGTGAGGGACCGACCGACCAACCGACTGACTACTGACTGTAGAAAGAGACAGAACGAGAATGAAGTTTCACTTCTTCTGCGCGGAGGGTCTCCACGCACGCACATTTTTTTATTTAGTAGCACAACGCCTACAATTGAATCCTTGATACTATTAGATTCATTATCAGCACAAGACATCCACTGCTGAACATAGCCCCCCTTGTGAGGAGGGGAGACTCCTCCCCCCTCCCCCCTCTTGACATAATAAGTTAGTGGCTAACCTGGAGTCGCAGTTGTTCAAGCCGCCCTTAGCTTAAAGACTGCTGTCTAGATGACATCCTACTTGCTACGTGCACACCGAAGCACGGCGACGCTCAGTTCAAATCTAAACAGTCACCCATCTAAAGACTGACCTTGCCTGGCGTTGCTTAACCGACTGATCGTTTACGTCTCATGATAATATAACGGGTGTAAGGGACATCGTACCGAAAAAAAATTATAAGATGTCAAATAATGTCCGTTACAACATTACAGAAACCATTTACGTGGAAAATGACAAATTACTGACTTATTAATTTTCGAGCATGTAATGACTATATGCGGAATAATATTTATTTCTCAAATTACATTGCTAATTTTCTAAAATAATTATATTTAATTGCCTATGTACTGTTTTAGTGCAAGAATAAATAAATAAATAATTTTTCTACAAATAAGTAATTTAATGGTTTTAAATTAAAATTATGCTTTATTATTATACCAATAATGATATTATACTAAATTTATTTTAAAAGTGTTTTTTTTTTTTTGAAAATACATAAAAAGCCGATGAATAATTTCAACACTAGAGTATTCAGAATCATGTACTGGATCCCTGGTATTGGTTTTCGGTACGATGTCCCTTACACCCCGTATATGATAGGCAGTATAACCTGTTGGTATCCTTTCGGTCTCGCCGTCAGCTGAATCGTATGAACGCATCGAGGATACCAGGTTTGAACTGGAAAGTTTCAGAAGGGCTGTCGCTGTGTTCAGGAAAACTTGGTCTATGCCCTGTGGAGATATAATAAATTGTTTGTTATAAGTGATTAACATGGTGTCAGGGCTTTTTTTAGCTGCCCCTGGGGCCTGGACCTTCCATAGGGTTCCAGAACTTTGTGGGGGGGTCAATAGGGGTATGTGGGATTCTTCTATTCTATTCTATTGTTGGTGGCTATAAAATCGGGCCCGGTAACCACCGGAACGCACTTCGACCCAGTTGGATCCATTGTGCATGCCCTAGCCCTTACTCTGTTGCTGACGTGTCGAAGAGTTCCCTCAGGTACGCAACGATTGCGCCAGCTTGGAGCTGTACATGATCATCTGGTGTAGGGTAGGCTACTCCCAGATGACACAACCTACGTCTCGCAAGAGCGTCGCAGCCGCACAATATGTGTTGCATTGACTCTTTTTCACCTTCGCAGAACCTGCAAGTATCAACAGTACTTAGCCTCATTCTGTGGAGGTGTTCATTGGTACTAAAATGTCCCGTCAGTGCACCTATTAGACTATTAGGTGCCTTATTTGTGATCTGCTTAGGTTTAATAATTTAACCACACAGTCCACCCTTGTGCTAGAGAACGCTTTGGAGTGGTTTAGGCATCGATATACTATACCAACTAGATTAGCTGTCACGAACAAAACGACATCGAAAATGTGGTCGCGGTTACATATACTTACACAACTATACACATAGCTAGAAATTGTAGAAAATAGTTTTAAATAATTCGGAACGTCGGACTAATAGAAGCCTTCACATGTAGTAATAAAGTCTAATTATGTATGCAGTAATGTTAGCACATAAAACCTTTACATCGGAGACAAAGAAAAATCAATAAAATCGCCAACGCTGTACGAAAATAAAATTTTTGTTTTGACTTAAACAAAAATGTAATCATTTAAAAGAAAATCTTAACCATTATAAAATAAGGTTCAAAACAGGTATGTTTCCATTGTGTGTGTATTATCCGTGCGGGTGGCAAAAATGAGAACTAACTTTTTTATCATGGTAATGACGTGTAGTTTGACAGTTTCGTATAGACAGTGGCGACACGCCTATAGGCAACATTAATTTTGTCAGTCTCGGCATGGCAGTTGCGAACTACTTACTAGCGGAGAAAATATCAAATAAATAATTTTTATTTCGTATTATAATGATATCTTACTTATATTTATTATTTAAACTAGTAGTAATAAGAACACGAAACGAAAAAAAAAATTCTCCATCTGCAATTTTAGTATTACGATAAGTATTTGGACAGTTTATAAACGCGCAATAAGGAATTTCGATACGTCCTTACGCTAGCTGTTGTCGGCTCGTACTAATTTGAAATAGAGCGACAGCCGTCTCCGAGCTCTATTTTCGTTACCACTTTTCGGGTCGTGACAGCTAATCTAGTTGGTATAGTATATCGATGGGTTTAGGCCTGACGCTGCCCTCCATTCCTTCATGTGTTCGTTCCTAGCATGTGCATATAATGCTTGGTGATATGTACCATACGGAAACCCTACAAATGGTTCGGGGCTACATGTGAGATTCTTACTCAATAATAATATTCTGGGACGATCCACACACGGTCATCTGATCCCAAACTAGGCAGAGCCTGTACTATGGAAACCAGACAAATATATAAGTTTGTTTTCGTAAATACATAATATAGAAAAATAACACCTAAAACAAAAAGGTGGGCCTTAAACCTACTACTACCTATTGAGTAGCGTCCAGGCTGTCTAACCACTAGACCAACAGGCCCGTCAAAAACTCAATAAAACCACATGAGACCTGGGCCCTCCGGTGGGATCTGCACCAGGAGACCTTCAGCCTTGCCTTTGACCCCCCGCCCGGGGGGCGCATTGTAGCCCCCCGGGAACCAGTCACAGGTGCTCACGGGGATGGGGGCCACAACCCCCCGCCCCCCGCCGTCTTCCTACACACCTAAGACCTTTTTTTTTTTTGACGCGGTGGAAATCTTCCAAAGATCCCCGGGAGCTGTGGGGCTCGACCAGGTTATGTGGGATTCTTACCCACCAAAACCCCCGCGGCTGTCGCATCGGTACATGAGAGGGGGGACCCCAGGGCTCTCCGGTGGGATCTGCACCAGGGGCCCCTCAGTGCCTTGCCTTTGAGCCCGCCGCCGGGGTGCGCGTTGTAACCCCCCGGGAACCTGACACGGTACTCACGGGGACGGGGGTCAAAACCCCGCCGCCATTTTCCTACACACCTAAGACCTAGTGCAAGGTTGCACATTATTGTAACTAAGGTTTTCTTTGTTATTTATTTCATTAAACTTTTTTATACGTTACTTAAAACCTTGGATTGCTTTACCCTAGACCCCCCCCTACAGCATATCCTATGTTCAACCAATCAGCCTGTATTAGCCTATAGTAATCCTGACCTGGGAGCGTACCCGTGGGGAATCGGGAAGGATAGCACCCTCCCACCTGCACCCGTTGGCGGATACCCAACGGGGGCCTAAGAGGCGACTAAGGGAAAACAAGTAGACTGGCAGCGATCCCCAATCCGCCTGTCAAGCGATTATGGCAACCCTCCCTTCTAAGAGAGAGGTCTTTGTTCAGTAGTGGACGTCGGCAGCTGTTGATGAATCCTGACCTGATCGTGCAGTGCTGATGTCTCGCAGTAGTGTGCGCCGATAGAGGCGGCGTACTGGGCGGCCTCGCCGTGAGGGACCGCCCTCATCTCCTCCAAGTCACTCTTGTTGCCCACCACCGAGAGGACCATGGGTTCTGGCACGTTGCTGGAGATAATAAGCAAAAATACTAATTAGTTTTCTAAAATGTGATGTGTTTATCCAGCAAAAATGGTTTCTGGAAGAAATTGCTTTTTGGCGATGCGACGGCTCGGTAAAGGGAGGATCCTCCGACCGAGCGAGGTGTGATACTCGGTCAGGGTCGAAGCCCCCGACAATTGTTGTCGGGATGTTGTATTCTCCAAGTAAGAGAAACTTCGCTTGCGAGATTCAGGATCGGAGGTGGCACCATCTATCGCGTTATATGTGATACTACGCGCTTCTCATCGCGTCGTTGAAACACATCTGGTTATGTCGAGTCGCCACAGCTTATACCAATAAGACCGCCATTTGTACATTTTTTTTTTTTTTTTCTATTTACGCAAATACTAGACATTGTAATAAAACTACTCATATGGAATGGATCGCGGTATATTTTAGGTTTTGGGAAAGTGAAACCTAAAATAAACCCACATATCCCGGTTGAGCACCACAGCTCCCGGGGACGTTTCGGTTTCACCCACGAAAAAAAAGGTGATAGTTTCCTTGTACCGTCGAGATAGGTACCACCGCATTGTTAGAACTTAGATGAATTATATGTCTAGATAGAGTGAAGAAACCGCAAGCGCGTCGAAAAAAATAGCGGCTAACTGTTAGCCCCTAAACCAATTCCCGCCGCTCAGTGTCAGTCGTGCCGTCACTGGGAACGTACTATTCGCTAAACAAATTAAGTTGTAAAAAATGACGAGTTCTGCAATAAAAGTGTGCAGAAATTACAAAGACCGATTAAAAACAACGAAAATAGTAACGTATCACCGGTAAATTATATTATTGTGTATTTTTACGCATAAATAAGGCCACTAAAATATTACGTAAATAAATTAAATTGTAGCTGCCATTTTTTATCAACCGTGTGGTGTTGCTAGTTTATGAACTCAAGATTCCCCTAATAAATAAATGAGGTTTTGTGTGTAATGCCTTTTTTATCCCCCGAGGGGCGTTATAAGTTTGCCACCTATGTCTGTCTATCTGTATGTCTGTCTGTGGCATCGTATCTCTCTGAGTAGGCAGTAGCTTGACGAGTAGTTAGTAGATAGATTAGGCTCTGATAATGGCGCATGAAAGCCATTTTAACAGTTCGTTCACACATGTCTGGTTTAAAATAATAAAGATGTATATAATTTTCTCAACTACGAGTATAAATTAAAGATAAATATATATATATTAAAGATAAATTAAAGATACATAATATTAGTTTGTTTTGTTTTGGTAGATAATCCCTCACCGTAAATTTACAGGGTTATATAGAATTGTACTAACCCAAAGTACTAAGCCAAAAGGACTCATTATTACATATCATTGTTGTAAACAATATTTACATAATGTATGATTTTTTTTCCTAGATTACTATCGTTCCGCGTAACCCTGATATAACCAGGTTAGAGTAAGAATTACATTGCACTATTTTTATTAAAATTATATTTTCTACACCATAAATTTCTCCCCTTTTTAATTGTAATTTCTTAAACAACTGGTATCATTATGCACGCACACTAGAACAACGAGACTGACGTAAAGCGAGTGTAAGACATAGCTGCCACGCACACCAGTATAATAATGTTGGCCTGTTATTGTTCGTTCCGAAACAGTACGATACTCTATCTAGACATATAATTCATCTAAGTGTTAGAAATTCTACCGCCTAGCAGCAGTGCGTAAACATTTCTGTATTCCAGTGCGAAGGGCACTGTAGCTGATGAAATTACCGGACTCAAGAGACTTAATAACTAACGTGCCGCTCGGCAGGAAAGTGCAATCGCTTACCATGAGGCTAACGCACAGATATAGATTTACATAGATAACGCAAATGCATGTACTTCGCGTGTCCGAACCCCGATGAAACGTCGGGGTTGGTCGCCGCTAACTTACAGTCCGCGCGCGTCTATTGCAGCCTTACAGCCAGTCTGCCTCAAAAACTAAAAAAATCGGCGGGGCATCGGTGTCTGAATCGGTTAGGACTTCCCGTCACTAAATTCGGCCGTGACGTCACAGGTGTTAAATACTTGGTTCAAAAGTCGGCACTCTTGGTTTCAATACAAATCGTGATACTTGCGTTTTATATGGGCTAACGCCTTGCTCGTCTCGTCACTAATTAGCTAGAATTAGCCGACTCTGGGTGACGTCAGTTAAATGATCGGTGGCTTACCTCTGCAGCTCCTTAACCCATCCCTTGATGGCGGTGAAGCTGTTCATACTGGTGATGTCGAAGACCAATAACGCTGCGTTGGCATTCCTATAGTACATGGGCGCCATAGAACGAAATCTCTCTTGCCCCGCAGTGTCCCAAACCTATAAAATATTTACGGTCTTATTCATAAAAAAATCTTATCAAAGGTTTTAAGCACTGATTAGTTATAGTGTTCTATAAGGTTATAAAACGTTTTATAAAGTTGCTTATTCATAAACGTTTCATAAACCATCTATAACTAATACGTCTCTATAGAACGTTTTTCAATCAAAGTATTGCCATTATAATGAAGTTGGTCAACAAATTGACCGAATACACCCAATCGCCCACAGATAATATGTGTCTACACACCGCCTAGGTGTGATCGTAGACATTATTACAGATTATAAAACATTTTATTGTCTACGAAACGATGACGACTGTTGATTTGACGGGCGTGTTGGTCTAGTGGTTGGACACCCTGGCTGCTACCCAATAGGTCGTGGGTTCGATTCCCGCTAAGTGTCTGGGTGTTATTTAGCTATTTATATATTTATAATTATGTATTTACAATAAAAAATGTACTTATATAAGTATAAGCATCAATTATCAGGTTTCCATAGTACAGGCTGTGCCTAGTTTGGGAACAGATGACCATGTGTGTATTGTCTCAGAATATTTATTTATTTATTGTATTTATGACGCCCATGCGGAATTCGTCATACATCCATCGACTAAACTAACTTAAATTAAAATATATTAAATTGTATAATAATAATTAAATAAACGTTAAGTACTGAATAAAATAATAAATCATAATAGTTTGTAGTGTGTATACTGCTATTTTGATTTCTTACGAAATTGAACGGATATGAAACCTGTATGGGATGGGCTAGAACTCTTTGCCTTCCCAATGAGGCTCAAAAAAAGAAAAAATGTACGTGCGTGGAGTCCCTCCGCGCGGAAGAAGTGAAACTTCATTATAGCTCTGTCTCATTATATTCCCCCTCCCCAGGAGCGCTGAACGTAAGTCGCTTAAGAAGTTTCACTACATTGACTCGGACTGACTGAATCCGAGTCAGTCCCGGTCAGTCCCGGTCTGTCCCGCTCAGTCCCGGTCTATCCCGCTTAGTCCCGGTCAGTCCCGCTCAGTCCCGGTCAGTCCCGCTCAGTCCTGGTCAGTCCCGCTCAGTCCGAGTACCACACCGTACCCCACCGAACCACACCGAACCACTCACACACACACTCACTCACCCACTCATCATACTATAGCGAGCCTATAAGTGTGTGATAACTTTTTATGAATAAGACCGTTATTCTTTAATAAGTATAAATAAAAAAATGACAAGAGCCGAAAAAAAGACAATCATCGACCATAGATATTAACTGTACTGATTTTACAGGCTTTAGAAAATATCTGCATTTAAATCAGTCTATTCGTTTGGGAGCTACGATTCCACATACAGACAAACAGACACCGATCTTATTGGTAAAAATAATTAAGAAGTCAGAGCAAAACTAATAAGAGTACTTCTTTGGGATTCGTTACATTTGTCAACATTCCCCCCGTCTTGAAGCGATAGGTTGTCTATCCTGGTCTCAGAGTAATTAGAATGGAGCTAGTATCGCGTCGATTCCCCGAACAATTTTTTCGTGGCACTTTTGCGGGGTGCGGGAGGCGAAGTAAACACACACAGATACAATTTCACGCATACCCACACTATAATAAACTCGCAACACATTCAAAAAGATACGCACACAAATAAAGAATGACTTGAACATATGAACAAAATTTGGCAGAGGGGTTAACGCATCATGATCTCTCCAGTGGTATCTCCTCTAAGATCCTGGTTTACTTAATGCATAATTTTTTAACCTCCAAGGACGACAAAGGGCCTGGTTTTGAAGTTTGAAGCCTATGTAAATATATCAAAAGTACATTGATCTATTATTTGAGGGATTACAAACTTTGCGTTGGATACAAATTACATAGAGAAACTTGCATTACAACATTCTCTATGGTCGCAATTTGTTCTTAAAATGTAAAAGTTGAATGGACAGTTTTTAACTTATACAAGATTCTGTTTCCAATTTATGACAGCCTTAGGATAGGACGTAGTTCTTTGGGGTGTCAGCGCTATCAAGCACGGCGACGACTCCGAGGAGGAAGGCGGCTGGTTTGTAACCCCTATCCCCGTGACCAACGTGACAGGTTCCCGTGGGGCTATAATGCGGTCCCCGGCGCTGGGCTCAAAGGCAAGGCATAAAGAGATTTGCACGAGATACCTCGTGATCGGAGTGCCTAGTTAACTTATTTGCCGATGCGTGATTTCCAACATATTCAAGTTGACTTGTTTTCGAAGGCTTCTCCCGCGATAACAAAAAAAGAGCCTAAAGAATAATAGAATATGTTTTTATTTCACACAAATAACACAGTAGCAGAACAATAACTAAAATAATAAATTCATGTATGTTGTCCGTGTGAAACCAGGCTACCATAGCGTTATGTTGCATTGAGGACAACGTCAACCACAACACAGCGCTGATTTTCAGTGGCATCGCCGTGTGACCTCAAGTACGCTTAGCTTACAACTTACAATTACATGCTTACTTACTTTTTATATAAATATTATTGGTAAAACAAATGGAGAAAAATTTATGAAATCAAACAAATATGTAATAAACTTGAACGATAATAAACAAGAAAGCGAACAATATATTTGTTAGGAAAAACCTTGAACAACAAACTAAATGGACTTAAATAACATTATACATACATAATACATATACACATGTATACAGGGTTACAGGAAAAGTCGTGCTAGATCCGTTGAGGGCGTGGAGTACCCATCATTTCTGACTTATTTCACTATGAAACACCCCACCCTAAACTTAACCAAAATAAAAAAAAAGTAAAAAAAAAAAAAAAACTTAAACTTAACTTAAACAAAATAAAATTGAATAGCCTAAAAATCGGCAATTTTCAATAAAAAATTTAAAGTCGAAAATCTCGAAAAGGGTTAAGTTTAGGGTGGGGTGTTTCATAGTGAAATAAGTCAGAAATGATGGGTACTCCACGCCCTTAACGGATCTAGCACGACTTTTCCTGTAACCCTATATATAATTCAACTCGTCTCGTTTTAGACCTTTCATTTGGTATTATTGTTGATATTATTGACATATTGATGTTTTTGGAAAAAAAATTCAAAATAGCAACCGACGCCTGTCATATTAACTTTTTTGAAAGAATATATAGCCTGTGTCACTCCCACAACTGAGACATGGAGGCCATGTTTTTTTTTTGTTTAAAGTGGTTTAAAGACTGGCTGCAGGCCGTGCCAAAGTAATAGACATACATGCATACTCTCGAAAATCATAACCATCCTCCTAGGGCAGTGGGGCAAAAACCACATGACAAAACGAGAACAAAACTAGCATGAAAGAAGTTAGTTAATTAAGGAGCTGGGCACCTGCAATTTCACCCTGGAGTTGTCCACATTAATGTTGCAAGTGAAGAACGACGCTCCGATGGTCGGCGAGATATGCTTCGAGAACATTTTCCCTATATACCGCACCACGAGACTGGTTTTACCCACACCTGAAACAAAAGAAACCACCTTTTAATTTTAGCGACACGCCGTACTATGGTCTAGTCCTTCTGACTCGCGCCGCAGACCACGGCACGTACTGCTCGACCCTCCTGACGGTCCTATTGGACCAGGATGCGCCGAACCCGCCCCGACAACCGTATGCTACACTAGCTATCACCGGTCTCGCCGGCGAGGCCGAAGGGTCGTACGCATGCGACCTCAACGACGTGCATCACCCCACTGAGTTTCTTGCCGGTTCTTCTCAGTGGGGGCGCGTTGTGAACCGGTGGTAGAATCAGCCCTCTCTTAAGCGACAGCCCAAGCTGAGGCCGTGCCTCCCTGAGGTGCCCTTGAGCTCGTCGCTCCTTCTGCCATTAAGGCTAGAGTGCTACAAGCGCTCGCCGCCTATTGTCCGGTGAAGCTCTAATGACCATCTGCGGCCTGTTGCTTGGCGGCTAAATTTCTGTACGTTTTTTTTTGTTTTCGCGAAAGAACTTTCAAAAGGTCCCCGGAACCTGTGGGATTCTTACTCACTAAAACCCCCACGGCTGTTGCATCGGCAGGTGGGATCTGCATCAGGAGCCTTTCAGTGCCTTGCCTTTGAGCTCACCGGGAACCAGACGCGGTGCTCACGGGGACGGGGGTCGCAACCCGCCCCCCTCCTCCTCGGAGTCGCTGCCGTACTTAATGGACGCCTTAAGGACCACACTCTGAACGTCCAGCCTCTCTACGCTAAGGTTGGCCCTGTAATAAGTAAGTTAAGTAGTATAGGTCTATTTAACTGCGGGCCTTTTAGAGAAGCTCAGAGTCACACAACGAGCAATGGAGAGAGCTATGCTCGAAGTTTCTTTGCACGACAAAATCCGAACAGTGGAGATTCGCCGAAGAACTAAGGTCACCGACATACCTCTCAGAACCTGCAAGTTGAAGTGGCAATGAGCAAGCCACATCGCTCGAAGAACCGATAACCGATAACCGATGGGGAAGGAAGATTCTCGAGTGGCGACCACGAACCGGAAGACGCAGCGTAGGCAGGACTCCGACTAGGTGGACAAACGACATAGTGCGCGTCGCAAGTAACCAGTGGATGCAAATAGCCAATTGTCGTTCATTGTGGCGTTCTAAGGGGGAGACCTATGTTCAGCAGTGGACATCTTCCAGCTGATGATGATGAGTATGTCTATTGCAAGAGACTTCCGCCTTCCTCCCTGCCTTGTCATTAGGTTGAATAAGTATAACAGTATTAGTTTCGCGTGGTAATAAATACTCGCGCATCTGAATAATGGCCTTGATCATTAATGATATTTCGTGTTTTGTGGTGTGCACTCACGAAACCAGTTCTCACATTATCATATTGATGTGACCGGTATGACATAACTTACTAATCTATACTTATAATAAAATTGTAACAGGTCCAATTCTGTACATTGAAGATATTTTGAAAATTATGTTTGGAGGGCATTCTATAACCGATACTAAAGTCGAAAATGTAATTTTTTTTATTTTTGTCTGTCTGTCTGTCTGTATCTCGGCTAAGCATCACGCCGAAACTACTGGATGGATTGAAACGAAACTTGGCATGATTTGAGTTAATACTCCGAGGTAGGACATAGGATACTTTTTATCCCGACATTCGGCACGGTTCCCTTGGGAGAGGGGACTAAAGTCAAAATGTGCACTTGGTTATATGCTTGCTCCGATTTTAACAATTTTTCATTATAATTATAATAAATATTTGTAAGGGAACACTCATAGACAGTTGTTAACAATGTTTGGAAATCATCAGGTTAAGCAACGTTAGGTAAGGTCATTAAATAGATGGGTGACCGTTTAACGCCATTTGAACTAAACGGGTCCGTGCTTCGGAGAGCAAGTAAAAAGTGGGTCCCAGTTTTTAACCGACTATAAAAAAGGAGGTTATGTATTCGATGCGAATGTCTGTTATTAAAAGTTTAGTTAACGTAAAAATAGCGCAGGCGGAGCTGCGTGGGTCAGCTAGTATTTATTATAATTATGAAGAAAAATTTATAAAATCGGACCAAGCGTATAACCAAATACCCATTTTGACTTTAATCCCCTCTCCCAAAGGAACCGTGCTAGATTACGGGATAAAAAGTATCCTCTGTCCTACCTCGTAGTAAGATCTCAAATCATGCCAAGTTTCATTTGAATCCATTCAGTAGTTTCGGCGTGATGCGCAGCCGTGATACAGACAGACAGACAGACAGACAAAAATTAAAAAAATTACATTTTCGGCCACAGTATCGGTTATAGAATGCCCTCCAACTATAATTTTCAAAATATCTTCAATGTACAGAATTGGACCTGTTACAGTTTTATTATAAGTATAGACTAACTGACCCACGCAGCTCCGCCCGCGCTGTGTTTACGTTAATTAACCTTTCAATAATATACATTCGCATAGAATACAAAACCTCCTTTTTTAAAGTCAGTTAAAAACTTGGACCTGCTTTGTACTTGCCCTCCGAAGCACGGAGACGTTTAGTTCAAATGGCGTTAAACGGTCACCCATCTATTTAATGACCTTACCTAACGTCGCTTAACCTGATCGATTTCCAAACATTGCTAACAACTGTCTATGAGTGTTCCCTTACAAATATTTATTATAATTATAATGAAAAATTGTTAAAATCGGAGCAAGCGTATAACCAAGTACACATTTTGACTTTAGTCCCCTCTCCCAAGGGAACCGTGCCGAATGTCGGGATAAAAAGTATCCTATGTCCTACCTCGGAGTATTAACTCAAATCATGCCAAGTTTCGTTTCAATCCATCCAGTAGTTTCGGCGTGATGCTCAGCCGAGATACAGACAGACAGACAAAAATAAAAAAAAATACATTTTTTGGCTTTAGTATCGGTTATAGAATGCCCTCCAAACATAATTTTCAAAATATCTTCAATGTACAGAAATGGACCTGTTACAGTTTTATTATAAGTACTTAAGTATAGATTTTTAAATAAATCTTGATTCATTAGTTTGCTGTAGGTTGCCAGTCAGTCGGTGAGTATTCGTTTTATTAAGTAAATTGTGCATTCCTCATATACCGCATCCTGCATTTTTATCTAAAGTTCTGGTATTTTTAACCGACTTCAAAAAAGGAGGAGGTTCTCAATTCGTCTGTATATATTTTATTTTCTATGTATGTTCACGCATAACTCTGGCAATTATGAACCGTTTGAAAAAATCTTTCTTCCATCCATTCTTTAATCCGTTAATTGGGTCCCGTAAAAAAATTATTGCTTACGAATAAGTAGTTCCTGAAAAAACAAGAATGTTGACTGCGCAGGAGAACTGCAGGAATGCCTATATAGATGACTTTATGTCGCTTTTTACGGACAAAAATGGTCATAACTCTGGCAAATATTTACCAATTTCAATGATTATTTATTTATTCGAAAGAAAAAACGACTGTAATGAATCTGTATGAATTTTATCACAACCGGCTAAGAACTTACTGGAGGACTATGAACGATGCGGGGGAATTTATCTGGTAAAAACCATAAAACTGATGTTCTCCATTACATTACTCTGACAAATATGAACCGATTTCGATGATTCTTTTTTTATACGAGAGAGTAAACTACTATGATGATTCCATTACGACCAAATGCAAATTTCATTACGACCGGATATTTTTATCTGAAGAAACATGAATTATGTAAAACTATGTAGACGATAAATTGATCATAACCTACCTAGATCATTTTACCGTCTTCGATGGTTCAATCATTATTTATGAAAATATCACTAAAAAGTATAAAATAAAATCTTAAAAAAAAAAAATTAACCTACTTCAATATCACTGAAAAGTATAAAATAATTTAAATATTATTGAAGTTGGTGCCAAATATACACACCAGGTACGCTAAAAGCTAAAACCAACTTCTATAATATTTAAATTATTTTATACTTTTCAGTGATATTGAAGTCGGTTCAATTTTTTTTTTAAAAGATTTTATCACTTTTCAATTCTGGATCCCAAAATTTAGATTTGACAATGCAATGCCGTAATTCTTTATGACCAATTTACATTCCGCACTAATGTCTTGCCCTCGTCTAATATTGAGAGTGTGTGATAAAAGCCGGTAATTATACACGTCCATCGCTTAGAGATTCTTAAAATAAGTTATTTTATCGATATAAAGATAAACGTGGTTTCGAAGAAGACATATTAGTGTGGAACATTAAAATGGTCATGGATAGCGTGGAATAACAGAGACTAGTTTTTAGTCACACGAACATGTAACATTGAGCATCGTTGATCCATATAATCTCTCAAATCCTTTACATGTCTCGTATGCCGACAATCGACTACTGTTGGCAAAGATATGAATTATCAGACTCATTGCTCTTGATAAGATACAGGTACATTATTTACAAGTTCAATAAGAAATTAGGATCTTAATGTTAGTTGATCAAATTAAAAACTACAAATAATATTGTGATAGGCATTATCATTATGAGTGCGGTAAACATATGATGACACTCAAAGAAAAACTAAATTTAACTGTTTGCCTTAAAAGCGCAGAAAACGTAGTCCGCGAAATAAGAGGCTAGACTTCTTTAATCCTGTTTCAGAAGCGGAAACTAAAGAAAGGCCAGATTCAGAACTTTCATCATCAGTAAATTGGTAAATTAACGCAAGTGTTGTTTTTTAAAGTGTCAGTACCCATCAAAGAATCAAATACCTATTGTGCAAGTAAGATTGAGTTTGTTCTTGTTCAAAGAGGTAATTTTGCCTAAGTTTGTCGCTCTAGCAACCAAAAGTCAAACGCATTACCGAGTGGAAACTAAACCTTCCATTCCACTTGTTTACATATGTGAACACTGGTAGTTCCATCAGTTTTATTGATAACAAACCATGTAACTCAAGAGAAAGCCTACATAACTTTCTTTATGACAAGTGGCAATTCATTTTAAATTAAGTCGCCAAATTACTTTTTTTGATCAGTTAGACCTCAACAGTGCATATAATCAGGTACCGACCCATCCTAAACAAAAATTTGTACAGAGCATTTGAATATTGCGGTAATCTCTTGCGGATCACCATAATACCTTTGGGGTTTGACATTAGGAGTTGCTGAAGTTCAAAGGACTCTGCACTTTATCTTGTTTTTATGATAGGTACTTATGTATGTGTAGTTGGACGATGTCATTATCAGTAGGGACGACAAGCACGGACACGAGCAGATTCATTCAATACAATTTGTAAGATTAAGTGTCGGCGCACACGGGCCACCGGCCACAACGACAAAACGCAGCCACCGACCTATTTCCTGTTGTTTTCATACATTTTGCATGGACTCGCCGCACACTGTAAAGGCCAGTGGTCGCCACACGCCACTAATCGCCACTGCTCGCCTCTAGTGGTCGGCTCGGCCACAAAACGCCTACACAAGCCACTCGCGCGATTCCCCACCCCTCTCTCCCTTCATTTCACTGCAAGCACGAGTTAAAAAAAGTTGCGGCCACCGACCGCAAGTGTCCAACATGGACCACAAGTGACTGTCGCGCGCGTCAGCTTCTCTTGTAGCGCTTCAGCTTCGCTTGTAGCTTCAAATGGCGGCGATTGTGGATGTGGCCGGTGGTGGCCCGTGTGCGGCGACACTAATCACTTATCAACTTATGTTCCCCATTGCTGCAGCTCTAAATAGGCATTAAGAATATTTTGCTTACTACTTAAAGTGTATAGAAAATTATTTTATTCACAATCAAAATAACTTCAGCAGGCCTAGCACGACTCGCAATCTTGACAGATTGGTGTGGAGTATGAAGTAGTTATCAACACTGAAATGTCATTTCTCCATATAATAATGTGAAATACTACGTCATTGGGACGTCATATAATACAATACAATACAAATACTCTTTATTGCACACAAAAGAAAGATACATTTGAAATTAAAACAATTAATAACTGTGAACAACAAGGCGGACTTATCGCTAAAGCGATCTCTTCCAGTCAACCTTGGGGTACAGGACACTCAGGACAGGTCATACTCACACTTGTCTGTCAAGATTTGCACATCATACATGCTAAGCCTGCTGGAGGAACTAACCAAGCATACATAAACGAAAAATAAGTCACTAAAAAGTGTTAAATATACTATTTAAAAAAAAAACCGACTTCAAAGTAAATTATCTAATAAACTATTTTAAAAAAAATAAAAACCGACTTCAAAGTAAATTATCTAAAAAGCATAAAATAACGAAAATATTATTGAAGTTGGTGTTAGCGTACCTGCTGTGTGTATTCTGCACCAACTTCAATAATATTTTCGTTATTTTATGCTTTTTAGATAATTTACTTTGAAGTCGGTTTTAATTTTTTTTTAAATAGTTTATTTAACACTTTTTAGTGACTTATTTTACCAAAATAGGTATCAGCACTATCACGCAACTCGAACGTCTACTTTACAATAACTTACTGAAAACATAAAAAGTTTATATCTCTTAAACTACTGGACCGATTTCGATGAAACTTGTACTCTACCCTAAGTTGAAAAATACTCTAACTATTGCAAAAAGAATTTTCAAAATCGGACTTGTAGTTTCAGAGAAATCCGTGGACAAACCTACATACATACATACATACATACATACATACACTCATAAAATTTGGTAAATTTGTTTAGAAGCCCACATAGACTAACATATATTAATATTACGCATTTTTATCAATATTACATACATACGCGTCGAATACAGAACCTCCTTTTTTGAAGTCGGTTAAAAAGCATAAAATAACGAAAATATTATTGAAGTTGGTGTTAGCGTACCTGCTGTGTATATTATGCACCAACTTCAATAATATTTTCGTTATTTTATGCTTTTTAGATAATTTACTTTGAAGTCGGTTTTTTTTTTTAAATAGTTTATTTAACACTTTTTAGTGACTTATTTTACCAAGATAGGTATCAGCACTATCACGCAACTCGAACGTCTACATTACAGTAACTTACTGAAAACATAAAAAGTTTATATCTCTTAAACTACTGGACCGATTTTAATGAAACTTGTACTCTACCCTAAGTTGAAAAATACTCTAACTATTGCAAAAAGAATTTTCTAAATCGGCCTTGTAGTTTCTGAGAAATCCGCGGACAAACCTACATACATACACTCGTGAAATTTGGTAAATTTGTTTAGAAGCTCACATAGACTAACATATATGAATATTACGCATTTCTATTAATATTACATACATACGCGTCGAATACAGAACCTCCTTTTTTGAAGTCGGTTAAAAAATGATAACAAAACTAACAAAATCGCAGAACATAAATTAGTCTGTCAAATCATCCAACAAGTTTATTTGGCTTAGTAATGTTACTCTCTATATTTTGTGGTAATGTACACGAATGTGCGAGTAATATTAGAAACGAAATCGTCAATGCGTGAACCGAGACTAGACCAAGGTCCGTGACTTGATACCATATAAGTGTTAAGTAGTACATCTGCGATTGTAGGTCAGGGTTTTATCGCCAATTAATATTAATCCACTGTTATCTATAATTACTTTTTTCTTTGTAAAGATAGGGAAACAACGAATTTTTATTTATTTTAACTTTATAATATTAATTTTTCTTTTTTCATTTTAATTTGACATTGTTTAATCTATAATTATTAACTTAATCAATTAAATTTCGTGATATTCACATGCCTTGCTAGGCGAAATAGATCTAAGCACTTTTTATATATATTTTTACCCATTGTACTCTATTTCCTGTGAATAAATTATTATGATTATGATTAATTCAATAGAAAGACGCTGCTGCCCGTCTTCTTGTTTTCCCTTAGGCGCCTCTTACGGACACACAACGGGAGGACATGGGAGGGTGCTATTCTTACCCGGACACCTCAAGAGAAAACGGAGGTGCGGTTGTCAAATACCCTATGGACTCGCTGGCAATTCGGGGTGTTTGGCCCTAGACGTACGTCCATCGAGTTCAGCCGTAGCTCTGAGCAGGACAGCGGGAGGGTTGTGCGTCCCTCATCCCCGTGAACACCGGGCTATAATGCGCGCCTCGGCGATGGGGTGCCAGGTGCAGATACCATCGGAGAGCCCAGGCTCCCCTCATGTGCGGTGGGGTGGTTTTAGTGGGTAAGAATCACATACCCCGACACAGAGTGCAGGGGTCCGCCGTCTAAGGTCCATGCCCCAAGTGGCCCACAGCCCATCCGAAGGTGCTCAAGAAACCAAAGCATATTGAAATTATTTATTAGTCGGAAAAATAGATTTAGCGCCCTTTTGAATGGTCAGTATTTTTCTAGGGCTTCAACTGAGATGATCTGGCAAGAAACTCAGTGCACTTTTTGTTTTTGAACAGGAATTCCCGTGGTTCGCTATCTCTCTTAAAGTAGGTTATTTTGTAAAGGATAATACGTTTTGATAGGTACATAAATACGATTAGGTACAATTGTGGATGATGTCACTCTAGAATTTGTCCTCTGTAAACACACAGATCCCCGTGGCGTGTCCGGATAAGATCCCTTTCATCTCGTCCTTGCACGTCCACCCAACAGGATGTCCATACGAGGCGACTAAGGAAAAACAAGAAGATGGGCAGCAGCGTGTATCTATTTTCCTCACAATGTTTTCCTTTACCGAAAGCAAGTAACAATCGCACAAAGACGATTCACACGTGAATAATTCAAGTTATAAGAGGGGCGAACCGCGGTTCGAATCTGTGCCCCTTACTTTTCAAGGCAAGTGCTGAGCTGTCAATGCTTCTACATGTATTTTATGCATAATTACTTATTATATACTCGACAACACGGATATAGTGAGAAGACTGAAAAGAACAAAACCTTTTGAGTTAGTTTAAGTGTTAAATTAGTGCAGTATAGTGCAGTGTAGAACACAATAACAAAGTGTCTTCGCCTTAATAGAGACAATAAGAAAAGTGCCACTGGACACATTCTTAATGTAATATAATTTATTCGTTTAAAGTAAAATTGCTGATTAGCAATTAAGCTAGATTGTAAAATTTATATGGTGTTACCACAAGGGAACATCATTTAGAATCCCTTCAATATTCTGTGCACCCCAAGGTTGTCTGGAAGTGATTGCTTTTGAAATAAGCCATAAAATGTAACACTTTATTTTATTTTCATTTTAACTGTATCTTCTCTTTTCATGCACAATTAAATTCTCTGTACAAATCGGCCATGGGGTATTTTAACAGCCTGTATACTTACTGCTTTTTTCTTCAAACATGCAATTAGAAGCTATGTATTTTACCATTTACAATCACATCATCAGTTAACGACTTCTGATATTTATATGTATATTACACATAGAAATAAAACTAATTTTATGGATTATATCGCATTCCACAGCAAGACCTCAAGATGCTGTAAGCTCTTTCAGCGTAGATCAAACTAACAATAATAATTAGAAGACCTGAGGGTACACCTCAGTCTGTCGCGTGACCATGAATGCTGTAAAATGTTTAAAACATCGAGATATTAAAATCAAAAATAAACTGTGATATAATCTGTATAATTAGATTCATCATCAGTTACCATCATTTGGATTGTAGACCTGGCTAATCAAGGATATAACATAGCATTTCCTTAACATCACCAGTAGCTGAACAAAAGCCTCCCCCTTAGAAGGGAGGGGTTGCCATAATCCCCACGCGTGGCAGACGTCTTGGGGATCGCAGTATAGGTGGTAGGTAATCCAATAGAAAGACGCTTCTGTCCGTCTTGTTGTTTTCCTTAGTCACCTCTTATAGACACCCAATGGGAGGAGATGGGAGAGTGGTATTATTACCCAGACACCCTACGGGTAACTTAAAATACTTTACCATTAAATAGATACATAAATTTAACATGCAAATACATCAGAAACAGACATGCTCATATATGCAAATTTGCTGGGATGGGATTCAAACTCTGACCTTTTATTTAGGTACCTACTATACAACCAATGCACCAACTGGCCCATCAACAACTATATTCCTTTAGAACAGAACACGCAATTAATAACATTATTGGGTCAGCAATCATTTTATTTTAAATATTTTACCTATTGATCTAAAGAGATAACAGTAATCAACAAAAATAAATATCTACAGCTCAAATTATCGCGATGAACTAATAAAATAGTTTAAGAAACTACACAATGCTATGTAGAACTAACTATACAGTCATTTCCTTGTTCATAATTCTATATTTAATGTATCGTTACAACATAGAACCAGTATTTAGCAATAATTATTACATTCCTTGATGAAAATCTTACCTTGCGAGCCCAAAACTACAATCTTCGCTTCAATAACTTTCATTTTGCACAAAACAACACACTAAACAAATAAAAGTAATTTACAAACGACTTTACATGTTTATTGTAAGTAAAAACTTTTTATAAACAAAATAAAGGCAAGTAAAATTATGACATACTCTCCCTTTGCGTACTTTGGTAAAACTGAAATAATGTGAACAAATTAAAGATAGTTTTCAAAGCGCTGTCAGAAAAAGGATTATTTTGTTATTTGGGAGTCATTTTAATTTTACTGGTTAATACTTGTCGCTATCACTCAGCAGCGGCCTCTATGCAATGTGACAATAACTGCACATCTGGTAGATTATAGGACTGACAGTTATTTTAGTTCTTAAAGTATAGATGGCAGTATTATAAAAGTTTGATCTGTGGATAGTAGGATAAACAAAGATTAAAATCAATGATGACGAAGTGAGTCAATGATTAAAAGTAGACGAACTACGAAGTAAGCCAGCCAGCCAGTAAGCCTTAATTTTTATAACTAAGTGGATATATCCATTTAGTCAGTATATACTGACAGGCTCGTTGGTCTAGTGGTAAGACACCCTGGCTACTACCCAATAGGTCGTGGGTTCCATTCCCACGAAGTGTCTGGGTGTGTATTTATTTTTCTATTTACTCTGAGATCTATTTAAGTATGTATGTATTAAGAATAAACTAATTTAGAAAAAATAAAAACCGACTTCAAAGTAAATTATCTAAAAGGCTTAAAATAACGAAAATATATTGAAGTCGGTGCTAGCACATCATGTTAACTAAGACTAGCACGAGCTGACACCGACTTCAATATATTTTCGTTATTTTAACCTTTTTAGATAATTTACTTTGAAGTCGGTTTTTTTTTTTAAATTAGTTTATTTAACACTTTTTAGTGACTTTTATTTTAGCAAAATAGGTATCAGCACTATCACGCAACTCGAACGTCTACGTTACAATAACTTACTGAAAACATAAAAAGTTTATATCTCTTAAACTACTGGACCGATTTTGATGAAACTTGTACTCTACCCTAAGTTGAAAAATACTCTAACTATTGCAAAAATAATTTTCGATATCGGACCAGTAGTTTCTGAGAAATCCGTGGACAAACCTACATACATACATACATATATACATACATACATACATACATACATACATATATACATAAACTCATAAAATTTGGTAAATTTGTTTAGAAGCCCACATAGACTAACATATATTATTAATATTACGCATTTTTATTAATACTACATACATACGCGTCGAATAGAGAACCTTCTTTTTGAAGCCGGTTAAAAAATATAAAGTATTAGTATCAGTGGCTTGGTTTCCAGAGTACAGGCTCTGCCTAGTTTGGGATCAGATGACCGTGTGTAGAATTGTCACAGGATATTATTATTATAGGTACTGTACTTACTTATTAATAGCAGATAAAAGTGTAATAAAATCATGATTGCCGCTTTAATAGCTTGATCATATAGAGCAAAATGGCTATTAAGTTTATAAGTTAGTTTATTTTATGATCATCATTTTATAGTGATTGCGTGAAGATAGGCCGAGGCGGTAACGTTCACGCCATTAATTCTTTAATGGGACTATGAATGATCGTTAAGGACATGACAGATCATAGAGCCATGGGAGAACTGGCCCTCTAGACAATGTAACATTCTACAAGCGTTAACGAGAATAGAAAATACAAAAATTGAAGTTGGTGTTAGCGTACCTGCTGTGTATATTCTGCACCAACTTCAATAATATTTTCGTTATTTTATGCTTTTTAGATAATTTACTTTGAAGTCTGTTTTTATTTTTTTTAAATAGTTTATTTAACACTTTTTAGTGACTTATTTTACCAAGATAGGTATCAGCACTATCACGCAACTCGAACGTCTACATTACAGTAACTAACTGAAAACATAAAAAGTTTATATCTCTTAAACTACTGGACCGATTTTGATGAAATTTGTACTCTACCCTAAGTTGAAAGATACTCTAACTATTGCAAAAAGAATTTTCGAAATCGGACGTAGTTTCTGAGAATTCCGCGGACAAACCTACATACATACATACATACATACACACTCGTGAAATTTGGTAAATTCGTTTAGAAGCCCACATAGACTAACATATATGAATATTACGCATTTTTATTAATATTACATACATACGCGTCGAATACAGAACCTCCTTTTTTGAAGTCGGCTAAAAATGCATGAGAATGACATATGACATCGAAAAATCACGAGACAAATTATAGGGAATTGGAATTGACACCGTTAGCGAATGAAGAAATAGAATCGATAAGAAGCGATTGCATCTTGTCTAGGCCCTCTGGCATCTAAATTAACATAGGCCTTCCCCTTAGATAGCTACTTTTAAAGAAAATTGGTTATTTGCATTCACCGTTTGCCTGCGTCTCGCACAATGTCATGGTCCTGCCTAGGCTGCGTCTTTCGGTTCGTGGTCGCCACTCGAGAACTTTTCTTCCCTATTAGCTATTAGTTATCGATTCTTCAAGCGATGTGGCCTGCCCATTGCCACTTCAACTTGCAGATTCTGAGAGCTATGTCGGTTCTTGGGAAAATTTCCTATTTTTGAATTCTGTTGCGCATAGAAACTCCGAATTTCGAGCATACTTAACTCTCTGGCTCGTTGTGCTTCTCTAAAAGACGAGCAGTTAGGGACCACGTCTCAGTACGGTCTATTCCACTTTGATCACCTGGGTGATATCACCTGGGTGATTTGAGTGGAATAAATTAGTGGACTTTGATCACCTAGGAAACAAATCACCTGGGTGATTTGAGCTGGGTGATTTGAGTGGAATAAATTAGTGGACTTTGATCACCTCGGAATCAAATCACCTGGGTGATTTGAGCTGGGTGATTTGAGTGGAATAAATTAGTGGACTTTGATCACCTCGGAATCAAATCACCTGGGTGAACAGTGGCGACTACTATTTTTATTTTTCATTGTGTCTTTAAATCACCTACATTTGGATTTACAAAATTCAATGTTTAAGCATCGGTACCTACTTTTTATAAGTTTATCCTCACTAGCTAACCCGCGCAGTTTCGCTTGCGGTTAATTAGTACTTATAGATTGTTTTATAGGTTTCAAACAATCATTAGTAACGCATCCTGACGAAGGTTACCGCATAATCTTTAACCGACTTAAAAAAAGGAGGGGTCTCAATTCGTCTATATATAGGTACATTTTTTTTCCATGTATGTTCGCGCATAACTGGCAATTATGAACCAATTTGGAAAATTCTTACTACTTACAAATAAGTAGTAGTTTCTGAAAAAACAAGAATAGCGACTTAGAAAAAAATGGAGGAATGCCTAAAAGATGATGTTTTATCGCTTTTTAAGGATAACAATGGTTATAACTCTGGCAAATATTTACCAATTTCAATTATTCTTTTTTTATTCACAAGAAGGAACTACTGTAATGAATCTGTATAAATTTTATCACAACCGGATTAGAACTTCATGGAGATCCATGATTGATGTGTAGGAATTTATCTGGTAAAAACTATAAAACTGATGTTCTCCAATACATTACTCTGACAAATATGAACCGATTTCGATGATTCTTTTTTATTCGAGAGAGTAAACTACTATGATGATTCCAAGCAAATTTCATTACGACTGGATAAAGTGTTCCTCAAGAAATATGAATTATGGAAAAAACTATGTCGATGATAAGGTGATAACCTACCTAGATAATTTTACCGTCTTCGATGGTTAAAAACATCGATATACGGGTAGGACGCACTGATTAAAGACTTTTGTCTTTAAACATTGCGGTATCCGCGACGAGAAGACTCGACGAAGTTTTCCGAATGCTGCCCAGCCTAGCTGTATACTCCTTTTTGCTTCCTTCTCAAAGTTGTCTTTACCTAGCTGTAGCGTCTGCCCTAAGTAGGTATACTCCTGGACAACTTCGAGGGGAACCCCATTGACGGCAATCGGCCCCGGAACAACGCGCTCGTTTAACATGACTTTGGTTTTATCCAAATTCATCCGGAGCCGATGCGATGAGAAGAATCAGCCAGGTCATTCAGCATTCGTTGTAGGTCTTGCAGAGTCTCGGCCATAATGACGATATCGTCCGCGAATCGTAAGTGAGAGATCTACTTGCCATTAATATTTATGCCAGACCTTTCCCAGTCCAGCGTCTTGAACATATCCTCTAAAGCGTTAGTGAACAGTTTCGGGGATATAACATCCCCCTGTCTCACTCCGTCTCCGTCCGTCCGTCCGTGTGTCTGTAGTTAGGTAATAACAAATAAGATTAGGACCTACCCTTTTTTTTGTTTTCGTGGGAGAAACCTTCGATATGTGCCCGGGATCTGTGGGGTTCAACCGGGGTATATGGGATTCTTACCTACTAAAACCTCCGCCCCGCGGCTGTCGCATCGGCACATCCCATGAGAGTGGAGACCTGGGTGACCATGGGTTCTCCGGTGAGATTTGTACCAGGCGCCCTTTAGTGCCTTGCCTTTGAGCCTTCCGCCGGTGGGCGCATTATTGCCCCCCGGGAATCATATACGGTGCTCACCGAAACGGAGGTCTCAACTCTCCGAAGAAGATCACTAGACCTATACAAAAATGCTATACTTACCTACTTATTGGGATAATGAGAGTAAATAACATACAGTAATAATCTCTATTTTATTTGAAATAAATATGCGCATTGCCAAGCGAAAATAACATGGTATGGTAAAGAATTCAAATCAATACATACACAAAAAGCGGGAAAACCAATCCAATATGGCCGATTTGCGACCGCTTCCAGCCGCCATTAAAATATTAGAGATTGATTTTTCACATAAATAACTTTGCATTCGTGAAACTATAAATGATCCTTAAACCTACAGACTGTAATTCCATTTTAGATTACCTAAGTGGTAAATAACAACTTTGTAGTATTATATTTTTGTGCAAGGGTGAATGAACCGTAATAATAGAGAATTAAAGTGTATTTTGCTCTGATTGAACGATAAAAATACATTTGTTAAGAGCCCGCCACAAGTCAAGTTGGAAAGGAAATCGGAAAACATTATACAGATTAAATTCTTTTGGAAATGTATAGAGTAATTAAAACATTAACTGCTAAAAATAATTATCTATCGTGCTTGTAGATCTTACCTACTTACTTAAATTTTTTACAGCTGAAAAATAAAAAAAAATCATAATCGGGTTGGAAAGCTGTTTCTAGCAGAAACTGAAATACCTCTGGTCATCGATTTCTTAACAGCTTTATTAATATTTAAAATGGACATCAAAATAAAAGTAGATATTTACATTCCACTTCGATGGTCGTAATAAAACCCAAGAATGTACGTGGCGCAACCTTTTCTGGGATAGAAGGTTACTTTGGCCACAGATGACAATGACAAGTCCAGCGGAAACAGTGCACAAATGCTTATTGCACTTCAGCCCATTTTGTGCCATAACCATTCTTACTCCTGAGAATTTCCATACAGATATATAAAATTCAATTAACCCTTTCGCCAACCTGAGCACAGAACTCAAAACCTCGCATTGAATAGCTTCGCTTTGCAACCATTCACTAGAAAAGCAGTTTGTTTGTGATGTAAGATTAAAAAAAAAGTAAAAAAAAGTGAAAAAATGACAAGCCCGCTGAGTTTCTTGCCGGATCTTCTCAGTTGAGGCTGTGGTTGAGGCCGCTTTGTGAATCGGTGGTAGCTATTAAAAAAAAAACATTACGTTTCAAAAGTGCTAGCGTTAAGCCTATTTGAAATAAATTATTTTTGACTTTTTTGACTTTTGATATTATGGCGGGGGTATAAACATTTCTATATTAATACTAAATTACACAGTCCTTATACCGCCCCCAAAGAAATCCGTTGCCGCCCCCGCACACATGGAGAATAGCCTCGTTTACATAAATACGCAATACTAGCAGTTAAAACTCAGACAAATTGACTGTGAAACTAGGTATGTAGGTATACATTGAGCTTTTCTTTTTTTGATGGTAATCGTTTCACACAACCGACTGTATTATTTCATTTTAGGCTTAAAGGGCTCTTATCTAGCATTAATAAAGAAAATACCTTATATTTTTAAGGCGGGAAATGCAGAATATTTTTTTTTACAAAAAAAAAAAATGGCAACTGGCATACAAGCATGCTGCCTAACTGATGCTACCTCAGGTTTCTACAGCCCTGAAATATCATCGCGCAGCAGCCCTAACGGAACATTGCTGACCCTAAAACCTTCTTACCAAACTATCTCCAAATTAACGTTGTATGTACATATATTTATTCTTTTATTCTCTACACAATACAATAGTATGTAAATAAACATAGTAGTCACTTAATTTAATTAATAAAACTCATGCATCGTCAAAACTAACAGCCATAAGTCTGTCTGCCCCACAAATTACGCGTCTTGAATATAAATGTTGCGCATAAACAAGGGGGATACTTTCTTCCGCGCGAAGCAACAGTAACTGCCCTATGCGACAGATCAAGCCTAGTGGGACAGATCAAGCAAAAATGTTTATGATACATTACATTAGCCAAATTAAGACAGAAAATATAATCTGCGCTATTTGTTTGTGTTGGACACAGAAGGGTTTCGCTCGTAGCTGCTTTAGCCATGGTAAAGTATAGAGTACATCTTTATCGCTGCTTCGAAAATAGTGGCGGGTCACCCCCTTCCCTTCAATATGGTTGAGGGGAGTGATGAGGGGGACTTTTTTTTTTTCAACATAAGCTAGTGCTTGACTGCAGACCCACCTGATGGAAAGTGGCGACGCATTCGAAGATGCTAAAGCGCACTAGCTTATTAAAAGCCTATTCACTCTAGCCTTGAAGACACCCACATTATAATCGGGCGGGAAAACCGACGCAGGCAAACTGTTCCAATCCTTAGCTGTCTGGGACTGGGGACTGGTCCGACTACCCCTTTGGCCTTTTAGTTTGTGGTATATTCGTTGTAGCCTCCGTGGCGCAGTGAGAAACCGCTTGCTTTGTAAACCGGAGGTCGCGGGTTCGAATCCTGCGGGGGGCAACAAATTTGAGTAGTTGTTCCTTACTGGCTAGGACAATGCAGGCCGATCACCTGATTGTCTGTAAAGTAAGATGATCCATGCGTCGGATGGGCATGTAAAAAGTCGGTCCTGCGCCTAACCTCTTCCCGGTCGTGTCGGTCTTCCGTCCCATCGGATTATGAGAGGTATTATATAAAGGAAGAGAGAGTGCACTTGTGTCTACGCAAGCGCTTGTGCACTATAATATCTCCTGCGTACATGGCTGATCTTGTGAAAGATTGGCCGCTGTGGTCGTTTCGGCCAGGAGGACATTATTATATTCGTCGTATTTTTTATTTGGTCTTTTGAAGGACACACTGTCGCCGATGCTGATCTAATTATAACAAGACAAACACAGTTTAAGAAAAAAAGTGAAAAAATGACAAGCCCGCTGAATTTCTTGCCGGATCTTCTCAGTTGAAGCCGCGTTGTGATCCGGTGGTAGCTTTTAAAAATAAATGACCGATCAAAAGTGCTAGCGTGCTAGTGCTAGCCTATTTGAAATAAGTAAATGATTTTGATTTTTAGGGTACAATAACTTTATCAAATCAAATCATCTTTATTTGCTGATTGCTGAGGTATGCTTATTACTAACATGGGTGTTTTATAAATGATAATGTCCTCTATGATCTACCTTAGGGGTCGTGCATTAATCACGTGATGTTTTTTAGCAACTTTTTAACCCCCCCCCCCTCCTGGTGATATGTGGTGAGGTTTTTAAACTCCCCCCCCCCCCCTAGCCAAAATTACGTGTATTTTTTTGTACAAAATTTCAATATACTTTATATTGAAATTTTCGGAATATCTTTACTTAACTGATTAAATTTTGAAGGGGAAGTCGTTGCCGGCAACGGTGAGTCAAGGGCACGTGCCACTGTTTGGTTTAGAAATCGTGCATTCAACGAAAAATAAATACACGTGATGTCTCATTATACCCCTCCTGGTGATATTTCCTCCTGGTGTATGATATTATTTTTAATGTAACCGCAACACAATTACATACACAGTTATTGAAACAGCAATGTTTATGATGTGTATGATTTTTTCCATTTAAATAAGAGTGATGCCATTTTTAGTTCTTTTGGTTTTTAGTTTTGTTATTGTATTATTATTTAATTCTTTCTCGTGTAATTGTATGTGCATGGCAGAGGGTCCATGAGGTCTCTGTGGTCCCAACGGAAGATCAGCGTGGCTTGGCAACTAGCCACTTAATGCTGAGTTGGGACCCTTTCGTAGCAAAGTTATTTTTATTTTATTTTTATTTTATCTTATTTTTAGTTTTTTAATCATGTGTCTACTGCCTTGTTTTGTTAATATTTTATATTTATTGATTATTGCTACGAATAAACAATTATTCTTCTTCTTCTTCTTCTATTTCGTGATTTTCAGAACCCCTCCCCCCCCCCCCTTTCGAGCCTCACGTGTTTAATGGACGACCCCTTATTAGATATGCAAACATTGGTTTATTTAAATCTACAATTTACTATACTAATAAATAATTATCTTACTTATAACATATTAAAATAATTAACAAGAATATTAATTGTTGTTCAAAAAGTCTATTATTCTATAGTAACAATTTTCGATCAATAAATATTTTAATTTCTTTTTAAATTGTTCAATTTTTAATATTTTTATAATGTTTGGGAGTTTGTTATATATTTGTATGGACTTGCAGAAGATACTTTTATTTATCAACTCTGTGTTGGCTTTGCGAGATCTTAATCTAAAATTGTCTCTAGATTTATTACCCTCATCAGCCGGCAGCCGTCCACTGTTGAAGAAGGGCCGGCCTCAGAACGCTGTGATTAACGAGGATTAGCCACTTGCATCCACTAGCTGCCTGACACGTAGTGGGAGGCCTGCCTACGCTGGGTCTTCCGGTTCGTGGTGGCCACTCGAGACCCTTTCGGTTGTCGGTTCTTCTAGCGATGTGCCTTTTTCCACATTAACTTTTAATTGTGAAATATGTCGGTGACACTGGTTTTTAACGCAGCGTTGGCAGGCCTCCCACTAGGTGGACAGACGACATTGTGCGCGTTGCAGGTAACCGGTGGATGCAAATAGCCAATTGTCGTTCATTGTGGCGTTCTAAGGAGTCGAGACGTCTTCCGGCTGGTGATGATGACTAGTTTTTCAGCGATTTTTCTTATTTCGGTCTTATTCTGTCGCTGGATGATTGCTATTATTATAGAGCCACATTAGACGGGATGCTATTAATATAGATTCACATTAGATGGGATGGTTTAATAGAGTCGCGTTAGACTGGATGCTTTTAAAATAGAGTCGCGTTCAATATACTATTCTTATCTATGGTCGCGTTAGCCCGCTGCTACTCACATTAGACTGGACGTTATGATAGATTCGTGTTAGACTGGCTATATTTGACTATTTGAATAATAGATTCACATTAGACAGGATGCTATGATAGAGTCGCGTTATACAGGATGTCAATCCGTTAGCGGTCGATGCGTGATCGCGCTATGCGGTTCGCGTGTTAAACATGGTGCAGATCGGAATTACCGGCCGTTAAGGGCTAATATAGAGTAGAATTAGACGATGCTATTAAAAATAGGCTCACATTAGACTCTGGATGCTATTATAGAGTCGCTTTATTATAATACTAGCTGACCCACGCAGCTCCGCCCGCGCTGTGTTTACGTTAACTAAACTTTTGTAGCGACCTACTACTACATATAAGAGTACAAAATAAAGATGTTCCTGAATCGCGCAAGCGAAGTTTCAAAGTACATTGAGAATATATACAACATCCCGACAACAGAGCGCTTCAAGCGCTCGCCTCCTATTGTCCGGTGAAGCTGTAATGGCCATCTGCGGCCAACAGCGTCTAACATTAAAAAAAAAAATAACTGTCGGGGGCTTCGGCCCTGACCGAGCATCACACCTCGCTCGGTCGGAGGATCCTCCCTTTAGCACTGCCCTTGCATAGCTAAACTTTCAATAATATACATTCGCATAGAATACAAAACCTCCTTTTTTAAAATCGGTTAAAAACTTGGACCCACTTTGTATTTGCCCTCCGAAGCACGGAGACGTTTAGTTCAAATGGCGTTAAACGGTCATCCATCTATTTAATGACCTTATCCAACGTTGCTTAACCTAATCGATTCCCAAACATTGTTAATAACTGTCTATGAGTTTCCTTATAAATATTTATTATAATTATAATGAAAAATTGTTAAAATCGGAGCAAGCGTATAACCAAGTACACATTTTGAGTTTAGTCCCCTCTACCAATGGAACCGTGCCGAATGTCTGGATAAAAAGTATCCTATGTCCTACTTCTGAGTATTAATTAACTCAAATCATGCCAGGTTTCGTTTCAATCCATCCAGTAGTTTCGGCGTGTTGCGCAGCCGAGATACAGACAGACAGACAGACAAAAATAATAAAAAATACGTTTTTGGCTCTAGTATCGGTTATAGAATGCCCTCCAAACATAATTTTCAAAATATCTTCAATGTACAGAATTGGACCTGTTACAGTTTTATTATAAGTATTGATAAGCTATTACAGACACAGTCAGTCACACCTGGTGTTGCTAGCCGATCCGATTAAATCCGAGTCTTTTGAGTAGGTACTGGCTGATTCAACCACACGCCGCAAACAATGAAATATCTTAGAATAATTGATTGGAGGATTATAATAATGCATCCCGTGACTTAGCCATGATTGTTATCACAAATTACCTTTAATGAATATAATATCCACGGAATAATAAATGTGTGATAAAACCTGTCTCATTGTTTTGTCGTAAATATTTATAGATCAAGGTTATAAATGAATCTATACTTTGAACTAGTATCCCCAACGCTATAATATTTTACGATTAAGCTTCAATAAAGCGCTACGACAGCTAAATTATATACAACAAAGCAATAAGTTAACGTACTACGTAAGTAATGAGTGTAATTTAGCTAAAAGGCCCGCGAAAAGCTCGCAAAGTGGCCGTAACAATAAAAGTGGTAATAAATTTGTAACACCGCCATCTACACGTCACACGCTCATGTTGTATTCATGGTGTGCGTTTCTAGATGGCGTTAGCGGTGATTTAATTCCGTTGAACTGTATTCATTTGGCGCGAATCAAGTTGAATCAACCATACCAAAACGGAATAAAGTGTGGAATATAGATCTTTCTTTTATTTTAAACCTTAAGTTAAACCTAGTTTCAAGACAAGACAAGCAAAGACCTAGTGATAGTGTAGTAATAGTGTTCTGTGAGCAAGAGGTGTGCCCTGCCGGAAAAAATTGCCTACTTAACTACTTTCTAGAAATCCTGTCATATGTACAGGATTTCTAGAATAAGTGTCAATGTCAAAAGTCAAAATATCTATAATATGTATAGACCCCACGGAGGCACTTACACAAAAATCATTTTTACAAACTACCACCGGATCGTAACGCGACCGCTACTGAGAAGATCCGGCAAGAAACTCAGCGGGCTTTTCTTTATCTCATATTTTTTTTATGCAATTAAGTAAACAGTATTACAAATTATACTTAATTAGCAATGTTAAGTAGCCTTAAAATTCTAAGCTTGCATGAGTTGAACAGTATAAGCTCACGCTGCTTTATCCTCCAGATAAACCGTGATTTTATTGTAAACCTTTTTTGACAAACGGCTTTTTATCAAAGGTTTAAATTTCTTTATTGGAAGATCTCGGATGTCCTGTGGCAGTTTATTATCAAAGCGTATACTTTGGCCCATAAATGATTTTCCTGTTCTGTGGAGACGCGTGGTATGTACTTTCGCAATCACAAGCGGTGTATCACCTTTAGGACGACAATCGCTTGCACGAGCCGGCCCAAAATACGTGCGGGCGTCGCCGCCGGGGTAAGCGCACGTTACGTCGCCGTCGTTCAAACTATTTTGATTGAAAACTGGTACACCATTCGTGTCCTCGATAGTACAACAAGATCGTGTTTGTTCCGGGTATTAATATTATGTGTATCACTATAATTTTTAACAGAAATGATATATTTTTTAACATAAACTAAATTTACAAATATGTATTGTGAGACAACCGTTAGAATATCTATCTCTTTGAATTTCTCTCTAAGTGCATCCTGTGAATGTTATAAATTCGACTGAACCTCATGAGCCTCTTAAAATACTCAAAGAACAATAGATGCTTATTTTGCTATCATGATTCGTGAGGTTTTTGTACAGATATTTTTATTATTGTCGGTGTGAACGTGACGAGGTATCCACAATAGCGGCGCTGAGTTACAGCGTGGAAACGGCGCTCGTCAGTAACTGCTTGCACAAATACATGGATATACTTTTCAGACGGAATTAGTATAGACATTGCCTTTTCTTTTTCCAATACCCACGCCATCTTGGCGATATTAGTCGTCTATTATCATATTTGGAACATTAACAGGTAGAATCATTAGGATGGCGTGCATATTACTGCCATTTTTGCCCGACTGCCCCAGCAGGAGGTACTTATATGTTTTTCGAGAGTATGTATGTATGTATGTCTATTTCTTTGGTACGGCCTACAGCCTAAACGGCTTGATGGGTTTTGACTTATTATACATATGTCTTTAGATTCGTCTCAGTCGCCATTTTTTTTAATTTCCAAAAACGTTAATATGTGTATCAAATGAGAGGTTTTAACGAGACAATTTGAAATATATATACACATATGTATTACTTATGTATAATGAAATTTAAGACCATTTTGTTTGTTCGCAGTCGGGCTTTTTTATGCTTTCATATAATTTTTACTTGTTTCGGGTTGTTTTAAGATAATTTTTTATCCTACTTCCGCAGAGGGATTCAATATAGCCTAATTATTCAAGTTATTACTTAGTAGTCATTATTTGTTCTTGGGCTTTCCAAAATTATCATCGCAACTCGGCGTACATGTTAAAACCGTTAGCAGCTTGGAGCCAAAGAAAAATGCCAGTGCCAGAAAATGAACGTATTTAGAAGTTCTGACAAAAGTGTAGTAGGGCGCAAATCAGCAAACCAGTTCAACACGACATCAAGCTAGGCTAGAATTATTGCGAGGTAAAAGATGTTGTATTTGGTAATGTAATACAATTCTCAATTGTAGGTAGAGACATAAAGCTTTCTTAAAACAATGCAGTCTCATCCACGCTACTCTCATCGCACCGCAAACGAGCAATCAGCGAGCGATCGCCAACGCGACAATACGTCCCCCCCGGAGTCCCCTCTCACCCCTCCCCGCACTGTGCTCCTTGATTCCAAATTCAATTTGCACCAATCAACGGGCGTTGTCTTCCCGCCTTCTGCGCCGTTGGCTAGCCGGCGGACGTGACGGGTTCGAAAACTGTATTTTTTCTTCTTTTTTTTTTTTAATACGTTTTTGGTTGCGTTTAGTTTAGTGTTTGTTTTTTAAGGGTTTGACAAAGGCTTTTAATTGATTCACAATGTAGAATACCAATTGGTATGTATAGATCGTATAAGAGAATACCTATCTTTCCCGATGATTAAAACACGTGGAGGACACCAGGATAGTAAAAAATCATGCTAAAATTAGTCAAAAAGTCAACATATTATTAAGTTAACTTATTATTTTGCCTCTATTATTATCCTCAATATTTAAGGAATTGATATAACCTAGGTTCAAAGGTAGTAAATGTTTACGGTAGTAACTTCAGTTCATTTTCATATTTCACACGGGCCTCTAGAAACTTATAAAACGCTATAGAAATATAGTCATTTATGTCTATATTATTTAAAAATTGAAAAGATCATGCCATAAATACAATAAAATAATTATACGGTGAACAGATTTTTATTGAAAATGCCTAAAACCCTTTTAAATGATAAAAAATCTCATGTAAATCAGTTTTTCTCTCATTAAAATTTCGAAGCTAAGTTCACGTAGCTCAAACAATCCAGCGTTGCGGGTTATAACTGAAAGTATTGGAAGTTTTTTTAAAGATTTTAACTCATACTAAAGGCAATTTATACTCTGTCTACTTAGTAACTCCTAATCCAGGTATATTTTGTTGTGCCCAGCAGGGTCCACAATGACTTCTTTATATCTATTACCACCTAATTACAAACATTGTGGAATGCAATAAATACATATGAATATGAATAACTATGCAACGGTAAGTAGTTTTTTCCTATTTTGTTATTACATATTTGTGAAACCAAATTCCTGTCTTCCGCATTAGGTTATTTTGCTTGTTGCAAAAAAAATATAGCAATTTGTCAAAAAAACACGCGAATCTGTTAAATGGCGGGCGCCGCAGGCGGGGTGGGTTTCGTTACAAAACCAAATATCAAATATTGATATTCGCTCCTCGATTTTGTATTCTGTTTGAAGTGGGAGATACTATTTGCAGTTCTACTTGGTTATACTGGGACAGTATTACGTCTGTCGACTGCTTGATTCGATTCCAATTGAAATATTTCATATCTATGGATAACAAGACCGGTCGTCAACTCTCTCCTCTACCTTTCTCAAACGTATTTCTAAAAAATAAGTTTGTATAGTAGGTACACATCGGGTACACCCGTCTAGAATTGAGGCATTGCCTTTTTGGGAAACCTTTAAAAGCTCCCGGGACCCCCGGGATCCCCTCTCATAAGCCGATCCGACAGCGCGGGGGGTTTAGTGGGTAACAATTCCACATACCCCGGTTGATCCCCACAAGTCCTGGGAACCTTCAAAGGGTCTCAAAAAAGAACCATAAACACAACGCCTTCCGGAAGTTGGTTCAAAGATTATTTGAATAGATACTTAGGTACTCAAGCCTAACCTATGAAAAACTTCACAAAGTTGTTGCTATCTATGGCCTCCAGGTAGTAGAGCAGACAGCAGTCGTTAAGCTAAGTTAGAGGCCTATTCTATTCTATTGTTGGTGGCTAAACATCGGGCCCGGTAACCACCGGAACGCACTTCGACCCAGTTGAATCCATTGTGCATGCCCTAGCCCTTACTCTGTTGCTGGCGTACCGAAGAGTTCCCTTAGGTAGGCCGCTTGTCAATCAATCAATTTTTAATTATATGGCTTCCATCGTTTGACGATGATTCTGCCAAAAACAAGTTGTGTGATAAAGGTAGGCCGCTTGTCACACGAGACATTCGTTATTAAGTCTCTTGTGTCCGGTAATATCACCATTCCCCTGTCCGCTTGGTTTCCGTAGGGATGGCAGCCAGGTTATGCGGGATTTTTACCCACTAAAAATACCCCGATGGCCTTCACGGACGCTATAGAGACTTGTAGAGACTGCAGTCCGTTTCAGGACGTCCACAGGTCTAGACCCTCGCTACCGGAACACGTTCTGTCCTGTCACGTCCACGTCATCTATACTATAATAAAACTCAAAGAGGACTTTTTCTGTGCATTGAATATTTTTCCAAAATTTCTATGTGGGGATACTATACTATCGACATAGAGGCCAAAACAATTTTTTTGGGAATTATTGTCTGTCTGTCTGTCTGTCTGTCTGTCGTTCTGTTTGTCCAGGTATCATTTGAAAACCCGAGGATGGATTTTGATAGAACTTTCACTGATGTGTTGTGTAGAAGTCTAGGTATAAATTGGTATATAAAACATCACGCTATGTTTCATAGGGGCTAAGCAGTGAAACATTACTTGCACATATTACCACGTAATTTCCTTTGTATGTGAATAGGGTAATTATAGACTGATCAGTTAATCATTAAGATATGTATTATTACGCTATATACAATAGGGACTGAGCAGACATTTAGTTTGCATAAGATATGGCAGTGGCGAAGGGTCACTTTTTGTAAGGGGTAAGCCGATCCAATACACCCAGGAAATTTTCATTAGATTTCTGTATTGTTCTAAGTACTTTGCTGATAGCAATATGACATTATATCTTTGAAAAGTTAAAATCTGTAAATCCCGAGCGAGTCCAAACTAGATCATGAAATTTTAATGAAACTCCCCAAGTCCAGGTAGTGTATTAGGTATTGTATTACAGTCGCAACAATAAAAGATGCGAAAAACTTAGAACTTTCATTATCGAATATCATTAGACAGTAATTTACGATGTTAGCGTGATTTCTTTGAGTATTAAACCAAAAGGAGACGACACGCGCACTATTCGCTATGAGAAAAAGTCTGTCACTTTCTGCGCGGGGGACGAGGTAACTCACACAAATACTATCTACAGTTAGCGCGCGAGTTGAATGCAGAGCTAAGGAATGCGGTAGTGCTGTGACCTATTGATGACCACAATAAGTAATGAATGTCGATAAATTTAAATGTTATAAGTTTAATTTTATTTTTTACACTAGGTTAACATGATGAAAAAAAAAACAATATCATAATTATCACATGTTTTTAATAATCATTTCAAAACGGAATAAAAAAAATTTAATCAGATTCAGAAATGGCAGATATGGTTGAATCGGTGTCACTATCCTCGCCGTCGCTGACCTCAATGACGAATCGATCTATGGTATCTTCAATTAATCCATCTCTTTGCCAATAATTTTCTTCTAAAATTTTGACGTGATCATCGAAGCCACGCCAATCTTCCTCTGTAACCTGAGAAATCGCCAGCTCCGTAACTTCTTTTAACCTTTTTAGGGATAAATCTGAAGTAACATTGTGATGCCGTACTATTCTTTTCACTTTTGCCCAAGCCAACTCAATCGGATTGAGGTCGCACATGTACGGTGGTAGTCTTCCTACGACATGGCCATGACTCCTGATGAATTCATCGATTTTAAATGATTTTTCTATTGGTTTATGTAACTGAACCAAATGGAAGAGCTCATCTTTTCTCATCGTGATTGAAGCTTCCACATTATTCTTTGTTAGCCATTCTAACATTATAGGTTTGGTGCTGGACTTTGTTGGGACTTTATTTTCTTGCACACTGTGATACGGCGCGTTGTCCATCACAACAACGCTGTTTTGCGGTAGATTAGGGATTAACATACCAGTGGCCCACTTTTCAAAATTAACACTGTTCATCTGTCCGTGATAATCACCTGAGGTAGTACCAGCTTTAAAAAGTAGTTTTGCCCCATTTAAAAACCCTCCTCTTGATCCCGCGTGAACAAGAATAAGCCTGTTTGTGGAGCTTGTGTCTGTCAACACGGCGTCGATCATTTCATTTCGCCAACATTTTTTAAAAGTGAGGTTATTATCTATCCATGTTTCATCTAGAAAAAAAATATTTCGATCGTCTTGCCTGTATTGACGAATTTTCCGCAAATAATTTGACCGTGCATATACAACAGCAGGCCTTTCCACCAGAATTCTGCGTTTATTATGACATTTAAGCCATTTATATCCCATGTCTTTTAACAATTTTCTTAAACTAGTCACTCCCCATGGAAACTCGATTTTTTCACGAATAGCTGCAAGGAGTTTAATGCAGGTCGGAACAATTTTTTTAGTTATATAAAATTCTTCAATGGTTCTGTGTATAACACTTCGATCAAAATCATCGACATTTAAATTTTTCTTTTTAATACATGGCCTTTTCTTTTTAGAAGGAGAACAAAGAGGCCCTTTCTTAGACTCATTTTGAATTGCAGCCAATGTTCTTTTGGAAAGTCCGGTATAACGGCTTGCTCGGTCGAAAGCATTATTCAAATTAAATGTCAAATTTTTGTTCTGCCTTTCTTCAACACACATGTCTAAAACATTTTTCGCCATTTCTCGTGCTTGGCGATGAATAAAAGCTCGTTTTTTTGTAACGGAACTTGATGGATCAGTCATTATTAAAATAAAAAAAAATAACACGGGAACTTCAGTATTAACACAATAACACGGCAAACGTACGATAGTTGACAAGGATGGCACAGCACTACACTGCAGGCGCGTGAGTTGGGGCGTGCGGATAGCGGGGGGAGATGCTCCCGCTCTTTACCTCAGACCCCGACTGCATTCAACTCGCGCGCTATCTGTACTACTAATGCATTCTTCGCCACGTCGCTACGCAGGCACACGACAATATTATCAAACACTAACATAATCTATACGCACACAAGTAAATTCACACACAGTGACAACACTGTCTGTACACGAGATGACGTCAATTTTAAGTAAACGAGGATAGTGCATGACACTATCGATATTTTATTGTCGATGAGTTCCTATAATATTTTTGGTGAAAGTTAAATAGGTATAAGGTATTTTTAAATTTAGGATCATAGGAAAAGAACCTTGGGTTGTCGTCAAAATCCGATTAATTAGGATAAGTCAGTATGGTTACTTAACCATACTGACTTATCATACCATACTGATACTTCAAGAAATACCTAAGCTGCATTCTTACTCTTATATTATGAAAAGTCTGCCTATATACAACTTTGTGCAATAAAAAGAAATAAATATCTTTACTCATTCCTATGATAAAATTTTAACGGCTAAAAAGGGAAAAACATTTTGCTAAATATGTTGTATTTTTGACATAAGCTAGCGTTGGTTAATCAATGTCAAGTAAGGCCAATACATAGATAGCCGTCGTCTGGATTTTCTTGAACATTTGAACTGAGCTTCCCTGTGCTTCGGTCTCGGTTGTTGTAGACAGTAGTCGTTACCTTCGGAGTCGCTGGACGTTCGGGGCGTGGGCCCTAGGACATCCATTAAGTACGGCGGTGACTCCGAGGAGGACGGCGCACTATGGACGGAAAAACAAGGTTCCCTTTCATAGGATTTTTAAAAAATAAAATATTTTATTTGATAGTTTCAAGTATACAGTTTTGTCGAGTACATTAAAACATTGAATAAATTAGTAGTTACCGGTTTTTTTTTCGAGTCTATATATATGTAAAACCTAAATATTTTTACGGCTGAAATGCCAGTTCACTATATTCGGCATTTCAGCCGTACAAATATTTACGTGAAATACATATATTTTAAGAACTTGTGTTAGCTACCTATATTCTTGCAAATAAATATAAAATATCAGTCATTAATATCGCATTATTTGTCGTGTTGTGCATACGTTATGAATATGTACGCTTTTCGTCAAGATCGATAGTCATATAGGTTTGTTGTCTATCAGGGATCAATAAAGGGCAAAAAAAAATAAAACAAAACTTATTTTTGAAGTACATTACCGCGTGTTAAAACATCGTCCAAATATGCATTTTTAATTGATTCATATCTTTTGAACGGGGAAGTTCGGGGTCAAGGTCAAATGTCAAGTGGTTTTTTAATAGGCTCGGCAACAATACCTAAAAGTTTCAGCTTTACAATCCTAGACAGAAAAAAGTTATGAGGAAAACTAATTCCATTTACATACATTTGAAATATATAAAGTCATTCTTTGATGGTATAGACTCGATAAAAAAACCGGTAACTACTCATTTATTCAATTTTTTAATGTACTTGACAAAACTGTATACTTGAAAGTATCAAATAAAATATTTCATTTTTAAATAATCCTATGAAAGGGAACCTCGTTTTTCCGTCCACTGTGCGGCGGCGGGGACCCTATCCCCGTGAACACCGTGTCTGGTTCCAGGGGGGCTATAATGCATCCCCCGGTGGCGGGCTCAAAGGCAAGGTACTGACGGGCTGCTGGTGCAGATCCCACTGGAGAGCCCGGGTGTCTCCTTTCATGTGCCGATGCGACAGCGATGCGATAGGTTTACTTGCGCTTGACCACAATCTCACATAATGGTAAGTGAAGATAAGATGTGGTCTAGGATGGACCGCGCTTACCCATAAGATGCCTGTTCAATCTAGACTTGTAAACACCCAAGTTATATTTATCAGGGAAAACGTTGTCCGGGAGGGTATTCCACAGCTTGGCCGTGCGCATGAGGAAAGAAGAAGCGAAACGCTTAGTTCGGCAAGTTGGAGTGTCAACGTTAAAGCGGTGGAGACCCTGCCGCCGCCGCCTGGCAGTCCGGTAAAAGAAAGGGGATGGTCATGAGTGCCGCCAGAGTTACTTTCAGGGGGGTGCATCTGCATCTACACATTTTACTATTAACTTAAACTATAGAATTATACATGTATATGATGTAAATAAATGTAATGTCAAATTCAAAACACGCGGGTATTTGATTGAGTATATTTCGCTAATCAAAAGCGTACTTATGTATTTTTTCTATGTATATTCTTCCGTGACAGGGAAGCACCCCCTTGCACCCTGCTGCCAGCGCCCATGGGGATGGTGGTACAAGGTCAAAAAGTGCTTGAGCGCATTCACCGTGGAACAATCTGTAAAAAACCGATAAGCATGCAACTAGGTGACGATGATCCAATTGTTGCAGTTTTTCATTTGTTAGGTCATTATCGTCAATTATCCTGCGAGCGCGTCTGTCTAGCGAATCCGAAGAGTCAAGTTGATATTTGGCAGAGCCATCCCACAGGTGAGAACAGTACTCCATGCAGGGTCGAACCTGAGCTTTGTAAAGATTCAACAGCTGTTCCTTTGTGAAATACCGCCTCACCTTATTCAAGATACCAAGTTTTTTAGCAGAGATTTTGGCTTTTGACTCAATGGATCGTCCGAAATTAAGGTCGGAGGATAAATTGAGACCTAACAAATCTAGAGGATTGGATGTCGGTATAGATACACCACAAAAAGCAGGAGTATAGATGTATTTTATGTATTGTATGTATAGATGTATTGTATGATCATTTTATAAAATATATAAAAAGATTGAACCGACTTCAATAACACTAAAATGCATAAAATAATTTTAATATTATTGAAATTGGTGTTAGCGTACCTACGGAGTATACATATTTGCATTTTTTTACATCATTCATGTTTCTTCAGGAACAATTTATCAGGACGTAATGAAATTTGCATGGAATCATTATAGTAGTTAACTTCCTTGAATAAAGAAAGAATCATCGAAATAGGTTCATATTTGAAGTTAGGCTCAATTCACACCAAGATGGCAGCGGCCGACAGCGCACTTTCAGTGTGAAAGAAAGACATTTGCCAGATTTATGACCATTTTTTCCTTAAAAACGACGAGTCTCATCCTTAAGGCGTTATTACTATTTTCTGACGCGACATTCTTGTTTTTTTTAGGAACTACCTACTTATTCGTAAATCCCAATGTTTTTTAATGGGACCCGATCAGGGGATCGGCCTATCCGTACAAAAAATATTTTTTTATATCCGTCTATAATTGCCAGAGTTATGCGCGAACATACGTAAATGTTAATATATATATAGTCGAATTGAAAACCTCCTCCTTTTTTGAAGTCGGCTAAAAAGTGACACGGCATGCGGTACACTACACAAACTCTTTTGGATATCTGATTAATAAATAGTCAGAATAACATACTGATAGTCGATATCGATATTTGATTATGAGCTGTCCCAGCGCTAACTTTGCTGCGGTGTGGCCAATGTATTTAAAAATAAATAAAAGTATTCGGAATAAAAGTGACGACCGTAAATATCTTATAATAATTAAGTACACCCAAACATAAACATACAGTTTCATAGAATCGATAATTTTTAAAGTGTTTAGTAAAAAAATATGTAGAAAATTCAAGTAAAGATACTGAATTTCAAACAGTAATCTTTAATTAATTAATTATGCATCTACAGAAATAAATGGTATTAACAATAATTTACGTGAAATAGAAGTCTTAAACTAATGTCAATACATTCAACTTTTAAAATTACGCTAGTTACGCTTTTGTACGATTTAGTGGCAACACTTATTGATTAATAATATTTTTTAGTTTTTTGCAAATTTAGTGCATTATTTGACAATTTATAAACGAAATAATATTTACAGATGGAAAGTAACGTTATCCTTGGGTACACTAGATAAGTCTTATATTTTTTTACACGAAAACGCGCTGGCATACGGCATTTTTAGCTTACGTCGTTCCGCGCGCACCGGGATTTGTTGAATGGCGTGGAACGCGGGTCAACTAGTTTTATATAACGGGTATGACCGGTGGTCTCGTACTTTGACAGAGGGGAATGCCTGACAGTGGCCTCTCCGGTTGGTTTAATACTCAAAGGCGTGATTTACATTATGAACAGCGCCATCTATCGGTGAAATTGAACATACAATCACCATAGAACTTTAATCTATATATTTTAAGGAAAGTCGTGTTAGTTACACTATTTATAACTCAAGAACGGCTCAACCGATTTGGCTGAAAATTGGTAGGGAAGTAGCTTAGGACCAGGAGACGGACATAGGATACTTTTTATACCGGTAGGTTAAGGTTAAGCAACGTTAGGTAAGGTCATTAAATAGATGGGTGAACCGATTTGTATGAAATTTGATGTGCATATCGGGTAGGTTTGATAATAGGCCATTAATTATATTTCATGCCGCTAGGTAAAGGTTAAGCAACATACGGCAAGGTAATTAAATAGATGGATGAACGGATATGTATGAAATTTTGTGTGCATATCGGGTATAGTAGGTCTGACAATAAGTCGTAAAGTATATTTCATGCCGCTGATACCATGATTGACATGTGGCTATATATCCATATAGAATGAGAGGAGGGTGCAAGAGAGGACAGAGAGGGAGAGGGGATTCGAGGAGGGGGTGAGGGATCGGGGGAGTTAGGTGGAGCAAGGGGGGGGGTGTGTGAGATGGAGCAAGTTGGGAGAGAGAGATGGGGGGATAGGGTACAGAGAGGGGACAACGGGGAGAGGAAAAGGGGGAATGTGACGGGGACCGATGCGGGTGGGGGAAAGAGAGATGAGAGAAAGAGCATAGAATTAGATTTTTCTTATAATAGAGAGAGAGAGAGAGATGGAGAGAAATAAATCAAGGGAGGAGGGTGAAAAGGGGAGCAGAATGTAATAAAAGCGTGGGTGGAGCTGCGCGGGTCAGCTAGTAATATATATTTAAGTACCTTTTTAACCGACTTCAAAAAAGGAGGAGGTTCTCAATTCATCGTGTATGTATTTCTTTTTATACTTTCGCTTATTGTAAGTTTATTTTTACTTTTATTATTTATGTCGTTGAATAAAATTTTTTTTTTCTTTTTTCCTGGGAGGAGGAGAGATGCCTATACTTAACGCATTACTTGTACCGTGTTTTATCCAAATTCTCCCGGAAAATGCGTATTACCAGATCACAGAAACATCTTACTGCATCATAGGGTTTATCCTAAATAATGATTTATAGTATATATTAATTAAGTATGTATATATTTATATAATATTTTACGTATATAATATTATAATATAATACATATATAATAGATATTCTCATATTGTTACTGACTATTAGAATTATTTCTTAAGGTCGCCCGCGATACAGGTTCGCCTAGTGCGGGGTCCATTGACATTCATTATGTTTAATGTACTTAAATGTATTTTTGGATTAATAAATAAATAAATAATAAAAATCCTATAGAGAATGAATCCCAGCGACGGCGTTGCGAACCCCGTCCCAGGGGGCTCAAAGGCAAGGCACTGAGGAGCTCCTGATGCAGATCCCACCGGAGAGCACTGGTGTCTTATGTGCCGATGCGACAGTGGAGGTTTTAGTGGGTAAGAACCCCACATACCCTGGTCGAGCCTCACAGCTTCCGGGGACCTTTTGAAGGATTCCCTCGCGAAAAAAAGGGACCTATTTAGTTAGTTTTACTTGTTTTTTTTTACCCCATCCCATCCGCAAATGCGTGTCATCAGCAGAGAACAATATTACTATAAAGTGCGTCATAGGGTTAGTATCTTTTAGAAAAAGAAGCCCGTTTAGTAGGTGGTTGTTACCGACGACGACGTGTTCAGGAATAGGCAAACAGCTCGCCGGCAACTTGTTTAAACAAAAGGCATCAATCACGGTGGGGCACGCCCCTTCACGGTATCTATAGTCTTGTACAATGTACATACAGAAGGAATCTTTTTAGGGTTCCATACCTAAAAGGTAAAAAAGGAACCCTTATGCTCTGACTTCGTCTGTCTGTCTGTCTGTCTGTCACACCTATATATTTCAGGAACCACTGATGCTATCGATTTGAAACTTGGAATAGTTTTAGATCTTACTTACCCAACCTCATCGCAAATAAAAAAAATATATTTTTTCTTTTACTTTTTTTATTAAGGGGGTCGAAATAGGTCATCAAAATTTTTAAGTGGGACTACTAAATCGAGTGTGGTATCATATGAAAGGGATTCCTTTGCACATCTCAAAACAGATTTTTATTTTGGCTTATGTGACGTAGTTTTTGACTGATAACCAAAAATGTCAAAAAAAATACCGAGCAACCCCCCTTAACTCCGAAGTTTGTGGAGGGAAAAATCTGAAATAATTATGGATAATGCATGTCTATCTATATTTTACAGGAAACATAAAATGATATATCTAAGTAGTACAGTTGTTTGGTAATCCTAAAAAAACCTCGTCAAACAAACTTAGTTATGCGGTTTGTTTTTTGTTATGTGAGGTGTACACGAATAGTAAATTACTTTAATACGTCCAAAGATGGTATGGAACCCTCGGTGCGCGAGTCCGACTCGCACTTCACCGGTATTTTTTTTTATAATATCTTGCATAGCTGTCTTGCAAACAAGGTGCGCAGGTTCGAACCCCGGCTCGCACCTCTGATTTATTTAATGAATCATATGCGAATCGTCTTTGTGCGATTGTTACTAGCTTTCGGTGAAGGATAACATCGTGAGGAAACCTGCATGTCTGAGAAAGCCTAACTAGCTTTCGAATGACGTGTGAAGTCCGCCAACCCGCACTTGGCCAGCGTGGTGGACTATGGCCTAAGCCCCCTCATCTTGAGGGGAGGCCCGTGCCCAACAGTGGGACATAAACAAGGGCTGGTATTATTATTATAATATCTTGCGACAATCCACACATGGTCATTTAATCTATATCTATCTATACTTATAATAAAACTGTAACATGTCCAATTCTGTACATTGAAGATATTTTGAAAATTATATTTGGAGGGCATTCTATAACCGATACTGAGGCCGAAAATGTAATTTTTTTAATTTTTGTCTGTCTGTCTGTCTGTCTGTCTGTCTGTCTGTCTGTATCACGGCTGAGCATCACGCCGAAACTACTGAATGGATTCAAATGAAACTTGGCATGATTTGAGATCTTACTACGAGGTAGGACATAGGATACTTTTTATCCCGTAATCTAGCACGGTTCTTTTGGGAGAGGGGATTAAAGTCAAAATGGGTACTTGGTTATACGCTTGGTCCGATTTTATCAATTTTTCTTTACAATATAATAAATATTAGTAAGGGAACACTCATAGAGAGTTGTTATCAAGGTTTTGTAATCGATCGGGTTAAGCAACGTTAGGTAAGGTCATTAAATAGATGGGTGACCGTTTAACGCCATTTGAACTAAACGGGTCCGTGCTTCGGAGAGCAAGTAAAAAGTGGGTCCCAGTTTTCAACGGACTATAAAAAAGGGGGTTATGTATTCGAAGCGAATATCTGTTATTAAAAGTTTAGTTAAAAGCGCAGGCGGAGCTGCGTGGGTCAGCTAGTGAAACATATAAGTGCGTAAACGTCTCGAAGAGTCGAAATATTCACATTAGACAATTGGTTTAATTAGAATTAAAGCTAATTGATGTCTGTAAATGTGGTTGCTTGAGACGAGACAAAAAAAAGCTGGGCGGACTCTAACTCAGCGGGCTTGTCATTTTTTCACTTAAGTTTTAAACAGTTTATGTTTCAGTGACAGGAATCCCTTGCACAAGGGATCTTAGGCTACCTGCTGATCTTCGGATTCGCTAGATTTCCTGGACAGGGTCCGGGACCTTTTGAAGGTTTACCCCCAAATAAACAAAAAATGGCTATCACCACATACGGCTATTTATTATTATTAAATAGGCCCATTGGTTTGGTTATTAACACCCTAGCCGCTACACCATAGGTAGAGGGTTCGATTCCCACCCAAGACAAACACCTGTGTGCATGAAAATGTCTATTTCTCTTGTGTGCTTGGATGTTATTTATCTATATATTTAACGTGTTAATAAAATAATAATACTCATATAGATAGGAATTGCTTCAGGAGTGGTGGACGTCCTTAAATAAGTGGTAGTATGGCCATAATCCTCAGGCTTGGCAGTTATCTTCGGGATCACAGTATACTTGGAAATGAATATTAATCAGAAGACTAGAAAAAGAATATTGATATTTATCCAGACTATGAATAAGTCCCGCTATAAGTAACACAAGGCGTTAGAAAGAGATAAATGCAACGCCACCTCTCGCTCGCACGGACGCGACTAGAATGTGGAGCGGGTGAGTTTTTCCACAGTAATTTATACCAGCCGACACCACTTCACGAGATCGAGTAGGGATCCCACAATTTTGGCAAAAAGTAAGACCGTCCTGAAAATTGAATGTTTTAGACTTGTGGAGTTATAAATATCATCATCATCATCAGCCAAAACATGTCCACTGCTAGACTACGTCCCTTAGAAGGGAGGGGTTGCCTTAATACCCACGTCTGGCAGGCGTCTTGGGGATTCTTGGGTAGACGTCTTGGGGCGTCTTGGGTTTATAAATATATTCAATGACATTATTTATTTATACTTCTAGGCCGCTATTAAATAAAAATGGAGTGAGAATGCATTTGAACTAAAATAATACAATGATAAGTTTAGTTAGTTAAAGTGATTAAATGTGGGACAACTTTACTAATGCTAGTTTATTCGGTTACGTTTGAGTGGTGACTATCATTATGCGTGTTTTGAGTAACGTATATCGCAAACATTCTAAAAATATAATTTGTCCTTCTGGGATAGTCGAGCAAAATGTATCTTCACAGATTTTGCAAATCATGGAGTTCCTACAAAAGTTTCACCCGCCCGCCCCTCGGCTTAATTTACTGTTGTAAGCGATCGGTTACTCTGCTGATGTTATTTAACCGCGTTTGTATAACTATAGCCAGCTACTGCCGCGTCGGTTATGCCAGATTAAGACTACGTGATGCCAAATTTCACGCCTATACTGGGTTTATTTAAAATCTATACTTATAATAAAACTGTAACAGGTCCAATTCTGTACATTGAAGATATTTTGAAAATTATATTTGGAGGGCATTCTATAACCGATACTGAGGCCGAAAATGTATTTTTTTTAATTTTTGTCTGTCTGTCTGTCTGTATCACGGCTGAGCATCACGCCGAAACTACTGAATGGATTCAAATGAAACTTGGCATGATTTGAGATCTTACTACGAGGTAGGACATAGGATACTTTTTATCCCGTAATCTAGCACAGTTCATTTGGGAGAGGGGATTAAAGTCAAAACGGGTACTTGGTTATACGCTTGGTCCGATTTTATCATTTTTTCTTGATAATTATAATAAATATTTGTAAGGGAACACTCATAGTCAGTTGTTTACAATTTTTGGAAATCGATCAGGTTAAGCAACGTCAGCTAAGGTCATTAAATAGATGGGTGACCGTTTAACGCCATTTGAACTAAACGTTTCCGTGCTTTGGAGGGCAAGTACAAAGTGGGTCCAAGTTTTTAACCGACTTTAAAAAAGGAGTTTTTGTATTCTATGCGAATGTATATTATTGAAAGTTTAGTAAACGTAAACACAGCGCGGGCGGAGCTGCGTGGGTCAGCTAGTTACTAATAATATCTATACTTACATCATACTGAATAACATTTGGTCAACCACTTTAAATAATTCATATTTTTTTCTATCGTATCGCGTGTAGTGAATCATAATATTAAATTTTTTGATGTAACTAAATAGCAGTAAAATATACGTCGTCGCAAATATCAAACTGCCACCATTCTCTTGCAATCTCATAGTGGTCATTTAGCTTTTTTAAGAGAAAAAATATTTTGTTTTGTTTTTTTTTGAGGCATAAAGGCATAAACTTCTTAAAACTGGTATAACAAATTTTGTTCAGCATGATGTAAAGGAGCTTTCAAATTGGCATACAGCAATGTTTGCAAAGACAAAATATCTGATACTACTGTGGGACCTACCTAGATAGTCTATTGCTTAAGGTACTGAAGCAGTTATGGCTAATAACCTTACTGGTCACTCTGTCCAGTAAAGAGTTCGAATACTATGAATGACACGAGCTTATTCTTCTTATTAATAAAATACCATATCACATAGATATACTATGCGTTTCAACTAAGAAGGTGGCCGCCATCTTGCCATTTCAAATATATAATTACTAATAATGATGTTTCAACTAAAATGGACAGCAAAACAAGACATTACAATAAATAATCAAAACCGGGGCGATATTTGCATTTTGTGTTTACTCTGCTGCCGGTACCAAAATCGTAAAAAATTAGTGAAGTTCCGCAGTCGCGATCATCATGGCGGCCACATTCTTAGTTGAAACGCATAGTAGTTAGTTGTATCTTGTCTAAGAATTAAAACTAAAAATAATAGAAATAGCATACAGATGCATAGAAAGTGAGATTACTTAGTTATTAGCAGTTAATGAAAGTCTTTATAGCATCGATTTAGTATATCTGACTATCTGTAATGGTATTATAAATGTGTATGCATAAATAAATAAATACGTACTTGAACTTTGTAAAAAATATATACTTACCGATACTTATAAAAAATAATCGTATAGAGATGGCGTGGCGCAGCCGCAAGGCTGATGTTTCCGTTTCTCCATGTAGTTTGTGTGTCACTGTGAAACCTTTAAATTATACTTACTTAATAAAATTTCATAGCGTTTACGTTCTTATCCCCCGATCCCGTAGCTACTCTATACACTACCTATGTATATACCACTACTATCCACCAGGGACTAACTTCCCAAGTCGGGGTGATTAATATTTTTTGGCGGGTTTCCTTTTTCATGCAAACTTATCATCATACGAAGCCTTCCTTCTTGCAGGGTAAGCAGAGATAGCAAACTTCCAGTAAGGTCTATCGTTTTGATTTCGTAATATTCATAATCTTCAATGATTTTTGGACAGACTCATGAATATCATCATGCTAGGTGCTTTGCGTGGTAGAAAGGGCGAACAGTGTCAGATATTCCGCTCCTAAACCAGATAGGTGCCGGAACACAGCAACGCTTACATTGCTATGCTCTACAGTGTAGCTGATGAAATTACCGGCCTCTAAAAACTTGACAACTAATGTGTCGGGTAGAAACGCAGTGCAGCTGTCTATAGGCCGGTGTGTCGCTTACCATCAGGCAAATATCTTGCTTGTCATTAGGTTAAAAAAAAACTGCAAAAACATAATCCTCATCATCCGCAGCCGAAAGACGTCCACTGCTGAACAAAGGCCTCCCTCTTAGAAGGGGGGGGGGGGGGTGCCATAATCCCCACGCTTGGCAGGCGGCTTGGGGATCGCAGTATAGGTGGAAGATAAATCCAAAAGAAAGACGCTGCTGCCCGCCTTCCTGTTCTCGCTCAGTCGCGTGTTACGACACCCAACGAGAGGAGATGGGGGGATGCAACTCCTTTTTTTTTTTGAAGCGGGGGAAATCTTCCAAAGATACCCGGGAGCTGTGGGGCTCGACCGGGGTATGTGGGATTCTTACCCACTAAAACCCCCGCGGCTGTCGCATCGGCACATGAGAGGGGGGACCCCAGGGCTCTCCGGTGGGATCTGCACGAGGGGCCCCTCAGTGCCTTGCCTTTGAGCCCGCCGCCGGGGGCGCATTGTAGCCCCCCGGGAACCAGTCACGGTGCTCACGGGGACGGGGGTCGCAACCCCGCCGCCGTCCTTCTCGGAGTCGCCGCCGTGCTCAATGGAGGTTCAAAGGGCCCACACCCCGAACGTCCAGCGACTCCGAAGGGGGGGGGGGATGCAAATCTAACCCCCCCACGGGTTATTTATTCATTACCACTATAATAAATAAAATAAAACTCCATATATCCAACATTATCAACTATATTATTTATAATTTTCATACAATCATTATAGGATTATTACTTTATATATTACACATATCCACATAGAAACATGTACATTATATATTAATGTGTTCAGACTAAAAAACTGTTCAATTGCAAAATAAACACAAAGTGAATTACAAAATAGCTGTCATTATAAAACGTTACATGCACCAAAACTGATTAATTAATTTCTGTGTCACAGACAGACGATGGGATATTAGTATGACTAGATCTTGGATTTTTATATTTTAGTTAGTTTTTGCCTAATTTATCGTTATTTAAAATTATAATTTATTTGTTTCTGCTTATTGTTTAAAATTTAACAACTTATGTTCGTAAAAAAACAGCTTTGAATACAAATCATTTGTAAATTGAACACGGAATTAAGTACGTCTTTTACAGATAAACTCAATAACGGTACACCTAGTCGGTGTTGTCCGGAAAAATATACAAAATATGGTCACCTTATTGTTGTTAAAAAATAATGAGACGCAGTACACACGATACTTTAGAGTCGGCCATGTCAGTGACTTTTCAAGCTTGGTGCTCGCTGCTGATCGCTGCATTGGCCATTATGACTTGAACTCGACTATTTCTTGATTTTCATAATGTTAGAGCAGTAAAAAAATATATATTTACTATCTTCGTTTTGGTGACTTGTGTATCAAAATTGAACAATTTAGTAATTGTAACCTTGCTGTTTAGCATGGTACTTGAGTCGAAATCTGTCACTACAATTGCAGTCGCTGTATCAAGCTTTAAATTACCGAAAAAATCGCTTGTTACTACAAGTATCGTATGTGCTTGGCCTTTATATAATATTCTAGCTGATTCTAAAAAAACTTCACGTAGACAATCAATCTACTTAAATTAATGAAATTACAATATGGTAATTGCGTGAAATTATCTATGGCCATATTCCAATTTTTCAATTTCGAATTAGGAGATGTAAGAATGAATGTTACATAAAATATCATTCACTCTATTTACAAAATCTCTGTCATCGCTATTATAGTATTAAAATGATTAACTTATAAATTATAATACTTATTGGAAAGATGTCTGTTTGTAAGAAATAATAAATACATTTAGAAATTAGCATTTCGATGATAAAATTAATTTATATCTATTTTTAATAAAAACGCAAGATGTTTGGTCTAATATTGCATATACATTATCTAACTTAGCTTAAAAATGTTACCTATTTACAGTACTTATATATTTATTTAACATAAATTATGCATTATTTCTACTTGACTAGCAACATTTTTAATTTAATTCACTTAAGTCTATAGTATACTTCCCCTAACTTAATTAACAAATAAAAATACTGACTGACTCTGAGGTTGAACTAAAGCACATTTAAAAAAAATATACAATTAATATACTTACACACACTCTTCGCTTAAGGTCTATCGTATGTGCTGGTTATGGCAAGATGAAATAGATTCGAATACAATGGTTTATTGTGAAAGGAGTCAATGTTTTGGTTTGTTTAATCGAGGTAATTGGATCCACAGAAGCTGGGCCCACTTTATTCATACCTGGACGGTATTCACTCTTAGTCACTCTACCTGCAGTTGGACCCTGCAGGTTGGACAGTGTAATAAGCTACGGCCATTATCAAAGTTATGTCGCAATTTCCTAGCTTAACAGATGATTTTCTTGTAAGCACGCTGCCTTCATTGCACTGAACGGTTTGTTAAAATTCCAGGTTTTTATGATCATTGCTTGAATTGAGAATAATTAAGCTGTTAAAGCTTAGCTTCACTCATGCACTGTGTGATAAGCCTCCGTGGCTAATAGATATATGGGCGCGTTGGTCTATCACTGTAGCCCGAGCGTCCGTATCTAAAGCTCGAAGTTAGAATGTTTCCTTGAAATACATCACTCGCATAAAGAAAATTACAACGAAACAAAATAAATATTTATTCTCATACTACATACGGCCTAAACATATCCATAGGCCTACCACCATCTTGGTTCATTACCACGAGCCCGCGCCTGTTTTCCAAATTCGAATTGAAGTTCGCCGCGGCCATTGCCCTCTCTCGTTCTAGCGCGATAATTCGGTCCCGGTCTAGCAATGGCGGTTTGACAGCTGTCAAATCACCCGCCATTTGCGGGGCCGGTTTTTCTTGTTCGTTTTGCAAGTCCTTTGGTTTGTTCTTTTCCTCTGATTGCGGCGGATCCTTATGTTTGGAGTCCTGTTGAGCTTTTTTTGAACGTTTCCATTTCATTCTTCGGTTTTGAAACCAGATTTTTACCTGGAGACAAAATAATTTGTTAGTAAGGATGTTTAAATAAGTACTTTGCTTGAAAATGAAATTTTTGGACTTCCGTGTAACCCTAGTGGCGTAGCGATAACTTATTGCCGATAAGCTTGCTTTACAAACCGGAGTTCAGATTCAAATCCCGAGGAGAGACAGTTTTTTAGTCCGTCGCTACCTATTAGGATGTAGGTCAGATTAGAATGTTCTCTGATTTTGTGGATCTTACGTTGGACTACTAGAAACTGAGTGCACCTGTGTTTTTGCAAGCTGTTAAGCGTTTTAATAAGTCGGGGGAGTAAGATTGGCTGCTATGTCAGCTGTGATATCACTGTATTTTGCATAAATTATAGCTCTATCAGTACATCACTGTCAATATATTGTCTGTTTATATCAGTCTACCTACAGTGTCATCAGTACTCTGACTAATCAGACATGATTATTATAATATTCAGGCGATATTTTTCTACCAAATATGACGGTATTATGTTAGGGTTCCCAACCTAACATGTAACAGGTGTAAAATCCAAAGGTACATTTCAAGATTTCCCCAGCCATCACGCCTCGCCCTAAGGGTGTCGAGATTAATCTTTAAACCCGCATAAACAGTGCCATAACGTTTACGACCCGCCCCTCTAATACTCATACATTTGTATCCCCAAATCCCGTCGGTCGCCATTGTTCGCTGACAGGTGTTTCGCGCCAAAATAAATGTCAAAATGACGTTGAGTTAGGCTTAGTGTGAACGAACGAACGAGTGAATGATGATCTGGGCAATTCACTTTTTTCTTTTGGTTTAATGTTTGTGGTACCGTTAAGAACGCGTACCGGTGAAGGTTTAAAAGCGTGTTTACTGTATTGTGGCGGCTTCGTGTGGCGGGTCACCCCCTTCCCTCTAATATGGTTGAGGGGAGTGATGGCTGCTGCTCGAGTCAACTCGTGCGCGGGTGCTGCTTGGGGGGACTGGTCCGACTTCTATCCATTTGGCCTTTTAGTTTGTCTTAATTTATTGTTTTCTTCTTTTCTCCCTTGCTTTATGTTTCGAATGGCAGGACACAATATCGCTAATGTCGATTCATTTGTAACAAAACAATGTTTAAAAAAAAAAAGTGAAAAAATGAGCCCGCTGAGTTTCTTGCCGGATCTTCTCAGTTGAGGCCGCGTTGTGATCCGGTGGTAGCTTCTAAAAAATGACGATTCAAAAGTGCTAGCGTTAAGCCTATTTGAAATAAAGATTTTTGAGTTTGAGTTTGAGTTTTCATTATTTTTTTAAAAGAACTAGGTACAACGCGATTCGAAATAACAGTTACTTGACGGAAAACGCATCAGGGGCAGTTATTCCTCACCTGCGTCTCGGTAAGCATCAGGCTAGTGGCGACCTCGAATCTCTTCGGCCTGGAGAGATACTTGTTCATCCGGAATTGCTTCTCCAACTCCAAAAGTTGTTGTGAGGTGAACGCGGTGCGAGGCCGACGGGTCTTGCCAAGTAGAGCGTGGGGTGCGCCTGAGAAAAAAATATATTTCATAAATCCTTTTTTTTACTTACCTACCTAAGGATTATAACTATGAATAGGTTAGTATCTAATCAAGATTTATAAGCTTTCTGGTAAAGCTGTAAGTGACATATCAACTACCAAAAGGCTCATGGTAGGTAAGGCAGGTACGGTGACTAAGGAGGAGGAAGACCAAAATTAACTCTTTAAAGGTTCAAAGAGTTGCAGACAATGCTTCTATCATCTAAATTTTACGTATATACAGCAGCCTGGAACTAAAATGACTTATAAGTTGTTTTCAAGTAATTTCTAGACCGCAATCCCACGCGTATAAAAAAACAATAAAAATAGGTGCTATTCTCTAAGCAACCCAAACTCGAGCTCGAAGGACCAATTTGTTATGGACTTTAGTTGCTCTTAAATAATAGCTCGCGGACTGTATATTATAGGTTTAATCACTTTATAATGACTTCGCGTTGAGTTGAAATATAAATACAGTTTAGTATGTAGTGTGTGCTAAGTTTGCCGTCTTGTCGTGCACTGCGGAGCCCGCTAGCGCTGCCTCCCCGCACCACTCGCGTTCCATGATTGTAAACAGACGCGTTTATTACTGTAGGTATAGTAAATTATTACAATGATAAAATAATTGGTATTACCTGTGATAACGTATTTAATTTAACACATAGATACCTCTTATAGACTAAAAGAGTTACGACAATTCTAAAAGGTAGGATTGCTGCAAATAAAGTCCATTACTAATTTAATTCTACAACATATACAAACGCTAACAAAAGTGAACATGTACAATTTATTTATCAGCGACAATCAAACGAAACACAATAATACTAATCTTGTATATCAAAAGCCCCGCCGCTAAGCTTATAAAAATGATAATTAACAATTAGCGAGCGCGAACGCGACATTTGGCGTTGTTTGCACAACGCGATAATGCGCGGGAACTGTGAACGCATCTGTCAACTTTTGGCGGGAACAGCGCCATCTTTTACGTACGTATTTACATTCAATTTCGTGATTAAATCCATAACGATAATGTTTGTGTATTTATTTTATCACGCCTTGGACGAAGCGCAGGGGTGCATAGAGGTGATGCAGGTGGTAGTGATGTGAATTATTTTAAACTTCATTGAATATATCACACCAATATATTTCAGGAACCACTATTTCTATCAATTTGAAATTTAGTAGTTTTAGATCTTACTTATCTAACCTCATCGCAAATGGAAAAAATATATTCTTTCTTTGAAGTATTTATTTTTTAGTGGGGGTCGAAATGTGCCGTCAAAATGTCAAAGTGAAACTACTATATTGAGTTGTCTTAAGAAAGGGCTTCATTTGCACCTCAGATTTTTATTTTGGTTTATGTCGCGTAGTTTTTGGATGATAGACAAAAATATCAAAATAATACCGTTTTTTGAACTTCGTCACAATACAAGGAATTCGTAATAAACTCAAACAATCACACAACACTATCCCGTAGGTTTTAAACGGTGATGATTTTTTTTTCAATCTACCACAAATATCTTCAGGTCCGTCCGTCTGTAGTGTCCATAAAAAAATAAATAAAAGGGCAAAGGAAAACATTCATACAACCAACATTAAAATATAATTTAAAAGTGCATTAAGACGGCATGGGCACCATAAACAAATATGGAGTCGTGCTCAAGTGACGAATCCATAAACAAACAAATATATTGGCTGTACGTGACTTTACCTCGGTCATGGGGTCCATGGGACCCCGAAATAATATTTTAATATATTTTTAACGACAGTGTTTGATGAGCTGGTAATTTATATATTAATGTGTAAGCCAACATTGGAACTAATAATAATAATAACGTCCGTTACGAGCACAGCGGCATATATTATAGAGACACAAGTGCACTCTCTCATCCTTTACTTCCTTCACGGGACGAAGACTGACACGTCGGCCTTCTGCCCCATTGAAGGAAGAGAGAATGCATTTGTGTCTGCGCACAAGCACTTGTGAAAGGTTAACCGCTGTGGTCATATCGACCAGCTGTCTTAGCACGATTTTCCAAGACTTCATAATCTTGACAGTTCGGTGTGGAATATGACGCTAGCTAGGTCGATAACTACGTCATACTCCACACCTAAGAAATAACAAAGCAGTTATTTATAAATAAATATAACTGTCCGTAATCCCGAATTCACCCGACATTAGAGGACAAACAAGTAATAAGTTTTAAAAACTAAAACGCGACTGCGGATAAAATCGCAGTCTAATGATGTGATATTATATAGCCTATAACCAGCGGACAATCAAGACGCTTCTAACGAGACCCTACTTGTCAAATTATGTTAAGTAAAGTAGAAAATATGCAGGAACAGATGAACATACATACATACCATACTTGTTAAAATCATAACCCTACCTCCGTTCCGTAGTCGGGTAAATATAATGGATAAACGTATATTATGTACATGTTGTACAACATGTATCTACGCAAGAGTATATAGATTTTTCCTAATTCCTCCCTCTTGCGACCCCTGACGTCTGGCAATTTATGTCCCAAGTTTTCCGTGGCAGCGGTAATTGGTCGCGCTACCGACGAGAAAGGTGCTCTACTTTTAAAGATATAATATACTAGCCGACCCTGCTCCACCCGCGCTCTGGTTAATTTAACAAAATTATTAATAGCATACATTCGAGTTGAATGCATAACCTCCCTTTTTTAAAGTCAGTTAAAAACTGGGACCTATATACTACTAGTAAACAATATATTAATGTAACAAAAGCTGTCAACGTACAAGCAATGGCCATACAAAGAGGTAATGCCGCCAGTCTTTTAGGTACCCTTCCCTCCCAGTGCGGCGACAACTTGGAGGAAGCTTATTACTTACCTAATTTAAGTATATTTGTAAAAAAAAAAATAATATTTCGTGTAAATAAAGAGTTTGTAACAAAAATAATATTATTATTTGTTTATTTAGATAAGAGAAACAAATAGCATAAATAGTTCATAATATGGAACATACAATTAAAACGTCTAGCCAACAAAGTTTCTACTAATGATTGAATTAAGGTACATGGAGTGAACATATTTATAGTGCTAATCAAACAAACATTTGATAAATTTAGAGAAAAAAAAAAGTTTTGTTACATACATACAGATATTATCTGTATTATAAACCTTTTTCTAAGTAATTAATTTAAAAAGTAGAGCAACTTTGCCAATATAACGGCGCCCGCTGGTAGATTTATGTATTTCGCTCACAGAATACAAGTTAGCTATTACAACAAGTTTTAATTTAGCCTAGAGAGAGGTTTTACAGAATTACTATGGTAAAGTCTTGATATTCCACCCCAGTCTTACAACTAAATAATTAAACATTTGTGACCTAGTTGCAATGATTTTAATTTGGTAAAAGTGTTTTTCGAATAGATTTAAATAAGTACCTACTCGATTATATCTTTAGTTCTTTGTAAATTCATTCCTCATCAGCAGCCAAAACGTCCACTGCTAAACAAACGAAACCTCCCCCTTAGAAGGGAGGGGTTGCCATAATCCCCACGCTTGGCAGGCGTCTTGGGGATCCCAGCATAGGTGGTAGGTAATCCAATAGAAAGACGCTGCTGCCCGTCTTCTTGTTTTACTAGACTGGCTTAAATGCAGATGGACGCTTGATGGTCTCTTGTGTTAGGGACCGTCAAGGTACCTACCACCGCAGTGTCAGATATTCTCGCCAGCAGGAGCGTGTGAACATTGCTGTTTTCCACTTTGAAGGGCACTGTAGCTGAAGAAATTACTGGATCCAAGAGACTTAACACGGAATACCAGTGTAAGAATAGCACCCTCCCATCTCCTCCCGTTGGGTGTTCGTAGGAGGCGACTAAGGGAAAACAAGAAGACGGGCAGCAGCGTCTTTCTATTGGATTACCTACCACCTATACTGCGATCCCTAAGCCGACTGCCAAGCGTGGGGATTATGGCAACCACACCCTTTTTTTAATATCCTGGGACAATTCCACACACGGTCATCTGATACCAAACTAGGCAGAGCCTGCAATATGGAAACTAGACAACTGATGGTAATACTTATATTCCTTTTTTTTTGGTCAATACATACTTAAATAGACAAGTAACACCCAGACACTTGGTGAGAATCGTACCCACGACTGATCGGATCGCAGCCAGGGTGTCTAACCACTAGACCAACGGGCTTTTTTTTTGGGAATGATAGACGCTGTTGGCCGCAGATGGCCATTACAGCTTCACCGGACAATAGGAGGCGAGCGCTTAACGCGCTCTAGCCTTAACGGCAGAAGTAGCGACGAGCTCAAGGGCACCTCAGGGAGGCACGGCCTCGGCTTGGGCCGTCGCTTAAGAGAGGGCTGAGTTTACCACCGGTTCACAACGCGCCCCCACTGAGAAGAACCGGCAAGAAACTCAGTGGGGTGATGCACGTCGTTGAGGTCGCATACGTACGACCCTTCGGCCTCGCCGGCGACACCGGTGTCTGATAGAGACCAACGGGCCCGACCAACGCCCCTTTGTTCAGTATTGGACCGCTTTCGGCAGCTCCATTGAAATTTCTCGTCTCTTCAGTAAAGAAAAACAAAATTCCATATCCCTCTAAGGCTAAATATATACTCGTCGGCATTTCTAAAATACTTGCGACAAATCGCGTCGACTCCCTCCAGGCACATAAGGGCCTACACAATAGAGTTAAGTCGCTCGGCCGAGCGGGAGACGGCAATCACCGTAATTAGATTGGGCAGCAGCCATGCCGGAATATCCGGAGAATAAACATTACCGAATGGCAGTGAGCTACCTAAGTACTATTGTGTCAAAAATACTTTCAAAACTGTTGGACTGTTTTTGTTTTTGTCTGAATGTCCCAGAAGGAGCGCTATGTTTTTCAAATTCAAATTATTAATTTCAAATAGGCGTTAGCACTTTTGAAAGGTAATTTTGTTTTAAACTACCACCGAGGATATCTATGGTCTGACACTCTTTATTTTATTAACCGACTTCAAAAAATGAGGAGGTTCTCAATTCGTCTGTATATGTCGTATATATAAGTATCTTTATTTTTATTTTTTACTAGTCGCAGATTGTAATCCCGTGGGATCGACAACTTTTTGTATTTGTTCCTTACTGACTAGGACAATGCAGGCAGATAGCTGATTTATTGTCGTATGGGCATGTAACAAGTCGGTCCTACGGCTGACCTGACCTCTCCCCGGTCGTATCAGTCTTCCGTCCAATCCTGAGGTCCCATCGGAGTGTGAGAGGTAAAGGAAGAGAAAGTGCACTTGTGTTTTACGCAAGCACTTGTGCACTATAATATCTCCCGCGTAGATGGCTGATCTTGTGAAAGATTGGCCGCTGTGGTCGTATCGGCCGAGAGGCCATATTATTAAAAATAATCTACAGCCAACAAAATGGACATATGTCAAATATGTACCACTTAATAATGGTGGTTCCCCATCAACGATGGGGTGCTCGCGATGATACCATTTGTAACACTTGTCAGCCTAATACCGTATCAAATTGATCCGGGTTATTGTTGATTAGTTTTTTTTCATTATTACTTAGTGAGAGACAAGATATGAACGAGAAATGATCGCGCCATGATCAGGTCATGGTGCTCTGTCTGTCTGTGGCATTGCAGCTTCTAAACGAATGGACAGAATTTGAAAGCAGTTTTTATCCGACTACGGAACGGAGGGAGGGTTATGATTTTAACAAAAATGTATGTATGTATGTTCATCTGTTCCCGCATATCTTCTAGTCTACTTAACATAATTTGACAAGTAGGGTGTCGTTAGAAGCGTTTCGATTGTCCGCTGGTTATATAATATCACATTATTAGACTGCCATTTTATCCGTAGTCGGGTTTTAGTTTTTAAAACTTATTACTTGTTTACATAATTCATTATATACTTTTAAATAGGTACTTATGGGTATACATAGATAAATAACATTCACACTGACGGTATAGTGGTTAGACACCCTGGCTGCTACCCGATGGACCGTGGGTTCGATTCCCACAAAGTGTCTGGGTGTTATTTATCTATTTAAGTATGTATTTACAAAAAAAAACATGTAGATAAGTATTAATATCAGTTGTCTGGTTTCCATAGTACAGGCTCTGCCTAGTTTGGGATCACATGACAGTGTGGAGCGTCTCAGGATATTATTATTAGGCCCGCATGGATTATGGCCCAAATCTCATCTCTCATAGTGGATAAGACTTCAAATGTGGGGTAGTGGTGGATTAAAAATGCACAATGTATAAAAGGAAACCAAGTGGCATCGAATAAGCTAAGGGGTGGTAAATAGGCGGAGCCTATTCGACGCGTGCGCGATGCCTCGCGCCAAGTACCTACTACAATGCTACTACATTATAAAAACGATGTAACTAACTACAACCCTAATCTTACTACCAAGATCGTATCAAGTATTATAAGTACTTCTTTTAGTTCGTTCTAGACTTCTAATCTAAATGGCTAAGCGGTTCCAAGAATAAATCCGTCGGTCTATTTGTTTGTGACCGCATAGAGATTGCCGTAAACTATTTTTTTTATTCTTTATTGTACACTAACAAAAAAAAAACCTAATTAAATTTACATCATTGTAAATCTATGTATTCTCGCGGTCACAAGCGGTGTATCACTTTTAAGACGACAATCGCTTGCACGTGCCGGCCCAAAATACGTACTGGCGGGGTAAGCGCACGTCACGTCGTTCAATCCGTGGAAACAAGGTGCGCAGGTTCGAACCCCGGCTCGCACCTCTGATTTATTTAATTAATCATGTGCGAATCGTCTTTGTGCGACTGTTACTAGCTTTCGGTGAAGGAAGAACATCGTGAAGAAACCTGCATGTCTGAGAAAGCCTAACTAGCTTTCGAATGACGTGTGAAGTCCACCCGCATTTGGCCAGCGTGGTGGACTGTGGCCTAAGCCCTCAGCCCCAATAGTGGGACAAAAACAAGGGCTGGTAAAATTATGATGTGAAGAACACGGTGGCTAAGAGCTAAGATAGTATTTTTAAATGATATCTTTAGAGAGAAGGTAGAATAAACTGCAAGACTGTGTCAATTGTTGCCGGTACCTATTAAATAGTTGGTTTTTTAATTCAACCTAGTGATGACGTTCAGGACGTTCCCCTGATGGTAAGCAACACGCCCACCCATAGACAGCTGTTTTTTTTTTTGGGAATGATAGACGCTGTTGGCCGCAGATGGCCATTACAGCTTCACCGGACAATAGGAGGCGAGCGCTTGAAGCGCTCTAGCCTTAACGGCAGAAGTAGCGACGAGCTCAAGGGCACCTCAGGGAGGCACGGCCTCGGCTTGGGCTGTCGCTTAAGAGAGGGCTGAGTTTACCACCGGTTCACAACGCGCCCCCACTGAGAATAGACAGCTGCATTGCACTGCCACTCGTCACACGAGACATTAGTTATTAAGTCTCTTATGTCCGGTAATCTCACCAGCTACAGTGCCCTTCACACCGGAACACAGCAATGTTTACACGCTGCTGCTTGGCGGCAGAATATCTGACACTGCGGTGGTACCTACCTGGACGGTTCCAAGTACACGGGAACTACCATCTAGTAACATTTTCAGGGATAGCTGTGTCTGTAAGGTGTCCTTAATTTCCTGTCGTGTCTGGGTAAGAATAGCACCTTCCCATCTCCTCCCGTTGGGTGTTCGTAAGAGATTAAGAAGAGACTAAGGGAAAATACGGAGACGAGCAGCGTCTTTCTATTGGATGCGATCCCCAAGCCGCCTGCCAAGCTTGGGGATTATGGCAACCCCTCCCTTCTAAGGGGGAGGCCTTTGTTCAGCAGTGGACGTGTCTCAGCTGCCGAAGATGATAGTATAACAACGATTTTGAGGAGGTGGTAGGCTTAGTATTGCTCGGACACTAAACGGGGCGTTATGTACTAGTACAATCTTTCAAATGTACTAATTCACTCTTTTAGTACTTATAGTACATATCATTCCCGCTCATTCAGCACCGTTCTGTGTTTGTCAAAGAGCGACTGATCAGACCAGTGCTTACAGAACCAGAGACTAAGTACGAATACATAGCGAAAGACGAAATAGGTAATAAAAGAATGATGTACTAATAAGGAAGTAGGAACAGTTCACTTCAGATACACAAAAATCTGTTGTGACTACTGTACTTAGTTCATGCACTACATAAGTCTAGAAGGTGACCACTTCTTAATGGGATTATTAACCTTATAAAACTATTAACACATATGTGACCCTTAAGTTTTGTAACATTATAATCACATGTCTGTAATCCCCCTAAAACGAACTGCATATTCCATAACTCTTATTATGTAGATAGTAAAGTTGATTATTCTTTAGCAATATTTTTAAAACAGGGGTGTTTTCGTAGGGTGATTGGAGGGTGCAATTTCTTTTATTGTAGTCTAATTTGTTTGTTTTTATAGTTCAAATGGTGCAGTTTTAATGATTTGACAGCCCTGTAATTAGGGGTGACGGATTACTGTACACATCCCGCTGTTGTGAAAATGGGTATACAGAGACGTGCCTTAGATTCAAGACTGTCAATAACAAATATTAAAATCTTAAATAATATTAACCTATAATGTCGAAAAGAACGAGACTAACTGCCGCACTCACAGAAATCAATTAACTTTAATTACAATTAAGTAATTATTTGTAATCTATATAATTCGCCTCCCCGAGTCTCTTATGGTTAACTTTCAGTATTCATTACGAGATTATTGATATATCTAACTGACTATCCGTGTATTAAGTAATAATGGGCTTCGAGTGTCGAAATAATCCGATTAAAAAAATGGATTAATGATTATTAACATTAATTGACGTTTGTAGGTTCGTCAGTAAGTTCCAGACCAGGGCTGTCTGCAGGGCGGGATCTGCAGCAGGAACCGCTTAGTGCCTTGCCTTTGAGCCCGCCGCCAGGGGGCGCATTATAGCACCCGAAGAACCAGACTCGGTGTTCACAGGGATGGTGGTCGCAACCCCGCCGCCGTCCTCCTCTCAGTCGCCGCCGTACTCAATGGAGTGACCCCGAAGAGGGAGTAACGTATATCCTACACGAAATAATTTTACATAGCTCCAAGCTGGCACAATCGTGAACTCTTGATCATGTCAGCAACAGAGTAAAGGCTAGGTCTATCTCCGCTGTATAAAAAAGCGGAGCTAAATTGGACACAAGTCATTTTTCATGTGTAGGGACGAAGGACGTGCATTGAGTACGGCGGCGAGTCCAAGGAGGACGGTGGCAGGGTTGGGACCTCGTTCCCTTGAGACAGGTTTCCGGGAGGAAATCCCCCCCGGCGGTGGGCTCAAATGCAAGGCACTGAAGGGCTCTGGTGCAGATCCCACTGAAGAGCCCTGGTATCCCCCTCTCATGTGCCGATGCGACAGCCGCGGGGGTTTTAGTGGGTAAGAATCCCACATACCCTGGTTGACCACCCGCAAGTCCCAGGGACCTTTTAAAGGACCTCGCGAAAAAAGGACTGCAAAATAATATCGCTCAATATCTATCAAGTAACTACATCCCTGCTCACCACTCTCGGTAGTAAAGCGTGATATTCACAGTACGTTCATTTGTCAGTTGGTGGCAGTACAAATAGATTCTTTACTGGAACACCCTGCGGAACCCACTGCACAATCTAATAAATAGTGATGTAACTTATAATATAGAATTATATCGATGCGGAGTGCGGAGTAACGAGATTTGATAAAATACGCAATGAATACATTCGTGGTAGCCTCGGAGTACGCGATATCGCTGATAAGCTTCAGGAAAGTAGGCTGAGATGGTTTGGACACGTGAAGAGAAGTCCTCCCAGTTACATCGGAAATGTCGCAATCGATCTTAACCTCCCTGGTTCCAAAAGAATAGGAAGACCAAAGCTAAGATGGACTGATTGTATTGCAAAAGATCTGCAGTTATACAATGTTTCGGAAAATGACACGTCGGATAGAGCAAAGTGGAAAGCAAAGACGGGAAAAGCAGACCCCACTATCAGATGGGATTAATAAGTGCTAAGGAGAGAGAGAGAGAGAGATCGATAATTATTGTTTTTGGTGTAAGTGAAAAACTACTGTTGAACGCGATTCCAATTGAAGGTAAATGGAAGCGTATAGCAAAGAAATCGTAGTAAGCTTATATCATCATCAGCAGCGGACTGTGAGTCTCATAAGATTTCCACTGCTGAACATAGGCCTCTCTGGCTTTCTATAGGACTAAATGAGACTATAGTTTATTTTCATGATCATCATCATCATCATTAGCAACCTATATACGTCCACCGCTGAACAAAGGCCTTAGAAGAGAGGGGTTGCAATAATCCCCACGCTTGGCAGGCGGCTTGGGGATTGCAGTATAGGTGGTAGGTAATATAATCAAATAAAAAGACGCTGCTCTCCGTCTTCTTGTTTTCCCTTAGTCGCCTCTTACCACAACCCAACGGGTGGAGATGGGTGGTTGCTATTCTTAACCGGGGAAATCACCCCACGGGAAATTTTCATAATGTATTTTGTATATTTGCTGAAGATATAAATATTGGTGGCAGTTGAATAATGTGATCCATTTCAGGATTTTACTAACACTTTGTATGTTACAACTTCGATAGCGATTCAGGATTGTACTTTTGACGTTATTTTTACTACAGCGGCATCTCTCGCGTTATTTAGTAGTCGCTGCACTGTTTTATTTACAAGAAATCTACCATTTAGCTAGTGAAAATTATATTAATATTGTCGGGCCCGTTGGTCTAGTTCTTAGACACCCTGGCTGTTTCTCGATGGGTCGTGGGTTCGATTCCTTACAAGTGTCTGGGTGTTATTTATCTATTTATGTATATATCTAAAAAATGTACATAAGTATTAGTATCAGTTGTCTGGTTTCCATAGTACAGGCTCTGCCTGACCTCGGATAACCGTGTGTGGATTGTCTCAAGATATTATTATATTATTATCATACATACAAGCCGTATTATATAACGAGCTGAGCTTTACATTGAAAAGTATTAAATAAAACTATCGATATATTTCTATCGATATGGGCAGCCCCGCCGCGTCCCTACACGTGGATCTAATTTGCTAAGGGCCCCTTTGTTTGCGCGCGCAAATTGCTGCCTGATAATTGGCTTAAAAGGCCCAAGGGACTCGAATTAGCTTGAGGTTTTAGTGACAGCGGGTGAGTATGTGTATATATTTTTTGTCTTTGTATTGTTTGGTACGTAATAAGGGCTGAATAGCAAGCCAACAGGAAAGGGCCACATAATATTAATAATAAGCTATATGCTCCAGGGGTGGAAGTGTTAAAGGGCATAACGCCGCGAGTAACTTCGGAGAAAGCGCAGCACACCTCTCGACACGCCTGAGCCACTCACACCGGTGTTGCACTCCGTCGTCTTAACAACTTTTGTTTACCTATGTGCCAGAATAAAAGACATTTGATTCGATTTGATTTGATTTGTCTTCTGACGGCTATATGGAGAGCCCATCTAGTGGGTGGTGCGTCCGCAATTGCCGAAAACATAATTAGTTATCTAATTATGGCAAGTGACCTTGTGGCCTCTAGCAATAGCCAATTTTCAAGTCCACCAATCTAAACCACATGCAACTAGAATTCTTTCTATACACTTGCAATAGTTCCTGCACCTGCTGAATTAAACTGCTGTTGTGTCTCATTTTCAGCAGTTGATCCCAGGAGGTGATCCGTAGACATATTTATTTCCTCACAAAAGGTCACTCCTATGTGATGAATACGTCCCCACGCAAGCCTAATAAAAAACCAAGCAAAGCCCGAGATATCAATAAATAATAATAACAATATTAATAATATTGTATGCGTTAATCCACACACGGTCATCTAATGAAAATATGCAGAACTTATTCTATGGCAACCACACAACTGATCCATATACTTTTAACCAAAGTTATTCAATGTAGGCGTCGCAGGTAACCGGTGGATGCAAATCGTTCATTGTGGCGTTCTAAGGGGGAGGCCTATGTTCAGCAGTGGACGTCCGGCTGATGATGATTCAATGTAGGCTATATTGAATTTCTTTCCCTTTAGAAAACCTATGATACCTTTAAACCTATCCATCACCACTACCACCACCATACGAAAGTCGCCCTGCTGCTGAACAAAGCATAATATTATACAAGCACAAAAAACAACTACAAATAAAAACTTACATACCTACACACACTCGAAAAATATAGCCCTCCTTCTGGGCTAGTCAGGCAAAAATATCGATATTTATGGACTTATCAGTGTATAATATGTACATCACTATTTATTTTGTTGAACAACTAAGTTTTATGAATAAATTCATAATTCCATTACAAAACTTGCGATCGACTACTAAATAGGATTCAAAAGTAATGTAACTGCTACACCACAAGAAATATTTACATTTTTATATTAATTTATCATAAAATTTTACCTTGCCGGGTCATGTGGAAATCTGGCCAAAAATATCTCAGAAAACCTTTTTGTGGCGAGTCACAAAAAGGTTTTCTGAGGTATTTAACACCATTTCACATTTTCTTAACGATTTACCACCCATAATATTAACACAACGCCCATTAAAGGCTAAAATAAATGTATATAATATAATAAAAAAACAAAAAACAAAAAAAAAATAACTTATTAGCCGCTCAAATTTAAACCAGAATAAAATTTTCAAAAGTCAAGTTACATCCACACAGGTTAGACAACAAAAAATTTACAAATTCGTATTATAATATTATTAGATTAGTGGTATACCACAGTTTGTTTACCACAAGTCATCGCCGAACTTCGAAAATCTAACTCAAAGCGACGCATCATCCTGCACCACGACAACGCAAGCTCACACAGCGCTCGTCAAACGTTTGAGTATTTGAAGCAGGAAAAAGTAGAAATTCTTGACCATCCTCCATACAGTCCTGACCTAAGCCCTAACGATTTCTTTACATTTCCCAAAATTAAGAAAAGTCTTCGTGGTCAAAGGTTCCAGTCCGGTGAAGAAGCAGTCGACGCTTTCAAGTCAGCTATTTTGAACACCCCCACTTTAGAGTGGAATAAATGTTATAATAACTGGTTTGAGCGAATGGAAAAGTGTATTAAGCTACGTGGTGAATACTTTGAAAAACAATAAAATGTACTATAAGGTTCTAGTTGTGTTTTTTTCTTCAAACGACAAAACTTAAAAGGCATCCCTCGTACCCCGCTAGCAGTGGGACCATACAACAAATATGTACAAATTAACTTAGGGTAACGCACGGTTGATTTTTAAATAAAGTCTGAACGGGCATGCAGTTAAGATTTATTTACTTATTAAAACTTTAGCGTGTACAATTAGCAGTTTTGAGTAACGACTTTTATCGTTAAGGTAAAGTTTTCATTTTACCAACATAACAACATATTTAAAATAATCTAATGTTCGGCCAATGTGATCGGTCGACATTTGTCATCAGTCAGTTTCTTTGTTACAATTCATTGTGTCTCATTATTACAATAAATATGTACTTAACCGTAATTGAAAAAGTTAAGCAATTGTGCAGCTCTGAAAATATATTTTTCACACCACCTGCTCGATAATGTTCCATTATATGTCATATAAACTTGACATAAAGTACCTCATTATATCCCTATAGTCTAGCCGGGTAATAATGTTGTACTAAACTCCCTTGGGTAATAATGTGATTTGTTTTTTTCTTGTCCCTTAGTTCTCCCTAATGGGGAAGGCAAAAGGTTCTAGCTCATACAGCCTCGTCATAAGTAATCTCGTAATAAATCAGTATGTAGCTTGTAGTTTTTCATTAAATTGCTGTCATTTTCCATTCATGTTTTCAGGCAATTTTTCATTAAATTGCTGTCATTTTCCATTCATGTTTTCAGGCAGAAGCCAATTCTTCATTAAAATGTAATTTGAATTACGAACGTCAAATATTTTTTTACCACGGAGACTCTTTACAGTAGGTATATAAGCCACTCTCTCTAAGCAGAGGCTTGCACGAAACAATACATTTGAAAATCGAACCGAGCGCCAGGAGCCGAATTGGAGCCGAACCTTGTTCTAGGTTCTAGAAAAGAAAAAAATTGATAAAAAGAAGGCGCTAACGCTGTTGATATTATTTTAATTCTAGCAGTACGTATTTAATAATAATAATAAATACACTTCATTGTACCATTGAGATTTTACACCAAAAATTACATGTTGAACAATACGTTGATGATGTATAAGGTGGCCTTATCGCTAAAAAGCAATCTCTTCCAGATAACCTAAGTACCCTAAGTACCTAAGTAACCTAAGTAGTAGTAAGTGTAGTAAGTAGTAATCTTCCTAGTACTTGTATTTCATTACCTCGCAGTAGGTGTGAAAAGTAGTATATTCTCCTCGGGGATAAAGGTGTCTTTGTCTTGGGCGACCTTGAATCTCTCGCTGTACTCAGGATTCTAGTATTAACTCCCTCGCTTTGCTCGGGAGTTAACTCTATACTCCCTCGCTGCGCTCGGGAGTTACTACAATCCTTCGTTATGCTCGCGATTCAATTTCACGCCCGTGACATAAGACACTGCTTTATCCCCTTGGTGCATAAACTACTATTATGCCTGCCGTTACAAGGTTACGTTGTTAAATTCTGATGAAATGTCAGATGTGATCTATTAAATTAACCCTTCTATATAACTTTTTGATGTAGTGTCAGATGAGATCTTGGTAAATCGCAAACGTATAACTTATAATATTCTAAGAATTCGCGTAATATCTTTATTTATCTACATAGCTTTATTAAAATTATTCTATATCTATATCCATTCCTTTATAAAAACGATGGGTATATAATGCAGAGCCTTAGAGTAAGGTCTATAAATTTTTAAGACTTTTATGATCTCGTGTCATCGCTCGCCTTTCTTTAAATCACCAATCATCCGATCCTGTGTAACTTGCTCGGCTAGAGTGCGAATCTAAATCGCCTCGCCGAATTGTACTATATTGTGAAGTTGAATAATCCGTGTGCCGGCCGGCGAAGACTAGCCAAGAGGTTGCTGTGGTCTGCTGCCTCACTGTATGCTGTAGGTGTCCAGATCTGCTGAAAGGTACGTGGGCATATTTTCTTCCTGCATAGTAGTATATCACATTGCAAAGGAAGCATCTCACTGCGCCACGGAGGATACAAATATCTCATATTTAGTAGTCAGACAAGTCCCTAAAGCACTTTGCAAGAGACACGAGCGCAGTAGTTATATGAATAAAAATCAAAGAGGGTCCGCTAAGCGTATAGGGTGAGTGGGTTTATTGCCATCCCATATGTCGGGTGGTGAGACCTGTTATCGGCAATTCAAATAATTGATTCTTATTTGTGGGGTGTTCAGACTAATCTGCCGTAAAATGGGGTGACATTTAAAATTTGCGGGTTTATACCCTAATTATTTTTATTGGAGGCGATTAGTATAATGTAATTTTTTATATGAGTTAGTGATGAGATATTAAAGAGATCGTTTCACGGCTGCAGAACAGGTGCACTGGCTTGTCATCTGGCTTGATAAAAAACTATCGATAAATTGATTTTCTTCCCATATACCTACCGATATTTTTGGGCAATATTTAATATTCAGATAAATCGATACATCGATATAAAATATCAAGTAGATAGGTATCGAAATCGTATCCAAAATGATATTTTTTTTCTAGATTACGATAATTGTTTCTTCATAGTGTGTGAATTGACCCACCCAGGTTATTATTATTTACTAGTGACCCGCCCCGGCTTCGCACGGGTATGAAGTATATATAAACCTGCCTCTAGAATCACTCTAACTAGCTTTTGAATGACGTGTGAAGTCCGCCAACCCGCACTTGGCCACGCTGGTGGGATATGGCCTAGACCCCGTCATCACGAGGGGAGGCCCGTGCCTAACAGTGGGACATAAACAAGGGCTGGTATTATTATTATTATTATAGGTCTTACCGATATAGCGATATACTTTCATCGAAACCGATGATGATATATTTTAAAAATAACGATGATCTATATCGATATTTTTTAGCTATTCCGGCATCCCTATCAGACCTTGCCATAATACCCACGGATATCCAACAAAAGACAGAAGACGCTCCTGTCCGTCTTCTTGTTTTCCCTTAGTCGCCTCCTACGACAACCAATGGGAAGAGATGGGAAGGCGCTATGCTAACACAGGTTAGCACAGGTTACTCGTCGGGTCTTCGGAGTCGCTGGACGTTCGTGGTGTGGGCCCTTTGAACGTCCATTGAGTACGGCGGAGACTCCGAGGAGGACGGCGCCGGGGTTGCGACCCCCGTCCCCGTGAGTACCGTGTCAGGTTCCCGGGGGGCTACGATGCGCCCCCCGGCGGCGGCCTCAAGGCAAAGCACTGAGTGGCCCCTGGTGCAGATCCCACCGGAGAGCCCTGGGGTCCCCTCTCATGTGCCGATGCGACAGCCGCGGGGGTTTTAGAGGGTAAGAATCCCACATACCCCGGTCCAGCCCCACGGGATCTTTGGATGATTTCCCCCGCGTCAAAAAAAAAATCGGTCGTGAGCTGGTTGGATCTGCACATAAAGGGTTCCGTACCATTTTTTCATTTCATAAATTATTTTTAATTAGTATCGATAAAATTAGTATTTGTCGCTACAGTAGCACTAGAAATAGAGGCTCTGTGAAAATTTCAACTCTCTACCCCTCTCTCTCTACCTATTACTGTTCATGAGATACAGCCCGCTGACTGACAGACGGACGGACGGACAGCGAAGGCTTAGTAATAGTAAAAATTACCGGTCAAGTGCGAGTCGGACTCACGCATCGAGGGTTCCATACCTACATTGTATTAGAGTGTTTTTACTATTCAGGTAACACCTCAGATAGCAAAAAAAACAAACCTTCGGAGATATGGGGGGAACGGTATTTTTTTTTTTACATTTTTGACTATCAGCTAAAAGCTACGTGACATAAACCAAAATAAAATTCTGTTTAGAGATGTGCTTATAAAGCCCTTTTATATGATACCCCACTCGATATACCTATAGGCTGACCGTTTAACTCGCGCATCGCCTGCGCGGCAAGAAGGGAGCGAGGGGAGATGTTAGCGGATGGGTGAAAGGGGTGCGCGGAGCAGAGAGCTTACGTCAAGTGCGGCAGTGCGCTGGCTGTGCTCGCAGCGCGCGGTTGGTGTTTTTGTTACGGACGCTTGAAGATAAACGCACAAGGTATACGACTGCCAAGATAAATCTCAAGATGAATCGCTCTTCCAGTTCGTTGATGAAGAGATGGACCGATTTATTATTAATTTGCAAGATTCTGACTCCTCAAGCTACACAGACAGTGATGATGATTCAAGCGATATGAATATTAGTGATGAATAGTCCTATAATTTTTTTATCTGTGGTTAAATATTTCTTAAACGGAGTTAATTATTGTTTTATGATTTTGTACCTATGAAGCTATTATAAAATATTTGTAAAACTTAAAAATAAATACTTAAAAAAAAAGATACTTATTATTTTATTCTTTACCAACAATGTCTATCACGAGACAAATCTTTGGATTATTGACTCCGTGTGTAGCGTTACCCGCCCCCACTCCCCTCCCACCGCGCAGGCGACACGCGAGTTAAACGGTCGGCCTATAGTAGTCTCTCTTTGAAATTTATATAACCCATTTCGACCCCCCCTTATAAAAAAAGTAAAAGAAATAAAAATATTTTTTCATTTGCGATGAGGCTGGGTAAGTAAGATCTAAAATTATTCCAAGTTTCAAATCGATAGCATCAGTGGATCCTGAAATATATAGTTATGACAGAAAGAGACAGACAGACGAAGTCAGACGTAAGGGTTCCTTTTTTACCTTTTAGGTGTGGAACCCTAAAAAGTATCTAGAGAGTGAAAAATCAGCCCACAACTATCCTGTCTGGCAAATACAGGTAGTACGAACCCCGGGTGCGTCGGACTTAGGGTTGAAAAGGGGTGAATATTTGAAACAGGTGACACCCATCAACACTAAATAAATTGGTATAATCAAATATAGGATTAAATAGTGTGCTGAAAGGGTGGTTATGTTCAACCCCTTTTATATGGAGGTTGGATTTTCTGAAAATCTGGTTTCCATAAGATTGTTTTAAATTTTTTTTAAGATTGTATGCAAGACGCCTCTCCCAGAATGAAAAATATGTTTTTAAGCGTATGTATATCTTGTCTACCCGTGGGGTGTCTGAATAAGAATAGCACCTACCAGTCTCCTACCGTTGGGTGGCTAAGGGAAAAGAAGACGGGCAGAAGCTTCTTACTATTGAATTTAGGTAATTCAATAGCAAGAAGCTGCTGCTGCGATCCGCAAGCCGTCTGCCAAGCGAGGGGATTATGGCAACCCCTCCCTTTTAAGGAGGCCTTTGTTCAGCAGTGGACGTCTTCCGGCTTATGATGATGACGTCTCTACTTGCCGTTGTCTCCCCTCGCGATAACCGTGAGTGTATTTGTCAAAATTCAACAAATGTTATCGATAAATGATCAATAATGTTGGTATATGAACGGAATAACACGTCAATCATATTTAAATCTTCATATTTGGACGATAACAAGTGCCTACTTCACTGCAGTGTATTTTAAAAATAATAAATGTAACTGCTACAATAGCTTAGGCACTGCCAGTAGCGAGTTAACTCGGGCAACAGAAGTTCAGGGGTGAAAACTCGTCCTCTTCGGTAGTGTGGGTAGAAAAATTTCGTTTACAGGGTTGAGTAAACTTGCTGTCGGTGACGAGATAACTCGTCCAAAACTCGGGCAGGAAAACTTGTAATCTGTGACCGTTTAGTAGCATTTGAACTGAGCATCTCTCCGTGCTTCGGAGGGCACGTTAACAGTCGGTTGTTGACAATCAATACAGCAATCGTTAAGCCGAGTCAAATGCCTAAGGGAAGCTTGATCAACACCACATTAACCATACATAAAAAAGGGTTTAAATGACAGGTGGTGCAACTCGTCCTGCAGCACGGGAAGAGAAAATTCGTCCCCATTAATACAAGAAAAACTTAGAAACAGAACACACGTTGACAGGGCCGAATTTAGGCACTGTTACAAAATAGTAGTTTATGCACCAAGGGGATAAAGTAGTGTCTTATGTCGCGGGCGTTAAATTGAATCGCGAGCATAACGAAGGATTCTAGCAACTCCCGAGGGAAGCGAGGGAGTATAGAGTTAACTCCCGAGCGCAGCGAGGGAGTTAATACTATAATCCTGAGTACAGCGAGGGATTTAAGCTCGCCCAAGACAGAGACACCTTTATCCCCGAGGAGAATATACTACTTTTCACACCTACTGCGAGGTAACAAAATACAAATATTGCTAGAATTAAAATAATCATAATATCTTGGGACAATCCAGACACGGTCATCTGATTCTAAATAGGCAGAGCCTGTACTATGGAAACCATACAACTATTAGTTAAGAGATACAGACGATAATAATTAAATAGTTAAATAACACCCAGACACTTGGTGGGAAGAACACTGGGTTCTGCTCGTCGCGCCCGATTCGATTTTCAAATGTTTTTTTTTTCGTCGCAGGTCTCTGCTTAGAGTAGTATTAAACCTGTGGTAAAAGTGTTGAGGAATTTTCGTTTGACATTCGAAATTCAAACACATTATTACCCAAGGGAGTTTAGTACAACATTATTACCCGGCTAGACTATAGGGATATAATGAGGCACTTTATGTCATCAATAAATGACCAATATTGCAACATTATCGAGCAGGTGGTGTGACAAATATAATAATTTCTCATTTTGTTTTCTAAATACGAATCGAGGCCAATGGTGAAATCATCTCGTGTGGGTTTTTTTAAAGATAATTCGTATAGCAATTTTGTTTATTGGTCGATTATATTTTATCAATGTGACAGATTATATTTATAGCGTCCTAAATTCATCATAATAAGATAAGTTACGATGAAGTATATGTTGTGATAACAATATAAATTGATACATTTATAAATCTCCTGACAGAAGAAGGATTGTTTTATTTATTTTATTTTATAAATTTTGTACACACAATCAAAGTACAGGAAAACGGAAATATAGGAAAGAATAGTACAAAGGCACAGCTTATTTCTAAAGAAATTTCTTCCAGCAGGCCTGCGAGTGGAAAGTTGGAAGAACGAAATGGGACGTAGTGTGTGTAGTTTGTTATAATAATAATAATACCAGCCATTGTTTTGTCCCACTGTTGGGCACGGGCTTCCCTTCAAGATGAAGGGGCTTAGGCCATAGTCCACCACGCTGGCCAAGTGCGGATTGGCAGTCATTCAAAGGCGAGTAGTTAGACTTTCTCAGACATGTAGGTTTCCTCACGATGTTTTTCTCGTGCTTTCCTCTTGAACCCCCTATCTGAACCCCCTAGGGGTACCAACGCCACTCGCAATTCCTCTTGAACCCCCTACCAGGGGGTTCAAGAGGAATTGCAAATTTTATATTCCTCTTGAACCCCCTGAGTCAAAACTGAAATATTATGTATAATAAAAAGAAAATTGGACTGTTTAACCAACAAGGAAAATGAATGCGGATTTTAAAAGTACCAGGAATGCATAGTACACAAGAAAGAGGCAATGTTACAATCTAAGGGCCAGTCCATACTACGGAAAATAAACTGTGCGTCTTTATAACACGCTTTTATTAGCTTGACCAGTACGTATGTGTATATATGATGGTAATGGAATCTTGCGATTCAATTTGGTTGACAGCGACTGGATGTGGTGTGGCATTTATGATAGATTTTGTTGTGCATGTCGTTTACCGTAAATATTTAAACCAGAAGTTAACCTACTAGGGCAACAGAGTGCACAAGAAGGCTCCCCCTTTTTTATGCAGTGTGTCAGCCATTAGGCCTCTGCCTCGAATTTTGCGGGCAGCGGGGCGGCGCCGCTGCTACGCCGCTGTTTTCGAGAACCGGTCCATTTGATTTTAGACATAAGATCTTGCCGCTCCCACGCCGCCGCCACCGCTGCTCCACTGCCCGCAAAATTCGAGGCAGAGGCCTAAGATCCTGCCGCTCCCGCGCCACTGCCGCCGCCGCCATCCCGCTGCCCGCAAAATCGTGGCAGAGGCCTTAGAATTTCATTAGGCTTTACTTACCTCTCGTATGACATCTAGTGTCTGTGTGTGATAACTGCTTCATCACCATCCGGAAGACGTCCACTGCTGAACATAGGCCTCCCCTTTGGAAGGCCACAATGAACGACAATTGGCGACTTGCATCCACCGGTTAACTGCGACGCGCACAATGTCGTCTGTCCACCTAGTGGGAGGCCTACCTACGCTGTGTCTTCCGGTTCGTGGTCACCACTCGAAAACTTTTCTTCCCCAACGGTTATCGGTTCTTCAAGCGATGTGGCCTGCCCATTGCCACTTCAACTTGCAGATTGTGAGAGCTATGTCGGTGACGTTGGTTCTTCGGCGAATCTCCTCATTGCGGATTTTGATAACTGCTTAGCTTCAATATTTACCGAAAGTACCAGCGTAGCATAAGAAATAAGATGGTGTCATTATAGTCATAAATAATTTACACTAATCTGGACTTTGTGATGAGTCGTCGACGCATTTACCATCGAACGAAACGAGACCGTTTATCCTCCCCGATAAACTAGTTTATAATAAACACTCTAAATTTAGACTTATATAATATACCGTTGATGAAAAATACGCCCAACATACAGTGTCCGTGGAACCTCTAGGGGGTTCAAGAGGAATTGTGAGTGGCGTTGGTACCCCTAGGGGGTTCAAGAGGAATTGTGAGTGGCGTTGGTAGCCCTAGGGGGTTCAAGAGGAATTGTGAGTGGCGTTGGTACCCCTAGGGGGTTCAAGAGGAATTGTGAGTGGCGTTGGTACCCCTAGGGGGTTCAAGAGGAATTGTGAGTGGCGTTGGTACCCCTAGGGGGTTCAAGAGGAATTGTGAGTGGCGTTGGTACCCCTAGGGGGTTCAAGAGGAATTGTGAGTGGCGTTGGTACCCCTAGGGGGTTCAAGAGGAATTGTGAGTGGGGTTGGTACCCCTAGGGGGTTCAAGAGGAATTGTGAGTGGCGTTGGTACCCCTAGGGGGTTCAGCTAGGGGGTTCAAGAGGAAAGCACTGTTTTTCTTCACCGAAATCTAGTAACAATCGCACAAAGACTATTCGCACGTGATTAATTAAAGAAATCAGAGGTGCGAGCCGGGGTTCGAACCTGCGCACCTTGTTTTCAAGGCAAGCGCTCGCCCACGTTGTTACTGGTAATAATAATAATCTTTTCACAAGATCAGCCATGTACGCGGGAGATATTATAGTGCACAAGCGCTTGCGTATACACATGTGCACTCTCTCTTCCTTTATATAATACCTCTCATAATCCGATGGGACGGAAAACCGACTCGACCGGGGAGAGGTTAGGCAGAGGATCGACTTTTTACATGCCCATCCGACGCATGGATCATCTTACTTTACAGACAATCAGGTGATCGGCCTGCATTGTCCTAGCCAGTAAGGAATAACTACTCAAATTTGTTGCCCCCCGCAGGATTCGAACCCGCGACCTCCGGTTTACAAATCAGCTTTAAAATAAATAAAAAATCGCATTTACTTAAATCCCGCCGGCTTGGGATCCTGTGATAAATATAATTAAATCCAATATCAAGCAAAGCACTGCACGGCCTCAAGATACTGTAACTTCTTACTGCGTAGATCGGACCAACAATAATAACTAAGAAGACCTGAGGGTACACCGGCATAATTGTGACATAAGGACGTTCAACATCTTAGTCCTCCCGGGACCATGGGTGCTGCAAAGCATTCGAAACGTCGGGATAGTAAAATCAAAAATAAATCGCGATAAAATCCGTAAAAGTAGTTTGATTTCAATGTGTAATATTCGCGTAAGTAAAAGACAACATAGCATTTTATTTTTTATTATATTTTGCCGGACCCGTTGGTCTAGTGGTTAGACATCCTGGCTACTACCCGACATAAAATAAAAATCGGTTTTGAAATGTGCAAATGAAGCCCTTTCATATGATACCCCACTAGATATAGTAGACTTTGACATTTTGACACCCCATTTCAACCCTCATTGAAAAGAAAAAAAAAAAAAAAAGGTTGGGTAGTATAAAAATATTCTAAATTTTAATAGTATCAGTTGTTCCTGAAATATACAGGATGTAAGGGACCACGTACCGATTATTTTTTATAAGACGTCAAATAATGTCCGTTACAACATTACAATAACCATTTATATGGTAAATGACAAATGTAATGAATATATCCGGAATAATATTTGTTTTTCAAATTACATTGCTAATTTTCTAAAATAATAATACTTAATTGCCTATTAATTAATTGCCTATGCACTGTTTTTGTGCATAAAGAATAAATAAATAGTAAAAAAAACACAAATAATTAATTTATTGTTTTTAAATTAAAATTAGGCTTTATTCTTATACCAATAATGATGCTATATTCATTTTATTTAAAAAAAGTGTTTTTTTTGGAAATTCATGAAAAAGCCTCATTTACTGGATCCCTGGTATCGGTTTTCGATACGATATTACACCCGTTGCAAGCATGACAGACAGACAAATTCGTACCATAAGGTCTATTTATGCCCACCGCGTTTTTCTTTGCCCTTGTAAAGATACAAACGCGCTCTCAACGCGCGTACTTAACACGCGTATCGTCGGCGCGTTTAAAAAATTTCTTTTTTACCTTTTCGGCATAGAACCCTAAAGGGAATCCGGAATTTTAAGGTAAATTCATACATACATTTATTTGCATAGTATGGCATTGAATATGCGTCAATCCTTCCTTAATCATTTTAAACGATATCCTAAAATTTTAAACTCGTATCGAAAGTAGTTATCCTACTGATTAAAATGTGCTTAATGTTATGAAAAATAAATAAACTTTATTAATTTTTTTTCATCATTATAATTCATCATTAGCAGCCGATAGACGTCCACTGAACAAAGGCCTCCCCCTTAGGAGGGAAGGGTTGCCATAATCCCCACGCTGCTTGGCAGGTGGCTTGGAGATCACAATATAGGTGGAAGATAAATCCAAAAGAAAGACGCTGCTGCCCGTCTTCCTGTTCTCGCTTAGTCGCCTCTTACGACACCCAACGAGAGGAGATGGGGGGATGCAATTCTGCCCTGCACCCCACGGGGGCTAAATTTTTGTAGTTTTAAGGAAAGCAAGGGCCCGTCAAGAATGTGCCATCAAGAAAATTAATGATAATTAGGGACCGGATTTATATGTAAATACATATTTTTAATTTCAATAGTTTTTGCTCAGTATGTTGTTTTCTTCACGAATCATGACATTTAGAATGAGAACATGCCATTTTTATTTTCCATATTTTTCCATAGTTTGGCATATTTCAAAAATAAGTCTATGTTTTTACTAAAATGAATATATTTCTGTGAAAAGGGTAGAAAATAGATGTACTTATACGAAACAAAGTACTTACAAAAAGACTAGTTAAATCACAAAAAAATGTTCATACGGGGTAGGAACAATTTGCGAATGAGTAAAATATTTAGATAGATAGATAGATAGACAATTCTTTATTGCGCACAAACAAACAGATACAAAAAGAATAAGACACAAATTAATAAAAAATGCAACAATGGGCGGCCTTATCGCTAAAAGCGATCTCTTCCAGGCAACCTTATTTATTATTCTGTATACGTGTCACGTCCGCAGTCACGGGTCGTTACAGTAAGCTATCGGCGCTAAATTCAGCACCTATTCACCTACTACTTTTCCCGTATTCACCTTATAAATACACAATTAAAAAATCACCGTCGCGAGTAGTAGTGGTCCGTCATATTCGAACCCGCGACCTCGGGTTTGCAAAGCAAGCGGTTTCCCACTGTGCCACTGAGCCTACAAAAGGAGGCCAGTCACATACTGCGATGTTGAAAGACAGTACCAATTCTTATTTTGACCAAACAGTACGACCTTGAATTTTCATCCATCCATTCGTTAGTCGTACTTCGTTTTTTTGGTCCATAATATTTTGGAATTTTAAATACATATAAATCCGGTCCCTAATGATAATACTCTCACAAATGTACTCTTGCGGTTACGAACGGTTTACTTTTAGGACGATAATCGCTTGCACGAGCCGGCCCAAAACACACGCGGGCGGGGTATGCTCACGTAACCTCGTTCAAACGATTTTGATTGAAAACTGGTACAGTGTTCGTGTCCGCGATAGTACAATAATATATCTACTTTTCTACCACTCACCTCCCAGTTCAGGTATTCTGTGATAGAACATGCCGGTTCTAGCGAGCCACTCCAACTGCATATGATGCAGCACCCTATCTCCTGGATGGTGGAATGCCGACGGCATCGGCCCTCCCGGGGGTAAAGCCCCGGGCTGCAGCTGCGGGTAGTTGAATAGGGCTGCGGACTGGGCCGCTACCAGGGCGGGGTTTTGAGGCAGCAACCCCGGTTTTGGTATAATACCTGCAAGATTTTTTTATTTACATACATTTTTTTTTTTTTATACATTCTATTCTATTCTATTTATTTAGAAAGTGGAGAAAAATTGTTGTAGGGTAAGTGGGGGGAAGACAAAAGGTGGGGAAACACAAAAAATCGTACTTAACGCCCTGGCAGCGTTATAGGCGACTTTTTGTGAAAAAGGGGCCCTGTGGCCCCTTTTTGCCGTTCGTCTTTCCCCCACTTACTCTACAAATTTTTTTTACACAGATTACTAACTAGGTGTTGGGTCCCTTGTGTATGAAACCGTCCAGGTAGGTACCACCGCAGTGTCAGATATTCTGCCGCCAAGCAGCAGTGTGTAAACATAGCTGGTGAAATTACCGGACACAAAAGACTAATGTCTAATGTGTTAAGGGTTGGCAACGTGCTAGTGATTCTTCTGTTGTTGCTAGCGTCTATAGGCTGCGGTGACTGCTTACTATCAGGCGGGCCACACGCTTGCTTGCCACCTTGATAGAATAAAAAAAAGACACGTTCTCCTGCTTCTTAGTACCGTAAGGTTTGTGCCTTCGTGAAGCAGAGCTTGCTTTGCAAAACGAAGGTCGCGGGTTCTACTTCTACGACTTTGTAATATTGTTGCATACTGGTTACGACAATATAGGCCAATCACCTAGATCGTCCAGAAAGTAAAACGATCCATGCGTGAGCTGAGCTGACTTCTTCGCGGTCGTGCCGGTCTTCCGTCCCATCGGATTGTGAGAGTAAAGGAAGAGAGAGTGCACTTGTGTCTACGCAAGCACTTGTGCACTATAATATCTCCCGCGTAGATGGTTAATCTTGTGAAAGATTGGCCGCTGTGGTCGTATCGGCTAGGAAAACATTATTATATTGATTAAAAAAAATACTCACCAGGTCGATACGTCTCAAACTCCTCAGCACCACCTTCCACACCCGGGGAAATAGGAGGACTGTAACTCCCAGACCGGTTCCCATCATCAGACCCGGGGCTGCCGCTTCGAGGACTACTCTGTCCCGACCTAGGCGACCTAACCCCAGACCTAGGACTCCTAGCGCCAGACCTAGGGCTTTCTCTGCCGTCTGAACACTTGTTAATCATATTCTGTTCGATTTGTGAATCGTAATTCTCTTGATAACGGCCGATGTAATTCTTATTGTAGATCAAATACTTTTGCTGTGCCATTTTCTCTTGAAGACTGCTCTCCGGTAGCTGTCTCGATAATAAAGCATCAATACAAAATGACTTTTTATTTTGATTCAGTATTGTTTTGTCTTCCATGTTGTAGTATTTCATGTTTTTTGGACTGTTCGATCTGCTGTGGTCTGGGTTCGAGTCCTGGTCGATCTCTAAAGGTTTGTCTGGCGACTCTGAATCGCGGCGATAGATACCGTGAGCGATTATTTGTGAAGACATTCTGAATTTTCTGTGTCTTGTTCACATGATGTATCTGTAGACAAAAAAGGTTAGATTAGGTAAAAAAGCCGTCCATTGAGTACGGCGGCGACTCCGAGGAGGACGGCGGCGGGGTTGCGACCCCCGTCCCCGTGAGCACCGTGACAGGTTCCCGGGGGGCTACAATGCGCCCCCCGGCGGCGGGCTCAAAGACAAGGCACTGAGGGGCCCCTGGTGCAGATCCCACCGGTGAGCCCTGGGGTCCCCCCTCTCATGTGCCGATATGACAGCCGCGTGGGTATTAGTGGGTAAGAATCCCACATACCCCGGTCGAGCCCCACAGCTCCCAGGAATCTTTGGAAGATTTCCCCCGCGTCAAAAAAAAAAAGATGATAAATAGCCCCGTCTTTGGAGTAGCTGGACATTCGGGGTGTTGGCCCTAGGACGTTCGTTGAGAACGGCGGCGGCTCCGAAGAGGACAGCGGCCCCCATCCGCGTGACCACCGTGACAGGTTCCCGGGAGGCTACAATGCGCCTCGGGCTCAAAGGCAAGGCACAAGGCCCCCTGGTGCAGATTTCACCGAAGAGCCCTGGGGTGTGCATGTGCCGATGCGACAGCTGAGGCGGTTTTATTGGGTGAGAATCCCACATACCCCGGTCTAGCCCCACAGCTCCTGGGGGCCTTTTGAAGGTTTCCCCGTGAAAAAATAGGTAAAAAAGTCGCTTAGCGGCATAAATATACCATTTTAAATGAATTTGCAAGGGAGTAAAAATTCCTTCGAACATAACCATGCATTAAAAACAACTCTGTATTTAGTGGTTTTGCTGTCGCGTTACGTTTGTAATATATATGTGCAAAATAAATTTGTAATCCCATGGGGTGTCCGGGTAAGAATAGCACCTACCCATCTGCTTCCGTTGGGTGTCCGTAAGAGACGACTAAGGGAAAATAAAGGGGAAGACGGGCAGCAGCGTCCTTCTATTGGATTACCTACCACTTATAATGCGATCCACAAAACAGCTGTCAAGCGTGGGGATTGTGGAAACCCCTCCCTTAAAAGGGAGAGGCCTTTGTTCGTGTTTTAGCTGATGACGATGATTGAAAATTGAAGACTAAACTGAAGTATCGTAGCCTGTTAAAAAAAAAAAAACAAAAAAAAAATGGCGCCCTCCATAACAAATATTTGCAATGGTTCATGACAACGGCGCCAATATTTAAATATCGAATATCCATGGGGACATTTAGACTAGACGATATTTTAAGAAAAATATATTATTTAATAATCTTTACTTTATGTTATAAATGAAATTGTAGCATACAAAGGAATATAAAATCAGATCAGAGGACCTATTCCGGGATTTTATAGTTTTGTAAATGATCGCGGCAAACCTCCATCCGAGGGTGAGGCTCCGCTGAATGGCATATTAAAGAGCATGTTTATTTTACGTTTTATTTTTTTGTTGGAAAAAAGTCTTCTTGTGAGAAGACTAGTCTCAGTTTGATATTTTGACGCCCCATTTCGACTACTATTAAAAGTGCATCAGTGCTCCCTGAAATATATAGGTGTGATGAACAGATGAATTCGCACCATAAATGTTCCTTATTTACCTTTTAGGAATGAAACCCTAAAAATGGATATCACCTTATTGCATCCAAAACCGCGCAGGCTCGGTTGCAAGTTGCGACCATATAATATTCATTTGTAATTAAATCACATGAACTATAAACCAATAAACTCAGTCAGTGATAATCGGCACGCGACATCATCAAACAGATAACAGTTTAATATAGAGATAATGCGTTTATTATTAGCTACTATCGTGGTTACAGAGCTTTTAATATCATCGAATTAACCGCTTGAAACTTTTATCGGTTAATTAAATTCTATAGTTTGTTTGACAACCGTGTCCATGCTATTGATTTATATTCTTAACGCAAAAATGAGGGGTTTTTATGTTTGACGCCTATATCTTTAGCATAATAACAGACTAGACCGCGATTTTTTTTTTCTAATTAACGGTTTCACAATAAATATGAAAGGATAGAAGGATTATAAGAAAAAAATGCACAAAGGCACTGCTTATTTCTGAAGAAATTTCTTCCTGCAATGCCAACACGGCCGGGGAGAGGTCAGGCGCAGGACCGACTTTTTACATGCCCATCCGACGCATGGATTATCTTACTTTACAGACAATCAGGTGATCGGCCTGCATTGTCCTAGCCAGTAGAGAACGACTACACAAAGTTGGCGGGATATACACATTTGCCAAACAAATAAAAAATATCTAAGTACTTGTCTTAAATACCTAAGCTAATTATGAATTAAATATTATTAAAAAGTTTGTTTTAACACGTCTACGAGTATTGGCATGTATCCTCTAGTGTTTTTTAATTAAGCATTCTATATCATTATAAATTAATCTACACAAATTACTTATCTACTTATTAAATTGTATACAGTTATCATTTTTTTAAATGGGAAGTATTTAGTTTCTGAGAATCTTAATCATCATCATCAGCAGCCGAAACACACACAAAAGGCCTCCCCCTTAGAAGGGAGGGGTTGCCATAATCCCCACGCTTGGCAGGCGGCATGGGGATCGCAGTATAGGTAGAATATAAATCCAAAAGAAAGACGCTGCTGCCCGTCTTCCTGTTCTCGCTTAGTCGCCTCTTACGACACCCAACGAGAGGAGATGGGGGATGCAATTCTAACCGGGCACCCCAGGGGGCTTTTGAGAATACTCGTAGGTACAAGGAAAAGTGTCCCGGTCAGTAGGTAAAAAAAATCAGAACCAACTTCGATTTTTATTTGATTTGTTTTTTGGTATCGACGTCATTGGCATAATTTTCTTTTATCGATTATGTGTAAAAGTTATTTCTTATACCTACAAATGTATACGATAAGTATGTACATACTTAATGCTTAAAAAAAATTACTTGCATAAATCTTTTGTAAGTATTTTTTTTTTTTTAGATTTGGCTGTCATTTAAAGGTACGTATTTGAGTAATATGTTACATCGGTAGTTAATCGATACCAAAAATCGTTAACTGTAAATGTATTTTTTTCATATTTATCGTTAAGATATTTGGGATCCGCTAATAACATAGTAAAGCTCTTTATAGGTAAGAATGATAAGTCACGTTTTGGCGATAAACATTATTTATTGTAAATAAGTCCCTTTGACATGCGTTAGCGCCGTGTAGGTAAGCCATGGCGCCTCGAAGAAGTAAAGGAAATAATCTACCTACTTACTAATATCTTTGCGGTAATGTAGGTAATACTTACATATATATTATGTGCAAAATTCTACTACGGCCCTTTAAAATTAATAATTTGTGTTTTTTTTTTTCTTTCTACTGTACCTACTGTATTACATTCTTGTTGATTGATCAGCAGTCAAAAGACGCCCACTGCTAAACAAAGGCCTCCCCCTTAGAAGGGAGGGGTTACCATAATTCCAACGCTTGGCAGGCGGGTTGGGGATCGCAGTATAATAGAAAGACGCTTTGTTTTCCCTTAGTCGCCTCTTACGTACACCCAACGGGAGGAGATGGAAGGGTGCTATTCATAAACATTCGAAACGTTCCCGGGAGCTGTGGGGTTCGACCGGGGTATGTGGGATTCTTACCCACTAAATACCCCATGGCTGTCGCTTTGGAACATGATATTCGACCCCCGGGCTCTCCGGTAGGATCCTAGGACACCCTGGACGTCCACCGACTCCGCTAGAGGTCGCCCATCGAGTACAGTGGTGAACCCAAGGAGGAAAGCGATGGGGTTGCTGTCCCATTCCCTGTGAGTATAGGTTGCTTGGGGCTCTCATGCGCCTCCCAACGACAGGTGTAATCCCTCGGCGGTCGACGCGAGATCGCGCTTAAGCGGGTAGCGTGTTAAACTTATGCAAATCGGAAGACTTACTCGGAGAAGTATCAGCCTGGTGTAGATTTTAATTGGTGCACCCAGGGTCTTCTCTCATTACTGATGCAACAGACGCAGGGGTTTTAATATTATGGTGAGAATCCAAAGTTGACCTACCATACGGTTCCCGGTACATATTGAAAGTTTCCCTTGCGAGACTACAAAACTTCTCTTTGGGGATCTGCCTCTTAATGCCTTATCTTTGAGCCTACTACTGCTACGGGGGGTGGTCTATAATAATGGTCTATAATAGACCCCCGGCCACCTGTCAGGGTACTCACGGGGAAATGACAAAAGTAAAATATTTGCTTAAAGGAATTTGAAGTCTAGTAGAGGCAATCAGAGGCATTTAGTTAGTTAGATTAGAGGTGTATTAGTAAGACGTATGTATTTAATGGACTTTTATGATTCTGGGTCCCGTACGAGTTACTATCATTAGTGGAATTTAATTTACTTAGGAAGGGGATCCAATATTTATTTTTAAGTAAGTACTATAATAATACGGCAGGACATACTGTCGCTGATGCTGATCAAATTGCAACAAGACAACAACTGTTTAAAAAAAGTGAAAAAATGACAAGCCCGCTGAGTTTCTTGCCGGATCTTCTCAGTTGAGGCTGCGTTGTGATCCGGTGGTAGCGTAAAAGTGCTAGCGTTATATTAAGCCTATTTGAAATAAATATTTTGGAATTTGAATATATTTGGCTATTTCTTCCGAGTAATAAAGATAAGATGAATTAATAAGTTTACCAATTTTTCAAAAAGTTTATTTCAAATTCTCACCTTTCCATTCAAACAAAAAAAAAAGTTTCTATAATTTAAAAAAATATCACACAGACAAAAATAACACTTCACAACTTTTTTTTTTAAATTAAGCACTGACACAAACTTTTACGGCCGTCGTTAGGACGTGGCAATTATTCAATATCCAACCGCGTTCGAACACCCGAACTAGAGTACTACTTACAAACAACTGAATTATTTTATTAGGGCGTCGAGTAGCACCGATTATAGTCATATTCCGCCGTGTGTGGACAAAACGACTGGGCGGGACGACAACTTTAAGCAGACCTCCAGTTTTGTATAGAATCGATCCGAGTTTTACAGCAAAGATGGATCAGTTTACGTTGGATTTTTCCACGCTCCACCCCTATAGTTCTCTCTTTTGCTCTACGATATGAACGTCTCGTTCTAACTTGAAGAGATCACGCATGAATTGTCTTATTCTACCATTTTACCTAGACCGCAGCAGATTTTATGTTTGTACAACGAAATAATGTTCTTGCAGCTCGCTCTTATTTTTGTTTAACGATGCATTTAGATTTGGTTAAGTAGTTTTCATTTTGTTTTTCGGGGCAAGCTTAATGTAATTGTCTTTACGCGTTTATTTCCCTATATATGAGTAGGTATATAATGGGTGTTTTCAATATTGAAGAAATCTCAACACATTATTGATGTCCCCATTTCGATTATTCATGAGCTTATTGAAAGCTGAGATCACCTTTGAATAGTATTTTTTTATGATTTAATCTTTTTTTAATTCCTAAACCCAAATCAGGCCTATACTCTGAGGGCCTATAATGTAATTAAGACTAAATTTAGTTTTTATTTAGTAGGAATACAAGTTTCTAATCGTACGGCTTGGTTCAAGTCAATAATAATTAAAAAAATAATATAATTTTAACGACAGAAGAATAAGGACTCGTAACCGGCTGAAACGATTTCCAACAAAACATAAAAAAAAACCTAATTAAACCAGAATAAAACTACATTCATGTCCATTTTGGAGCTAACATGTCAGAGATATAAAAAGGCGTCAAAATCGAGGACTATTCCTTCTTGCATCCCATATTAGAAACAAAAGAATAAAAATAAGAAAAAAAATCAAATTAAAAAATTTATATCTTAGTAAAAAGTTCAATATTTTATCGATGGTCGGCCCGGTAATCACCGGAACGCAATTGTGCACAAAAAAGTTTAATGACTCTTTAACGAACATTTTTATTCAGAATAGAGATGGGACTCTCTATCCTGAATAAAAATGTTCGTAATAAATACCTAGGTGAATCTAGATTTTTGCTATCTAATTCAACTTTCAATCAATACAGCATAGAACAGAAATTATTTCAATTAAGTACCTACTTATTTATAAATAGGAGAAGAAAGATTATTGGCCACTTGATACGACACGAAACCCACCTTCTTTAAAACCATAGTGGAAGGTAAAATAGAAGGGAAAAGGGGAAGAGGAAGACCAAGGCGAAGTTTCATGAAACAAGTAGTAGAAAAAAATACATACACGACGAATTGAGAACCTCCTCCTTTTTTAAAGTCGGTTAAAAAGTGGGAGGAGTGTCATATCGGCAGGTCAAAATAAAAATTGGAGAGAGCTCCAATTTAAGAGCTCTGCTCATGTCGGTGAAGCTATTTCCAATCCGAACTTATAATAGTTCGGATTGCATTTATTTTGTTAAAGTATTTATAAATAGAATAAAAATGATGCACGAACAAATTAAAATAAATTTTCTGGATATAATTTAATGTAGAGTCATAATATGTTAAGAAAAGAAACCGAGGGCGGCAATTCAAACGATGGGAAGATGGCTTATAGGCAATATTTAGCGGGAAAGTTATGGACAAGGGCAGCAAGTGATAGACAAAAATGGAAGAAAATGGAGGAGGCCTTTGCCTAAGGCAAACAGATCAAGTTGTCGATGTCGAATATACATATACTTAGAGGAGATACCACTGGAGAGAGCATGATGCGCTAACCACTCTGCCAAATTTTTGTTCATATGTTCAGGGCATTCTTTATTTGTGTGCGTATCTTTTTAAATGTGTTGCGAGGTTATTATATTGTAGGTATGCGTGAAATTGTATCTGTGTGTGTTTACTTCGCCTCCCGCACCCTATAAAAGTGCCACGAAAAATTTGTTCGGGGAATCGACGCGATACTAGCTCCATTCTAATTACTTTGAGAATATATATTTTAAGTATATTAAGCGCAAAAACTGTAATAGGTACTTATCTGAATAAAGGCTATTTATATTTATATCTTAATATGTTTCACCTAACACCTATACTGCCATCATCAAGATGCCTGCGAAGCGTGGAGATTATTTTAGAAAGATTATTTTATTTTTCCTGTAAAATATCCCGCAACTCCTCCCTTCTAAGGGGGAGACCTATACTCAGCAGTGGATGTTTTTCCGCTGCTGATAATGATGATAAATGCCATATGTTCTAAAGTAGACCTTTGTTTCGTACAATTCTACGGCTACCGGTCCGTTACTTTAGTTAGGGTCACTGTGTAACCCTAACTAAAGTGTAACCTGTGTATCCCTGAATGTTACAGGGCCGTAGTCTTCGGTCGGTGTAAAATGTCTTTCGACGCAGCTTTGGTTGTTTTTCTCTTAATGTTTGACGCTTTTTAACCGACTATAAAAAAGGAGGAGGTTCTCAATTTGACTGTAAGTAGTTTATTTCTTTTTTTCCCCGATTGCCCCAGGAACAGGGCTATGTTTTACGAGAGTATAAAAAAAAAAAATTTGGAACTATTGTCCGGTGAAGCTGTAATGGCCATCTGCGGCCAACAGCGTCTATCATTCCCAAAAAAAAAAAGAGAGTTTGTATGTATGTCTATTTCTTTGGCCTGCCAAAGAAATAGACATACATACAAAGGCCTAAACTGCTTGATTAATTTTCAAATTCAAATTATTTAAAACAAATATATTATTATTTTCATGTTTTATTTACTCACGGGCTTAGCCCGGTCTTTTAGAGGCTTGCGTGGGGACGGATCCAACACGTAGAGGCCCGTTTTAGAAGAAGTAAATGTTGTGTAAAACACCTCCCGGGGTCAACTTTTTTTTTATTATTTTATAGACAGCTTAACTATAAGTTTAAAAAAAAAAATGTTTTACGAGTACCTTTTGTTTGGTATCCAGACAAACGCGATTTAGGGTTTTTGAGATACTTTTTGTAATAAACTGATATGTACCCTTTTTAATATGAATAAAGAAAAAAAAAAAAAAAAAACTGCCACAATGATGAAATTACAGCAGTTGACCAGTTGACTATTGCAAGCATGTGAAAAGAATTCTAGGTTTATGGGGTTGAGCATTATTATTATTATTTTGACATATCATAATATGTCATACATTTATCATATAGGCTATATTATATTAAAAAAAATATTTTTTTTTTCGTTTAGTTGACCCTAATGGGAAGAAAAAAAAAATATGGCGGCCGTCAGTCGCCATTTTGTATTTTTTATTTCCTAAGTATAACATCAATATGGGTATCAAATGAAAGGCCTTAACGAGACAAGTTAAGATATATGTACATACTTACGTATTATATAATAATAATATCTTGGAACCATCCACACACGGTCATCTGATCCCAAACTAGGCAGAGCCTGTACTATGGAAACCAGACAACAGATACTAATACTTATATACATTTTTTTTGTAAATACATACTTAAATAGATAAATAACACCCAGACACTTGGTGGGAATCGAACCCACGACCCATCGGTTAGCGGACAGGGTCACTAACCACTAGACCAACGGGCCCGTCATTATGTATGTATAATGTAATATAAGTCCATTTTGTTTGTTCGCAGTTGAGCTTTTAATATGTTTTAATGTTTTTATTTTTGCTTTATGTATATTCGTGCATAAGTCTGGATTTTTCCAGACTTATGAACCGATTTGAAAAATCCTTTCTTGTAAGTCCAATCCACTGAAAACGTCTACAAAAATAATATATGAATCCTAATGAAAACATACACTTTGGGTCCAATTTGTTTTGATAGCGCAAGTTTTAGTTTATAATGAAAATTTTATTCATGACAAATGACCCCGGGGTATTAAAGGGACCGTGAGTTTGCCATTAATTACACGCTCTCTCTTACTTTCGGGACGAATTACTTAAATATTATTGTTAATAATTTAAGAAACTTTTAGTTATTTCATCAAATTATTTGACAAATTTTGATATTCGCTTAAAAAGTTAAAGATTTTTTTAATAATATTGATGCTTTAAACAAATGATATTTAAGTCAATTATGTTCGGGATAAGGTTCGCGATGGGAATCTTTGTGATTATATTTGTTATAATTTATGTTTGTTTTTTAACCGACTTCAAAAAAGGAGGTTTTCTATTCGACGCCTTACGTATGTCATATTAATAAAAATACGTAATATTCATATATTAAGTGAGTATATTATGTGGTTATCTAAACAAATGTACCAAATATCAGGAGTGTAAGCAGGTTCATCGCGGTTTGTTTTCTCAGAAACTACAATTAAATACTTAATACAATAGTTTAAATGTTTTTCAACTTTGCATTGTCATCTAATTATACCTAGATTATGGAAAAGTGAATAAGTTAATATAATTATGAACTTAGGGAAGAGTACAACTTTTATCAAAATCGGTTCAGTAGTTTAAAAGATTATGTTTTCTTTTCAGTATGTTCTCTAGCATAGCCGTTCGCGTTGCGTGATAGTGCTGATATTTTGGTAACATGAAAGTTGCTAAAAACTGTCAAATCCGAAACATTTTTTAGAAATAAAATAAAAAACCACTTCAAAGACATAATTATTGCATTTGTCATCTATTTGAAGTGGGTTTTAATTTTTTCTAAAAATATTTTTTTTTCTGTTAGATGCAGTGCATTTCAGCTAATTTGGATATTATAACCATATACATGGATTGTGTTTATATTTTAATATAAACACATCCCTAACCCATTTTTTCTATGGGAACAAGATCATTACTTTTCTTCCAATAAACAAACAAGGCCATTTCAAACATGTTCGTCGCCGTGTCGCAACATAATCGCGCGTTATCTAACCGATAACATCATCTCGACACGTCGAAATGGATGAATCACAACGTAATTTCCTAATCTTATTGATTCTTGATGACAAGGTCTGTGTTGCCGTATAAAAAAATCTGCACAAATTATACAGAATTAAAACTGTACCATATACATTTCAGTTTTCGGCTTTACGGAGTTTACGGGGGCTACATCTAAGTAATAGGTACTTTATAGTACTACAACCATGTTATTAGGGTCAGCACAGATTCCTAGAAGCTTTGGAGAAAGTCTAAGATCATCGCTATCCTAAAGCCTGGTAAACCTTCAAATAATCCCAAAAGTTTCCGTCTAATATCGCTCCTCTGCCACACGTATAAACTATTTGAAACAATGTTACTAACTCGCCTAAAAGATATACTTAATAGAGCCTCATCTTATACCTGAGCAAGCAAGATTTAGACCAGGGAGATCCAGCTGCAGTCAAATGACTCAATATTTATAGGGTCAGTTTATTCTTGATATAACGTAAAAAAATAAAAAGTGCGATAAAAAGGGACAGAACTAATGACAAGACGTTGTGTAGTAAATACCTATTCTTACTTACTAACCACGAACATTACAATAAAACAATTAATATTTTTTTAATACAGTAAGTATAAAATTTAATGGCACTCTCATCGCTAGTTGCATTTCCTCCCAGACGACCTCATATAGATAAGCAGATGAATATTTACTGTTTGGTATACAATTTTTAAATATTTATAAAAATCTTACGTTTTTTTACATTAAACCTTGGCATCCCCTCGCATACTTGTCAACGATGGCGGGCAAATTGACAGGTGTCAGCGATAATGTCACGCTAAGTATGAATTATTTGCTTTTTAATGACATTTTATCTTCACAATTTATTGACGAAATGTACATGTTTTCTTTATTAGGTATTTGAAAAGAAAATAACATTTATCATCGTGTGAAGACTTTTTATCCTATTTTGTGGTAGTACATACAGCATGGCGGGCCGGTTGGTCTAGTTATTATACACAATGGCCGCTACCCAATAGATCGCCGTGGGTTCAATTCCCACCATGCGTCTGGGTGTGATTTATCTATTTAAGTAGATATGTATTTACACAAAGTATATAAGTATTAGTTGTCTGGTCTGGTCCATAGTAGGCTCTGCCTAGTGCGTCTTGGAGATCGCAGTATACTTCAGTATAGGTGGTACGTAATCCAATAGAAAAATACTGCTGACCGTCTTCTTGTATTCCCTCAGTCACCTCCTACGACACCCATTAGGAAGAGATGGGTGGGTGCTACTTCTTAACCGGGATACCAAAAAAAAAAAAAAATTTTTTTTCTACTCTTACAACATTAATTTTAAAAAATCAGCGGCCGTACAAAAGCTACTTCCTTATACAAAAGATCTACCATAATACACTATAATTTATGTTTTTTTTTCAGTAACAGCTCAGTGGTCGAGTGCTTGCCTTGGAAACACGGTGCGCAGTTTCTAACCCCGGCTCTATTTATCATGCGATTTTTACTAGCTTTCGGTGAAGAAACACATCGCGAGGAAACCTGTATGTCTGAGAAAGCCTAACTAGCTTTCGAATGACGTGTGAAGTCCGCCAACCCGCACTTGGCCTAATCTTGAGGGGAGGCCCGTGTCCAACAGTGATCATATTATTTTTTGAAAATCATAACACACCGTCGCTGATAAAATGATTGGAATAAGATATTAAGAAAAACACCGGTTATAAAAAGGAAAACCTATTAGAAATAAATAATTTCACATTTCAGGTAGTCTAAAACGCAAATTAGTCCGACACGCCGCAATATTTGCGGGCTCGTGTGAAAGCGTCGCTTATCACCGAAACTCAAACAGCCAATGCAAACAATATTATATACCGATAAGCCACGTTGTGGGAAAATAATTACTGCGAATACCAATTGTTAGCCTTTTAATATCCAACGATTTGTAACCTCCATGATATCACTTGCTAGAAGTCACTGGTTGTCGTAATCCCCGGACCCAATATCCAATCGATCATTTACTATAAGTTAAAATAGTTACCATCGATAGCTATAATTTCATATTTCCATTAATAACATTAGCAGCTTACCTACTGTTGGTTGTTCAAATCAGGTGCGGTCAGAGTCAACGATTTTGGAGGGGTATAGTTGACGGGCCCGTTAGTCTAGTGCCCTGGCCGCTAGCCTAACGCTAGCATAGGTCGTGGGTTCGATTCCCACCTTGCGTCTAAGAGTTTCAAGTGCGTAACCGATTTCGGAGTCAATTTGACGTGAATGAGTTTGAGATTTTAGGGGGGGTGGGGTCATGACCATACCATGGGCCATACTTTGTGAGAACCCACACTCACAAACAGCTGAGTCACCATATCCCAGTGGCGTGCACAGAGGGTAGGCAAAAAAATGTATTCGGCTGGTTTAAACTATTTTAAGTATATTAATATACCATTTCATACATCCATAAGCAAGCAAATACTATAATATAGACATATTAATTTGCATTTCAAAACATTAATAAGTTCATTCAGTGGCTCCATAATGACAAAAATACTTTGCCTACCCTAGGATTTCTCTAAACATTCTTAATTTTTAAATATCTTAGTTTGGACATTAATTAACGTATTTTTTTTTAATGTAAATGGATATGTTGGTAATGTTGATTAATTTAAGGATATTTGTGCTGGAACACGAACAATTAGCATAAAGAATACACAACTCGAAGATATTTTTCCCTGCTTTCTGTGCACGCCACTGCCATATCCCCACCTAACTAGGTTTTCTTTACACCGACCGACTTGTGTACGTAGTCTATTTAAGCTCTTCCAAGTTAGCCATGGTAGATCAAGCCCAGGGGGAAGTTCTTCGGAGGAAGAAATAAAGTTTGTCAGAGGATACCTCTCTTCCCATAACTTTAGTCGAGCCTCGGTGATCTTGTGGCGTGATTCAATAGGAGCCATAAACCCTACAAAACTCTTTCCACTTCTAAATATCTGGGGAACTGCAGAGTGTTGATGCAGAGGGTGTCTGTATTCTTGTTCCATCTTCATTTTTCCAACAGCAGCCGCGACATCCCTTCGGAGATCTGGAGGAGCAATACCTGAGAATGCAGATAGCTTCGAAAGCGGAGTCAGTTTTAGGCAACCTGTGGTTAGTCGGCACGTCTCATTAAGAGCCGTATTCACATGTTTTGCGTGCGCAGAGCGATCCCTTATAGGACAAGCGTATTCCCCTGCCGAGAAAGGACCAAAGCATTAGTTATTACATTACTTGTGTCCGGTAATTTCACCAGTTACAGTGCCCTTCACATCGGAACACAGCATTACTCACTGCTGCTTGCAGACAGAATATCTGACACTGCGGTTGTGCCTACCTGGACGGTCCCTTGGACCTTTTTTTATACTAGCAAGGTGGCAAGCAAGCGTACGGCCTGATGGTAAGCAGACACCGCAGCCTATAGACGCTAGCAACACCAGAAGAATCACTAGCGCGTTGCCGACCTTTAAGACATTGAATGTTAAGTCTTTGTGTCCGGTAATTTGACCAGCTACAGTGCCCTTCACGCCACAGCAATGCTTACACACTGCTGCTTGGCGGCAGAAAATCTGACACTGCGGTGGTACCTACCTGGAAGGTTCCTTACACAAGGAACCTTACCTACCTTACCTGCACTTAGTACAACCACCTACCATCTAAAAAGTTTGATTGGTCACTGAGGCCTTATCATTGTAATAAAAAAATTAAGTCGCTTGATAACTGTGAACCATTTTGTACAAACAAAAACCTCTATCTACGTACTCAATAGGTAGCCATGTTTGTTCTCACTCAGTAGCACTTACAGTCACTTACTGTCAATTAGTGACCCGCTGATAACCGCTGATAGTGTTACGAAAGCTTTGAGTTAGAGATCCTTGGTTTCAATGCTAAAAACCATTACTTGGTGCACTTGTAAGTCTATAACTGGTATTAACTAGTACCACTTATACCATTACAGGTATAAATGGGACAACTTAGTACCATTTGTACCATTAATGGTATAATAGGCATGGTGACTAATTTTGAAAAAATACTCTATATTGTACTTACGGGTCTACTATTGCCGAAAATAATCATATTTTTGTATTAAATTTGCAGTTAATAGCAACATTTTCAATTTTTAAAATAGAGTTTGAATTTCGTTCCAAAACGATGGCCGGTGCATGGCGCCATGTTGTGACGTCACTACGGCGGTGTAAATAAACATCTGTCTAGGTATAAAAGTTAAAAGTGAATCATTGTATGAAAGAAAAAGTTGAGATGACAGTTTGACAGTTGTTTATTTACACAGGATTGACGTCATTCACTCTGAGCAGCGTTTATTACAAAATGGCGATTAGCTGTATTTGAGTAATTTATTTGCTTAAATATCACGAAAATCTCTATATTATTATGAAAATGAGATGCATTTTTGTAATCAGTGCAATCTGTTCTAATATTTAAAACCACAGATTTATTGGTATTGTGTTACAGTCATCATGCCTATTCAATGGTATAATAACTGGTTCGAAGCCCTTCCTTTCTGAGTTATATATCAATGTTTCTGTTCTGAGGTTATATCGAACGGGGCCATACTCTATGGCCATTTTCAGATTCTTTGCTCAAATCTTGTCTACGAAAACATGATTACAAACATCGTTATAATAAAGTTTTGTTGTGAATTTATATACGGCTAACTGACGCGCGCAGCACCGCTCGCGCTCTTTACGTTAACTCGGACCAGGCGTTAAAAAATTACAATCTAAAACCAAGTAAACATTTTGACTCTAATCCCCTCACCCAAGGGAACCATGCTGAATTTCGAGATAAATAGTATCCTATGTCCCACCTCGTAGCATTAACTCAAATCATGCCAAGTTTCATTTGAATCCATTCAGTCGTTTCGGCGTGCTGCACGGCCATGATACAAATAGACAGATAGACAGACAAAAATTAAAGTTAAAGTTACTTTAGAAAAATATCCTTAGCTCTCCTGTAAAGTTGCGTTTTTGCACTTTTACTAGTAAAAGGCTAGAAATGGAATTAGCGGCCAATCTTTCACAAGATAAGCCATTTAAGCGAGATATTAGAGAGCACATGAGGCTACGCAAGCACTTGTGCACTGTAATATCTCCCGCGCGAATTGGCTGGCTAATCTTGTAAAGATTGCTGACAGCTCCAGACTACATTCAGGTCGTATTAGATACTAGTCTGGAGAAACATTAGGTTTAATATTTTAATACGGAACCACGATGTATTTACAGATTATCATGAATTTACAATAATGTAGGGTCGATATAATAGATCATATTTGACATCTGTCAGTTTCTTTGTTCTGTCTGTTTATTTTGTCAATATTACAATCGTAATTTAAAAAAAATAGCAATTGTGCAGTTCTAACTTCGAAAAAAATTATAATATTTTATGCCCGCCGCCGCCGTTACAAGGTTACGTTGTTAAATTTTGTTGAAGTGTCAGATGTAATCTATTGAATTGGCCCTACTTTAATATGTATACCTATCCACCCCTTTATTGTTTGATCTGTCCTACAATTTGTGTAAGTGAACGGGAAATATGTACTGAAAACGCAAAGCTGTTAAGTACCTGATTAAAGACTATATACCCACTTTAATTGATGTCTGTATGTATGTATAGCCGTATAGCCAGGGGACTGGTTACTACGTTTTTACTAGGCTATAGAAGCCTTACTATGAACTATGAAATCAAACTACTTTCACGGATTTTATCGCGGTTTATTTTTGATTTTACTATCCCGACGTTTCGAATGCTTTGCAGCACCCATGGTCACGGGAGGACTGAGATGTTGAACGTCCTTATGTCACAATTATGCCGGTGTACCCTCAGGTCTTCTTAGTTATTATTGTTGGTCCGATCTACGCAGTAAGAGCTTACAGTATCTTGAGGCCGTGCAGTGCTTTGCTTGATATTGGATTTAATTATATTTATCACAGGATCCCAAGCCGGTGGTAACACTCAGCCATCTCCTCTATTGAAATTAGGATGTTTTTTGATCTCAATAGCCTCACGAATCATCCTAGGTAGGAATCGGTGTTTTTTTTCGAGGATTTCTGGTTTATCAAATCTAATATAATGGTGGGTGCGATCCTGAACGTGTTCACTTACTGCAGACTTCGTACAGCATCGGTGTTTCACGTCAGCTATGTGTTCTTTAGCGCGAGTTTTCATTGCGCGCTTTGTTTGCCCAATGTAGGAGTGCCCACAGTCACAATCTAGTTTATAAATGTGTAATATTCGCTCGCGTAAGTAAAAGACAACATCTATACTTACTTATAATAAAACTGTAACAGGTCCAATTCTGTACATTGAAGATATTTAGAAAATTATATTTGGAGGGCATTCTATATACGGAGGCCGAAAATGTAATTTTTTTAATTTTTGTCTGTCTGTCTGTCTGTCTGTATCACGGCTGAGCATCACGCCGAAACTACTGAATGGATTCAAATGAAACTTGGCATGATTTGAGATCTTACTACGAGGTAGGACATAGGATACTTTTTATCCCGTAATCTAGCACGGTTCTTTTGAAAGAGGGGATTAAAGTCAAAATGGGTACTTGGTTGTACGCTTGGTCCGATTTTATCAATTTTTCTTTATAATATAATAAATATTAGTAAGGTTACTCTCATAGAGAGTTGTTATCAAGGTTTTGTAATCGATCGGGTTAAGCAACGTTAGGTAATGTCATTAATTAGATGGGTGACCGTTTAACGCCATTTGAACAAAACGGGTCCGTGCGTCGGAGAGCAAGTAAAAAGCGGGTCCCAGTTTTTAACCGACTATAAAAAAGGAGGTTATGTATTCGATGCGAGTGTCTGTTATTAAAAGTTTAGCTAACGTAAACACAGCACGGGCGGAGCTGCGTGGGTCAGCTAGTTACTTACTATGAACTGTTATAGCAGGGCAGTTTAACACGAAAAGTGACCTGTCTTACAAAATACCATAAGTGCACTAATTACCGTGACAATAACATTGTCACGTGACCACTCACCTGTTTGTGTGACGTAATAGCTGGGTGGCCTGCTAATCAGTGCGTTCATGGTAAGTACACTGGTCACCCGGCTATGAGAGTTCATGGTAAGACCCCTGGTCACCTTGTGCAAGGATAGTTCAGGTACTATTCTGCCGCCAAGCCTACTGCGTGTAAACATTGCTGTGTTCCGGTGTGAAGGTATAATAATAATACACTTTATTGTAGGTACACCAAAAGTTACATGTAAATTGAACAATACCTTGAAGATATCAATGTACAAAGGCGGCCTTATTACTAAAAAGCAATCTCTTCCAGTCAACCTAACTAGAAAATGAGAGAGAGAAACATAATGGGCAGTTGATAGCACTTCAATAAAATTGAATACATAAATTTAAATAAATAATAAATACTTACAAACGTACATAAACATATAGTATAATACAAACATATTTATACCTAAATATTCTTAATGTATTAAAAATAGTAATTATAATTACGATTATAAAGAGAGATAGTGTTCTTTAACTAGATATTTAAAACTAGGCAAGGACTTAGCTTTCCTGACTTGGATAGGCAACGCGTTCTGCAGTCTGACGGCTTGAACAACAAAAGATTTGTCATAAAATACTGTGGAATGGTCCGGCATGCTCAACATCAAGTAGTCAGAAGGACACTGTAGCTGATGAAATACCGGACACAAGAGACTTAATAACTAATGTCTCGTGTGACGAGCGGCAGTGCAATGCAACTTTATTTAAGCGTGCGTGTCCCTTACCATCAGGATCTGGCCGGCAATGGGGCGTTCCCGACTATTGTCTATCTATAGATGTTATGTAGATGTAAAGAGGGATTTCTATATAACGTAGGTGAACGATTAAAACAATTAGTACAGAATGAAAAGTATGGCGTTCGTGTATGGCGCGTTCTATAAGAGGTAAGCGGTTGATACTTATTTATTGAATTAATATTTCTATTCTATGTCCGTGAGGTGTCTGTGTAAGATTAGCACCCACCTATCTCTTCCGATTGAGTGTCGTAATAGGCGACTAAGGGAAAACAAGAAGACAGGCAGCAGCGCCTTTCTATTGGATTTCCTATTACCTATAATGCGATCCCAAGACGCCTGCCAAGCGTGGAAATTATTGCAACCCCTCTCTTGTAAGGGGGAAGCTAGGTGCACAATCCTAAAAATTAGTGCAAAGGTCCCGGACTTCTTGAGGGAATAATTTTAATATAGGTAACTAAATTTAAATAATAATTTGAATAAACTCAGGTTTGTTGGATGTCTTCAATACTGTGGATACCGGATCGCTAAGTTAATGTGAAAGCAAAAATATTACAAGTCCATATCCTAACGCCTTAATTATGTGCTAATTACAAATTGCCGTAATAATGCAGTCGGGCGCTATGGTTCCGGGGGAATCCTTCTATTTATAAGTTATCCTTGGTCTGATACTGCGGAGTTCCAACAATTAGGTATTTGACGACACTGAACGTCACTGAACGTCACTGATTTATAATTAATTGATTTTTTTCTTTTTTTAGTTTTTTGTTTTAAATATCAATTATTATTAATAAAGTTTTAAAATACATAAAAAAGAAAAAAAAATTTTTTTCAAATCCCTAATTGTTGGAACTCAGTGGAGTATCAGACCAAGGATAGCTCTAATGGATAATAGAAGGATTGTTCAGAGTTGTTTTTAGCAATAAATTTTCAATATTATTGTCTAGTCAAGTGTAATAGCCGTTGACGCTGTACTGTTATTAAATAGCTTTAACATTATGACGTCACACCCGCTCGGGTTTGTTCAGGAGCTGTCGGCGTGTTTCCGGTACTGGATTCGAAAATTATATTTTATATTTTGAAATAACTTTTGAATTATTGCGAATAAAAAAAACAAAAAATAGTTTTACTATAAAACTTATATATGATCTTTCCATTTATCACAAAATAAAACTTCAAATACCCAATTAGCTATCTAGCTGCTTTGGACTCAGTGGAGAGGCGCGCTAAGAGGTTGATTGGTGATACTGGTTTAGTAGAAGCCAATCTACAAAGCCTGAAGCACAGGCGCAATGTAGCCAGCCTCTCAGTATTCTACAGGATGCATTTTGGAAAGTGTGCGCAGGAATTGCATGACTTGATTCCACCACCCTTCTATCATCGGACGTCGAGACGCACTGCGCATACACACCCTTATGTGGTGAAAGTGCCTTCAGTCCGGACTAAACGATTTGCCTCTACAGCTAAGGATTGGAACAGTTTGCCTGCGTCGGTTTTCCCGCCCGATTATAATGTGGGTGTCTTCAAGGCTAGAGTGAATAGGCTTTTAATAAGCTAGTGCGCTTTACCATCTTCGATTGCGTCACCGCTTTCCATCAGGTGGGTCTGCAGTCAAGCACTAGCTTATGCTGAATAAAAAAAATAGGGTTGGGCATTTTCTATTCATTGTATTTTGCTCCAACGTGAGAGGTTTTTACCCTCCACGATAAATAAATATCCTTGTATTTGTCCCACTGTTAGGCACGGGCCTCCCCTCAAAATTAAGGGGCTAAGGCCATAGTCCACCACGCTGGCCAAGTGCGGGTTGTCGGACTTCACACGTCATTCGAAAGCTAGTTAGCCTTTGTTAAATATACAGGTGTCCTCACTGTCACCGAAAGCTAGTAATAATCGCACAAAGACGATTCGCACATGATTTATTAAAGAAATCAGAGGTGCGAGCCGGGGTTCGAACCTGCGCACGTCCACTGAGTTGTTACTGCTTTCCGCTAATCGCTATCGCTCGTGGCTTGGATCCCACAGGGGGTGTGTCGAGGCAGGCGCGGCAGTTTCGACTGCGGAGCGGCTAATTTGCAGGGTAATAGCTCCCTCGGCGTATCTTTAATCTGATAGCTAATTGGATGGGACCCAGGGACGGAATGAACCCGGGGTTTAATTGTCCTTTTGTCTTGCAATATTCGGCGGTATTCATCGATATACTATATATCGATGGCGGTATTGCTGTATCTGTATGAAATGACATTTGTACTAACAATATGAAACTAAATATTTACAGTTTAATTACAAACATGTACACTTAAACTACTTAGGTAAAAACAACAACACTAACAATATTATATTTTCTTTAAATGTATTTGAGTTTTTGTACAACATGGATAAATTATAAAAAGTCCAACTGCATACAAACAAAATGGAGTTAAAGGAGTTGTTCCAGAAATGTATGGAGCCTGGGCCAACACCATGTACACTATATGTATATATAACTATTCAATATAGTAACTGTTTTGTAATATTATCTTTTTTTAATATTGCTTCGTTTTATTGTACATTTAAGATATCTTGGTCAAGGAGAGCAACACCAAAGAGAGTATAATACTACTGTAGCAACACCCCACAATAATATGATGGATCGGAAATACGTAACTAAAATGTCATTTTGACAACTGACTATACCTGCGATTGAACTTGTAGCGGATTCCAATCCAAATCACAGGCGATAATCAATACGGTAAAACGCCAGGTCAAGAAAGAAACAGTCAATGAATGTCCGCAAACATAAATAATCACTAAAAACTCCGAAATACATTATGTACTCCACGCGTAAACAATCTATTACGAAACGTCAACTATAGCATTAACTGTCAAGTAGTAAACCAACGTCAAACGCAACTGTCATGGCTGCCCTAAAAAGAGGGTGGACATACTAAATAACTGCAAAAGTAATCATTTTTTGTACAATTATACTCTGCTTCAAATTAATTTATAAGTATTTTTATGAAACTCTCCTATGTTTTTCCTATTTTTCCATGAAGTGTACATAGTGTTGGCCCAAAATGGAACATCTCCTTTCAGTATACATACATAATACATATACACATGCCATTTGAACTTGTCTCTTAATCTGTGGTTGAGGTCTTAATCTCATTTGACTTTGACACCCATATTGATGTTTTTGGAACTAAAAAAATACAAAATGTTTTTGGAAAAATATATAGCCCACAACTAAGACGAATCCAAAAACATATAACTCTCAATCCATCAAGCCATATAGACTTTAAGACGTGGAAAAAAATAGACATACATACAGACTATCGAAAAACATTACCCACTTCCTGGGGCATTCGGGCAAAAAGTAATGTATGATTAGATATATTAAGTTCCTATGCATGTTTACCATGTAAACTTTACTGCTTCTATGACCAAGATGCTATCTTAAATGTATTGGTATCCTTTCCAATACATTTAAGACAAAATTCATGCTGACTTAGTCCCTTTTAACTTGGAGAGAGAAGCGTACTAATATTTGACTGCAAAAATCTGTAGGCATGTAGGTACGAGCGGTCACGAACGGTGTACCACCTTTAGGACAATGGCTTGCACGTGCCGGCCCAAATTACGTGCGGGTGTCGACGTGATCGCCACCCGCACGTAATTTGGGCGCGTGATCGCACGTAACGTTGTTCAAACGGGTTTGATTGAAAACTGGCACACCGTTCGTGTCCGCGATAGTACTTGCCACAGGTAGGTATATCAGATAATCTGCTCCGTGTGTTGAAGCTACTGCATTCTAAAGATCCTGGCCCTCTAGACAATGTAACATTCTACAAGCGTTAACGAGAATAGAAAGTAAGTATATGTATATAAATGTATGAGAATGACATAAGACATAGAAAAGTCGCGTGACAAATTATATGGAATTGACACCGTTAGCGAATGAAGAAATAGAATCGCTATGAAGCGATTGCATCTTGGCTAGGCCCTCTGTACCTTTAATTATTAATATCCATAAAGTAATTGTAAAATTGTCTCTAATTATTTAAATTCCTTCCTGGTCAGGTTTGAGCGTTGAGCGTCGAATTTGAACGCAATGAGAGGCCATTTTCACTAATTATCGCAATTAAGCGACTGCCGAGCGCTTTGTACTTACGTCTGATGGTAGGCCGGGAGCCGGACCATCGAAATAGGAACATCGAAAGCTGTGAATCATTACAATATTATTATTTTACTCATGGGGTATCCGGATATGCACAGCATCCTCCCTATGTCTTCCCTTTGGGTGTCGTGAGAGGCGACTAAGGGAAAACAAGAAGACGGGCAGCAGCGTCTTCCTATTGGATGGATAACCTACCCCCTATACCCCTGCCCTCCCTGCCAAGAGAGGGGATTATGGCAACCCCTACCTTTTGTTTAGCAGTGACAGACAGTCTTTCGGCTGATGACGATGAAATTTTTTTTTCATAATATTTTATTTCATAAGTACTTATAGGTAATATTTTTAGTAAAAATATAACCTTAAATCTATGTTAGTAATAACAATAGGCATGATGACTGTAACACAATACCAATAAATCTGTGGTTTTAAATATTAGAACAGATTGCACTGATTCCAAAAATGCATCTCATTTTCATAATAATAGAGAGATTTTCGTGATATTTAAGCAAATAAATTACTTAAATACAGCTAATCGCCATTTTGTAATAAACGCTGATCAGAGTGAATGACGTCAATCCTGTGTAAATAAACAACTGTCAAACTGTCATCTCAACTTTTTCTTTCATACAATGATTCACTTTTAACTTTTATACCTAGACAGATGTTTATTTACACCGCCGTAGTGACGTCACAACATGGCGCCATGCACCGGTCATCGTTTTGAAACGAAGTTCAAACTCTATTTTAAAAATTGAAAATATTGCTATTAATTGTAAATTTAATACAAAAATATGATTATTTTCGGCAATAGTAGACCCGTAAGTACATTATAGAGTATTTTTTTCAAAATTAGTCATCATGCCTATTGATGTGTATTTGTACGATGAGTCTAATAGGCATGATGACTGCAACGCAATACCAATAAATCTGTGGTTTTAAATATTAGAACAAATTGCACTGATTCCAAAAATGCATCTCATTTTCATCATAATAGACAGATTTTCGTGATATTTAAGCAAATAAATTACTTAAATACAGCTAATCGCCATTTTGTAATAAACGCTGACTAGAGTGAATGACGTCAATCCGGTGTAAATAAACTACTGTCAAACTGTCATCTTAACTTTTTCTTTCATACAATGATTCACTTTTATACCTACAGACAGGTGTTTATTTACACCTTAGTGACGTCACAAAATGGCGCCATGCACCGGCCATCGTTTTGGAACGAAATTCAAACTCTATTTTAAAAATTGAAAATATTGCTATTAATTGTAAATTTAATACAAAAATATGATTATTTTCGGCTATAGTAGACCCGTAAGTACATTATAGAGTATTTTTTCAAAATTAGTCATCATGCCTATTAATCGTAATCGTAGCTTCAAAACAGCTGGATTACTTCGTCATCAAAAACATAAAAAAATATTAGGTTCTGAAAATGGTATCAGCTCCCGGTCTAATCCGTGGCGGGAGTCGACTGAAACGAACAAATTAAAGATGAGACAAAACGTAGCAGGTATGTACAAGTTAGACTCTATAGTGCAGTTATTATTGCGATACGAGAAGGCAGTTCGATTTCCGGAGGATCAATACCAGCTCGCCTATCGCATTTTTTTAAAGTCATTTATTCATGAAAAAACAATGATATTATAAACCATTGTGCTCACGTAATTAAAATATTTTCTCATAGGTAAGTATATAGTTAACCGGTATGATATCCTTTCCTTATTATTTACATTTGAACAGTAGTCAGTACTTTGTGCATTTTTAACCGACTTCAAAAAAGGAGGAGGTTCTCAATTCGTCTGTATATATATTTTTTTTTTTTCTATGTATGTTCGCGCTTAACTCTGGCAATTATGAACCGATTTGAAAAAATCTTTCTTCCATCCATTCTTTAATCCGTTAATTGGGTCCCATAAAAAAATTATTTCTTAGTAATAAGTAGTTCCTGAAACAACAAGAATGGTGACTGCGCACTGAGAGCTGCAAGAAAGCCTATATAGATGACGTTTTAGTCGCTCGGACTCGCTCGGTCGGACAAAAATGGTCATAACTCTGGCAAATATTTACCAATTTCGATGATTCTTTTTTTATTCGAAAGTAGAAACCACTGTATTGAATCTGTATGAATTTTATTACAACCGGATAAGAACTTCCTGGAGGACCATGAACGATGTGGAGGAATTTATCTGGTAATAAAATCTTTTTAAAAAAAAATTGAACCGACTTCAATATCACTGAAAAGTATAAAATAATTTAAATATTATTGAAGTTGGTGTTAGCTTACCGGCTGTGTATATTTGGCACCAACTTCAATAATATTTAAATTATTTTATACTTTTCAGTGATATTGAAGTCGGTTCAATTTTTTTTTTAAGAAGATTTTATTTTAAACTTTTTAGTGATATTTTCATATCTAAAGATTGAACCATCGAAAACCGTAAAATTATCTAGATAGGTTATGATCACATTATCGTCTACATAGTTTTACATAATTCATGTTTCTTCAGAAACTCAGAACCTATTTATCCGGTCGTAATGAAATTTGCATGGAATCATCATAGTAGTTTACTCTCACGAATAAAAAAAGAATCATCGCAATCGGTTCATAATTGTCAGAGCAATGTAATGGAGAACATCAGTTTTATGGTTTTTACCAGATAAATTCCTCCACATCGTTCATGTTCCTCCAGGAAGTTCTTATCCGGTTGTAATAAAATTCATACAGATTTAATAAAGTGGTTTCTTCTTTCGATTAAAAAAAGAATCATTGAAATTGGTAAATATTTGCCAGAGTTATGACCATTTTTGTCCTTAAAAAGCGACATAAAGTCATCGATATAGGCTTTCCTGCAGCTCTCAGTGCGCAGTCACCATTCTTGTTTTTCAGGAACTACTTATTACTACGCAATAATTTTTTTATGGGACCCAATCAATGGATTGAAGAATGGATGGAAGAAAGATTTTTTCAAATCGGTTCATAATTGACAGAGTTATGCGCGAACATACATAAAAAAAAAAATATATATATATACAGACGAATTGAGAACCTCCTCCTTTTTGAAGTCGGTTAAAAACCATAAAACTGATGTTCTCCATTACATTGCTCTGACAATTATGAACCGATTGCGATGATTCTTTTTTTATTCGAGAGAGTAAACTACTATGATGTTTTCATGCAAATTTCATTACGACCGGATATTTTTTTCTGAAGAAACATGAATTATGTAAAACTATGTAGACGATAATGTGATCATAACCTACCTAGATAATTTTACGGTTTTCGATGGTTCAATCTTTATTATATGAAAATATCACTAAAAAGTTTAAAATAAAATCTTTTAAAAAAAAAATTGAACCGACTTCAATATCACTGAAAAGTATAAAATAATTTAAATATTATTGAAGTTGGTGCCAAATATGCACAGCCGGTAAGCTAACACCAACTTCAATAATACACACATCAAAAGTGTCTAGGGATCAACATATATTTTTGCAATAACTTTTCTCCTGATTGATATTAATTAAAATTTTCTTTAAGGATTCATCAAATAAAGTGTTTTCGTTTGTCACAGTAACGATAAACCAAGTCACCTTTGCATTAATAAAGAAATTTGCCATTTTCCTAATAAAGGGATTTTTGACATTTGAACCACTAACACAAAAGTTCGAAAAAAAGACTGAAATAACAGTTTTCTTTAAAATTTTATTGGGTAACTTAAACAATTAATAATCCGTGTTTCTACCGCGAACACTAACAACACAAGAACATCGGTTTGGCATACTCAAAATGAGTTCATCCAAATCACGCTGTGGAATGGCCGCCCATGTTCGTTGCAACAACAAAAAAAGGTCTTCTTGCGACTGGATACCCTCCATATTCGGCAGAGCTCTTCTCTGTAGCATATCCCATGCATGCTCAATCGGGTTCAAGTCTGGCGACTGAGCAGGCCAGGGCAGGACATTGATGTTAGCTGCGGCGAGAGTCTGTCTTACAACTCTTGCGGTGTGCGGTCGTGCATTATCATGCATTAACTGAAATAAGGGACCGATTTGCACTTGTAGAGGAACGATGACGTCTGATACAATCGTCTCAGCATAAATTTGAGCGTTGAGGTTGCCTCTGATCCAAATCAACTCAGTTCTTCCGCCGATCCAAATACCCGCCCATACCATGATGGTTCCACCACTATAAGGATGGACTTCCTGGCAGGATTTTAATCGCTGTTGGCGTCCAGGGGTTCTCCAGTGTCGTATACGTCTTGTATCCGGTCTCATACCAAAACGAGACTCATCAGAAAAGCACACGAAACGCCATTGTTCTTCTGTCCAATTTCTGTGTTCAAGAGCCCATTGATATCGAATCCTACGATTGTGCATTGCTATAGGTGGTACCCGTAGCGGTCTTCGGGAATGAAGGTTCACTTCATGCAAGCGGTTTCTGACTGTTTGGTCGCTAATTAAGTTCCCTGAAGAGTGATGAAGCCTCACGGCTAACATCATGGCAGTTATTGTTGGAGCTCTTCGAGTTAAGATTTGAATATATCGGTCTTGTCTCCGTGTGGTGCAGCGATACCGTCCTCCATGGCGCTCAGCCACGGTACCAGTGCTTCGGTAACGTGTCCAAAGTCGACTGATAACACTCTGACTTGTATTCAGAGCTAAAGCCACAGTACGTTGCCGGGAACCAGCTTCTATCATTCCCACGGCTCTGAGCATTTCTTCCCTGCTTAAATGACGTCGCCGCTCCATAATAACGTTGGTTTTAATCAGTAGTAGGGAAACAGTAGCACTAATAATGTCTTCAATGCGTTGTATGTTTTTATAGGGAAAATATTGACAGCTGATTTTCATCTTTTACTCGAATTTGATTCACAGTTCCTGATTCAAATTATGAAATGCACCAAAAAGGATCCATATAAATTTATAAAATCATAAATTTATTACAAAGCCACATCTCAATCTCAAGAAATCCGCTTAAAAATGCTTGATCCCTAGACACTTTTGATGTGTGTATTTAAATTATTTCATACTTTTCAGTGATATTGAAGTCGGTTCAATTTTTTTTAAAAAGATTTTATCTAAATACGCATGAAGGCATTATACTTGATTTTCAAAGGCACACGTCACGTTCGTTACATTTTACCGACGCGTGACTCACTGTTCGTCAGCAGCCGAGAGTCGTCCACTACTGAACAAAGGCCTCCCCCTTAAAAGGGAGGGGTTGCCATAATCCCCACGCTTGGCAGGCGTCTTGGGGATCGCAGTATAGGTGGTAGTTAATTCAATAGAAAGACGCTGCTGCCCGTCTTCTTGTTTTCCCTTAGTCGCCGTCTTACGGACACCTAACGGGAGGAGATGGGGGGTGCTATTCTTACCCGGACACCCCACGGGAAGACTCACTGTTCACCCAATTTGGGTGAATTTCTTTGTTTCACTTTTCGTGCGCTAATGGCATATCTATTGTATAACATATCATTGTATAAATAGTGCCCTATTAGGGCGCATGGAATAAGCTAGTGGAATGGTGATTTTTTTACTCCCTGACAGTCCGCCGAAGTAATAATAATAATATCTTGGGACAATCCACACACGGTCATCCGATCCCAAACTAGGCAGAGCCTGTACTATGGAAACCAGACAACTGATACTAATACATTTTTTTTAAAATACATACTTAAATAGATAAACAACACCCAGACACTTGGCGGGAATCGAACCCACGACCCATCGATGTCGAAGTAGATGTTCAATTCAAATACAAAATAGTGGTTTAATTTGAATTACATATAATTAACGTTTGTGAGTACGGCACTTAATGTTTTGTAATATAGTTTAGATGTAAATTTGTCAGTTAGATATAATTTTATCGATAAGGCCGCGTAAAAACTATTATAGTAATGTTAATTTTTGTTTTCTGTGGTATTAATAAAAAGAGTATAGTATTGCATTAGGTAATTGCGGAATAAAGTTTCAGATATACTGGATATACTCGTACTATTCTTATCTATGGAATAAAGTTGACCAAAAATCTACGTCGTCGATTCGCAAATATTTAAAAAGAAACGCGATAGTGAAGCTACCGGCTCGCGAATGAGACAGGTGGCTATTATGGGCAATGTGTTCGAGTGAGACAAAAGTCAAGCTGCGTTAATCAAGTGAACGTTGTTTGGAAGGGCAGGGATGGAGTCAGACTCAAAAAGTATTAGGTTAGTTTTTTTGAAGTGAAACTTCCTATGCGACTTCCAAAAATGTTATCACATAACGCGTTAGAGCGTTAAATGATAGGTGATAGACGATAGGCGATAAATGATAGGTGTTGTGAGGTGGGAGTGAGTGAGTGAGTGAGTGACTTCGTTGACTCCGCCGACTCCGCCGACTCCGCCGACTCCACCGACTCCGCCGACTCCGCCGACTCCGCCTACTCCGCCTACTCCGCTGACTCCGCTGACTCCGCTGACTCCGCTGACTCCGCTGACTCCGCTGACTCCGTTGACTTAATTGCGCGGTGAGGTGGAATAGAAAGAGACAGAGCGAGAATGAAGTTTCACTTCTTCCGCGCTGAGGGACTCCACGCACGTACTTTTTTTTTAGTTTACTTATGACAGGAGAACTGTTTGCCTAATGGTAAGTGACATGTCTGCCGCTCAACACCCGAGTCACTTTTGTTTTCGGTAATTTCACCAGCACACTGCCCTTTACACCGGAACACAGCAATGTTTACACATTGCCGGCGGCAGAATGACTGACCCTGCGGTTGTAGTGATTACCTGGGGGTCTAGTACGACTTCCGATAGTTTAGGAGCTCGATCAAACTGACAGTTTTTTCCCGTACATTTTACTAGTTTCTGATAGTTATAGCTAGGGGCGCTGGTGTGAAATGTAGATGGAGAAAACTGACAGTAGACCCCCTGAACGGTCGCTTGCACAAAGAACCAATTAGCATGGATAAATTAGTTTATTTATCCATGCTATTAGTTACTTTAGAAGGCAAGGCTGCGCCAGGCAAGGAGTCAGTCACAGTTTCTCCTCACCATTGGCTTACTTTATACATCACTACTTGCTCCTCACAGATAACACCACGAGAACACTGGCAAGTGGCAACCTTACCAGAGCACACGTAAAATAGGTAAGTACTTATATTATGAATGTATGTACCCAGTGGTAGGTACAGGCCCTATCGAGCTTTATAATATATTTTTGGAATTTTCTTAAATCTTTTTTTTTCCTTACGGCTTTTCACAATATTTTACATGACTTCTATCTATTGACGAGTAGTCATACTATAATTACTAAAATGATGCGATTAAGTGTATATATAGTACACAGAATAAATAATAGATGGCAGCACTGTAACTTAATCCTATGAGTTTGTATAATTTCGATAGATGGCGCTGTTTAAACAATGTGAAAAACGAAGTTATCATTTTTATGTATTGTAATAATTAATCGATGATCTTCTCTAATTATTATAAAAAGCAGCTGGTGTGTTTCTTTGTATGAATATATACTCTCCAAAAGTCGTCAGTTCTTAATGAGCAGCAGCAGTCTTGAGGAGTTTCCTATGCTGCCGATTATACCTATGACTTAGGGTTGCATATCGCCTTCTTCTAGTACTCGGCGACCGCACTTTAGAATAGATAAATTCCATGGTACTAGCATGTTTCGCTTCTACCGACGGCTTCATCGTCTCTCCCATCTGGAGGGATTGCGTAACACGTTTGTATTTTTTATATTCCAGTATTAAATGTTAATTTTAAACTTCTTCTCCCCTAATATTTATAGAAGAAGAGGAGGAAAGGTTTGTATTTTTGTAATGACTATACCCAATAACTACTGTACCGATTTTAAAAATTCTTTCACCATTAAAATGCTACATTATCCCTGAGTAACATAGGCTATATTTTATTGCTAGAAACAAAAACCTCCACCGGTGCGAAGCCGGGACGGGCGGCTAGTAATTATAATAATTGGATTGTAAACGTTACTGTAACGTTATTGAAATAAAACTCACATTATAGGCTAAAATCTTTATTATTAACAATAATATACTCTACACGTTATAATAAACATTCATATAAATAAACAGCATATCTACGCCATTATTATCTCGAATGACAATCAATTGTCAACCATTAGTGAAGTCACATTTCGTTTTGGGTCGCGCAACAGACTCATTTAAGGGCTCCATACACCAACACACGATTTTAACTTTCAAACCTTTGATGTTTGGGGCTCTTTAAGAAAAATTTGGGGCGATCTAGATAAGATACAATCATTCATCACGATCTAAACCTTTACCGTCTTATTACAAAAAGTAGTTTATACTGTGTGTAGTTTTTCGTTAAATTACCTTTTGGTAATAAGACGGTTAGACTTCCTTAAAATCATGTTTACCATGACTGGTATATTTTGTGTGACATTTTATTTCGCGACCCATTTAATATTAATGTCAAATTGTTACCGTTCGCAAAGCGATGAAGATCAAGTTACATGTTGCATTAAAATCCTTTGTCTATAGTAAACTCAGGTAGTAAGTACTTCTAATACCAGTCTGTGACAAAAAATTGCGAGGTCAAGGAAAAAAATTGTCAGATTTTTTTTTAATAAGTTAGTGACGAGAGGAGCATGACGTTCGCCTGATATTAAGCGACACGCGCACCCATGGTCACCTGAGACATCAGTTATATGTCTGTTGAGGTAATTTCACCCGTGCGCTTGGAACCCGAACACATACATACATCGATATAATATATAAACTAGAATTGGTATCACGGTTCAAAAAGTGGTAGCGAGAAATAGCGCCCTTGTGTCGCCATTTCTTTACTAACCACATCCTGACAAATTTATTTTTGCCGATAGGAGTGTCGCTACTGTCTATATGAAACTGTCAAACTACAAGTCATTATCATTATAAAATCGTTAGTTCACGTTTCCGCCACCAGCACAGATAAGTTTGCAACCTCCGCGACCACATTTTAGATGTCATTTTGTTCGTGAATGTTTATCTTGTTTATATATTATATCGATGCATACATAGATAGAATTGTCGGGAAATATCTGACAACGGTCGGTGGTACCTATCTGGATGGTTTCATGCACTGGAATCAATTTATTTTTTCATTTTTATGTTGTCACTATTTTGACGTTCTACTGAGTCAATAGTTTATCAAGTGACTGCAAAGGAGAATGGGTAACCTAATAGAGTGATTGCCAACATAAGGAAATAAACAGATTTTATGATGTGTTTCAAGATAAACTTCGAATTTGATGTACTTAACTCAGTTTTACCAGTAACATTTATCAAATCCAATTCGAAATTAATCCCTGGTAAATTTTATAAAATGTATCTTGGCATTATATGCCTAGGCAATCGAATACCGGTGGCCCCATTGATAAGTTATTCAACTTGTCACTTGATGGGTCGCTTTGCGAACATTAAGTCCAAACATAACCAAAGATATGTTTTAAACACAGATCATAGAAACAAGGAAGTGACGTCGATGCCAAGATGTATGAAAAACATTAACGTCATAATCACACGCATACAAATTTCATACATCATTCAAATACATACTCTTAACATATCGTTAGTCAAAAAGGAATCTTAACATAATATGAATAAAGTTCACAATCCAATATACAATGAAGCCTAGCATGCTCTCAGATATCAATTCACATATATTTTACGCAATCTGCCTTGTTTCAATGGTCTGAAGTTTTAAACCGATATACAATGTGTAAATGAACAACGGGCAAATATTACACGAGCGTTTCCTATCAGTGATAATGAACCTATTCACGTCGCATTAGTTAACATGATTTGTATTTTTATGCACAGTTAGAAGGCAATGTATTGCAAACTATGCGATTGACACAAGCATCGCTCGTCTTGCCGCGTTAAGACAATTTTAATTTCACGTTCTCCTGATGGTAAGTTAGTGCATTCCAAGTGGTTGGACTCTTAATGCCGCACTCACAAAGGTCAATTAACTTTAATTCTTTAAGTCACTTTTTAATATCTTTATTTCGACTGTCGGAGCCATTTATGATTAATTTCGATTATTTTACACGAGATAATTGTCATCGCTACTCACTATCAGCGTATTAAGTATTAATTGGCTTCGAGTGCCGAAATAATCCGATTTCATAAAATGCATTAATCACCATTATCTTTAATTGACGTTTGTAGGTTCGGCAGTTAGTCATTTGTAAACGATTAGTTAGTAAAACAACGCCAGGCCAGGTCATTTCATAGATTCAGCCTTACGCCCGTGGCTATAAATAACGGGCAACCTTTGGGAATGGGCCCTAGACGTCTATCAGGTACGACCCCCATGAGCACCGTGACTGCTTTCCGGGCTATAAAGCGCCCTCAGGCAAGGCACTGAGGGGTGCCTAGTATCATGTGCCGATGCGACAGCCGCGGGGGTTTTAGTGGGTAAGAACCCCATATACCCCCATTGAACCCCAGAGTTCCGGGGACCTATTGAAGGCCGCGACAAAATAGATGGATGACCATTTGAACTGAGCGTCTCCGAGCTTTAGAAGTTAAGTATGAAGCCGGTGTAGATAAGTCCGTTTATCATTTACCCAATGTAAAAGTTTCTTTTTGTTGTTAATAACGATTAAGTTACCTTAAAATAATTGAAACTTAACACTATTATTATGGGAAGGTGTTATCGCGAAATTGATTTTTGTATTATTAATTTATTGCTATATTTTCTTATTGCTAGCGCTAAAGTCTTGTTTATACGAAGCCATTGTTGGCTGCCAGTCTCACTGACAGTCAGAACTGGCTTGATATTGGCCTTGTATAAACAGTGTAGCAAGCCAAGCCAGCGCTGGATGACTGCGCTGGCGAAAATAGAGCGCTTGTCTATTTTTCACGCCAGTGATCTCGACCTTCGCATACCCTCAATCCCCTCGCCAGCGTTGTGGACACATCTCGCCAGTCAATACAATTTTTTTTAACGTTAAATGCTCGCACACCGCAAGAAATATCCAGGCTGAGTTGGCTTCATGTAAACAACACGAGCCGAGCCAGCGATAGCGTGTCTTTACGACTGGCGCTAGCGCACTGGCTTCGTATAAAACCTACTTAATGGTAGCGCCTTTCTAAGGTTTAAGACATACTAGGTACTTTCGAAAAAAAATCTCTGCGCAATTGTGTAAATGACACTGTTATCGGTTAAAGGTGGTGTTAATTCTATGAGTTTTTCTCATCGATATAATTTTTAAACTAGATTAGCTGTTATGGTACGAAAAGCGGCACAAAGAAATAGCGCATTTGTGTCGCTATTTCTTTTCAAGCCACAGGCTGACAAAATTATTTTTGCCGATAGGAGTGTCGCTACTGTCTATGTGAAACTGTCAAACTACACGTCATTATCATAATAAAATCGTTAGTTCACGTTTTCGCCACCAGCACAGATAAGTTTGCAACCTCCGCGACCACATTTTAGATGTCATTTTGTTAGTGAATGTTTATCTAGTTTATATATTATATCGATGGTTTTCCTGTAGTAAGGTAATTATAGAACTAGAAACCATTTATAATTTTAAACTCTCTTTTATAAAAAAAATGAATTGACACATACTCCCTTTACGGGACTAAACTGACAGATTGACAGTTTTCTATAGAGTCGATTGAAGGCGAAGCGGTTATTTTAGACTCGAAATAAATGAAAATTAGATAATTTGGTGGCTTTTAAAATGATATGGCTTATTTAGTGAAGCTAAACTTTTAAAGGCCCTAGCAACATATAATGAGCCTATGTTGAGATACCTATACCTATGTTGCTTAAGCCAGTTTTACTTAAAACTGATTAGATTTTCAACCCATTTTTGACGTCCTTTATTAAAATTTTCAATAATACAAAATACAATTTCGCGACAATATAATATAAACTAAATATTACAAGAAACTTATAAGGAGATCCGTTCTAATGGTTTTTCACGTTAATCATTCAGACTTTACGACCGGATTTGGGTGACAATAGAAGACAACTCTTATTGCTATCCTTCCCGGCATTGTACCACTGCAGTGTCAGATATTATGCCGCCAAGCAGCAGTGTGTAAACATCGCTGTGTTCCGGTGTGAAGGGCACTGTAGCTGGTGATATTACCGGACACAAGAGACTTGATAACTAATGTGTCGTGTGACGAGCGGCAGTGCAATGTGAAGGGCACTGTAGCTGGTGATATTACCGGACACAAGAGACTTGATAACTAATGTGTCGTGTGACGAGCGGCAGTGCAATGTGAAGGGCACTGTAGCTGGTGATATTACCGGACACAAGAGACTTGATAACTAATGTGTCGTGTGACGAGCGGCAGTGCAATGTGAAGGGCACTGTAGCTGGTGATATTACCGGACACAAGAGACTTGATAACTAATGTCTCGTGTGACGAGCGGCAGTGCAATGCAGCTGTCTATAGGCAGGCGTGGCGCGCGACCTTCAGGCGAATGACTTTCTTGTTAAAACATATTACTTAAAAAATTGACCTTATAGACTTTCTCTTCCTACTGCCATTTCCAAGAATGTCTATTAGAGACAATGTCTAATTAGCTTAATGTTAAAATATCAACTTGGTTTTGCATCTTAATGATGGGACAAGCAAGTCGTTCGCCCGATGTTCGCGCGACCCGCCTGCCTATACAGGGTGGCCAGAACAGTGACGGTCATTATTTTTTTTTAGGTGCCTCGTGTTGAGAGGTATCTGAATCACCCCTATGTATGTTCTACGATTTTTCGTAGTTTTCGAGTTACGATTTTATTTATGATTTTTTGCAAAATTGCTAGCGCATCAGTTTGGAATATTTCTAAAAAAAAAAGTAGACGGTTTCGTCGATTTTTTTTTCTTGCAGCTAAATCTTTATGAACTGTACATTTATGCATAAAATAAACAGCCTCATAACTTTAATGGAAGTTACTACAAAATTGAACTAAAATTGAGAATTTATGTTAAGCGAGATCATTTAAATTTTCATCTTAAAATTAAAAATCTAAACTGATAGCGCATTCTCTGAAGCTACTTAGAAACTAAGAAATTATCAGTTTAGAGTGTTTCAATCTGATCCGGTCGCAATTTTGCAATAAATTCATAAATAAAATCGTAATTCGAAAACTACGAAAAAACGTAGAACATACATAGGGATGATTCAGATACCTATCAACACGAAGCACCTAAAAAAAAATTTATGACGTCACTGTTCTGGCAATGCAGCTGTCTACAGGACAGCTGCATTGCACTGCCGCTCGTCACACGACACATTAGTTATTAAGTCTCTTGTGTCCGGTAATATCACCAGCTACAGTGCCCTTCACATTGCACTGCCGCTCGTCACACGAGACATTAGTTATCAAGTCTCTTGTGTCCGGTAATATCACCAGCTACAGTGCCCTTCACATTGCACTGCCGCTCGTCACTCGAGACATTAGTTATCAAGTCTCTTGTGTCCGGTAATATCACCAGCTACAGTGCCCTTCACATTGCACTGCCGCTCGTCACACGAGACATTAGTTATCAAGTCTCTTGTGTCCGGTAATATCACCAGCTACAGTGCCCTTCACGCCGGAACACAGCAATGCTTACACACTGCTGCTTGGCGGCAGGATATCTGACACTGCGGTGGTACCTACTTGGATGGTCAACAATTTCTTTTAAAACAAAAAGAACAAATCATCCGTTATTAAAATAAATTACACTTATAATATCACACCAAAGTCAAAGGATGCTCACAGTTTTCTGACTAAACAAAAAAAAAGGTAAAAAAAAAGTATTTAATAAAAAACTTTCTATCAACTATTATTTCTTTTCATTAAATAATTAAAAAAAAATGACTAGTTTCGAGTTGATGAGATCTCGGATTCCTTTGACTTTAAGTCAGAAACGTACAGACAGTAGAACCTGATACATTGATGTATGTGCGGGTACAACGTTTGGTAACCGACGTGGTTGTGACGCAATGTATTGCGAATACAGCGATATCTTCAACACGTAGCATAAAACAGGGGAGAAATTTTATCAAATTCATGATGTATGGAAACCAATACAGTCGATTTCTGATATTTACGCGAATATTACACATTGAAATGAAACTAATTTTACGGATTATATCGCGGTTTATTTTTCGTGATGATTCATGAGGCTATTGAAATTAAAAAGCATCCAAATTTCAATAGAGAAGATGGCTGGGTGCTACCACCAGCTTGGGATCCGGTGATAAACATAGTCAAATCCAAAGACAAGCATTCCACTGCAAGACCTCAAGATACTGTAAGCTCTTTCTGCGTAGATCGGACTAACAATAATAATTAGAAGACCTGAGGGTACCCTAAGACAACTATGACATATGGACAGCTACCACCTCAGTCCGCCCGTGACCATGAATGCTGTAAAGTATTCGAAACGTCGGGAAATTAAAATCAAAAATAAACCGCGATATAATCCGTAAAATTAGTTTCATTTCAATACAGTCGATCTTACAGCTAGTGAAGAACTACACCAAAAAGTCCAAAATTATCTAAAATAGATATAATTTGACCAAACACCGAACGCATTGTTCTGGGTCATTAATTTCAAAGGTCGTTGACTTATTAGATTAAGACAGAAAAAAAAACTGATAACTTTTTTTAGTCATAATATTTTTTTTTCTGATAATCAAGCAACAAGCATAAACAAATAATGTCTTCCTTTCGAATCGGACATGGATTATTTAACAGACTGTATATTGGTTCCACACAGATTTTTTTTTCGGAAGTGTAAACGCAAAATTTTGCTAATCAGAAACAAACCTTACTCGATGTATATAAATTTCATAATTAAGACAACATTCAATGCATCACGAATCCACATCTCCCTTGTTTTTACGATCTGATGTTGAACCTTATTCAATTGAAATAAAGGTGTTTCTTGTATAGCCATGTAATGTTAGCATCATTAGAATTAAACCATATTCCGTCGCAATAAAGTTGTTTTCGTACTGATTTCTTGTGAATATATTGGGACAATATAATTGGTATGTGTTGTCGTTAACGTTGAACCTTATTCAATTGCAATAAAGGTGATTTTATATTGTGTATATAGCGAGTCTACTGCCTGTTTAGCGTCTTCCGTTCCTTGTGTCAGGGTGCGGTCGCCTTGGATGATTTAATACTGAAAAATTATAATACAAATATAAATTAAAATAGACATACCTGCATATAGACATCTCAAACTCAAAACACAAAAATCTTTATTTCTTATAGGCTTAACGCTAGCACTTTTGAATGATAATTTTTTTTAAAAGCTACCACCGGATCACTACGCGGCCTCAGCTGAGAAGATCTGGCAAGAAACTCAGCGGACATGTAAATTTTTCACTTTTTTTTTTAAACATTGTTTTGTTACAAACGAATCGACATTAGCGATAGTGTGCCCTGCCGTTCGAAACATAAAGTAAGGGAGAAAAGAAGAAAACAATAAATTACGACAAAAATTTCAACAAACTAGGCGGCCGGCGGGATAGTAGTCGGACCAGTCCCCCGCGCGCAGCACCCGCGCACGAGTTGACATCTGATATGCATTGTCGCTCGTCACCTTAGAAATTAGATCAAAAGACGTCCACTGCTGCACAAATGCCTCCCCCTTAGAAGGGAGGGGTTGTCATCATCCCTACGTTTGGCAGGGGTCTTGGGGATCGCAGATAAATCCAAAAGAAAGACGCTGCTGCCCGTCTTCCTGTTCTCGCTTAGTCGCCTCTTACGACACCCACCGAGAGGAGAAGGGGGAATCAAATAGGTATTTGAAAAAAAAATTTTTTTTTAAACTTTATTATTATTTATTTTATCAATATTATTTATTGATATTTAATGCAAAAAAGTAAAAAAAATCATTTTACAATTAATTATAAACAATTAAAAATTGATGAAAAATCACGTGACTATAAACGCGCCAAGATTGGTCACCATATAGGTGTGACGTCATAATGTTAAAGCGATTTAATAACAGTACAGCTTTAACTGCTATTACAGGTGACTAGATAATAATATTGAAAATGTATTGCTAAAAAACGACGCTGAACGACACTGAACGACGTCACTGAACGTCACTGAACGGCACTGAACGGCACTGAACGACACTGAACGACACTGAACGACACTGAACGGCACTGAACGACACTGAACGCCACTGAACGCCACTGAACGACGACACTGAATGACACTGAACGACACTGGACGACGACACTGAACGTCACTGAATGACACTGAATGACAATGAACGACACTGAATGACACTTCAGTGTCACGTCAGTTACGTTCAGTGTCACGTCAGTGACGTTCAGTGTCACGTCAGTGACGTTCAGTGTCACGTCAGTGACGTTCAGTGTCACGTCAGTGACGTTCAGTGTCACGTCAGTGACGTTCAGTGTCACGTCAGTGACGTTCAGTGTCACGTCAGTGACGTTCAGTGCAGTTCAGTGTCACGTCAGTGACGTTCAGTGTCACGTCAGTTACGTTCAGTGTCATTCAGTGTCGTTCAGTGTCGTCGTCCAGTGTCGTCGTTCAGTGGCGTTCAGTGTCGTTCAGTGACGTTCAGTGACGTTGAGTGAAGTTCAGTGTCGTCGTCCAGTGTCGTTCAGTGTCATTCAGTGTCGTTCAGTGTCGTCGTTCAGTGGCGTTCAGTGTCGTTCAGTGTCATTCAGTGACGTACAGTGACGTTCAGTGACGTTCAGTGTTGTCGTTCAGTGTCGTTCAGTGACGTTCAGTGACGTTGAGTGAAGTTCAGTGTCGTCGTCCAGTGTCGTTCAGTGTCATTCAGTGTCGTTCAGTGTCGTCGTTCAGTGGCGTTCAGTGTCGTTCAGTGTCATTCAGTGACGTACAGTGACGTTCAGTGACGTTCAGTGTTGTCGTTCAGTGTCGTTCAGTGACGTTCAGTGACGTTGAGTGAAGTTCAGTGTCGTCGTCCAGTGTCGTCGTCCAGTGTCGTTCAGTGTCATTCAGTGTCGTTCAGTGTCGTCGTTCAGTGGCGTTCAGTGTCGTTCAGTGTCATTCAGTGACGTACAGTGACGTTCAGTGACGTTCAGTGTTGTCGTTCAGTGTCGTTCAGTGTCGTTCAGTGACGTTCAGTGACGTTGAGTGAAGTTCAGTGTCGTCGTCCAGTGTCGTTCAGTGTCATTCAGTGTCGTTCAGTGTCGTCGTTCAGTGGCGTTCAGTGTCGTTCAGTGTCATTCAGTGACGTACAGTGACGTTCAGTGACGTTCAGTGTTGTCGTTCAGTGTCGTTCAGTGTCATTCAGTGACGTACAGTGACGTTCAGTGACGTTCAGTGTTGTCGTTCAGTGTCGTTCAGTGACGTTCAGTGACGTTGAGTGAAGTTCAGTGTCGTCGTCCAGTGTCGTTCAGTGTCATTCAGTGTCGTTCAGTGTCGTCATTCAGTGGCGTTCAGTGTCGTTCAGTGTCATTCAGTGACGTACAGTGACGTTCAGTGACGTTCAGTGTTGTCGTTCAGTGTCGTTCAGTGTCATTCAGTGACGTACAGTGACGTTCAGTGACGTTCAGTGTTGTCGTTCAGTGTCGTTCAGTGTCATTCAGTGACGTACAGTGACGTTCAGTGACGTTCAGTGTTGTCGTTCAGTGTCGTTCAGCGTTGTTCAGAGTCGTTTTTAGCAATAAATTTTCAATATTATTGTCTAGTCAAGTGTAATAGCCGTTGACGCTGTACTGTTATTAAATAGCTTTAACATTATGACGTCACACCCGCTCGGGTTTGTTCAGGAGCTGTCGGCGTGTTTCCGGTACTGGATTCAAAAAATATATTTTTTATTTTGAAATAACTTTTGAATTATTGCGAATAAAAAAAAACTAAAAATAGTTTTACTATAAAACTTATATATGATCTTTCCATTTATAACAAAAAAAAAAAACAAATACCCTATTCTAACCCAGACACCCCACGGGGAAATTAGTGGTGGGTATATCCTTACCTGGATGTACCGGCGCTGGGGATCGCCTACACCAGGTTTGTGGCGACATCTGTTGAGTTAAATTCGTATTAGTACAAAATAGTTTTAAAATATAATATTCTTTAAGGGTCACAGCTAGGCTTGCCAGACATCCTTTAATTTAAAGGACGTCCTCTTTTTCAGCCCTAAATAATGATAGTGTCTCATATCTATACTTATAATAAAACTGTAATAGGTCCAATTCTGTACATTGAAGATATTTTGAAAATTATGTTTGGAGGGCATTCTATAACCGATACTAAAGCCAAAAATGTATTATTTTTTATTTTTGTCTGTCTGTCTGTATCTCGGCTGAGCATCACGCCGAAACTACTGGATGGATTGAAACGAAACTTGGCATGATTAGAGTTAATACTCCAAGGTAGGACATAGGATACTTTTTATCCCGACATTCGGCACGGTTCCCTTGGGAGAGGGGACTAAAGTCAAAATGTGTACTTGGTTATACGCTTGCTCCGATTTTAATAATTTTTCATTATAATTATAATAAATATTTGTAAGGGAACACTTATAGACGAAATAGATATAGAAATCGATCAGGTTAAGCAACGTTAGGTAAGGTCATTAAATAGATGGGTGACCGTTTAACGCCATTTGAACTAAACGTCTCCGTGCTTCGGAGGACAAGTACAAAGTGGGTCCAAGTTTTTAACCGACTTTAAAAAAGGAGGTTTTGTAATCTATGCGAATGTATATTATTGAAAGCTTAGTTAACGTAAACACAGCGCGGGCGGAGCTGCGTGGGTCAGCTAGTTTTAATATAAAGACTAGAGGACGATCCTTCATCCTTCCTTTATTATATATATTTCTGTGTGCCACTTTTCGGACGGTAACAGCTAAGGGGGCGTCCATTAATCACGTGAGGCTCGAAAGGGAGGAGGGGTTCCGAAAAAATCACGAAATATCACCAGGATAGGGGGAGGTGTATAATGAGACATCACGTGTATTTATTTTTCGTTAAATGCACGATGTCTAAATCAAACAGCGTGGCACGTGGCCTTGACTCACCGTTGCCGGCAACGACTTGCCCTTCAACATTTAATCAGTTACCTGTATTTAAAGAAAATATAATATTCCCAAAATTTCAATATAGTTTGTAAAAAAAAAAAATGTGCGTGCGTGGAGTCCCTCCGCGCGGAAGAAGTGAAACTTCATTCTCGCTCAGTCGATCGGTCGGTCGGTCGGTCCCTCACTCACTCACTCACTCACTCACTCACTCACACACACACACACACACACACACACACACACACATGCACTAACTCAACTCAACTCAACTCCACTGAAAACCACTCAAATCCACTGAACACCACTGAAAACCACTGAAAACCACTGAAACCCACTTAAAACCACTGAAAACCACTCAAAACCACTGAAAGCCACTGAAAACCACTGAAAACCACTCAAACCAACTGAAACCCACTGAAACCAACTGAAACCCACTGAAACCCATTGAAACCCACTGAAACCCACTCACCCACTCACTCAGTGACGGCGTCACATGAGCGCTTTCATAACCTTAACAAATTTACGCCTATCGCCTATCGTTTAACACCTATCACTTTTGGAAGACACATTTTTGGAAGTCGCATAAGAAGTTTCACTTCAAAAACAACGTGATTTTGGGTAGGGGTAGTTTAAAACCTCACCACATATCACCAGGAGGGGTGTTAAAAAGTTGTTAAAAAACATCACGTGATTAATGGACGACCCCTAATATAGTTTAAATATGATATCGATGATAGAATAGAGTATATCGCTCACTTGTCTGTACAGATAAGGCTGTGAATACGCGGGCAGGTTGTCGGGCGGTCGTTGGGAGCGCTCGTGGCGCGTGACGTCGTCGCGCTCCGCTCGCCGTCGCTCCGGACGCTCCTTCTGACTCTCGGATCGCTCCGGACGACGCTCCTGATCTGGGGGAAATATAAACTATTTTTCAAAAAAATAAAAACCGACTTCAAAGTAAATAAAAAAATATCTAAAAAGCATAAAATAACGAAAATATATTGAAGTCGGTGCTAGCACATCATGTTAACTAAGATTAGCACGAGCTGACATGTTGAACGTCGTTAAGTCACAATTATGTCGGTGAACCTTCAGGTCTTCTTAGTTATTATTGTTGGTCCCATCTACGCAGTAAGAGCTTACAGTATCTCGAGGCCGTGCAGTGTTTTGCTTGGTTTTTGATTTAATTATACAGGGTTACAGGAAAAGTCGTGCTAGATCCGTTGAGGGCGTGGAGTACCCATCATTTCTGACTTATTTCACTATGAAACACCCCACCCTAAACTTAACCAAAATAAAAAAAAGTAAAAAATAAAATAAACTTAACTTAAACAAAATAAAATTTAATAGCCTAAAAATCGACAATTTTCAATAAAAAATTTAAAGTCGAAAATCTCGAAAAGGGTTAAGTTTAGGGTGGGGTGTTTCATAGTGAAATAAGTCAGAAATTATGGGTACTCCACGCCCTTAACGGATCTAGCACGACTTTTCCTGTAACCCTATATATATCACAGGATCCCAAGCCGGTGACACCCAACCATCTTCTTTATTGAAATCAGGATGTTTTTTGATTTCAATAACCTCACGAATCATCCTAGGTAGGAATCGGTGTTCTCTTGCGAGGATTTGAGGATCATCAAATCTAATATAATGGTGGGTGCGATCCTGAACATGTTCACATACTGCAGACTTCGTACAGCGTCGGTGTTGAAAAAAACACAAATTTCAATTTTTTTTATAGCTTAACGCTAGACACTTTTGAACGGTAATTTTTTTAAAAGCTACCACCGGATCACAACGCGGCCTCAACTGAGAAGATCCGGCAAGAAACTCAGCGGGCTTGTCATTTTTTCACGTTTCACATCAGCTATGTGTTCTTTGACGCGAGTTTTTATTGCTCGCTTTGTTTGCCCGATGTAGGAGAGCCCACAGTCACAATCGAGTTTATAAACTCCTGCATCTTCAATCACGTCACTAATTAGTCATTGGTTTAAAAGTTATAGGGGTACCCCGGTGGCCCTATCAGAACGGACTCTTTCTGGCAGGCCACCTCGACAACCAAAGCAGCCCACGATAATTTAACGACGCTCAGATTTAGTCCTACCTGAAAAATCAGACCGCCCCCCTAGACAATGTAACATTCTACAAGCGTTATCGCTAATAGAAAGTATAAAAATGTATGAGACTGACGGAAAAATCACGTGACAAATTATAGGGAATTGACACCGTTAGGGAATGAAGAAGTAGATTCGCTATGAAGCGATTGCATCTTGTCTAGGCCCTCTGGTCTCCGTAAGGCGGAGGTACCGCTTGCTTCGCAAACCGCAGGTCGCGGGTTCGAATCCTGCGAGGGGCAACAACTTTGTGCAGTTGTTCCTTACAGGCTAGGACAATGCAGGCCGATCACCTGATTGTCTGTAAAGCAAGATGATCCATGCGTCGAATGGGCATGTAAGAAGTCGGTCCTGCACCTGATCTCTCTCCGGTCTTATCGGTTTTCCGTTGTGATAGGTATAAAGGAAGAGAGTGCACTTGTGTCTACGCAAGCACTTGTGCACTATAATATCTCCCGCGTATATGACCCATCTTGTAAAATATTGACCGCTGTGGTCGTATCGGCCAGGAATACATTATACAGGGTGTAAGGGACTACGTACCGAAAACTTTTTTATTAGATTTCTCATATTGTTCGTTACAAGTGTTACAACATTACACAAAACCATTTATATGGAAAATGACAAATGACTAACTTGTTAATTTTTGAGCATCGATATAATATATAAACTAGATTTGGTGTCACGGTTCAAAAAGTGGTAGCGAGAAATAGCGCCCTTGTGTCGCTATTTCTTTACAAGCCACATCCTGACAAATTTATTTTTGCCGATAGGAGTGTCGCTACTGTCTATATGAAACTGTCAAACTACAAGTCACTATTATTATAAAATCGATAGTTCACGTTTCCGCCACCAGCACAGATAAGTTTGCAACCTCCGCGACCACATTTTAGATGTCATTTTGTTCGTGAATGTTTATCTAGTTTATATATTACTAGCTGACCCGCGCAGCTCCGCCCGCGCTAAGAAAAATCGAATTCTATGCTCTTCCTCTCCCCTCCCGCTTCGGTCCCCGTCACACTTCCCCTCTTCCTCTCCCCGTTGTCCTCTCTGAACCCTCTCCCTCCTCTCTCTTCTCCCAACTTACTCCCTCTCACTCCCCCCCCCCCCTTGCTCCACCTAACTCCTCCGATCACCCACTCCATCACCCTCCCCTCTCCCTCTCTTGCACCCTCCTCTCGTTCTATATATCCTCGTCAATCATGGTACCGCAAAATTTCATACATATCGGTTCACCCATCTATTTAAAGACCTTGCCTTATGTTGCTTAACCTTAACCTAGCGGCATGGAATATACTTTACGACCTATTCTCAGACCTACCCGAAATGCACACAAAATTTCATACAAATCGGTTCACCCATCTATTTAATGACCTTACCTAACGTTGCTTAACCTTAACCTACCGGGATAAAAAGTATCCTATGTCCGTTTCCTGGTTCTAAGCTACCTCCCCACCAATTTTCAGCAAAATCGGTTTAGCTGTTCTTGAGTTATAAATAGTGTAACTAACACGACTTTCTTTTATTTATATAGATATCGATGTTTTTGAGCATGTAATGAATACGTGCGGAATAATATTTATTTTTCAAATTACATTGCTAATTTCAATCAAGCCGCCTGCCAAGCGTGGAGATTATGGCAAACCCTCCCTTCTAAGGGTTCTAAGATACCTTTGTTCAGCAGTGGACTTTTCGGCTGTTGATGATTGCTAATTTTGCACAAACAAGTAATTTGTTGTTTTTATATTGAAATTAGGCTTTATTATTATACCAATAATGATGTTATCCTAATTTTATTAAAGAAAGCGGCATTTTTTTTTTGGAAATTCATGAAAAAGCCGATGAAAAACACTAGAATGTTCAGAATCATGTACTGGATCCCTGGTATCGGTTTTCGGTACGATGTCCCTTACACCGCGTATATTTTTAGAAGGTTTAAAAGTTCCATTATCAAACTTTATTTTAATCAAACAGGAGTACAAACAACGAGTGGACGGCCGAGGCGATCAGAGAAGAAATGCAGACATCCTGAAGCCATGAGACAACCTGCTTATATGCCCAATGTCAGGTCTAGTGTGTAGTGGACTTAACGTTACAAGTGAAAGAACGGGGGTAGACGAAGATTTTTCTGCCTCGCGCACGGAGCCGTCTCGCTGAACCACGGCTTTTTCTTTTTTGACGCGGGGGAACTCTTCCAAAGATCCCCGGGGTGCTGTGGGGCTCGACCGGGGTATGTGGGATTCTTCCCTAGTAAATCCCCCGCGGCTGTCGCATCGGCACATGAGAGGGGGAACCTCAGGGCTCTCCGGTGGGATCTAACCAGTGCCTTGATTTGAGCCCGCCGCCGGGGGGCGCATTGTAGCCCCCCGGGAACCAGTCACGGTGATCACGGGGACGGGGGTCGCAACCCCGCCGCCGTCCTCCTCGGAGTCGCCGCCGTACTCAATGGACGTCCTAAGGGCCCACACCCCGAACGTCCAGTGACTCCGAAGGTTGTGACCACGGCTGGTGCAACCCAGCCGAAAAGTCAACCCAAAATATAAGGTAAATTGCGTTAATTCCCGATTAAAATAAAGTCAGAAGGACAAACTCAAACTCAAAAATCTTTTTCAAATTTCAAATAGGCTTAACGCTAGCACTTTTGAATCGTCATTTTTTAAAAGCTACCACCGGATCACAACGCGGCCTCAACTGAGAAGATCCGGCAAGAAACTCAGCGGGCTTGTCATTTTTTCACTTTTTTTTTTAAACATTGTTTTGTTACAAATGAATCGACATTAGCGATATTGTGTCCTGCCGTTCGAAACATAAAGCAAGGGAGAAAAGAAGAAAACAATAAATTACGACAAAAATTACAACAAACTAGTCGGCCGGCGGGATAGTAGTCGGAGCAGTCCCCCGCCGCGCACGAGTCGCCTGCTCGCAGCAGCCATCACTCCTCACAGACATTATTATTATTAAGGGGGAAGGCCCCAGTTACCCTTCCCCTTGCCCACTAAACCAACCCGATGGTCTTCTTCAACAAAAGTATCGAAGTAACTAATGCAATAATTTTTTTGGGAATCAAATTAGATAAATATTGTAACTGGAAAGAGCAAATTCACAGTGTTTGTAATAAACTTAGTAGATTTGTATATGCAATCGAGAAGTTACGTATATTGTCATCTGAAAAAACAGCTCTTATAGCATACTTTGGATATGTTGAATCTATATTAAGATATGGAATAATAATATGGGGTAATTCTACAGACCGTGATAAGGTGTTTCTAACACAGAAAAAATGTGTCAGAGCTGTTTGTGGGGCTGGCCCACTTGATTCTTGTAGGCCTATATTTAAGAAATTAAATATTTTAACTTTAACTTGCCTGTATATCTTTGAAGTTACAGTATTTGTATAAAAACATTATACATTTTTTCAATCCAAAAAAGACACTGCTATACCATACTTATCCAGGGATCCCACTAAATTAATTATACCATTATGTAAAACCACTTTAAATAAAAACAATGTTTACCATATGTGCATAAAACTATTTAATAAATTACCAAAAACTCTAAGGGAGCTTCCACTTTTGTCATTTAAAGTACAATTACGAAAATGGTTAGTAAACAATTGTTTTTATTCAATAGATGAGTTTACGAAACACAAAAATACAATGTAAAATGTAATTTAATTAATATTTAAACTCTACCTGGTTTTACCAGAACATATTTGCATGCCTTTGCAAGGCGGAATATGGAACAGCACTTTTTATTTACTGTACAACTTCTCTACCTGTATTCTACGCAAATAAATGATTCTTATTCTTATTCTTAACACTAGAGACCCGATCTCTGACCTACCTACTGTGATATACTTACATGTATTTTTGGCTTGCATACTCCTGATTGAGTTGACTATAGCTCGCGCTGCCGAGCTCAGCTGTGACTCGTCATTGGTACTTCTCCTGAACAGAAAATATCAATCATAAAATCGTCATTACGTAGTTATCTATACATATAAAATTACTTGCTCTGACTGACTGATTCATCAACGCACAGGCCTAACCGCTGGACCTAGAAAGCTGAAATTTGGACGGGAGGGGGATAAAGGGGTTAAATGGGGTAGAAAAAAATAGCGGGCGTAGCCGCAGGGAATAGGCATGATGACTGCAACACAATATCAATAAATCTGTGGTTTTAAATATTAGAACAGGTTGCACTGATACCAAAAATGCATCTCATTTTCATAATAATATAGAGATTTTCGTGATATTTAAGCAAATAAATTACTCAAATACAGCTAATCGCCATTTTGCAATAAACGCTGATCAGAGTGAATGACGTCAATCCTGTGTAAATAGACAACTGTCAAACTGTCATCTCAACTTTTTCTTTCATACAATGATTCACTTTTATCTTTTATACCTAGACAGATGTTTATTTACACCACCGTAGTGACGTCACAACATGGCGCCATGCACCGGCCATCGTTTTGGAACGAAATTCAAACTCTATTTTAAAAATTGAAAATATTTCTATTAATTGTAAATTTAATACAAAAATATGATTATTTTCGGCAATAGTAGACCAGTAAGTACATTATAGAGTATTTTTTCAAAATTAGTCATCATGCCTATTGCTAGTCGTCCAATATAAGATATTGCTTGCTGGTTGGTTGGAGGGTCCTTTGCACATGGGAAATCTTCAATACGTCCCCGAGACATGTGGGGGTCAACCGGGGTGGGGATTCTTACCCACTAAAACCAGCGCGGCTGTCGTATCAGGGGGATCTGCACCAGGAGGCCCTCAATGCCCTGCCTTGGATCCTGCCGCCAGGGAGGGGGAGGCGTGATTATATCCCACCTGGGAACCTATCACCGTACTCACGGGTAAGAGGGTCGCAACCCCGCCACGTTACTTCATGGACGTTTAAGGCCTTGCACAAAGGATATACCAAACCTCTGCCAAAATGGTATTAATTGTGATGTTAATAAGGTATCTTGAGCTCCCATCTACAAATTCTTCATCACTTACCACCAGGCTTTTTTTTTAACAGGACTTGTTTATGTCCCACTGCTGGGCACGGGCATCCCCTCAAGATGAAGGGGCTCAGGTCATAGTCCACCACGCTGGCCGAGTGCGGGTTGGCGGACTTCACTTTGAAAGCTAGTTAGGCTTTCTCAGACATGCAGGTTATCTCACGATGTTTTCATTCACCGAAAGCTAGTAACAATCGCACAAAGACCACTAAAACCAGTATAAATTATAAAACCCTAAAAGCCCGACTGCGATCAAATTGATGTCTTTGGAAGTAAAAAAAAAAAAAAAATGCCGGCTCACGGCCGCACTATTAATATTTTTTTGCATAAAAATATAGCCTAAGTCACTCCCACAACTAACACGAATCTAACGACACATTATAAGTCGAAATCCTTAGACCCGCTCAGGCTATAGGCCGTGCCAATAAATAGACATACCATACATACTCAGGAAAAACATAACCCTCCTCCTGGGGCATTCGGGCAATAATAATTGTAATTAATCTATTCTTACGGATTATATCGCGATTTATTTTAATTTTCCCGACGTTTCGAATGCTTTGCAGCACCCATGGTCACGGGCGGACTGAGATGTTGAACGTCCCTGCGCTCTATTTATACTGTCATAATTTTCGGTGTACCCTCAGTTATTGTTGTTGTTTTTATTGATGTACCCTCAAGGATGATTCGTGAGGCTATTGAAATCAAAAAACATCCTAATTTCAATAGAGAAGATGGTTGGGTGTTACCACCAGCTTGGGATCCTGTGATAAATATAATTAAATCCAAAACCAGACAAAACACTGCACGGCGTCAAGATACTGTAAGCTCTTACTGCGTAGGTCGGACCAACAACAATAATAAGAAATAAGATTTGAGGATACATCAATAAAAACAACAACAATAACTGAGGGTACACCGAAAATTATGACAGTATAAATAGAGCGCAGGGACGTTCAACATCTCAGTCCGCCCGTGACCATGGGTGCTGCAAAGCATTCGAAACGTCGGGAAAATTAAAATAAATCGCGATATAATCCGTAAGAATAGATTGATTACAATGTCTAGTATTCGCGTAAATAAAAGACAATAATAATTGTACTCACGCCATAACTCTTCCATTGTAATTATTGGCAGGGTAGTTGCCGAGGAGGCCGTTCCCACTGTTTCGCCTCCTCCAGTCATCCCTCTTCTGATTATCTCTATCTCTCGTATTCAATTGCGCCATTTGATTCTTTATCTGTTGTATCTTGGCCGCTATTTCTGTGTTCTTCTCTTCGTAAGGCACTTTATCTTCCTGCGGGGAAAGAACATTGATTTATTTTTAATAATGTCTGGCCTGTTGGTTTAGTGGTTCCCAGTAGGTCGTGGGTTCGATTCCCGACAAGTGTCTTGATGTTAATTATGTATTTACAAAAAAAAGTATGTAAGTATTAGTATCAGTTATCTGGTTTCTATAGTACAGGCTCTGCCTAGTTTGGGATTAGATAAATTTGAAAAACTCTGTGTGGATTTGTTCCAGAATATTATTTTTATATGTCCCGACTTTGTGGAGCTAAAAATAATAATAATAAGACGGCACGTATTGCGAGGACGTTCCTCTCTCTGGAGCCTTAACCACCGTCTGCTAGGACCCTGTTCCCGCAGCCGATTGGAAGCGGTTTTTATATGTTTACATGTATTGTGTTTTATATTTATATTTAAAAATGTAAAGAATAGTTTAAAAATAAATAAATTAATGGAATATTAATATTCTGGGACTATCGAATCAGAAACCTTTTTTCTTGACGCGGGGGACCTTCAATAGGTTTCCCGGGACTTTATCGAGAATCAACTAGGGTATATGGGATTCTTACCCACTAAAAACAACGCGGCTGTCACATGACAGGGGGCGGCTCTCCGGTGGGATCTGTACCAGGTCCCCCTCAGTGCCTTGACTTTAAGGCCGTCGCCGGGGGGTACACTATATCCCCCCGGGAACCAGTCACGGTGCTCACGGGGACGGGGGTCGCAACCCCCGCCACCGTACTCGATGGATTTATGCTAATAAAACTACGATATTTTACCTGAGAAGGTGTATTCCTGGAGGAACCGGAAACGGAGTTCCGTTTGGAGGGGCACCTTCCGGTGACGCTGTTCCGCCGCTGTTGTTCCGGTTGCTTCTCAATAACCGGATACACCGGCTGACAGACCGGATATGGTTGTGGTAGCACCTATCGGTTACATTTTCTATAGTATTTACAATTATTTGAAATGGGATTAATATATATCGGCCTATACGGGGTGTGAGGGACATCGTACCGAAAACCGATACCAGGGATCCAGTACATGATTCTGAATATTCTAGTGTTGAAATTTTTCATCGGCTTTTTCACGAAATTCCAAAAAAAAAAAATGCCGCTTTTATAAATAAAATTGGGAACATCATTATTGGTATAATAATAAAGCCTGATATCTGTTTAAAAATAATAAATTACTTATTTGTGCAAAATTAGCAATCATCAGCAGCCGAATAGTCCACTGCTGAACAAAGGTCTCTCCCTTAGAAGGGAGGGGTTGCCATAATCTCCACGTTTGGCAGGCGGCTTGATTGATATTAGCAATGTCATTTGAAAAATAAATATTATTCCGCACGTATTCATTACATGTTCAAAAATTAACAAGTTAGTCATTTGTCATTTTCCATATAAATGGTTTCTGTAATGTTGTAATGGACAATAGGAGAAATCTTATAAGAAGAGTTTGCGGTACGTAGTCTCTTACACCCTGTATATTCGTGTATATTGGACTATTTGACAATATATTAGTCATTAGTGATAAATACAAGTAGCTGCGTACGACGGGTGAGGTAGATGTCTCTTTGCAATAACTGCACAAGATTTTGGGGTCATCGCCAAAGTTTGGAGTGACTTATGGTTGACGCACAAGATTGGGAGTCACTTTGCGATCGCCGCACAAGATCGGGGGTCACTTTGAGAACGCCGCACAAGATCGGGGGTCACTTTGAGAACGCCGCACAAAAGGGGGGGGGGGGGTTGGTTGTCACTGCGAACTCCGCACAAGATTGGCGGTCACTTTGCGAACGCCGCACAATATTGGGGTCACTTTGCGATAGCCGCACAAGATCGCGGGTCACTTTGAGAACGCCGCACAAGATTGGGGCGCCACTTTTCGGGGTCATTTTGCACACAAACACACAAGATTGTTTACCGTCTAGTGTAACTGTATTTTTTTATTTTGTTGGGTACCTACCCCTACTGATGGCTTTCCCTACGGATGCTACCAACCATGATTGCACTGTCAAGGGTAGTATGAGTGTTGGGGTAGTATGTGTGGTAATAGTACAAGCGTGTGACCTGTGGGTAGACGAGGCCATAGTGGTGGTAGGGCTGCGCGTAGGGCACTAGCTCCGGTACGGGCAGTTTTCCCGCCCAACCTGCTGCCTCGCCGTACTGCACACATCCATACACACAATATGTACTCTCGAGGTCACGAATGGTGTACCACCTTTCGGACGACCGACGAGGGCCGGGTGAGCACATGTAACGTTGTTACTATTAAAACTATTTTGGTTGAAAACTGGCACACCTTTCGTGTCCGCGATAGTACTTACACGTGCACGGCTTAAGACTAGACTATAAAAAAATGGAAACTTGTCAAGTCAAAATGTCACGCGATTTAGCGTTAACTTCCAATAAAAATAATCATCAATAATGGAACGCGAGTCTTAAAATTATATAAATGAGAATACATATACTGGATGTGGTTCTGCATTCTGGCCATATTTACATAACTCAATCATTAAATGATAGACGTAAAATAATGAATTATTTTTTATGTTTGGTACGAAAAGAAATCCCGTGTGTAACCGTCACTATAATAACCCCGTCTGGCACCACTCTTCGCACAAAGTAGATAAACAAGAGAACGCGCGGTTTGCCAACCTTGCGGCCGATTCTGAGCCCTCGAGAGCTCTTATTCTGGTTGAACGTTAATCGTGAATCAATAATTATCTTTTAGTTATTAACCACTGAATTATTAAACTATTTTTAATCAATTAACATAATCCTTATCTGTTAGGTCTACATATAAATGCAAAACCACATCCTGTATACATTATTAAAGATACTACAAAAAAAAAGGCAAATAAAACACATAAAGATCAAAAATAAATATGAAAAAGAAATGTCTACTAAGTAAATTAAATAACTAAATCTGATATATAATATTTGCAAATTCTGTGCTCACAACACAACGTAAGTTAAAATTATACATTCTTCTTTTTAGTTCAAAGAATATAAAGACTGTACAGGTAGGTACCACCGCAGTGTCGGACACTCTGCCGCCAAGCAGCAGTGTGTAAACATTGCTGTGTTCCGGCGTGAAGGGCACTGTAGCTGGTGATATTACTGAACACAAGAGACTTAATAACTAATGTCTCGTGTGACGAGCGGCAGTGCAATACAGCTGTCTATAGGCAGGCGTGGCGCGTGACCATCAGGCGAACGACTTGCTTTACTCTTCACTAGATTAAATTAAAAAGAAACTGGATCATCTTTTGATGATTGTTGAATTATATAATTTACTATACGTTACCGGGTAGACTTGCATATGGGGTTGTGGCACTATGACATTGGCGACCGGGTAGGGCGGTAGCAGTTGTGGTACTTCCATTTGTCCATAAGGCACGCTGTAGCTAGAACAAAAAAAAAAACAATTGATGGAGGGGAGTGATGGCTGCTGCTCGAGTCAACTCGTGCGCGGGTGCTGCGCGCGGGGGACTGGTCAAAGTCAAAGTCAAAATATCTTTATTATGTATAGGCCCCACGGAGGCACTTACACAAAAATCATTTTTACAAACTACCACCGGATCGTAACGCGGCAGCTACTGAGAAGATCCGGCAAGAAACTCAGCGGGCTTGTCTTTTTTTGTCATTTTTTTTTTAAACAGTTTTACAAATTATACATAAGTCAGCCTTAAACTCCTAAGCTTGCACGAGTTGAGCAGTTCAAGCCCATGCAGCTTTATCCTCCAGGTAATCCGAGATTTTATAATAAGCCTTTTTTGACAAACTGCTTTTTATCAAAGGTTTAAATTTCTTTATTGGAAGATCTCGGATATCCTGTGGCAGTTTGTTATAAAAGCGTATACTTTGGCCCATAAACGATTTGCCTGTTCTGTGGAGACGCGTGGCATGTACAACAAGATCGTGTTTGTTCCGGGTATTAATATTATGTGTATCACTATACTTTTTAAAAGAACTGATATTTTTTTTAACATAAACTAAATTTTCAAATATGTATTGTGACACAACCGTTAGAATATCTATCTCTTTAAATTTCTCTCTAAGTGAATCAATAGGAGCCAGATTGTAAATGGCTCTCACAGCTCTTTTCTGCAGAATAAAAATAGTATTAAGTTCTGCAGAAGATCCCCACAGTAATATACCATAATATGACATAACACTGTGAAAATAGCTGAAATAAACAATTCTAGCGGTTTCAACATCAGTTAAACGTCTAATTTTCTTGACTACATAAGCCGCGGAACTTAGCCTACCCGACAACTTCTTAATTTGTGGGCCCCACTGTAGTTTGGCGTCAATTGTTATACCTAAAAACTATCCGACTACTATCCCGCCGGCCGCCTAGTTTGTTGTAATGTTTGTCGTAATTTATTGTTTTCTTCTTTTCTCCCTTGCTTTATGTTTCGAACGGCAGGACACAATATCGCTAATGTCGATTCATTTGTAACAAAACAATGTTTAAAAAGAAAAGTGAAAAAAAAAATATTACAAGCTCGCTGAATTTCTTGCCGGATCTTCTCAGAGGCCGCGTTGTGATCCGGTGGTAGCTTTAAAAAAATGACCATTCAAAAGTGCTAGCGTTAAGCCTATTTGAAATAAAGATTTTTGAGTTTGAGAATTAGATATATTATAAAAATACAATAAACCCAATTTTGAGCGAAACAGTGGCGAGACGTTCGCCTAACGGTAAGCGCCTGGCAGCAGCATTTCACTGATTAAAGCCACTGAGTTTCTTGCCAGTCTTCTCAGTAGGAGGCGCGTTTTATCCGATAGTTAGGCCAGCCCACTTACTGCTTAGCCTACTGGGTTTCTTGCCGGATCCTCTCAGTAGGGGTATTCAAATAGTAAGGCAAGTCCTCTAAGAGACTGCCCAAGCTGAGACTTGAAATGACCTTGAATTACTTAGCCCACTGAGTTTCAAGCCGGATCTTCTTAGAAGACGTGCGTTATGATCCGGTAGTAGGGCCAGTCCTCTCTAACCGACAGCCCAAGCAGACTTGAGCCAGTTCATTAAGTTTCTTGCCGGATCCATTTAGTGAGAGTGCTGATCCGGTATTAAGGTCAGTGCTCTGCAAGCAACAGTCCAAGCCAAGATTTGAAGTGACCTTGAACTACTTATCTCACTGAGTTTCTTGCCGGATTTGAGCCCACTACTTATTTGCCGGATCTTTTCGGTGAGTCCACGGTCTGATCCGATGGTAAAGTTATCTTTACAAGTGACTACTAGTCGATACCCAGTCCTTCAGTCTCCAACGCTATTTCTCTAGATTTTTTTTTGTACGGGCCCTTTGTTTTATTGGTTAGACACCCTGGCTGCTAGTCGATGGGTCGTGGGTTCGATTCCCACCAAAAGTCTGGGTGTTATTTATCTATAAAAGTATGTATTTACAAAAAAAATGTATATAAGTATTAGTATCAGTTGTCTGGTTTCCATAGTACAGGCTCTGCCTAGTTTGGGATCGGATGACCGTGTGTGGATTGTCCCAAGATATTATTATTATTTCATTTATTTGAAATATCACAACATTAATTACATTTTTAAATATAGATTATAAAAAAAAACATTTAAAAATATAAAAAAACGGCTCCCAACCGGCTGCGGGAACAGGGTCCTAGCAGACGGTGGTTAAGGCTCCAGAGAGAGAAACTTCCTCACAATGCGTGCCGATTCCAATAGCACTGCCTTCTGTATCTGGCCCTTGATCCAGCCGTCTAACGTGAGCCTCTTGATGTGTTTATCGAGGCTCTAGGCCGTGGGCGGAATTTATTATTATTATTATATATAGATAATTCTTTAGGACAGTTTACATGAATCAGTAACATATTATTGATAAAACTTATAATAAAACTGTAACAGGTCCAATTCTGTACATTGAAGACATTTTGAAAATTATATTTGGAGGGCATTCTATAACCGATACTGAGACCGAAAATGTAATTTTTTTAATTTTTGTCTGTCTGTCTGTATCACGGCTGAGCATCACGCCGAAACTACTGAATGGATTCACATGAAACTTTTCAAATGAAGATTTGAGATCTTACTACGAGGTAGGCCATAGGATACTTTTTATCCCGTAATCTAGCACGGTTCTTTTGGGAGAGGGGATTAAAGTCAAAATGGGTACTTGGTTATACGCTTGGTCCGATTTTATCAATTTTTCTTTATAATATAATAAATATTAGTAAGGGAACACTCATAGAGAGTTGTTATCAAGGTTTTGTAATCGATCGGGTTAAGCAAAGTTAGGTACGGTCATTAAATAGATGGGTGACCGTTTAACGCCATTTGAACTAAACGTGTCCGTGCTTCGGAGAGCAAGTAAAAAGTGGGTCCCAGTTTTTAACCGAATATAAAAAAGGAGGTTATGTATTCGATGCGAATGTCTCTGTTCGAATGTGCGCTGTTATTAAAAGTGTAGTTAACGTAAAAATAGCGTAGGCGGAGCTGCGTAGGTCAGCTAGTGATAAAATAATTATAAAAAGACAATGCTCACCTTCTCTGTTGATGGTGTAGAGATGTTGTATCAACACAGGCACCGCACGCAGCCGTCGTAAAGTCAACTGCCGCGTATGGATAACTCGGATCTGTTGGATAACATTAATAGTAGTTTATGCACCAAGGGGATAAAGTAGTGTCTTATGTCACGGGCGTTTAATTGAATCGCGAGCATAACGAAGGATTCTACTCCCTAGAATCCTGAGTACAGCGAGGGATTTAAGCTCGCCCAAGACAAAGGCACCTTTATCCCCGAGGTGAATACACTACTTTTCACACCTACTGCGAGGTAATAAAACACAAATATTGCTAGAATTAAAATAATGACAATATTTTGGGACCATCCACACATGGTAATCTGATCCCAAACTAGGCAGAGCCTGTACTATGGAAACCAGATAACTAATATTAATTAATAGTGAAATAACATCCAGACACTTGCTGGGAATCGAACCCACGACCTATTGGGTAGCGGCCAGGGTGTCTAACCACTAGACCAACGAGACCGTCAATAATATCAACATAGTGATTTGCCGCGTTATCATCTAAATATTTTCTTTTCTTTTCTAGAACACTGGGTTGTGCTCGTCGCGCTCGGTTCGATTTTCAAATGTTTTGTTTTTCGTGCAGTTCTCTGCTTAGAGTAGCAATATATATCTGTGGTAAAAGTGTTGAGGAATTTTCGTTTGACGTTCGAAATTCAAACACATTATTACCCAAGGGAGTTTAGTACAACATTATTACCCGGCTAGACTATAGGGCAATAATGAGGCACTTTATGTCATCTTTATATGACATACTAGCTGACCCGCGCAGCTCCACCCGCGCTTTTATTACATTTTGCTCCCCTTTTCTCCTTCCTCCCTTGATTTATTTCTCTCTCCATCTCTCTCTCTTATGAGAAAAATCTAATTGTATGTTCTCTCTCTCCTTATCTTTCCCCTCCCGCTTTGGTCCACGTCACACTCCCCCTCTTCTTCTCCCCGTTGTCCTTTCCCTAAACCAACTCCCCCCTGCCTCTTCTCCCACCTTACTCCCCTTCACTCCCCCCTTGCTCCACCTAACTCCTCCTATCCCTCACCTCAACACCCCCTCCTCAAATCCCCTCTCCCACTCTCTCTCCTCTCTTGCACCCTCCTCTCGTTCTATACTATATCCTCATCAATCAAGGTATCAGCGATATGAAATGTACTTTGTGACCTATTCTCAGACCTACCCGATATGCACACAAAATTTCATACAAATCAGTTTACCCATCTATTTAATAACCTTACCTAACGTTGCTTAACCTTAACCTAGCGGTATGAAAAATAGATATCGAGCACTTTTTTGTAGACCTTGTTAAGGTGTACAATACTGACCTACATTATTTTGATCTATCTCGTAGGGTTCAGCCAGCGTTTGCAATGTAACGCAAAAAAAATTGTGTATTTACGACATCATATTAGAAACCTCTAAAATTATCAGTGTTTCTCTACTATATTATGCATGTATTATACATATAAACCTTCCTTAAGAAACACTCTATCTATTAAGAAAAACCGCATCAAAATCCGTTGCGTAGTTTTAAAGATCTAAGCATACATAGGGACAGACAGACAGCGGGAGCGACTTTGTTTTATAATATGTATAGATAATGTGACATTATCGAGCAGGTGGTGTGAAATATATAATATCCACCTGGCCGATACGACCACAGCGGCCAATCGTTCACTAGATCAGCCATCTACGCGGGAGATATTATAGTGCACGCGTGCTTGCGTAGACACAAGTGCACTCTCTCGTCCTTTACTCTCACAATCTGATGGGACGGAAGACCGACACGACCGGGGGAGAGGATCGGGATTTGAATGCGACCTCCAGTTTGCAAAGCAAGCGGTTACCAGCTGCGCCACAAAGGCTACAAATATATTATCAGAAATTTTTAAGTCGTTTTTTTTTAAATAGTTTATTTGACACTTTTTAGTGACTTATTTTACCAAAATAGGTATCAGCCAATGATATTTTACTAAAGATATGTTATATCCCTACTAACGCACGATAAAAGTTGTCTCACTTGTAGTTAGCTATACATAGTTATACATTTTCCTACCTATAGTCTGACAAGGACAGATACATAACGAGAAAAGTAAGAGAATACGAGATGGCTATATTTTGTGCGTTCCGTTGTCAGCGTTGGTTAAACGCTTGTCAGTGTCATCTTGTCAACTGACACATTCAATTTTACAATTATTTCTTACAATATTATTATGAAAATTGAAATACAAATTGAAAATCAAAATCATTATAAATACGCAGGACGGCATTTTCAATTTTTAATGATAGACGTCACGATGTCGCATTAACTACGCGGGACGGCGTGCGACTAACTGCTACAAAACCCAGTTGGGGGATACTCGCTGAACGTCTGGCGAGCGCTAATGGCATATCTATTGTTTAAAATATCATTGGTATCAGCACTATCACACAACTCGAACGTCTACGTTACAGTAACTAAATGATAACATAAAAAGTCTATATCTCATAGACTACTAGACCGATTTCGATGAAACTTGTACTCTACCCTATGTTGATAGAAAATAATTTTCTGAATGATACTGAAACTATTGCAAATCGCAATCGGACTTATAGTTTCTGAGACATCGCGGGACAAACCTACATACATACATACACTCACAAGATTCGGCACATTTGTTTAGAAACCCACATAGACTAACATATATTAATATTACGCATTTTTATCAATATTACATACATACGCGTCGAATAGAGAATCTTCTTTTTGAAGCCGGTTAAAAATATAACTAATGATATTGCATACAATATATATATATATATATATATATGTATATATATATATATATATATTAAGTCATCAGCAGCCGCAAACACGTCCACTACCGAACAAAGGCCTCTCCCTTAAAAGGGAGGGGTTGCCATAATCCCACGCTTGGTAGTCGTTTTGAGGATCGCAGTATAACCGGTAGGTAATCCAATAGAAATACCAGTAGAAAGATTGCTGCCAGTCTTCTTATTTTCCCTTAGTCGCACAGACACCCAACGGGAGAAAAAACATACAAGCGTATTTTTTTCAGTTTAATGAAAATAGTCTTTTTAGGGTTCCATAATAATAATAAAAGGTAAAAAAGGAACCCTTATGGTCTGACTTCGTCTGTCTGTCTGTCACACCGATATATTTCAAGAACCACTGATACTATCGATTTGAAACTTGGAATAGTTTTAGATCTTACTTACCCGACCTCATCGCAAATTTAAAAAAAAATCTTTTACTTTTTTTATAATGGGGGTCGAAATGGGACATGAAAATTTCAAAGTGAGACTACTATATCGAGTGGGGTAGCATATGAAAGGGCTCCATTTGTACATCTCAAAACAGATTTTTATTTTGGCTTATGTGACGTAGTTTTTGGCTGATAATAAAAAATGACAAAAAAAATATCCCCCTTATCTCCGAAGTTTGTGGAGGGAAAAATCTGAAATAATTATGATTAACGCATGTCTATCTTTCTAAGTAATACAGTTTTTTAGTAAAAATACTCGACAAACAAACTTAGCTTTGCGGTTTTTTTTTTTTGCTATCTGAGGTGTTACATGAAAAGTAAAATTACTTTAATACGTCCAAAGAGGGTATGGAACCCTCGGTGCGCGAGTCCGACTCTCACTTGTTTTATATAATTTTACCTATTCTAAACGTAGTTTCAGCAACATGGGGCGACGGTGCTAATTGCTTCTGTTCTTCTGGAGGCTGAACCATGGTCTGGTAGACTGGCTGCAGAGGCTGGTCCTGATAGTCCAAATAATTGAGTGTTAGTGTGATTGTAAAACTCTATTTTTAAGATCACAGATTTAAAGTTATGTGGCAGGTAGTTTTATAATTGTGAACTTGTTGAGGGTATGCAACTGAAAATAGTTTGAGATGTATTTTAAAAATAACAATCTGGAAGGTAGTATTTGTAATGAGTTATGAATTGGTTGTTGTAATGACATCCAATGTGGTGGGGGGAAATGTATAGTAGTATTTAAGTTGGAACCTCATTGTATTCTGGTCATTCTATCTATGCGCGTGGTGGAATAAAGGCGTACCACGTACTCCAGTGTTTAAATCAGAAAGTGTAATTAACAATAGTCGTAACACTATTTTTTTTAGTAACGAGTTAAGCAGTACGTTTCGTTTGATAGTAAGCTTCACGCCCACCCATACACTTTTTTTTTTTTTTGGTATGATAGACGCTGTTGGCCGCAGATGGCCATTACAGCTTCACCGGACAATAGGAGGCGAGCGCTTGAAGCGCTCTAGCCTTTACGGCAGAAGTAGCGACGAGCTCAAGGGCACCTCAGGGAGGCACGGCCTCGGCTTGGGCTGTCGCTTAAGAGAGGGCTGAGTTTACCACCGGTTCACAACGCGCCCCCACTGAGAAGAACCGGCAAGAAACTCAGTGGGGTGATGCACGTCGTTGCGGTCGCATACGTACGACCCTTCGGCCTCGCCGGCGAGACCGGTGTCTGAATCCATAGACACTGTTGCTTGTCACCTAATACGTTTGAAACGATGTCACTTTAGTCCTGTAATTTCACCAGCTACAGTGCCCTTCACACCGGAAGACAGGGATTTTTATACACTGCTGCTTGGCGGCAGAATATACTATAGATAACATGTACAAGGGGTATACTCATACACATATTTAAACCTCCTGACCCCATGACGGTCCTATTGGACCGGGATGCGCCGACCCCTCCCCGACAACCGTATGCTACACTAGCTATCAGACACCGGTCTCGCCGGCGAGGCCGAAGGGTCGTACGTATGCGACCGCAACGACGTGCATCACCCCACTGAGTTTCTTGCCGGTTCTTCTCAGTGGGGGCGCGTTGTGAACCGGTGGTAAACTCAGCCCTCTCTTAAGCGACAGCCCAAGCCGAGGCCGTGCCTCCCTGAGGTGCCCTTGAGCTCGTCGCTACTTCTGCCGTAAAGGCTAGAGCGCTTTAAGCGCTCGCCTCCTATTGTCCGGTGAAGCTGCAATGGCCATCTGCGGCTAACAGCGTCTATCATTCCCAAAAAAAGAAAACACATATTTAAAGCGTGATAGTGTTACTATCCGATTCGTCTAGATACCATTGCAGTGTCAGATATTCTGCCGCCAAGCAGCAGTGTGTAAACATTACTGTGTTCCGGTGTGAAGGACACTGTAGCTGGTGAAATTACCGGCCACAAGAGACTAACTGCCGAACCTACAAACGTCAATTATAGTTAATGATAATTAATCCGTTTTTTGAAATCGGATTTTTTCGACACTCGAAGCCAATAATTTACTTAATATGCAGATAGTGAGTAGAGATATCAATTATCTTTGTATTCAATAATCAAAAATAATCATAAACGGCTACGAAAGTCGAAATAAATAGATTTCAAAAAGTTACTTAATTGGTATTAAAGTTAATTGGCATTTGTGAGTGCGGCAGTTCATAACTAATGTGTCGTGTGGCGAGCGGCAGTGCAATGCAGCTGTCTATGGGCTTGCGTGTCGCTTACCATGAGGTGAATGTCGCGATACTTACAACACGGCATTGGTAAGGGTATCCATGTGGCACTGTCGGATACACCATGTTGGTCAGAGAAATTGGTCCTGTAAGAATAAACTTAATTTTTTAATTCGAAAAATATTTAAGTGGTTTACAATATGTTCGTCATCATCATCATCATCATCACCAGCCGGAAGACGTCCACTGCTGAACATAGGCCTCCCCCTTAAAAGGGAGCGGTTGCAATAATCTCCCATCTCTAAACCCCATTAAGGCTGCCTGTCCACCGGAGCGGAGCGAGGCAGCGGAGCGGAGAAACGGAGACATAACCAATAAGATTGCACTAAGATTTTGGAGCGGAATTTTTGTGCAATCTTATTGGTTAATATGTCTCCGTTTCTCCGCTCCGCTGCCTCGCTCTACTCCGGTGGACAGGCAGCCTAAAGATGGTAGGTAATCCAATAGAAATGTGAAAATGTGGAATTTATATACATATGTATTTCGAACTCATCCTATCTACCTTTTAAATAAGCATGATGAATAAGTTTTGAAAAAATACTCTATAATGTACTTACGGGTCTACTATTGGCGAAAATAATCATATTTTTGTATTAAATTTACAATTATTAAGCAATATTTTCAATTTTTAAAATTGAGTTTGAATTTCGTTCCGAAACGAAGGTTGGTGTATGGCGCCATTTTGTGACGTCCATGCCAGTGGCACTCTCCTTAAAACAGCTGACAAAATTTTAATGTATGGAAACTAGCACAATCTTCAGGCAAGGGAAGGAACTAAATTTTAAGATTCTACTATAATTTGCCTAGATGGCGTTAAAAATGCAGTTTATATATTTTTATTTAATTAGTTTAATATTGTTATTGTATATCTTCAATTTATTTGAGTAAATCTGATACATTTCGTATATTTTTAGTAAACTTCCATAATGTAATAAAACCTATGCAACAGCCGGCCTTAACGGATGCCTAATAAAACACTATGGTTTTACTCAAGGAGGTTACCAGGTACTATTGTAAATTGCCTTTGGCGGTTACTATGGTAACCTAAGTTGTTATGTCATTTTTTTAAAATAACTTGTTTCATTGAAGATAAACAGCTTTTATAAATTTTATTGAAACTAAATATTTACAGTTTATTTACAAATATGTTTTTGAAGAATTCTGTTTGTTCTGTGTCTGGGTGTTATTTATCTACTTATGTAGGTATGTACTTATTTACAAAAGCTTAGACAAACAAGTCATTATGCACCTAGCATAAGTATATAAATATAATAATATTTATACTACTCGTGAACTATTTCAGGTCCACTACATCATTGTCTTTAACCACAATGGCTTGAATTGGAAAAATTTAATGCAAAACTGTACTGAAACAAGAAACTCAAGGGGATTGGACTATATAATGATTGTGCTTCAGATATGTTGAATAAAGTTATTGGTTACCAAATAAACTTTTACAATAATATCTCTTTGGTTTGCCTTTAACATGTTCCTTACAAATATTCATGCTTCATTTACCTATACGTAAAGTGATTATTTTAAAAAACGCCATCTGTTGGCACATTTTGGATTCTTGTAAAGTTACGCCATCTTTAGGCGAGGGTAAAATTAGTTTATTAAAAGATGAACCAGAGTGACCCATCTATTCTTAAGTATATAGTGTATTATCTATGGTGACGTCACTACGGTGTAAATTAACATCTGTCTGTAGGTATAAAAGTGAATCATTGTATGAAAGAAAAAGTTGAGATGACAGTTTGACAGTTGTTTATTTATACCGGATTGACGTCACTCTGATCAGCGTTTATTACAAAATGGCGATTAGCTCTATTTAAGTAATTTATTTGCTTAAATATCACGAAAATCTCTCTATTATTATGAAAATGAGATGCATCTTTGGAATCAGTGCAATCTGTTCTAATATTAAAAACCACAGATTCATTGGTATTGTGTTGCAGTCATCATGCCTATTAAATTTGTTGCAAGTTCCAAGAGAATTTAGCGTTCCCCTGGGACTCGCCGAGGGTCAAGCCTCGGTGTCATCAGTGGTGACCACTGTAGATCCTGGCTTACAGGAGTCACAGTGTTGTGATTAGTCCCAAAAAGCCAATAGAAAGACGCTGCTGCCCGTCTTCTTGTTTCCCCTTAGTCACCTCTTACGGACACCCAACGGGAGGAGATAGGTGGGTGCTACTGTTACCCGACCACCCTACGGGTAAAGTCTATTGTGTTCGGCAATTTCACCAGCTACAGTGCCCTTCATAGACAGAATATCTGACACTGCTGCGGTACCTACCTGGACGCGTACTTGCACCAAATAGTAAAAGATAAGTTCATCATCATCATCATCAGCCGGAAGACGTCCACTGCTGAACAAAGGCCTCCCCCTTAGAACGCCACAATGAACGACAATTGGCTATTTGCATCCACCGGTTACCTGCGACGCGCACAATGTCGTCGGTCCACCTAGTGGGAGGCCTGCACGCAGCGGAGTCTTCCGGTTCGTGGTCGCCACTCGAGAACCTTTCTTCCCCAACGGTTATCGATTCTTCGAGTGTTGTGTTCTGCCCACTGCCACTTCAACTTGCATATTCTGAGAGCTATGTCGGTGACGTTGGTTCTTCGGCGAATCTCCTTATTGCGGATTCTGTCGCGCAAAGAAACTCCGAGCATAGCTCTCTCCATAGCTCGTTGTGTGACTCTGCGCTTCTCCAAAAGATAATTTAGTTAAGTATTACTCACGTATATTGGGGTCCGGTATTGGTACTGCGGTCATCTTAGTTTGGGGCACAAGGCTTTGCACCGAGCCGTCTGGCATATAGCTCACCATCTGAGGCGGCGATGTCTGGTAATAGAACTGCTTATGGTTAAATTATACTTTACTTGTTAATTAAAGGACTCTGCTTTTTTGCCCAGCTTTTTTGGCAAAAAAGCAGCGGGCGAAAAACATAACCTCCTGGGGGAGGTTATTTTTTTCGAGGGTATGTATGTATATTTCTTTGGCACGGCCTGCAGCCTAAACGACTTGCTGGATTTTGACTTATAATATCTTTAGATTCGTCTAAGTTGTGGGAGTGTCATAGTCTATATTTTTTTCAAAAAATATACGGGGTGTACGGGACATCGTGCCGAAAACAGTACATGATTCTGAACATTCTAGGGTTGAAATTTTTCATCGGGTTTATCATGATTTTCCAAAAAAAAATGCTATAAATACAATTAGTATACATTACTGGTATAATAATAAAGCCTAATTTTAATTTAATAACAATAAATTACTTAATGTTGTCTTTTACTTACGCGAATATTACACATTGAAATTAAACTACTTTTACGGATTTTATCGCGGTTTATTTATTGATTTTACTATCCCGACGTTTCAAATGCTTTGCAGCACCCAAGATGGTTGGGTGTTACCACCGGCTTGGGATCCTGTGATAAATATAATTAAATCCAATATCAATCAAAACACTGCACGGCCTCAAGATACTGTAAGCTCTTACTGCGTAGATCGGACCAACAATAATAACTAAGAAGACCTGAGGGTACACCGGCATAATTGTGACATAAGGACGTTCAACATCTCAGTCCTCCCGTGACCATGGGTGCTGCAAAGCATTCGAAACGTCGGGATAGTAAAATCAATAAATAAACCGCGATAAAATCCGTAAAAGTAGTTTAATTTCAATAAATTACTTATTTGTGGAACATTTATTTATTTACTTATTCTTTATGCACAAAAACAGTAAATAGGCAATTAATTATAATTATTTTAGAAAATTAGCAATGTCATTTTTAAATTAAATATTATTCCGCATATATTCATTACATGCTCGAAAATTAACAAGTTAGTCATTTTCCATATAAATGGTTTCTGTAATGTTGTAACAGACATTATTTGAAATCTTAAAAAAAAAAAATCGGTACGTGGTCCCTTATACCCTGTATAGCCAATGACACTGGTACCACAGTGTAAATAATACACTATGAACGAACGGGTCTAATTACACACACAGACAGACAATATAGACAGTAATATTTATACTGTGGCTACGCGTAGCGAAACAGCAATATCGTTGGCCATGCACAAAACTATGAATTTTGATAGGCACGTGCATGATATGGCCGGATACGCGACGGGTTAGTGACCGACCCTTGCTTTATATTCTTTTATACCAATGATATTATAAGTAATAAGAGGTGGATGGGTTATAAACTGATTAGCTAATTAACACGACTTAAATCAATAGCACACGACCCACAGAAACATTGATAGTGTCACTTAGTTTTAGTTTTATTGAATAATCGCACCAATACAATCGAAAATATAACTATGTATAAATCCAAATACACAAACAAATTTGCTAGAAATCAATAAAATCATATTTCATTCGTTAGTATAAATTAATTCTGTGCCATTTACAATCGTCGGTTACCGGCGGTAACAGCACAGTGGGCGAGCGCTTGCCTTGGAAACAAGGTGCGCAGGTTCGAACCCCGGCTCGCACTCTGATTTCTTTAATTAATCATGTGCGAATCATCTTTGTGCGATTGTTACTAGCTTTCGGTGAAGGAAAACATCGTGAGGAAACCTGCATGTCTGAGAAAGCCTAACTAGCTCTCGAATAACGTGTGAAGTCCGCCAACCTGCACTTGGCCAGCGTGGTGGACTATGGCCTAAGCCCCCTCATCTTGAGGGGAGGCCCGTGCCCAGCAGTGGGACATAACCAAGGGCTGGTATTATTATTTTATATATAATTATCCGTTACTTAGTAGATATATTTTTTACTTATAATATCATTGTTATATACAATAAATGTTTTTTGTCTGACACGTTCACAGCAGTTATAGTACGTCAAGTGATATGGGCAGGGAGTAAAATACTGTATCATCGATCGCAATCTCGGACATTAGATATTGTCTCTTGTGTCTCGTAATTATACTAGCTACAGTGCCTAATGCGGCAGTCGCACCTAAAGCTTCGCGACCAAACAAGACATAATTTTATTCTATATATACCTCTTCTGCTCGATAATTTTGTGTAACATATCCCTGCGGATATTGCTGCAACTCCTGACTATCCTGATTGGTCAATTTCGGCGGTCTGTTCTCCGTGACGTCATGCGCTTGCCTCTGATTGGTCGAGTCGAAACTCCTTTGCGTCTCGAACTTCTGATTGGTCGGTTGCTCGTATACTGGCCTGTGATTGGGCGGCGATTCGAACTGTCGCTGTGCGGGTTCGGTTGGCGGTTTGTGATTGGTAGTCGGTTCGGATGGTGGCTTCTGATTGGTTGATTCTTGTACGGGGTGAGGTGGGGGCGCGTCGTATCGTTCGTTTGGACTGGCTGGTTTTGTGTTGATCTCCTGGAAATAAAGTATAGCGTTAATCTTTACCCGTGGGTAAGAACAGCACCCACCTATCACCTCCCATTGGGTCCGTAAGAGGCGATTAAGGGAAAACAAGAATACGGGCAGCAGCGTCTTTCTATTTGGATTACCTACCCCCAATACTGCGATTCCAAGACACCTGCCAAGCTTGAGAATTATGGCAACCCCTCCTTTCTAGGGAGGGAGGGGGGAGGGGGGGGGGGTTCCAGCTGTGGACATCTTTCGGCTGCTGCTGATATCTAAGAACTTTCGTTTGGGAGAAGGTAACTAATCAAATAGGAGGTGCGAATCGTCTTTGTGCGATTGTTGAATCGCAGTATACATAGGTGGTAGGTACAGTGCCCGGCAAACAACTTGAAAAATTTCGATGAATGCGCAGAAGTCGATTTTTAGGTCTCTTTGGTGGTTCGCAAGGGGTGCGAGGGGATTGCGAGCGCGCGAGTCCACGTGATTCGTTGATTAGCCGGCCCCTGCGTCCCGCATTGCGCCTACGTCCCCGTCGCTCCCGAGTACACATGCGTTCAGTGTTATTGACGCACTTTCGATAAAAGTTATTGGTTCTTGTTATTGTTTTTGTTAGTTACTGTCATTGGTATTGTTATCGTTTTCTGTTATTGTTTGTGTTTTGTTTTTATTTTTACCAAAAATCTATTAAAAGCTATTGACAATGCCGCGAAAAAGTAACACGGTTCTATAGAGGCACGCTAGAAAAATAGTATAATGACGTTTACTGTTATAAGAAAGTAGATTATTCGAAAGAAATGGACATAGTGCAAAGAACCGCGGATGCAAACATAATTAAAATTATTTCATTGTAAAAATATGCGTTTTATTTATTTATCAATGATTATTACATATTTAGGGAAAATACCTAAAAATTAAACTATCACTTATTATAATAAAAATACTAAAATGTGACAATTATTTTGCACGGAAGTGTACGTGCGCGAACTTTCCCCCACTACGCCGATGAATGTTCAAGTTGTTTGCCTGGTACTGTAATCCAATAGAAAGACGCTGCTGCCCGTCTTCTTGTCTTCGCTTAGTCGCTTCTTACGAACACCCAACGGGAGGAGATGGGTGGTAATCATACACGGACACCCCACGGAAGTCTAGTATGTATTGGTTTTAATAATATCCATCTAACTGAGGGAACTATTCTATTACGTTGTGTCTCTCTCTCTCTCTCACCTTGTCAGCAGTGCTCCTCTGTTGGCAGGCGTCGTGTCGCCGACACTCGCAGCAGCACTTGCCGCGCCACTCGTCGCTCGGCTGACACTCGCATTCTGACACAAACATTACCATTTACATATAGTATACAATGTCTAGTTTTGTGTATGTGTATAAGTAAGGACATTTATGTGTGTGCATGTTTGTAAGTTTGGTTAGTCATAATAAGTGGGAATATTTGTGTAAATAAGGTCATATAACGGGTGTAAGGGACATCGTACCGAAAAAAAAATTATAAGATGTCAAATAATGTACTGACTTATTAATTTTCGAGCATGTAATGAATATATGCGGAATAATATTTATTTCTCAAATTACATTGATAATTTCCTAAAATAATAATAATTAATTACCTATATACTGTTTTAGTTTATAAAGAGTAAATAAATAAATAATTAATTAAATTTTCCACAAATAAGTCATTTACTGTTTTTAAATTAAAATTATGTTTTATTATTATACCAATAATGATATTATACTAATTTAATTTAAAAAAATGGTTTTTTTTTTTTGGAAATTCTTGAAAAAGCCGATGAAAAATTTCAACACTAGAATGTTCAGAATCATGTACTGGATCCCAGGTATTGGTTTTCGGTACGATGTCCCTTACACCCCGTTAAGTGAATGTGTGATACATGTACGAGAGAGAGTGTGGATGATGTGTTTGTGTACATGTGTGTGTGTGTATGAAAATAAGGTATTGTATAAATGTGTACGTTTGTAAATTTGGTCAGTCAGGTGTGTGTATGCGTGTATTAATAGTCATTTATAGGGTGTAGATGTGTAGGTGTGTGAAGTGTGTTTTCTGTGTTTGTGTGTGTGTGTAAATAAGGACAGTCATAGTGTGTATGTGTGTGTGTTTGATATAAAATTTGTAATCCAACTCACCGTTATCTATAAATGAATGTTGTTTCTCCAGCCTCCTCCGCCTTTTCTCATTGCTCTGATCTATCTGTGGACATGAGACAATCCATTGACATACAACTTGTAGTAACGAGGCAACCGAAGCATCGCCTGATGGTAACCGTATAGTGTAGTAATAGATCTCAAGAATCGAATTAGAAATTGTTTTTGTATGCCATGCAATCTTTTTTCCCTCCCAAGGTTGCCTGGAAGAAATCGCGGATAGCGATAAGGCCGCCCTTTGTACAAATTTCTTCAATTCCTTTTCTTATGTTCATTTATGTGTGTACAATAAAGAGTATAAAAAAAAAAAAATAATAAAATACCCGTTCACCCGTAGGGTGCCGGGTTAGAATTGCATCCCCTCATCTCCTCTCGTTGGGTGTCGTAAGAGGCGACTAAGCGAGAACAGGCAGACGGACAGCAGCGTCTTTCTTTTGGATTTCTTCCACTTATACTGCGATTCGCAAGCCACCTGCCAAGCGTGGGAATTATGCCCCCCCCCCCTTCTAAGGAGGAGGCTTTTGTTTAGCAGTGGACGTCTTCGTCGACGATTTACGTATCGTGATGAGCGGCGATGTAATGCAACTGACTATGGAAAGACGTATCGATTACCACCAGGCGGACGGACGTCTACTACTGGACCTAGGTCTGACCCTTAGAATGGTGGGGTTGCCATAGTCTCCAAGTTGGCAGGCGTCTTGGGGATCGCAGTATAGGTGGTAGGTAATCCAATAGAATGACGCTGCTGCTCGTTTCCTTGATTTCCCTTAGTCGTCTCTTACGGGCACCCAACGGGAGATGGGTGTTTCCGGACGTACCGTCGGTAACTAATTGCTATAATGCCCTCCTGGCCGATACGACCACAGCGGCCAGTCTTTGCCGCAAGATAAGCCATCTACGCGGGAGATATTATAGTGCACAAGAGCTTTCTCTTCCTTTACTAGACCGACCCTACGGACATGGGAGAGTTCAGGCGCAAGACCGAGTTGTTACATGCCCATCCGACGCATGGATCATCTTACTTTACAGACAATCAGGTGATCGGCCTGCATTGTTTTAGCCAGTAAACAAGAACACAAAGTCGTTACTCCCCGCGGGACTCGAACCAGCGACCTCCGGTTTCAAAGTCACGCCACGGAGGCTACTAATTGCGATAAAAGACATGATACTATCTGTATTATATTCTCGTTTTTTTTTTTTTTTTTGTTATTCAACATAAGCTAGTGCTTGACTGCAGACCCACCTGATGGAAAGTGACGACGCAATCGAAGATGGTAAGGCGCACTAGCTTATTAAAAGCCTATTCACTCTAGCCTTGAAGACACCCACATCATAATCGGCCGGGAAAACCGACACAGGCAAACTGTTCATCTAAACTCACCTTTTGTTGTTCAATGTTAGCAGTACCCGGGTCGTACAGTACTGGTGGATTTGCCGGATCGAAGTGGTAGACGCTCCCATCCGGGTTGGTCAATGGACGACCAGTCTATAAAACGTAGTAATATTTTTTTATACAAGCAAGTATGCGGCCCGCCTGATAGTAAGCAGTCACCGCAGCCTATAGACGCTAGCAACAACAGAACAATCACTAGCGCGTTATCAGGACATTCGATTGTCTTTGTGTCCGATAATTTCACCAGCTGCAATGCCCTTCACACCGGAACACAACAGCAATGAACACACTCTTTGACAAAAGACCCATCACCTAATACCTAATAGTAGTTTATGAAACTGTTGTATAAACAAGTGTGTGTGTTTATTAACAGAGCCGAAGGCGAGGTTTATATTGGTATCACACGAGTTTACTTAATTATGAGTACACTACTTTATACCTATTTTATTTAAACTCATGAAATACAAAATGATTTCTGATATTTACGCGAATATTACACATTGAAATGAAACTAAATGACATCCAATCATGAAATACAATTTTAAACCACCAAACTTCAATACAAAATAGATAATATTAGGGCGCTCAATTCATTCAAATAACTCCTATGCGCATACGTTACAACTGCGTGCCACCAAAAAGGAATGTATCGTGGCTTACTGGATTAGATCGCGGCCTACTCGATCTGCTTAAAAATATATTGTAATAGAAAAAAATATTTTATGGCATCATTTTTTTCAGACCCGTATCGTAAAAAAACTTTAATTTTTTTTTAAAGAGGCATGTGTATTAAGTGAGGGGGCTAAAAGCAAAAGCGCCACTGTCCAAGATTTTTTTTTTGGCGATAAGTAGCAAAAGCGTTTATCGTATTATAGGGACTTAAAATATTCAGATAACTGATTTATCTAAGATCATTTTAGTGGTTATTAATAACACTCAAATCATGGAAACGAGCTTAATAATATGGAAAAAATAAAATTTATTACAGGACAGTATTATTTTTGCATCTGAGCGTTGGGACAGTGTAAGGTTTGCATCAAAACGCTTGGACAGTGGCGGTTTTACAATACATTTGCTTTACTCACAAAAAATCATCTACCGCCAATACAAAAGTGTCATGGCCGACCGTTCTGTGATTGACCAATTTAGACAGTAGCGTATTTGCTTCTCAAACGATATTTCAAACTCTTTTTTCTATGGGACAGTGCTAACATTGTATTCAAACGAGTTGAACCATTCGATAGGTTTCAAAATTCTCTACCAGATGGCATTCTTAGTTTAGTTTGAGCCAAAATGGACAGTGGCGCTTTTGCTTTTAGCCCCCTCAAGTGTGTCATTAGAGTACTAGTTTTGAGTTCATAATTTGAGCATTAATTATGAGTGTAGCTAGAATATTATAAATAGTGACGTCAGCTGACCTGTGGGTGTATGAGTAGTGCACCAGGGGGTACCGCGGCCATGTCCGTGACGCACCAGACTACGCCCGCTCCCCCTGCCGACCCTGGCTCCGGACTCGCCCCACCTGAGATGTCAAGGATAATCACGTGATTATCATCATCTTCATTAGCAGGCGATAGACGTCCACAACTGAACAAAGGCCTCCCGTTTAGAAGAGAGGGGTTGCCATAATCCCCACGCTTGGCAGGCGGCTTGGGGATCGCAGTATAGGTGGTAGGTAATCTAGTAGACAGACGCTCCTGCCCGTCTTCTTGTTTTCCCTTAGTCGTCTCTTACGGATACCCAACGGGAGGAGATGGGGGGGGGGGGTAGCTATTCTTACCCGGACACCCCACGGGTATTTATTTTTAAATACATACTTATACAATGTGGGGAAGACGATACGACAATTAATGGAAAATCTGGTAATACCGTTACATAGGTATATTTTGAAACCGTGAAATAAATCCTTCCAAGGAAATTAAGAAAAAGTATCATTTTTTTTGCAGAAAAACATAATCATAATAAAAACACCATTTGTAAATATTGGATCACTGACCTCTGGTGCGAGCAGCAACGTTTTTAACGTGGCGAGTTAGCTACATGTATTTATACAGAAGCATCGGTTATTCACCTGACGGTGATCGCGTAGTAATCTATACATATATAATTACTTGTCCTGACTGACTGACTGATTCATCAACGCACAAGCCAAACCACTGGACCTAGAAAGCTGAAATTTAAACAGCAGGTTCTTATCATCCACTAAGAAAGGGTTTTTGAACATTCCATTCCTAATGGGGTTAAATGGGGTGGAAAAAAATAATAGCGGGCGTAGTCGCAGGGAATTGCTAGTATTATACATAATGTAGAAAATGTGAAAAGTAGAAAATAGTGTGCTGCGACTAAACTATTGGATATATTTGATTGATTTTTTGTATATAGACTGGGAACATCATTACGCACACGAGGTTTAATTTATTGTCGTATTATCCATCCCCAGATGGTACATATACAACACACAGACACTTGGTGGGAATCGAACCCACGACCTATTCGGTAGCGGCCAGGGTGTCTAACCACTAGACCAAGTCAAAGAGAGAGCAAGATCGGTGATTGAATGAGTGTACGAACTTGCTAGAGATGTTAAAAGCTATGACTTACCAGTCGGCGAGGGTGTGATGGAGTCAGTGCTGCGAAGGCTGAGGGTCTTGTATCCAGAACTAGATGGAGACAGCCGCCAACTGCTGGAGGCTAGGTCACCTAAACACAGATGTTACATAATTTCAAATCTAAATATGTCGCAGCAGAGTATAGTTCGTCAATTGACTACGAAATACAAAGCATCGTGTTGATTCTTAGACGTAAGGTAGATCTGTCATTTTACAAATAAGCTAGGTGACTAAAAAAACCTATTCAGTCCGATATTGATGAGTGAAGGAGTTGAAGAGTGAAGGAGTTGGCGAGTGAAGGAGATGACGAGGGAGACAGTTGACGAGTGAAGGAGCTGACGAGTGAAGGAGCTGACGAGTGAAGGAGCTGACGAGTGAAGGAGATGACGAGGGAGGGAGATGACGAGTGAAGGAGTTGACGAGTGAAGGAGATGACGAGGGAGGGAGATGACGAGTGAAGGAGTTGACGAGTGAAGGAGTTGACGAGGGAGACAGTTGACGAGTGAAGGAGCTGACGCGTGAAGGAGTTGACGAGTGAAGGAGATGACGAGTGAAGGAGATGACGAGTGAAGGAGATGACGAGGGAGGGAGATGACGAGGGAGAGAGATGACGAGTGAAGGAGTTGACGAGTGAAGGAGATGACGAGGGAGACATTTGACGAGTGACGGAGCTGACGAATAAAGGGGCTGACTAGTGAAGGTACAATGGGTGAATTTAGATGAATCGTTTATTGCTTGGGCGTATGTATCTTGTAAAGTCCCTGTTTGTGTGGCGTGACATTACTTATACAGGGTTACAGGAAAAGTCGTGCTAGATCCGTTGAGGGCGTGGAGTACCCATCATTTCTGACTTATTTCACTATGAAACACCCCACCCTAAACTTAACCAAAATAAAAAAAAAAGTAAAAAAAAAAAACTTAAACTTAACTTAAACAAAATAAAATTTAATAGCCTAAAAATCGGCAATTTTCAATAAAAAATTTAAAGTCGAAAATCTCGAAAAGGGTTAAGTTTAGGGTGGGGTGTTTCATAGTGAAATAAGTCAGAAATGATGGGTACTCCACGCCCTTAACGGATTTAGCACGACTTTTCCTGTAACCCTATATAGCTACTTACACTTATATACATAAACAGGCCTACCCCACCTACCCGTCGGGTGCCGGGTTAGAATTGCATCCCCCATCTCCTCTCGTTGGGTGTCGTAAGAGGCGACTAAGCGAGAACAGGAAGACGGGCAGCTGTGTCTTTCTTTTGGGTTTATCTTCCACATATACTGCGATCCCCAAGCCGCCTGCCAAGCGTGGGGATTATGGCAACCCCTGCCTGCTAAGGGGGAGGCCTTTGTTCAGCAGTGGACGTCTATCGGCTGCTAATGATGATGAAAAAATGACATAAGCAGGTGGGCTGTATGTCTATAAAATATTGAAGTTGGTGCCAAATATAAACAGCAGGTACGCCAACACCAACTTCTATAATATTTAAATTATTTTATACTTTTCAGTGTTATTGAAGTTCGTTCGATTATTTTTTTTAAATATTTTATTTTATGCTGTTTAATGATATTTTCATACTAAAAGATTGAACCATCGAAGACGGTAAAATGACGTAGATAGGTTATGATCACATTATCGTCTACATAGTTTTACATAATTCATGTTTCTTCAGAAACAATTTATCCGGTCGTAATGAAATTTGCATGGAATCATCATAGTAGATTACTGTGTGTGAAAAAAAGAATCATCGAAATTGGTTCATATTTGTCAGAGTAATGTAATGGAGAACATCAGTTTTATGGTTTTTACCAGATAAATTCCCCCACATCGTTCATGGTCCTCCAGTAAGTTCTTAGCCGGTTGTGATAAAATTCATACAGATTCATTACAGTGGTTTTTTCATTCGAATAAAAAAATAATCATTGAAATTGGTAAATATTTGCCAGAGTTATGACCATTTTTGTCCTTAAAAAGCGACAAAACCGTCATCTTATAGGCATTCCTGGAGTTCTCCTGCGCGGTCTCCATTCTTTTTTTTTCAGTAACTACTTATTCGTAAGCAATATTTTTTTTATGGGACCCAATCAGCGGATAAAAGAATGGTTAGAAGAAAAATTTTTCAAATCGGTTCATAATTGCCAGAGTTATGCGCAAACATACATAAAAAAGAAAAATATAAATATACAGACGAATTGAGAACCTCCTCCTTTTTTGAAGTCGGTTAATAAACTACAAAGCAATTCATACCTTGTCTACTCAGCATCCTATGTTGCGGCGGCTGAGCTTGAGGCTGCGCGTAGCCGCCGAAGCTGTGGCTCTTAGATACGGGCCCGCGTCCGCGACACCACCCGCCCCCGCCCCCGCTTCCGTTCCCGCACCCGCCCCCGCCCCCGCTTCCGTTCCCGCACCCGCCCCCGCTCCCGCTGCTCTCTAGTGACTGCACCTGCACAACTTGCACTGTTTACAGCTCGATTTAAAATATACAAGAACAAAAGATATACAGGCATAACATAATTGTAGATTGCAAGCATCGATATACTATACCAACTAGATTTGCTGTCACGACCCGAAAAGTGGTCACGAAAATAGAGAGACGGCTGTCGCTCTATTTCAAATTATTACGAGCCGACAACAGGATGTATTGAAATTCCTTATTGCGCGTTTATAAACTGTCCAAATAATATAATACTTATCGTAATACTAAAATTGCAGATGGAGAATTTTTTTTTCGTTTCGTGTTCTTATTACTACTAGTTTAAATAATAAATATAAGTAAGATATCATTATAATACGAAATAAAAATTATTTATTTGATATTTTCTCCGCTAGTAGTTCGCAACTGCCATGCCGAGACTGACAAAATTAATGTTGCCGATAGGATGTCGCCACTGTCTATACGAAACTGTTAAACTACACGTCATTACCATAATAAAAAAGTTAGTTCTCATTTTTGCCACCAGCACGGATAAGCTTGTAAGTCAGTACACACACAATGGAAACACACCTGTTTTGAATATTTTCTTTTAAATGAGTACATTTTTGTTTAAGTCAAAACAACTACTTTTTTTCGTATAGCTTTGGCGGTTTTATTGATTTTTCTTTGTCTCCGATGTAAAGGTTTTATGTGCCAACATTACTGCATACAGAATTAGACTTTATTACTACATGTGAAGGCTTCTATTAGTCCGACGTTCCGAATTATTTAAAACTATATTCTACAATTTCTAGCTACGTGTATAGTTGTGTAAGTATATGTAACCGCGACCACATTTTCGATGTCATTTTGTTCGTGACAGCTAATCTAGTTGGTATAGTATATCGATGATTGCAAGCATACGAATCCGATGATGTATTTCTGGTACAAATTAGGAAATAATATGAGATATTGAACAAATGAGTAACGTACATAACACATATTATACATATAATTTCATTTCATTTATTTGCGTATTATACATACAGTCTTAAGCTAAAGTTTAAGTTACCTAAAACTATACTAGTATGTACATACCTTGGTAGGGTGTCGCAAAGAGGGGAGTACAATAATTATATGAAAAGTTAGCTAGCATGTTAACTCTAAACTCAAGTACATTTATCTTCCATAAATTCTTCTATATTATAATAACATTTTTCATTTCATAATTGTTTTGATACACCGAATAATATCGACACGGATCAGACACGTGTTTATTAATACTCGGTATAAAAGGCCATGTGAGTTGAGATCACCAGAAGTTGAAGAAACTATTTAAAAAAATAAAATAAAAACCGACTTCAAAGTAAATTATCTAAAAAGCATAAAATAACGAAAATATATTGAAGTCGGTGCTAGCACATCATGTTAACTAACACTAGCACCAGCTGACACCGACTTCAATATATTTTCGTTATTTTATGCTTTTTAGATAATTTACTTTGAAGTCGGTTTTTTTTTAAATAGTTTATTTAACACTTTTTAGTGACTTATTTTATCAAGATAGCTATCAGCACTATCACGCAACTCGAACGTCTACGTTACAGTAACGTACTGAAAACATAAAAAGTTTATATCTCTTATACTACTGGACCGATCTTGATGAAACTTATACTCTACCCTAAGTTGAAAAATACTCTAACTACTGCAAAAAGAGTTTTTGAAATCGGACTTGTAGTTTCTGAGAAATCCGCGGACAAACCTACATACATACACTCATAAAATTTGGTAAATTTGTTTAGAAGCCCACATAGACTAACATATATTAATATTACGCATTTTTATCAATATTACATACATACGCGTCGAATAGAGAACCTTCTTTTTGAAGCCGGTTAAAAACGGCTAAATGAGAATTAACACTAAATAACGTTTGTGAGTGCGGTAGTTATGGTACTAACCTTCAAGAGTTTGTTTCGACCTGCTTCCGGGGTTAGCAGCTTCACAGGCCCAGCGCTAAGCCATGGCCATTGGGACTCGTCTTGTTGGGAACAATTATCCTGAAAAAACAAAAATCTATTTAATACTCAATAATTTTTACTCAATAGGCATGATGACTAATTTTGAAAAAATGCTCTATAATGTACTTACTATTGCCGAAAATAATAATATTTTTGTATTAAATTTTCAATTAACAGCAATATTTTCAATTTTTAAAATAGAATTTTAATTTCATTCCAAAACGATGGCCGGTGCATGGTGCCATTTTATGACGTCACTAAGGTGTAAATAAACATCTGTCTAGGTATAAAAGTGAATCATTGTATGAAAGAAAAAGTTGAGATGACAGGTTGACAGTTGTTTATTTACACAGGATTGACGTCATTCACTCTGATCATCGTTTATTACAAAATGGCGATTAGCTGTATTTGAGTAATTTATTTGCTTAAATATCACGAAAATCTCTCTTTTATTATGAAAATGAGGTGCATTTCTGGAATCAGTGCAATCTGTTCTAATATTTAAAACCACAGATTTATTGGTATTGTGTTGCAGTCATCATGCCTATTATTATTATTTATTTTTTTGCCGGAGGTCGCGGGTTCACGATCACCTGATTGTCTGTAAAGTAAGATTATCCATGCGTCGGATGAGCATGTAAAAAGTCGGTCCTGCGTCTATCCCCTCCCCGGTCGTGTCGGTCTCCCGTCCCATCGGATTATGAGAGGTATAAAGGATGAGAGAGTGCACTTGTGTCTACGCAAGCGCTTGTGCACTATAATATCTCCCGCGTAGATGGCTGATCTTGTGAAAGATTGGCCGCTGTGGTCGTATCGGCCAGGAGGATTTATTATTATTTTAACTCAATTACATAGTTACTAGAGTTAAGCTCGCGTTTGTACTTATTTTATGTATGGTATCTTTTCCTTTCTTGTGTGTATGTGTATAATAAATAATGAAAGAAGAATCAATAAACATTAACAGCCGCACTCTCAAACGCCAATTAACTTTAATTCTAGTTAAGTCACTTTTTGAAATCTATTTATTTCGACTGTCAAAACCATTTATGATTAATTTCGATTATTGAACACGAGATAATTGATATCTCTACTCACTATATGCGCATTAAGTATTAATGGGCTTCGAGTATCGAAATAATCCGATTTCAAAAAATGTTTTTTTTTTGTTTTTTTTTTATTCAAGATAAGCTAGTGCTTGAGTGCAGACCCACCTGATGGAAAGTGGCGACGCAATCGAAGATGGTAAAGCACACTAGCTTATTAAAAGCCTATTCACTCTAGCCTTGAAGACACCCACATTATAATCGGGCGGAAAAACCGACGCAGGCAAACTGTTCCAATCCTTAGCTGTCCTTATTATAAACGAAGAGGCAAATCGTTTAGTCCGGACCGAAGGCACGGATTAATAATCATTAACTTCAATTGGCGTTTGTAGGTTCGGCAGTAAGTTAACAGACACGCTAACGACCCGTGGGGTGTCTGGGTAAGAATATACCACCTATGTCCTCCCGTTGTGTGTCCGTAAGAGGCGACTAAGGGAAAACAAGAAGACGGGCAGCAGCGTCTTTCTATTGGATTACCTACCACCTATAACGCGATCCCTAAGACGCCTGCCAAGCGTGGGGATTATGGCATGCCTCCCTACTAAGGGGTTGTCCATTAATGACGTGATGTTTTTTAGCAACTTTTTTACACCTCCCCCCCTCCTGGTGATATGTGGTGATGTTTTAAACTACCCCCCCCCCCCCTACTCAAAATTGAAATTTCCGGAATATTATCTTTAAATACAGGACTGATTAAATGTTGAAGGGGAACTCGTTGCCGGCAATGGTGAGTCAAGACCACGTGCCGCTGTTTGGTTTAGAAATCGTGCATTCAACGAAAAATAAATACACGTGATGTTAATTATACCCCCCCCCCCTGGTGATATTTCGTGATTTTTTTCAGAACCCCTCCCCCCCCTTTCGGGTATCACGTGATTAATGGATGCCCCCTAAGGGGGAAGGAGAGGTTTGTTCAGTAGTGTACGTTTTCGACTGCTGGTGATCTAGCCTTCCCGTGAGGTGCAATGAACCTCCCGTTGGGTATCGTTTTGACACTGGTAATATTTTTTTTATCTATTAAGACATTAACAAGACACAAGCTTTACAAAATATGATACTTATTATAATTAGATTATAAGTGGTCAAGCAAAACTTTAATTACAAGCGTCCATGGCTAGTACAGTAAAAAATGCCGAAAAGCAAACGAGATAACGGGGGTGAGAAGATAGTAATCTAACAAAAGCATATTGTCAATTACACTTACGGTGCTGAATATCCTCCTGCGGACTCTCTCGTATTCCTTCTCCCTCTGTTCCAGTGATTTGCTCCTACTGGAGGCAAGCGCACCAGCGCCCGGCTCGTCCAACGAATGGGTGTCCCGCTTCAGTATCGATCTGACGATAATATAGACAATCCACCTTGATCCCAAACTAGGCAAAGCCTGTACTTTGGTAACCAGTGGTGTGCAGAGAAAGTAGGCAAAAATATCTGCGAGTTATCTGTACTGTAAGCTATTTGTTAGTGTGCCACCACAAATATCCTTCAATGATAGTTCAATTATAGACGTATCCATTTACATTTAAAAACATCATGTTAATACCATGTCGCTAGAAAATATTTTTAAATTAATATTATTTAGAGCAATCGTAGGGGCCGAATACGTTTCTTTGCTTACCCTCTGTGCACGCCACTGAGGTTAACCAATCAGACAACAGGTACATGAACTGAATAAATTATACCACCGTGCAGGTAAGTACCACCGCAGTGTCAGATATTCAGCCGCCAAGCAGCAGTGTGTAAGCATTGCTGTGTTCCGGTGTGAAGGGCACTGTAGCTGGTGATATTATCGGTAACAAGGACTTAATATCTAAAGTCTTATGCGGCAACGCGCTAGTGATTCTTCTGGTGATGCTAGCGTCTATAGGCTGCGGTGACTGGTTACCATCATGCGGGCCGCATGCTTGCTTGCCATCTTGGTAGTATAAAAAAAGTGTAGACGTATAGTGGGAATTAAACCCACGATCGATTGGGTAGCGGCCAGGGTGTCTAACCACTAGACTAACGGGTCCATCAAATTACAGTAAATTTTTTTTCATCATAAGTCGGAGTACATTCACAACTGAACAAAAGCCTTCCATCACAGGGAAGGGGTTACCATAATCTCCACGCTTGGCAGGCGGATTGGAGTCGAGTATAGGTGATAGGTAATCCAATAGAAAGACGCTGTTGCCCGTCTTCTTATTTTCCCTTAGTCGTCTTTTACGAACCAACGGGAGGAGATGGGAGGGTGCTATTCTAACCCGGAAACCCTACGGGTCTTCCCTTAGTCGCCTAATATACATTTTTTAATCAAGTCCTTTGTTATCAAGTCTCTTGTGTGCTGTAATTTCACCAGCTACATTGACCTTCACACCGGAGCACAGCGATGTTTACACACTGCTGCTTGGCGGCAATATATCTGACACTGCGCCGGTACCTACCTGAAGGGTTCCTTACAGAAGGAACCTAACACCTCATCATCATCATCAGCCCACATCAGTCCACTGCTGGACATAGGCCTCCCCAAAGGCACGCCACTGAGGCCGATCTTCGGCTCCCCTCATCCAGTGTCTGCCAACTGCTCTGCGGATATCGTCGCTCCACCTGGTCACAGGGCGTGCTACACTACGCTTCCCGATTCGCGGTCTCCACTCCAGAACCAGTTAACCCCAACGGTCATCGGTTCTGTGGCAAATATGACCAGTCTACTGCCACTTCAGCCGGCTAATCCTTTGAGCTATGTCTGTCACATTGGTTCTCTGGCGAACTACTTCATTCCGTATTCGGCCCCTCAGAGAAACACCCAGCATAGCTCTCTCCATAGCCCGCTGAGCGACCTTCATTCGGTGGACTAGTCGTACCGTGAGTGGCCACGTCTCGGCTGCGTATGTCATCACGGGTAGGACGCACTGATTAAAGACTTTTGTCTTTCAACATTGCGGTATCGGCACCTAGCCCACCACCTTGTAATCAAGAAAGGTAAAAGAAAGCGGTACATACTTGGCGTTTGCGTCGGTCTGATGCCGCTGAGGGCTGGGGGGAAAGTTGGTGGCGCACCACTCCTTGAAGCTGGTGCAGGGAATACGACCACCGCTCGTGCCTGCAACCAAACATAACATGAAAATACCATACCAGGGACTTATGAATAGACGCCGCTGCGAAGACTTTGTTTTCCAGGGAAATCTGTTAAAAGGTCTCGGGAACTGTAGAGTTTCAACCAGAATAAGCTCTTATCACCCACAGATGAAAGGGAGTCCTGGGTTTTCCGGTGGTATCTGCATCAGGTTGGAGGGCACGAAAGGGAACCCTGCCCATCATCCCTCCTCCCCCTCCCCCCACGAGGACATCACCCACCTGTCTTGGAGACGAGCACGCAGGTCTTGTTGGCGTGGTCGAGGCGGTGCGCCAGCATCCCTCCTCCCCCTCCCCCCACGAGGACATCACCCACCTGTCTTGGAGACGAGCACGCAGGTCTTGTTGGCGTGGTCGAGGCGGTGCGCCAGCATCCCTCCTCCCCCTCCCCCCACGAGGACATCACCCACCTGTCTTGGAGACGAGCACGCAGGTCCTGTTGGCGTGGTCGAGGCGGTGCGCCAGCATCCCTCCTCCCCCTCCCCCCACGAGGACATCACCCACCTGTCTTGGAGACGAGCACGCAGGTCTTGTTGGCGTGGTCGAGGCGGTGCGCCAGCATCCCTCCTCCCCCTCCCCCCACGAGGACATCACCCACCTGTCTTGGAGACGAGCACGCAGGTCTTGTTGGCGTGGTCGAGGCGGTGCGCCAGCATCCCTCCTCCCCCTCCCCCCACGAGGACATCACCCACCTGTCTTGGAGACGAGCACGCAGGTCTTGTTGGCGTGGTCGAGGCGGTGCGCCAGCATCCCTCCTCCCCCTCCCCCCACGAGGACATCACCCACCTGTCTTGGAGACGAGCACGCAGGTCTTGTTGGCGTGGTCGAGGCGGTGCGCCAGCATCCCTCCTCCCCCTCCCCCCACGAGGACATCACCCACCTGTCTTGGAGACGAGCACGCAGGTCTTGTTGGCGTGGTCGAGGCGGTGCGCCAGCATCCCTCCTCCCCCTCCCCCCACGAGGACATCACCCACCTGTCTTGGAGACGAGCACGCAGGTCTTGTTGGCGTGGTCGAGGCGGTGCGCCAGCATCCCTCCTCCCCCTCCCCCCACGAGGACATCACCCACCTGTCTTGGAGACGAGCACGCAGGTCCTGTTGGCGTGGTCGAGGCGGTGCGCCAGCATCCCTCCTCCCCCTCCCCCCACGAGGACATCACCCACCTGTCTTGGAGACGAGCACGCAGGTCTTGTTGGCGTGGTCGAGGCGGTGCGCCAGCATCCCTCCTCCCCCTCCCCCCACGAGGACATCACCCACCTGTCTTGGAGACGAGCACGCAGGTCTTGTTGGCGTGGTCGAGGCGGTGCGCCAGCATCCCTCCTCCCCCTCCCCCCCACGAGGACATCACCCACCTGTCTTGGAGACGAGCACGCAGGTCTTGTTGGCGTGGTCGAGGCGGTGCGCCAGCATCCCTCCTCCCCCTCCCCCCACGAGGACATCACCCACCTGTCTTGGAGACGAGCACGCAGGTCCTGTTGGCGTGGTCGAGGCGGTGCGCCAGCATCCCTCCTCCCCCTCCCCCCACGAGGACATCACCCACCTGTCTTGGAGACGAGCACGCAGGTCCTGTTGGCGTGGTCGAGGCGGTGCGCCAGTTGGAACAGCGCGGCGCAGCGGTGCACCAGCATGCGGCCGTACGATGACATCACCGGGAACCGAACCACGCACCTCCTGCACGACACACGAGTTCGAAGGCTCGAAGGACGTTCGAAGGACCACTTAAGTGGTCCTTCAAACTAAATTGTAAGAGTAAAGATCAACGAAGCTGAAAGAGATAGTACATAATGACCATCAGTGGCGGGTGCGTGAGACAGATACAAGACACCTTATCAACAGGCATCATGACGCTAGTTAGGTTCCTTTCTGCTAACGTTTACTTAACAACTATGTCAGAAGGACCACTTATTGTTCTTTCTCAACAAAATTCTAAGAAGAAATATCAACGAAGTTTAAGCAGATAATAGCCATCATAGCGACAAATGCTTGAGACATATACAAGGCGAGCCTTGAGACCTGTCATTTTAATATAAATCTAGTCATTTTGATTGCAAGGTGTGCCATAGGAAATTTAATACATATTTTACATTTCAACGTATGCGTCGAAGGGACGTAGCAAATAAATGAAGCAGTATCAACTAGCTAGACCAATATCTCCAGACATAACGGAGATGGGCATTCATTGGCCGTCAAGTACCCCTTGGTCTTGACTTATAAATGTGGTGGAGAAAATAAAAATGTTGAATGGAGATCATGTGGCAAATATCGAACGGTCAATAAAACATCAACTCCAGACAGATATCCTCCCCCTTCCACATATATCTGATGTCACATAATATGTGGTCCGACTGTCCCTTTGGCTGTTTAGTTTGTTGTAATTTTGTCGTATTTTTTTTTCTTTTCTCTTGTTTTATCTTTCGAACGGCAGGACACACTATCGCGGATGTTGATCCAATTGTAACAAGACAATGTTAAAAAAAAAAAAATTACAAGCCCGCTGAGTTTCTTGCCGGATCTTCTCAGTTGAAGCCGTACTGTGATCCGCTGGTAGCTTTTAGAAATTGACCATTTAAAAGTGCTAGCATTAAACCTATTTGATATAAATATTTTTGACTTTTCTTTAGAGAAAATCAATCCACAGTAAAATAGATATAACGAAGGCAAACCATATCATACCAATAGCAGAGAGAGATATATAAAAATCATCTATCATAACACTGTTCGGATTGACCGAACATCTAACAATGACGTTTGGCTAACCTAACGCAGGTCAAACTTTTAAGAGATTTATGGATTCAGTAGACAGAAGAAATCGATGATAGATGGATAAACATTGGATGGATGGAGACCCTTTGGATTCTGGAAACATTTATGCGAAACGAAAATCCCGTACTCATCATATGACAGATAACTCCCGTGTATAGTAATTATAGCAACCAATCACGGGGCACGGTGGGTTCGATTCCCACCAAGTGTCGGAGTGTTTAAAATATATAAGTATGTATTTACAAAAAAAAAGTATATAAGTATTAGTATCAGTTGTCTGGTTTCCATAGTAAAGGCTCTGCCTAGTTTAGGATCAGATGACCGTGTGTGGATTGTCCCAGAATATTATTATTATTTGATAATCTTTTCTAAACCATTTCAGTAAAAAAATGTGCATTCGTTTTACGTATTTGTTTATTTGTGTCTATGTGCCTTAGTTTATAGAGTGTCTGTGTGGGTAGTCTCTGTCTTATTTGTGAATCATCGGTGGCTTTATCTAGGTACTTGTGTGTGTATGCGTGTGTGTGGGTGTGTGTATCTATATATATATAAAATGAATGTTTGTCTGTGAGTCTTTTATAGAATCGTAAGTGGCTGGAACATACATGAAATTTTGTATGTACATTCCAATGGCTTCCTGGATGGTTTGTAAATATAATTTAGTAGCCAGTTTAGTATAAATGTTATGGTCAACATTACCCGGTATCATTGACGAGCGAATGCAGCTCTTTCTCAATCCTGAGCAGCGCGATGCGATCGCGCGGGTTCTTGTTTAGAGTTTCCTTTATGAAGTTGACCAGTTCCGGACCGGTCGGCTCGGTTCTCTCCTCTGTTATACAACATTATTTTTAGTATACCCTTAAAGCAGACAGTAGCTTATTCAGAATCAGTAATACAACGTGTTACAAAATACCCCGTAAAAATATAATTAATTATCAAAGCCAAAAATGTTGTCAACCACAGATATAGATATACATAGATAACGCAAGTATCACGATTTGTATTGATACCTAGCGTGCCGAATTTTTAACACACACACGCACAGAACGTGACGTCACAGCCGAAATTTAGTGACGGGAAACCCAAACCGATTCAAAGACACCGATGCCCTTCCGCCCGCTACGATTCAATCGATTCAACTGTAGCCACCGCCGTGATTATCTCGCTCATACTTAGGACAGGAGTTTTTATTCGTCTGTCCGATTTCGATAATAATCGATTATTGGTATATATGTTGTGGAACGAACAAGTTGTTCGTTCCACAACGTGCGATGAGTGTTGACACTCATCGCTAGATTTGCCAGCCGAGCGACAAATTGCCTGTATTATGAAGTCGAAGCGATGCGCGACAGTATCGCGTGTTCTGATATTCATCGTCTCTTTACATTCAACGTCAGATCAAACGCTCAAAGCAAACGCGGCAACGTAATGTGAATATAGTTTTACTTAACTTTAGTCTATAGTTACGGTATATTCTTGGAATCACAGCTCGAAAAACTTAAAAAAATGTTTTAAAATGAACTTACGCATAATATCATTTTAAAATAACTTACCTGTGATAAGAAATATGTTCCTGTGTTTGGGTTCTCGAAATTTTTGGGCTATTGCAGTTAATTATCACGCAACGAGGCATTTTTTTAGTTTTTCCGGTCGACCGGCTGGAACAGACGCGTGCGGACTGTAAGTTAGCGGCGACCAACCCCGACGTTTCGTCGGGGTTTGGACACGCGAAGTACATGCATTTGCGTTATCTATGTATATCTATATCTGTGTTGTCAAAGGTTAGGTCCTTTAAAATTTTTGTCGTTCCGCGAATTAGGTAGAAATGTAGGTACATTCTGCGTGGTTTACTTTTTAATTTTACTGAAATAGGTTTGCACATCAGTGAAAATAATAATATTTTCTTATTTATTTCTTTACGGAGTATTTTGTAACACGTTGTATAATCGATCCAAGTAGTTTTCAACCTATGTTATAATTTTATCCCAAAAATGTATTCAAAATGTTGAACAAGAGTTTGCTAAGGGTGAGTAAGGGTGGTAATTGCCGCAGTAACCCAACGCCACTCCAAAATGGCGTACTTGGCTGCGATTTTATGTAAGGGGGCGGATACATTCCCAGTCGGTCTGTCCCAATATTAAATGTAATGGTGTCTGCCCAGTAAACCGGGCCAGACCATGACTAGGCTATGACGTTTCAAGCACGAAAATAAATGACAGAGACAAATATATTATGAACATACTGCTTTAATTACACACACACATAATTATACACTATACAGTTTTATTTTATTTATTTTTATATTTTTACTAGTCCGGTGAAGCTGTCATGGCCATCTGCGGCCAACTGTACTACTTCTACAAAAAAAAAACAACTTATTTATACTGGGGCAGCGTATAGCGAAAATGCAACGTTGCCTACTATGTATAAGACAATCTATGAATGTTGACAGGCACATGCAAGGCGCAGCTGGATACGCAACAGTCTAATGGTTCTTGTTTCACACTATGTTGTATACAAATAATATTTTTTTGCCTGTTACGTTCATAGTATGGTCCGGTGTAGTGGGCAGACCCTTTTCAGCGTTTAATGGTATATTATTATTATGCAATAATTACCTGAGTCGTTCTTACTTAGTGATATATTCTTTGGTCGATCTTTGCGCTCTGGACATCTGCAGACAAGAAAAATATTGTATTTCGATTGTACCACGACTAGACTATACAGGTATTTCAGTTTCTGTCTTCTCATACATAATTTTGAGACGCCATCTTAGGATGCCATCTTCTATACTATAATAAAACTCAAAGAGAACTTTTTCTGTACATTGAATATTTTTCCAAAATTTCTATGTACTATACTATCGACATAGAGGCCAAAACAATTTTTTTTGGAATTATTGTCTGTCTGTCCGTCTGTCTGTCGTTCTGTTTGTCCAGGTATCATTTGAAAACCCGTGGATGGATTTTGATAGGACTTTCACTGATGTGTTCTGTAGAAGTAGGGGTATAAATTGGTATATAAAACATCACGCTATGTTTCATAGGGGCTAAGCAGTGAAACATTACTTGCACATATTACCACGTAATTTCCTTTGTATGTGAATAGGGTAATTATAGACTGATCAGTTAATCATTAAGATATGTATTATTACGCTATATACAATAGGGACTGAGCAGACATTTAGTTTGCATAAGATATGGCAGTGGCGAAAGGTCAATTTTTGTAAGGGGTAAGCCGGTCCGGTACACCCAGGACATTTTCATTAGATTTCTGTATTGTTCTAAGTACTTTGCTGATAGTAATATGACATTATCTATATCTTTGAAAAGTTAAAATCTGTAAATCCCGAGCGAGTCCAAACTAGATTAGGAAAGAAATAGGCAATAAAATGTCCAACTACAATTCACACTATTTCACACTACACACAATGAACAGCGCTCCCAAAAAACGCTTCAAGGTCAGGGCTCAGGGGGGTTCATGAAATTTTAATGAAACTCCCCAAGTCCAGGTAGTGTATCGTATAGGTATTGTATTACAGTCACAACAATAAAAGATGCAAAAAATTTAAAACTTTCATTATCGAATATCATTAGACAGTAATTTTCGATGTTAGCGTGATTTACATTATGAACAGCGGCATCTATCGGTGAAATTGAACATACAATCACTATAAAAGAAAGTCGTGTTAGTTACACTATTTATAACTCAAGAACGGCTGAACCGATTTGGCTGAAAATTGGTGGGGAGGTAGCTTAGAACCAGGAAACGGACATAGGATACTTTTTATCCCGGTAGGTTAAGGTTAAGCAACGTTAGATAAGGTCATTAAATAGATGGGTGAACCGATTTGTTTGATTTTTTTTGTGCATATCGGGTAGGTCAGAGAATAGGTCATAAAGTATATTTCATACCGCTAGGTTAAGGTTAAGCAACATAAGGCCAGGTCATTAAAATGATGGGTGAACTGATTTGTATGAAATTTTGTGTGCATTTCGGGTAGGTCTGAGAATAGGTCGTAAAGTATATTCCATGCCGCTAGGTTAAGGTTAAGCAACATAAGGCAAGGTCTTTAAATAGATGGGTGAACCGATATGTATGAAATTTTGCGGGTAGGTCTGAGAATAGGTTCTAAAGTAGATAGATAGATAGATAGACAATTCTTTATTGCGCACAAACAAACAGATACAAAAAGAATAAGACACAAATTAATAAAACATGCAACAATGGGCGGCCTTATCGCTAAAAGCGATCTCTTCCAGGCAACCTTTGGATGGAGAGGAAAATAAAGAAGTTACAAAGAGCAGAGGGAAGAGCAAAGTATATTTTATGCCGGCGATACCATGATTGACGAGGATATATAGAACGAGAGGAGGGTGCAAGAGAGGGAGAGGGGACGATGATGGAGTGAGTGATCGGAGGAGTTAGGTGGAGCAAGGGGGGGAAGTGAGAGGGAGCAAGTTGGGAGAAGAGAGAGGAGGGAGAGGGTTCAGACAGGACAACGGGAAGAGGAAGAGGGGGAGTTTGACGAGGACCGAAGCGGGAGGGGAGAGAAAGATTTATTAGAATTAGATTTTTCTTATAAGAGAGAGAGAGATGGAGAGAGATAAATCAAGGGAGTAGGGAGAAAAGGGGACCAAAATGTAATTAAAGCGCGGGCGGAGCTCCGCGGGTCAGCTAGTGTAGAATAAGGATATAAAATAAATGATAATTATAATAATTAAAATTACAATAATAATAGTAATTTAAACGAATTCTCGATTTTTTGAAGTGGTGTAACCTTTTTTTTTGACGCGGGGGAAATCTTCGAAACATCCCCGGAAGCTGTGGGGCTCGACCGGGGTATGTGGGATTCTTACCCACTAAAACCCCCGCGGCTGTCACATCGGCACATGAGATGGGTCCCCAGGGCTCTCCAGTGGGATCTGCACCAGGGGCCCCTCAGTGCAGGTGGTGTAACCTAACCTAGCCCATTTTGCAACTTTACTTTTTTATTAGTTAATTAAAACCTTGAATTAGTTTATCCTTGAGTATATCCCATGATCAACCAGTCAGCCTGTATATCTAGGAAGCCCTGTAATCGATGCTGGGATAGTTCTGTAATCGATACCACGACCTACAACCGATATCGATATTACAACCTAAATTCTGAAGGTAACACTCACCTACAATAGTATGTTTGGTCATCAATTTCAAGGCTGGTTGATTTCCTTATTGAGTCGTTACTGGAACTACCTGCGAAATGTTTTTTTTTATGTAGTCAATTAGAGGCAAGCACACAATTATGACACAGTACATAGTGTGACGACTTGAAAAGTGGTCAAGAAAATAAGAATCAAAGTACGCGCGTGTCGTTATTTCGAATTCCTATATGAAATTATCTGCAAACGCTTTGAACCTTATTTTATTTTTATTTAACTTAATGTACATAAAGGACATGGCGGACTTAATGCCTTAGGCATTTTCTAACAGTCTACCTTTGGGTAGTGAAGAAATGTTTTGAGGTAGGTGCCAATTAGTGTAAAAAAAATATATTTTATTAATTTTTTTGTAGTATTTCAGTGATATTTTTAAATAAATTTAAGTTATATTTTAACGCTAAATGCAATTGTCTTTGTATACGTGAATATTAATTTTAGTATACATTATAGATTGATGGAAAATAGTATTAAATTACCAGTTTGTTCCGTGTCTGAGCAGTCGGGGCAGTCATCTGAGCATACGATGCCAGAGTCCTGCTTCGTAGGACATAATTGTCTTCGTCTCCTGCCCCTGAAAAGCATTATCAGCCTATCAAATCAATGTTTATTTGCCGGACCAAGTGTGTTTAATTTACGCGCTTTTAACTTGGTAGCCTTCATTGTATTACATATGACATAAAATTAGATTAAAAAAAAAAAAAAAGAAAATAAAAATAGCAGAGCTCTAATTCTCTATGCGCATTTCCAGATTCCACTACGTTCAAATCTTGTCCTTGTAAATCACGTTTACATCGATAGAATGGAGTTATTTTGTTAAGAATTTGTAAATGACGTGTAAAAATACCGTTTTTTAATAGAAAAAAAAAACCATTAAATATTACTCTGTTAAGCGATATTTAGGTTGTTTTAACAAAACAAGACTTAAGCGCGGTCATAGAGAATTAGGCCTCAGATCACGGTATGACCCGGTGTAATGGGCACACACCTTAACATATTCACTAAAACGAGACAATGTTTGAGAATACATTTGGTTTGGTCTGTATGGGTCTATTTTTTATCCAACAAGGTGGCACAAAATACTGAGAGTACAGAAGGTAAGCTCATGTATGTACCTCGCTTTTCATACCTACGCTCGGCGGTGGCGCTTGGGTTATCAACTCTGGCTTATGCGAAAAAACTATCGTGATAGTGACATTCCTATCTAGTTTTTTGATTGATTGTTGAGAATACAACAGGAAGAACGGGAGACGAGTGTTTGAAGCGCACGGTATTCGCGCTCGCACTAAACCGAGATATACCGAGATATCGTGTCGTGAGCGCTGTCTATGTGTGCGTTGCTCGAGCGCCCGTTGTATGAAGCTTGCCTTCTGTACTCTCAGTATTTTGTCAAGGTGGTCAACATGCGGCCCACCTGATAAGCAGTTACCGCAGACTATGGACACTGGCAACTTCAGAAGAATCAGTAGTACGCTGCCGCTCTAGATATTAGATATTGAGATTCTTGTGCCCTGTAATTTCACCAGCTACAGTGCCCTTCACACCGGAACACAGCAATGTTTGCACACTGCTGCATGGTGGCAGAATATCTGACACTGCGGTGGTACCTATCTGGACGGTTCCTTGCACAAGGAACCTGCCACCTAGTAAAATAGTAGTAGTAGTGTTTCAAATTCAAGATTAAAGTCATTTATTTCAAATCGGCTTAACGCTAGCACTTTTAACGGTATTATCACAACGCTGCCTCAACTGAGAAGATCCGGCAAGAAACTCATCGGGCTTGTCAATTTATCACTTCTTTTTTAAACAGCGTTTATCTTGTTACAATTAGATCAGCATCAGCGATAGTGTATCCTGCCGTTCAAAAGATCAAATAAGAGAGAGAAAAGAAATACAACAAAATAAAAGGCCAAAGGGATTGTAGTCGTCATCATGACTGCCTCTGTGCATATCTCTCTCCCAGTGTGTGTGTGGTTTGTGTATGTGTGTGTACGTACCTGCAGTGAGGGCAGTTGGAGCACGCGCCGCAGACGCAGGCGATTCGCGGGCTGTTGGATAACAGGTGACGCTCCGGTGCCGCCCAGCGTCGTGAGCTGTGCTCCTCCTCCCACACGCCGGAAGTTATCTGACGTACATACACACGGCTGAAGGTAGGTCGTTTATACACGGGAACTTCCAGCAGGGCTATTGCGTATCTTTAGCCACCCACGTTACTATCAAGCTTCATTTGTCCACCGAACTTGTGGGATGTGTGTTTGCATTGATATTTATTGGTCACTCAAGTTAGGCAATACCCGGATCTTGGGCAAACCGGGGCACCGGCCCCGGGCGGCAGTTTCAGGGGGCCCCAACATCATAATATAATATGATTGAAAATGAAAATAAAAAAAACTCGCTCCATAAAGCGCCTTGCATACGGAAGCCTGGTTGGCTCACCTTCGACTTGCCCACACCACAAGTGAACTTGTGATGAGAATTGAGTTTAAGTAACTTCTCAAACGCTGAAGGGAGGGCGCCACTATCAAGTTTCTTCCCCGGTTCGAAAAAACCGTAGATCCGGGGCTGGCAATACCGGATGTCATCATTCACTCATCATCAGTTATTTGATGGTCACTTTGCTATAGTGATCCATCACTTTAGTTGTCAAACGAGATATGCTATAACCAGCCCCCCGGCTGGTTAGTGTTAAGTATTGCCAAACTAGTTGTCTATAGTCGCATCTATAGATTATTGTTGACCCTATGTATATTCTTATTCTTTATTGCACACAACAATATTACACATTATTATAAAATAAAGAAAATTAATGCACAAAGGCGTGCTTAACCCAAACATTGAGTTTTGCATACGTGTTTTTTTGCAATTAAAATAATTAATAAATTGTATAATAGTGTAAAGGTGTTGTTTTATTATATTATCTGGTTGCGACAGTATCATCAGTCATTTCAATGTTCTTCAACAAACAAATAAATATCAAACATGGTCCTTCGAGCCGGATTTAAACCGACTTACGGAGCAGATATTCTGCCCCAAAGTAGCAGTTTGACGAAGTCGCACTAAAATAATACCTTTTTGAACCTTTCGATATGGAACCATAAAAATATAAGCAGCCTAACTGTGGAAGTACCTTACAGAAGACCATATGCAAGTACACCTGAGGGAGCTGGGGCAGCTGAGGGATTCATATGCTTAGTATCCACAATATACAATATTTATCAACGTTTTTAATTAGGTGGAAATTTTATTCAATTCGAGCAACAAAACCTCGACAAAGAACCATTTATTTCGTCTAATGAGAATATTGTATCGAGATTTCTCACTCACCTGAATCTCAACGGTTTTCTTCTTATAATCATCATTATCACTAATTTTCACATCACTACAACTAATCACATCACTATTCCTACCACTAAAATGACTAGAGTTATCGCTAGCGTCGCCCGCAACGCTCGCAGTCCTGACTTCACTGTCCACCGCAACGCTAGGTGCAACGTTGCTTATAACGTTTATTGTATCGTTGCATTTAACGTTTGTTGCATAGTTGCTTGTAACGTTGTTTATAACGTTTGTTGCTACGTTGCTTGTAACGTGTTGCGCGGGCGAGAGCGCGCGCGGCGGCGATTGAGATTCCCGTATCGCTTGACTGCGCACCAGTTGTTTGGATTTGAAGCTCTGTAAAAAAAATGTATAGCATACATTGTTGAGGGTGATAAGATTGGAGAGATTTTCTAAACCCCGACCACAATCCCAACTTTTGGATTTTTAATTGATAGGTGGCCGGCTCCCCTTCGCCCTATTTGTCTTTGGACCGCTGCGTTTGATACACCCTGTATATAGTAATTTTTTTTGCGGGGTAAACCTTCAATCGGTCCCCGGGAGCTGTGGGTCTCGACCGGGGTATGTGGTATTCTTACCCACTAAAACCCCCGCAGCTGTCACATCGGCACATGAGAAGGAGCCCCCGGGCTTTCCGGTGGGATCTGCACCAGGAGCCCCTCAGTGCTTTGCTCACCGCCGGGGGGCGCAGCCCCCCCCGGAAACCTGTCACGGTGCTCACGGGGACACGGGTCCCAACCACACCGCCGTCCTCCTCGGAGTCGCCACCGTACTCAATGGACGTCCTAGGGCCCACAGCCCGAACATCCAGCAACTCCAAAGGACTCTGTATATACCTACGCCATCCAATCACTCTATTGAGTTATGGTAGTCCTCAAGGACTACCATGTGTGTGTGTTGTGTTCAAACACACGCACTCATGCACAAGCCAACACACACACACATACACAACATATTGCCTGATGGTAAACTACAATGGATAGAGTTACGTTGCATTACCGCTCGTCACCTGAGACATTTATTATTACCTACGGCCTCTTGTGTCCGATATTTTCATCAGTTACAGTGCCCTTCATACCCTGCGTATTTGCAATACGGATTCAGACCATGATAAAGTTTTTCTAACACAGAAAAAATGTGTCGGAGCTGTTTGTGGTGCTGGCCCACTTGATTCGTGTATTCCCTGTATATCTTTGAACTACAGTATTTGTAAAAAAACATTATACATTTTTTCAATCCAAAAAATACACTGCTATACCATACTTATACAGGGATCCCACTAAATTAGTTATACCAATATGTAAAACCACTATAAATAAAAACAATGTTTACCATATGTGCATAAAAATATTTAATAAATTACCAAAAACTCTAAGGGAGCTTCCACTTATGTCATTTATAGTACAATTACGATAAACTATTTTATAAAAAATAAAAACCGACTTCAAAGTAAATTATCTAAAAAGCATAAAATAACGAAAATATATTGAAGTCGGTGCTAGCTTATCATGTTAACTAACACTATCACCAGCTGACACCGACTTCAATATATTTTCGTTATTTTATGCTTTTTAGATAATTTACTTTGAAGTCGGTTTTTATTTTTTATAAAATAGTTTATTAACCTCCTAAGGCCCATTGTCATCAGATAAGAACTAAATCATTTATGAACTCCGGCCCAACACAAAAAATATTTTATTCTAATTACCGCCCAGTGTGATCACCTGATACCATATTAAACTTTTGCTAACAATTTTTAAAATGCGCGCGATTATAGAAAGATTTTAAATGTCAGTGATAGGTCAATTTCAAACGATTTTTGACATATCGGCAAGTATACCATCCAATCAAAAGCCAACTGCCAAACGACCCTGGAAGGAGCCGAGATGGAACGCACGCGGCGCGTAGGTGAGTTATTATCTTGATTTATCATAACAATCTATTAATTTTAAGTGAAATTGATTAATAATTATGTTACTAAGATGTAATTCTACACGGAATACAAATAATTTGTGCAAATAGTGGCCCCTATGAAAAAATATGATGCTTCAAAAAATTATGTGATTATATAATCACATTGGGCATTAGTCGCATTTTTGAAACATTTTTATTTGGCATCATGTGAGGTCATTGGGCGTTGTAGGACTACATCCTACACAATAATACTGTTTTATAGTAAATTAATGTTTTATCATAGTATTTAAATACATACTACATATTTTTGTCTACGACTGTATATTTATATTTATATATATACGAGCGAAGCTGCGCCGGTCAGCTAGTATATATATATATATAAATGTTCTTTTTATTGTAGTTCTACATTCTGATTTTGGTTACAGGTTTACGTGACACAGACCTAGAGGATCTTTTAAATGATTCTGAAATCGAAGACTTCGTCCCTAGTGATGAAGACCTAGATGACCCGCCTTTTATACCTGAAGCAGTAGTACAACATAGTAGTTCTGGTTCATCAGATAATGATGATGATGAAGAAAGGACGCCACAAGCTACAGTAAGTGCCCCACGTAGCGTGTCCCTAGGAAGAGGCAACCGTGGGCGTCGTAGTACGAATATACCCTTACCATCAACCAGTTCTACATCTTTAGCATCCGTTTGGTCTGAAATGCCATTCCCACCTAAAGATTTACAATTATCAGAGCCCACTTACCTACCGACTAACTCAGAAAACTTTGACAACATCACCTATTTTCACCAGTATGTGGACGACAAACTTATATTATTGCTTGTTGAGAAAACAAACCAAACTTCAGTAAAACAGTACGGGAAAAGCATGAATTTAGATTTAAAAGAATTATATGTGTACATCGGGATTACTTTTGTGATGGCTTCTATTAACTATCCTATATTACGAATGTACTGGGAATATAAATGGAGAATGGCAATCATCGCTGACAATATGTCACGCAATAGATTTATGCAAATCCGAAATTCGATCAAAGTTGTTTTTGATGACAACATCAGCCAGGAAGAACGCGCCCAAGACAAGTTATGGAAGGTCAGACCTTTAATAGACCGAATTCAAGAAGGGTGTAGGACACAGATAAAGGAAAAATTCCTCTCGCTTGATGAAATGATCATACCTTTCACTGGATCATGTGGAATCAAGCAATACTGTCCCGGAAAACCAAACCCTGTTGGAATGAAAGCGTTCGTCTTGGCGAACCCTAATGGAACAGTGACAGATTTTCACATTTATCAGGGGTCCACTACCTACAAGGAGTTAGAAGATTCCAATTTTGGACTTGGCGAGAAAGCCGTAATAACGTTAGTTGACACTTGTTCCAGGACACACGATTTACTTTGACCGGTATTTTACCACCGAAAAGCTGGCTAACGAGCTTCTAAACAGAGGGATTGGTTGTACGGGTACAATTATGAAAAATCGCATTCCATCAGCTGCACGATCTGTATTGAAGGACGATAAAGAACTCCAGCGAAGAGGCAGAGGAAGTGTCCACACTATTGTAAAGGATAGTCGCATTGCCATTACCAAATGGTTTGATAACAAACCAGTGGTTATGATGTCATTTGTCGAAGCAATTGAGACAAACGATATTTGCCAACGATGGTGCAAAAAACAAAAACGATATGTTTCTGTCAATAGACCAAGAGTTGTGAGAAATTATAATAAATACATGGGAGGTGTGGATCTGGCTGATAGGTTATTATCAGTCTGTCCGAATCGATATCGCACAAAGAAGTGGACGCAGAGATTTTTCTCTCACATGCTTGATCTGGTCGTATCGAATTCGTGGATTCAATACAAGCAAGATCAAATTGCTAAAAGTATACCCCTTAAAAAAATACAACAGCTAAGGTTTTTCAAACTAGGCGAAAAGCTAATTGAAATACACACTGATAAAGATACCAGTTTAACTGATTCTGAATTGGAAGTCAGTACTCCAACAAGACCCAAAAGAGGTAAACCGACAACTGCATTGCCATCAATTAGAAAACGACAGCAGGGAGCAAAGCATTTGCCAACTTTTCAGGATAACCAAGAGAGATGTCGCCAATGCCACTACAATAAGTCCCGCACTAAATGTAGTACGTGCGGCATTAGCTTGTGCTTGACGAAACACAGGAACTGCTACAAAGACTTCCATCAGACCTGAAATAAATGTAGTGGTTTCTCAGGTATTGCGGTAGTGATCTCATATTTTTATTATGGTTAATTTTTATAATTCCTAATCTAAGACTGAGACTAACTTTTTTAGATATTTTATTGTTTTTTTTTTAAGTTTGTGATATTTTTTAGAAGAAGGTTCTTTGTTTATTGTATTTTAATTTTATAGTTTCGTAATTACTTTTTATTGCATCTAGACTGATTAAATTTTTATTGATTTTCTTAATAAATGTTTGTAACTTTTAATTTGAGTATATTATTATTTCTACCCTATGTCATCACCTGATGACATAAATAATGTAGTAAGTTACATACTAAAGACCCAATGTGATCAGACGAGAACAAAAAAAAATCGCGTTAAATCTAACAAAAATATATTGTAATGGGGGTAATATATTTGGCAAAAAAAAGTTTTTCAGCCATCATCGTTGAAACGCCTTTAAAATAACTCTCTCACCTTTGGGCTGTAAGCACCAAATTGTTTATGTTCTCGGTTGAGACCATTGGGCCATTTTTGCCTTGGGCCGTAGGAGGTTAACACTTTTTAGTGACTTATTTTAGCAAAATTGGTATCAGCACTATCACGCAACTCGAACGTCTACGTTACAGTAACTTACTGAAAACATAAAAAGTTTATATCTCTTAAACTACTGGACCGATTTTGATGAAACTTGTACTCTACCCTAAGTTGAAAAATACTCTAACTATTGCAAGAATTATCGAAATCGGACTTGTAGTTTCTGAGAAATCCGCGGACAAACCTACATACATACATACATATATACATACATACATACATACATACATACATACACTCATAAAATTTGGTAAATTTGTTTAGAAGCCCATATAGATTAACATATGTTAATCTATATGGGCTTCTAAACAAATTTATTATTATTTATTATTTATTTATTGTATTTATTTATTTAATATATATTAATATTACGCATTTTTATTAATATTACATACATACGCGTCGAATAGAGAACCTTCTTTTTGAAGCCGGTTAAAAATGGTTAGTAAACAATTGTTTTTATTCAATAGACGAGTTTATGAAACACAAAAATACAATGTAAAATGTTATTTAATTAATATTCTAACACTACCTTTTTTTTTTTGACGCCGGGGAAATCTTCGAAAGATCCCCGGGAGCTGTGGGTCTCGACCGGGGTATGTGGGATTCTTACCCGCTAAAACCCCCGCAGCTGTTACATCGGCACATGAGATGGAGCCCCCGGGCTCTCCGGTGGGATCTGCATCAGGGGCCCCTCAGTGCCTTGCCTTTGAGCCCGCCACCGGGGGGCGCATTGTAGCCCCCCGGGAACCTGACACGGTACCCGGACGGGGGTCGCCACCCCGCCGCCGTCCTCCTCGGAGTCGCCGCCGTACTCAATGGACGCTCAAAGGGCCCACACCCCGAGCGTCCAGCGACTCCGAAGGATTCAAACTCTACCTGGTTTAACCAGGACATATTTGCGTGCCTTTGCAAGGCGGAATATGGAACAGCACTTTTTTATTTACTGTACAACTTCTCTACCTGTATTCTACGCAAATAAATGATTCTTATTCTTAATATTACAATGGGGTCAGGTGGACCCCAAACTGGACGTTTCAAATGGAACAAGCCTTTGCGCGATGTCATCTTACATCAGTTTTGCTTAAAGAGTTACTGGGTCACTTACCCTGTTCCTATTCAGCAGATTAGTATCTTCGGAGCCCGTGGTCTTCTCGATTTCCGCGCCCTCCATTGCTCACGATCTTGAACTGGAAAATAGCATCATCCTCATCAGCTTATATACTAAGTCCACTGCTGGCCAGAGCATAATTGCATACTACCAAACTCGATCCTCGTTTTCTCCCATCCAGTTCCTGCCACCTTGCGAGAATCGTCGCTCAGCCTAGCCCGAGGGCGTTCTACACTACTAAGCTCGATCCCCGGCTTCTCTCATACAGTTCCTGCCACCTTGCGAGAGTCGTCGCTCCACCTAGCCCGAGGGAGTCCTACACTACTGAGCTCGATCCTCGGCTTCTCTTATTCAGTTCCTGCCACCTTGCAAAGATATCGTCGCTTCACCTAGCCCGAGGGCGTCCTACACTACTGAGCTCGATCCTCGGCTTCTCTTATTCAGTTCCTGCCACCTTGCAAAGATATCGTCGCTTCACCTAGCCCGAGGGCGTCCTACACTACTGAGCTCGATCCTCGGCTTCTCTTATTCAGTTCCTGCCACCTTGCAAAGATATCGTCGCTTCACCTAGCCCGAGGGCGTCCTATACTACTGAGCTCGATCCTCGGCTTCTCTTATTCAGTTCCTGCCACCTTGCAAAGATATAGTCGCTTCACCTAGCCCGAGGGCGTCCTATACTACTGAGCTCGATCCTCAGCTTCTCTTATTCTGTTCCTGCCACCTTGCAAAGATATCGTCGCTTCACCTAGTCCGAGGGCGTCCTACACTACTGAGCTCGATCCTCGGCTTCTCTCATCCAGTTCCTGCCACCTTGCAAAGATCGTCGCTTCACCTAGCCCGAGGGCGTCCTACACTACTGAGCTCGATCCTCGGCTTCTCTCATCCAATTCCTGCCACCTTGCGAAGATAGTCGCTCCGCCTAGCATTAAGGCATTCTACAATACAGAGATCGGTCCTAAGGTCTTAAAATGACGTTACTGATTAATGTCATCTGTCGGTTATGATCGTTTAGCTTCGGTTTTGTAGAGCGTTGTCTCTGTCGCTCTTTGTTAAAATAACAAAAAGTCAAGATTTTCTGTTCCAGTACAGAACTCTGATAAATATTTGTATAATTAAAAAGAAAAAAAAATAAAGAAAAAAGATACAAACCTTCACACACACTTCTAATAAAAATCACTTCCTCTAAAACACTTATATTTTACAAGGGGGAAAAAATTATTACTTAGCAATTATTAGAAGAGATTGGACCGACCAAATTTTATCTACCACTAATAGAAGGCAACTATTTTTTAATTATTACTTTTTTAATATAACCTCTACGTCCAAAAAAGTGTTAAAGCCTCTTTCGATAAAAACTTTTTTAAACTTTAAATTCGCGCCTTTGGCGCAAAGTGTAGACGTTCGAATTTGGAACACAACGTTTTGACGTTTGTAAGCTCGTTTTTCTTTTTAATTTTTAGTTTTTTAATAATCTTCGGATTTGTTGTCTGTGCGCGTGGACGGTGATTGACGGAGTGCATTTTTTTCGCTAGTTCGTTATTGCAAGATGGTGGAAGATATGGCGGGAAGGGGATTTATTTGGTGGCTCCTCGCTGCGTCGGACGCCATGCATCTGCAACAATAAAAAACTAGTGTTAGATATTGCAAAACTGTTACAAAATAAAATGGAGGGTAGAACTGGACGGTTGTTCCAGTAGTCGTAAGATTTTTTATATAAAGCGGTCACTGTCATTCGCTCGCTAGATTTTTTACAATGCGCTCGTGCTGTTAAATTGTGTCGATGTATTTCTTGTTGAGTAATTGTTATAAGAGCTGGCGTTGGTGTGGTTTTAGGGCCTGGCGGTGACCACTTGGGGAGTCACCATATTTTTATAGTTATCTGTCAATGTGTCACAGCATGAGTAACCTTTGTGTCAGTGATGTACTGGTTTGATTAAAGGAGGTTCTTTTTTTAATCATTATTCTTTTTAAAACACTTTTTGTACTTTGGTTTTTTACTAATACTGGTATAAATTATTGTAATGATTTCATGAGTGTCAAGCCAAATAATCCACGACGCGTTACTGACAGCTGCAAGCATACCTACTCCTCATGCGGAGTAGCTACCTACCATACTGAAGCAACACGACAATCGAATTGATGTTTTGTTCCAAGATCTTTGAAGGTGTTCTTCAGTCGCTGTTCCAACAGAGTTTTAACAGATTTTACTATTGTGGCCTAAATCTTATATGTATGTTCGTTGCAGCCTCCGTGACGCGGAGGAAAACCGCTTGCTTTGGCGGGTCACCCCCTTCCCTCCAATATGGTTGAGGGGAGTGATGGCTGCTGCTCGAGTCAACTCGTGCGCGGGTGCTGCTTGGGGGGACTGGTACGACTACTATCCCTTTGGCTTTTTAGTTTGTTGTACTTTGTATTTTATTATTTTTTTCTCTCTTATTTGATATTTTGAACGGCAAGACACACTGTCGCTCTGATCTAATTGTAACATGACACACTGTTTAATAAAAAAGTGATAAAATGACAAGCCCGCTGAGTTTCTTGACGGATCTTCTCAGTTGAGGCCGCGTTGTGGTCCGGTGGTAGCTTCTTTTAAAAAAAAAAACATGACCTTTCAAAAGTGCTAGCGTTAAGCCTATTTGAAATAAACTATTTTTGAGTTTGAGTTTGCAAACAGGAGGTCACGGGTTTAAATCCCGCGGGGAGTAACTACTTTGTGTAGCTGTTCTCTACAATTAGGACAATGCAGGCCGATCACCTGATTGTCTTTGCGAGACGCTCATAGCCAACTGGCTATGAGCGTCGTATGAACTGATCGATTACCGAACAGTGGTTACAACTGTAACCACTGTTCGGTAATCGATTAGTTGCGTAACTAACGTTAGGCAAGGTCAGTCCTTAGATGGGTGACCGTTTAGTGGCATTTGAACTGAGCGTCTCCATGCTCCGGAGGGCACGTTAAAAGTCGGTACCGGCTATTGTCATCTAGACGACAGTCGTTAAGCTAAGTCAGAGGTCTAAGGGCAGCTTGAAAACTCTGCACCAGGTTGGCCACTAACCATACGACAAAAAAAAACCTGATTGTCTGCTAAGTAAGACGATCCTGCATCGGATGGGCATATATAAGGTTCTGCGCCTGACCTCTCCCCGGTCGTGTCGGTCTTCCGTCCCATCGGATTGTCAAAGTGAAGGAAGAGAGAGTGCACTTGTGTCTACATAAACACTTGTGCAAATAACTCCCGCGTAGATGGCTGATCTTGTAAAAAAGATTCCAACATAAGCGTATGGGCCAGAAGGACATTATTATTATAGTTACGTAGGTATAGGTAAAACAATATTGTAATTTATGTCTATAAAGTCAACTTAGTGACTTACGTAAGACGAAATGAAACGCGGCAATCATTCAACGTTATCGAACGATCTCTGTTCGTTTCCACTGTTACATACGACACGACATGCGTCATTTTATGAAAGTTAATATGTATAAAAAAAAAACATAACACTTTTACGATACATATCACGGTTTTTGACTGTACGTGTCGTCCGTCAGAGGTTCGTAATAATAATAACCATTGACCACTTTTCAACAACTATCGCTAAAAAAATATAGTTTACTTTTTAAATGACGTTAAGTAGCTGGTGTGAGGAAAAAATAGTTCATTTTTAAACTAGCAATTCTCTACGGCTTTGCCCGCTATTATTTTTCCATACAAAGTTTACCAACCCTAAGCGCACCCCTAAACTTTGTTTTGTCGCGAAAATTAGCGAAACACGTATTAGTTTCTTTTATTTAGAGAATATTTTACGTAATATTTTGACTCACGGGTTTACTGCCAGGATAATTAATTATTACTTTCCGATTTTCTTTTCAGTAAGTTTCAAGTCTAATCGAACCATAAAGTAAAAAAAAACATACAAATAAAAACACCCCATTTAACCCCTTTAGGAGTGGAATTTTCAAAAACTCTATGACCTTGTTCAGTTAGAGCGAATTACGCGCGTGTGCATACGAGTTCTATAGGATACCGTGATTCCGTTCACATGATACGCGCGAGAGATATCACTCGCGCGAAACACGCGTGTCATACGTCGGAATCTCGACTCGCTCGCTGTACGCGCGTAGTGCACGCGAGTCGAGATACTCAGAGCTCCTTGTTGCGTTAAGTATACGCGCGTTACTAAGCGCGAGTGGACGGATTTGTCATTGAAATTATAACCACATGTTCAAACATGGAAAAAGATTGTTTCGACACAGAGTTATTCATCGATGAAGTTTTTCATCAGCCGTAACTACGTCTCTTATTACATAATTTTCAGATGGTGATAAGTCATCTTTTACTAAGTCAAGGAGGGGGGGGGGGGGTATGTAGTAAGCCTTCCCGAAGAGCGATACCTATGCCCGGGACCTCCCCGTGTGTGCTCCTCTCCCAGCACTGTCCGTGAAACGAATTACTACAATACGATGGCAAATACAAATGTAAATGCGCGACATAAACGGCTCTTTTCAGAGCCAACGCTTTATCTGACCATGCCGTGTCTGTAATCTCTATAAATATAGAAGGGTTCTCACTTAATAAAGCACAGATTCTTGCAGAACTATGTCGTAGTACCCAATGTGATCTGTTATGCGTCCAGGAGACTCACCGCAGCGCCCAACAGACTAGGGCTTCAGTGGTGATGACCAATGCATATGTGGATATGCCCCGCAAACTATGACCCTTTTGCTTTCTTGCCCTGCGTGCCCTGACACCTGCACTCTTGAAATTCTTTGGAATGCTACAGACAACGCACGAAATGTAGCTGCTTACTGGGCTAATACGATTTAGTTTTTGCCATCGACACGATAAGAAGAAGACTAAGTCAAGTAATTTGTCGAAAGTATCAATTGTGTTATCTTAAGTTTGGGTACAAAGTTATAAACATGTTGTCCTCTGTCACTCTAAACCTTCTGTTTTCCGTTTTCTTGCTCTTTTTCCAGCTGCTTCGTCCAAATCCATTTTGATGACTGACTGAAGCCGGCCCATATTCTTACGCGCGTAGTCCGCGTTATGTGAACGCAATCACGAATTGTCTCGCGCGTATGCACACGCGCGTAATTCGCTCTATCTGAACAAGGTCTATCTTAGTGGAGGCTTACGTTAGAAGCAGAACCTACTGTCCAAATTTTAGCTTTTTTGGTCCAGCGGCTTGGCCTGTGCGTTGATAAACCAGTCAGTCAGGACAAGTAATTTTATATGTATAGATATATAAGGTTTAGTGTGTCGGGGGGACTCCACATCCTTATGAGAGATAGTGCTGTTGTAAAGGTGATGTCACACGAAGATCCCTTAATCGCTCATTGTCGTCCCTTAAAAGTACAATGGAAACAGTGCAAGAATACATTGTTACAGCCCTGACCCGGTGCCCTTGTCCGACAACCAAGGTTATAGAAATGCCTTAGCTTCTTGGACGATTTATTACATTCTACCAACACCTTTGTATACATTACATTGATGGACACTGAAACACATCACTTCCCAAAATCGCTTTATTTACAGGAAACAGGCATGGGCTGACCCATAGCGGGGCAGAGTGGGGCCCTTGCACCACCCTCCACACAGACTTGAAACGACATTTTTTTAAGTAGCCAAATTATTTAATTAGTATTTTACCAGATTTTGCCAGGACCCTTGCAGATTATCTATCTATCTATATACATATATAAAGGAGGATGTCCCGAGTGATTGACCTATCAAAGCACAGCCCAAAAGCTAAACCAAGAACAATTAAATTTGGATAGTAGCTTCTTCATATGATTTACGACTCCACTAAAAAGGAAATTTGGAGATCCAACCCTTAAGGGGATTAAAAAGGGTGTTTTCATATGTATGACTCAACTTTTTATTTTGCGGGTCGATTGACTCGAAACTTGAAAAGATTTTTTGAATAAATAAAGATGTATTTAGCGAATTTTCAAAAACAACCCTCAGGGTTGCGCCAGGAGTTTGTAAACTTTTTATGGAGAAACATTATTACGTTGTTCCATTGATTAGAAATTTGGTGAAAATGCTCTTTAAATAAAATCATTAAACACGTATTTCCTTTTTTTTTCAAGTTTTTTTTATACTACCAAGGTGGCAAGCAAGCGTGCGGCCCGCCTGATGGTAAGCAGTCACCGCAGCCTATAGACGTCTAACCTATTAAAAAGGGGGTAAAAACTTATTTTAAATTAAAAATGTCTTGGGGACTTATTTTAAATTAAAAATGGGGGGGGGGGGGGATTTCGACGTCGAGGTAGACCAAAGAAACGATGGTGCGATGAGCTGCGAGAGTTTTGTAGGGATTGGAAAACCAATGCTAGAAATAGAGGTGAATGGAAGAACGGAAGGGAGGCCTTTGCCCAGCAGTGGGACAGTGTAGGCTGATAAGATAAGACGAAGAAGATAAGAGAAATGTCTTTTTCCGTCGTTTGTCTGCTCATAATGATAAGATTTCCTACATTGATTATTTGGTCATTACATTTCAACCTTTAAACAGATTATTACGGGATTTCTTATTTAGTAACATTTCACAATGTTACTAAGTGGGAATTCTCTTTCATACACTACCTTACATTATTATGTTAATTTCCTTAAATAGTCTACTTTCTTTCTGCTTCGTTTTCCTAAGTGTTGGCACTCTACTATAAGCTTTTATAGGACGGCTAAATAATCTTACTTCTCCGTAAGAAAGTGTCTTAGATATACGCAACTTATATTTGTGTTTCTTTCTCTCGCGAAAAAAATATTACAATAATACTGCTCTAACAGATGGTGATAGATTCCCTGGTCTGTGATTTATAAGTAGGTAATAATTATAAGTTTAGAAACTATTCTATTTGTGGATATCTATCTATGACAGTTTGTTGTCCAAAATGAAATAAAATGTAATAAAAACATTGTACATAAAGAGTTAAAATAAAATAAAATCTATGAAATTTAACTCGCTGCAATATCAATAGGAACCGATGCGCGAAATTCAATATCGATGAACCAATTTAAGCTGCATATCCTTTCCATGACCTGCAGTCCTGTAAAACCGGGTCACCTGTAACGCACCCCTCCTCTCCCCTCGCGCTTCCCCGCGGGAACCATGCAGGGGCGTGGCGTGCGAACCGACCTATATACGCCGGGGTCAATGGCCCGACCTCTGGGGACCGGGACGCCTTTGCCCGATGACCTAGTGACACCGGGATGCAGTTCTGCCTCGGCTCCGGGCGCTGTGAGGCTAGTTAGATATAGATATAGGAAGGCGACTTAATTCATTGATTTGATTTATTAATTGAAAAAACACATAGTACAGAATTACCAGACCCCAAACTAGGCACAGCCTGTATCTTGGTAAACCAGCTAAGACGTGGACAACAGAATTTAATACAAAACAAAGGGCAATGTGCAGATGTGCTTGAGTATGTGCGAATGTGTGCGTTATGTCAGTGTCTGTGCATTTGTGTGTCATACTGCGTAGATCGGACCGACGATATTAATTAGGAAGACCAGAGGGTACACCGGCATAATTGTGACATAAGGACGTTCAACGTCTCAGTCCTCCCGTGACCATGGGTGCTGCAGAGCATTACAAACGTAAAAGTATTCGCGTAAATAAAAGACAACATTAGTTACTTTTTAACCGGCTTCATTAACCGGCTTCAAAAAGAAGGTTCTCTATTCGACGCGTATGTATGTAATATTGATAAAAAAGAGTTATTACTCATATATATTCATATATTCATGTATTCATATATTTTGTTATTTTATGCTTTTTAGATAATTTACTTTGAAGTCGGTTTTTATTTTTTTTATATAAACTATTTAAAAAAAAATAAAAACCGACTTCAAAGTAAATTATCTAAAAAGCATAAAATAACGAAAATATTATTGAAGTTGGTGTTAGCGTACCTGCTGTGTATATTCTGCACCAACTTCAATAATATTTTCGTTATTTTATGCTTTTTAGATAATTTACTTTGAAGTCGGTTTTTATTTTTTTTAAAATAGTTTATTTAACACTTTTTAGTGACTTATTTTACCAAGATAGGTATCAGCACTATCACGCAACTCGAACGTCTACATTACAGTAACTTACTGAAAACATAAAAAGTTTATGGGCGATTCTCTGTAAACTCGCAATGGCCCATACAAACACTGTCCGGGCATATTTTTTTAGCATTTTCGCAGAAATATAATACCATTGCTTAGGAAAGTAACTATTATTGTTAATACATACGAGGGCCAATTGAATTTATTGGAGTTTTTCAAGTTATTTGTCATTTTCTGAAAATCCATGACAGGGGACTGTTAGGTGCAACAGGGGACTGTTTTATATAGAAGTAAGACATATCATTAGTATCAATCATATTACTTCTATACCATATTTATGCATCAACATACCGCTTAGTCTGGACTGAAGGCACGTTCAACACAAGTACGTGTACGTGCCGTGCGTCTCGTCATCTGATGATGGTAAAGGGATGGTGGAATCAAGTCATGCAATTCCTGCGCACAATCTTTAAAATGCATTCTGTGAATACTAAGAGATTGGCTACTCTGCGCCTGTGCTCTAAGCTTTGTAAATTGGCCGCTACTAACCCTGCGTGACCAATAAATATCTTAGCACGACTTTCCACCGAGTTCAAAGCTGCAAGATGGCATTTTGCAGCACCAGCCTATATATGACTACAGTACTTCACACACGACCGGACTTGTGCTTTTTATAGCATCAAAAGCTGCCCCAGTGTGAAGTACCGGCAGACCTTTGCAAGGACACCTAGCTTCCTTGCAGATTCCTTGGCCTTGGACTCAATGAACCGCCCAAAGTTGAGGCTTGAGGAAATTTCAACTCCCAGCAACTGAAGGCAGTTGTTCTATTCCAAGGGTACATTCTGAAAAGGAGCCGAAGTGAACGGACTCCTTTTAGCGGTGAACAGACACGCTTGAGTTTTGATGGCATTGAATCTCACAAGAGTGGCATCACCCTATTGGGAGATGGCTGAAATTTCAGACTGGATAACATCCTTACTGGCCCGAGCACTCGGAATATATCTCTCCACAATAGTGCTGTCATCTTCAGACCAGGTGATATGCCGTACGCTGGCGGCTTGTTCAAAAGGAGACATCCAGGGAAACAGCAAGCGCTTCCCCATTTTTCTCGAGGGCCTCACCTCATAAGTGTCATACACTTTTCATTGTTAGGGTTTTACATTTAGCTGGGAAATTAAGGATGAATCTGAAATAATCACCCGCAACCTGATGCACATTCAAGGTGCCTTTGAAAAGCTTCTGATTGGACGCTTCCATTTCTAACTTATCAATCATCGTCTCTTAGACTGTTGATATCACCCCCAGAATTAACAACAAAATCAGCTGTTCTTTTGCACGTTGCTCCGAAACCGTCTGGTGTGCCTTTACCGTGATCACTTTATGTGTAGTACGTACATTTTTCAACAACTGGAATTTCTTCAGCGAGTAGTTGCCGTTACATAAAATATCGTTCTATTACGGTACTGTGTGACAGGGCCATCTCTCAAGAAATGTACGCGCTTTATGCCACGTGGAAGAGCCTTGAAAATTGGTTGTACATGTGTCCAAATGGCAGCAGGTGACTGCGATATGTTTTCAGCGACTGTGAAAAAAGAATGGATTGAATCCCGTAGGTAAACTACAACTTCCTCTCGTGATACCTTTTTCTTTTTAGGAGGCATCTTAAATGTATGTTAACAACCTGTAACGTAAATTACGTTCAGTAAGATTAATAACGTGAAACATATATTTTTTTTATACTTAGACGAGTGACGAATTTACACCAATAAAACTTATAAACATTGACCAATACATGAAATCTACAGTCCCCTGGCGCGTTTCACAGTCCCCTGCCACATTTTCAGCCAGGGGACTGTAGCTGGGGGACTGTGTTTTTCGGATTACTTCCATAATATTAGCAAAACTATTAAAAAATAGTTTGTTACGAAGCAACCACTACATTTGGACATAAATCATACATATAATCAATATTATACAAATATAATAACACTAACTAACATCAGTAAAATCACTCATCAGAGGACTGTGTGTCGAAGTGACCAAGACGCATTTTCCCTCACAGATGTGGCTCGGACACTGAACAAAATGGCGTCCAGCCGCCATTCTCGACAATGTTACCAACTTCAGAATGATTGCATTTCATTTCACTCCAAATTACGTTTGTAGACATAACAGATTTATTCTATTGCGTCTTTAAATTTTTGGCAGGGGACTGTTTCAAAAAACTCCGGACAAAATTTACATTACATTATCAAATCGAAAAAATACATTACTAGACCATGTTTTATGAACAAATTATAACTTAAATATTCTATTTTTAGATATTAATTGCCAAATTTATGCAGTCTTGATCACGGACTTTTAAATATTACCTCTAAGTGGAAATTCTTAGAATGGGACAGCCAGGGGACTGTATTTTTACGGCTTTGATAATTTCTAGAAAAATTGTTAAACTTGTTATGGTTCTAAATACAAGTGCGCTGTAAAGTTTCAGTCTTTTATTTAATTATAGATTGATAGTTATTTTATTTTATTGTATTATTTAAAACAAAAATAGGTCCGGACAGCCATTTACGAGCTTACAGAGAATCGCCCTTATATCTCTTAAACTACTGGACCGATTTTGATGAAACTTGTACTCTACCCTAAGTTGAAAAATATTCTAACTATTGCAAAAAGAATTTTTGAAATCGGACTTGTAGTTTCTGAGAAATCCGCGGACAAACCTACATACATACATACATACATACACTCGTGAAATTTGGTAAATTTGTTTAGAAGCCCACATAGACTAACATATATGAATATTACGCATTTCTATTAATATTACATACATACGCGTCGAATACAGAACCTCCTTTTTTGAAGTCGGTTAAAAATAGTTTATTATAGTCCACGTTTGACGTCTATCCGATGGGCGGATAGTAAACGGGTGACACAATTCGTATCCGACGTAGTAAATTTTTAAATTCATATTGCATGATAACGTTATATTTAATCCAATATCCAAACAATTTTTTTTTTGCTGAATATCTGAGGTATAAGAACATATATTTTTCATAGTCAATGCAATAGCGGATTGATCCATTTCTGTCTTTAAACTAAGGCTATTTTTGCAATCTCACCGTTGTAACGTGCATCGCTGTATGCACGGCGGGTGCGTTTCGTCATAATGACTCGTCAGGTGCGCTGAAAGCGCACGACGCATGTTGGTAGGAACCGTTAGTCACTGCAATCAGTCTGGAAAACCTACTAGTTGTATGACATCAGTTATCCGCTGTTAGAGCGTGATCGTAACGTGCTTCACTCCCACGTCTGAAGAGTTCCGATAGAACGAAACGATCCAGAGGTTTTGCATAAGAAAACAACCATAATAGACCTCGGGTGACAAAGAGCTTCGACCTCTTGCGAGAGGCGGGATTTGCGAATCCTAAGTCTGTAAGTCACTCAAAACTATTTGGGGTTAATCTTTAACGTGCATCCCTGTATGCACAAGTCGGTTGGTAGCCGCTTGATGCGTTTCGTCATATACACATGTCTCGTCAGGTGCGCTGAAAGCGCACGACGCATGTTGGTACAGTGCGAAGCAAACTTAAAAGCGGCAGTGAAGTTAGGCTCAAGTCGCTGCGCAGTAACCAATTTAAGGTATCAGCGGGTTAATGCCGAGGTTGTCGTTTACTGTACATGCGCGAAGACGCAATACACGAACTTCACAGAGCCGCTTTTAAGTTTGAATCGAACTATAGGAACCGTTAGTCACTGCAATCAGTCAGGAAAATCTACTAGTTGTATGACATCAGTTATCCGCTGTTAGCGCGTGATCGTAACGTGGTTCACTGACTGACCCACGTCTGAAGAGTTCCGATAGAACGAAACGATCCAGAGCTTTTGCATAAGAAAACAACCATAATATACCTCAGGCCCGGGTGACAAAGAGCTTCGACCTCTTGCGAGAGGTGGGATTTGCGAATCCTAAGTATGTAAGTCACTCAAAACTATTTGGGGTTAATTTTGAAGTACATCGGGGAATTTAGTGGGTCAAAATCCTACATAAATCACCCTCTGCCCCTAAGACATTTTTCCGGTTTCCCCTCCAAAAAAAAAAAGATGTGAAGAAGACTAGCTGGTAAAACTACCGGGACCCAGAGACTTATTGACTAATATGTCTCAGGTGCCCAGCTAGTCTCCTCCGTCTTGTCTCGTCATTCAACATCAACGGCCAAAAGATGTCCACTAATGGACAAAAGCCTTAGCCGTTGCCATAATCCCCACGCTTGGCAGGCGTCTATCGGTGGTAGATACAATAGAAAGATACCCGTGCGGTGCCGGGTTAGAATTGCATCCCCCCATCTCCTCTCGTTGGGTGTCGTAAGAAGCGACCAAGCGAGAACAGGAAACTTCTTTTGGATTTATCTTCTACCAATACTGCTATCCCCAAGCCGCCTGCCAAGCGTGGGGATTATGGCAACCACACCCTTCTAAGGGGGGGGGGGGGGCTTTGTTCATCAGTGGACGTCTATCGGCTGCTAATGATGATAATGAATGACAATAGAATGACGCTGCTGCCAGTCTTCTTGTTTTCACTTAGTCGCCTCTTACGGACACCCCACAGACATGTCATTAATGTGATAAAAAAATACCAGTCAAGTGCGGTCGGTCTCGCGCACCGAGGGTTCCATACCATCTTTGGACGTATTAAAGTAATTTTACTCTTTATGTAACACCTTAGAAAGCAAAAAAAAAACGCAAAACTAAGTTTTTTTTGTCGAGGTTTTTTTAGGATTACTAAAAAACTGTACTACCTACTTAGAAAGATCTGTTTATTTTTCCTGTAAAATATAGATAGACATGTATTACCCATAATTATTTCAGATTTTTCCCTCCGCAAACTTCGGAGATAAGGGGGGACGGTATTTTTTTTAATGTTTTGATTATCAACCAAAAACTGACATAAGGTGACATAAACCAAAATACAAAACTGTTTTGAGCTGTGCAAATGAAGCCCTTTCATATGTTACCCCACTAGATATAGTAGTCTCATTTTGAAATGTTGATGACCCGTTTTGTTTATAATGGGGTTATTAAAAAAGTAAACGAATTTTTTTTTTATTTGCGTAGGGGTCAGGTAAGTAAGATCTAAAACTTCCAAGTTTCAATCAATAGCATCAGTGGTTCCTGAAATATATGTATAGGTGTGTGAAAGACAGACAGACAGGCGACTTTACCTTTTAGGTATGGAACCCTAAAAAGGCGACTTCTGTCTTATCTGTAGCATACGCACGATAGAATAGATAAAGCACACTTCATCTATCTATACGATAGTACGCTACAGCCTTAGAACTTTCCGTTGAGTCCAAAGACCTTGAAAGGAAAACACGCATTACATATCAGGTATATCTGTTCAACCCGCAGCGTCCTTGCCGCGAGGTGAATCATTCGACCTTGACCTTGGAGGTGCCGCTCGTTAGGGTGCCTAACAAAACTGTCTATACCTATAGGTACATGGATAAACTGTAGTATTGCATGCTCCGTAGCGTCCGTTGGAAACCGCTTGCTTTGCAAAACGGAGGTCACTGGTTCAAATACCGCGGAGAGCAAAAACTTTGTGTAGTTGTTCTACGTAGTCCGGAAAGTATGATGATCCATGCGTCGGGTGGGCATGTAGAAAGCCGGTGCTACGCCTGACTTCTCCCCGGTCGCCTCGGTCATCGTATTGTGAGAGTAAAGGAAGAGAGAGTGCACATGTGTCTACGCAAGCACTTGTGCACTATAATATCTCCCGCGTAGATGGCCAATCTTCCGCAAGAGCCAGGAGGACATTATTATGAGTATTGTTCGCTGAATCAAAGGGCGCTATGATCGCCAATCGATCCCCCCGCTGCGACCTTTTTAAACCGAATGGATGAGTTAAGGGCGAGTAAATACACGCTAATAATTTTTTGGACATTTCTGAGATACAGATGGATGCGAATGACACTGTTGGACGGACTACTGTTTCTTACTAAGATGGTAGGTTCTGCACTCCTTCGGAGTCGCTGGACGTTCGGGGCGTGGGCCATAGGGCGTCCATCGAGTACGGCGGCGAGGTTGCGACCCCCGTACCCGTGAGCACCAGGTTCCCAGGAGGCTACAATGCGTCCCCCGGTGGCGGCCTCAAATGCAAGGCAATGCTCCCACCGGAGAGCCCGAGGCTCCCCTCTCATGTGCCGATGCGTCAGCCGCGGGGGTTTTACTGGGTAAGAATCCCACATACCCCGGTCGAGCCCCACAGCTCCCGGGGACCTTTTGGTTTCCCCCGCGATAAAGAAGGGACCGTCTAGGTAGATACAACCCACAGACTATAGAATACTGTAGACCACGCGCATAGAAAAAACAAATGACGCCGGCTTGACCTTGTCGGTGTGTGCGTAAGCTGACATTCTACCGCCACTGAGTAAGACCTTGTTCAGATAGAGCGAATTACGCGCGTGTGCATACGCGCGAGACAATTCGTGATTGCGTTCACATAACGCGGACTACGCGCGTAAGAATATGGGCCGGCTTCAGTCAGTCATCACATAGATAAGAATATGAGTCATCAAAATGGATTTGGACGAAGCAGTCGTATTGTGGCTCGCATATCGCAGATGGAAAAAGATCAAGAAAACGGAAAACAGAAGGTTTAGAGTTCATCCAATTCTAGGCGATAGAATGACCCACAGCATGTTTATAACTTTGTACCCAAACTTAAGACAACACAATGAAAAGTTTTTCAACTATTTCCGAATGACAATTGATAGGTACTTTCGACTTTTTCCATGTTTGAACATCAGGTTATAATTTCACTGACAAATCCGTCGACTCGCGCTAAGTAACGCGCGTATACTGAACGCAACAAGGACTGACAAGGAGCTCTGAGTATCTCGACTCGCGCGCACTACGCGCGTACAGCGAGCGAGTCGAGATTCCGACGTATGACACGCGTGTTACGCGCGAGTGATATCTCTCGCGCGTATCATGTGAACGGAATCACTGTATTCTATAGAACTCGTCTACGCGCGTACCGCGTAATTCGCTCTATCTGAACAAGGTCTAAGCATTGCTAAGTTACTGTGTGCAGGGCACTGTATCTGGTGAAATTACTGGACACAAGATACTAATAACTACTGAGCAACTATGGTGACGAACTCATTTCAATGCAGCTGTCTGTAGGCAGATTTATTTATTAAGTCAGTGCAGTTTTAATTTCCATAAAACGATATTTTGGTCCAAAATGGGTGTAACCCGGAGCGCGTGTGCAGTGTCCCAATGACCCGATATCCGGCTAAAACTAGATCGTTCGGGCGAAGCCGAGCGCGCCCGATGATAGCCGAATGCCACTCGAATAGGTTGCATTATCATTGTATGCAAATTGATGATAATATGTTAGACACATGCTTTTCTATTGACTTTGCGGTTTTTGCTTTCATTTTTTGTTTCCAAGCCGCGACTGAAAGTGAAAAAATACGAGCAAGAAACTACATTTCAGTGGAAAGCGACACACAACAGTTTTTAAAATAAACTATTATTCACAGTATAAAAAACTAAAAAACTCTTGAAATGACTATCACGATCACTATCTGTCTCATCATCAGTCGGAAGACGTCCACTGCTGAACATAGGCCTCCCCCTTAGAACGCCACAATGAACGAAAATTGGCTATTTGCATCCAACGGTTACCTGCGACGCGCACAATGTCGTCTATCCACCTAGCGGGAGGCCTGCCAACGCTGCGTCTTCCGGTTCGTGGTCGCCACTCGAGAACCTTTCTTCCCCAACGGTTATCGGTTCTTCGAGCGATGTGGCCTGCCCATTGCCACTTCAACTATCCATGGCTCGCTGTGTGACTCTGAACTTCTCTAAAAGGCCAGCCGTTAGAGAGAGACCACGTCTCAGTACCATATGTCATCACTGGCAACACACACTGGTTAAAAACCTTCGTCTTCAGACACTGCGGTATTTTGGACGAGAAGATATCGCGTAGTTTCCCGAACGCTGCCCATCCGAGTTGGATTCTTCGGGCGACCTCTTTGTCGAAGTTGGACCGATCTAACTGGATAGTTTGTCCTAGTTATACGTCAACAACTTCGAGTGTATCGTTCCCAACAACTACCGGTACGGGTGCAACATGGACATTAGACATGATCTTCGTCTTGTCCATGTTCATTTTAAGACCCACCTGTTGGACTACAGACTATCTGTCTAGGTACCATCAAAAGCAGTGTGTGCATGCTCTCTTCAGTGGCATTTGAATTGAGCGTCTCTGTGCTTCGGAGGGCAGGTAACAGTTGTTAAGATGATAGATGTCATCTAGACAACAGTTGTTAAGCCAAATCGGCAGCATGGACAACTCAGAGGTTGACCACTAACCATACTACAGACAAAACCCAGTAACTCCGCTAGTCCTCTTGTCTCTCATTGGCAATACGGTAACGTAGGTAAATGGGTGTGTTTTCACCAAAGAAATCTTGAACGCAGTGTAAAATCTTAAATATATGGTTTTCACGGTATCCGCACGCGGGATGTTTACAATACTTTAAACGAAAAATATATCAACTCAAACTGCGGAACTGACTACTGAATTAGCATTGCTTTCATTCAGTAGCTATGTTGTGGGTAGGGCTGTCACAGCGTAGAATTATAAAGGATAAATATATATATATATATTAATTTCTGACAAAAAAATCGACCGATAAGAAATTATATACTTAATATCAACAAAAATTCAAGTTCTTGTCAAAAAAAAATGCGCTTATAGAGACGACGACCGACGCGATAAGGATGATGATAAAGATGGAAAATAAAAACCAATCACTAATATTAATTTAGCTTTTATTTGTACACTCTCGCCCATTTAAGAGATCTACTCAATAACTCCTATGGATGAAGGTCAGCGTCCAATACCTTTCATATGACAATGACAATTTAAATATGAGATCAGTCTAGCATATAACTTATTTAACTTAAAAAAAAACAAATCCTTCAAGTAATTATAGCTAAAACAAAATATACAGTCGAATCGAGAGCCTCCTCCTTTTAGAAGTCGGTCAAAAACCAAAAATCTAATTGCAGTCATGGTTTTGTGCTTTTATATTCTATACTTGTTTACTCCCAGAACAAATTAAAAAAAGTTTTTTAAGAAAATTGTGTGAACGTGTCAACCCTACAGATTTGACCTTGCGTGTAGGTAGGTAAAGAAAGCAAAGGCATTTCCTGCGCCGACGCAGCTCTGGCATTCAATCTGTTAATATACTAACGATGACTGTAGTGTAAACATAGGAATATTGAATACAGAGATAGCTAGTTCGATCCCGGTGTAATACGGCTTGGACAAATCACGCTATTTTTTTAAGGCGGATAATCGCTGTTGGGTGAAAATGGTTATTACAGCTCCAACGGGCAAGAGGAGACGAGCGCTCGAGCACTCCAGCCAGGAGTTCAGGGCAGCGACGAGCTCAAGGGCACTTCAAGGGAGGCCTCGGCTTGGGCTGTCTGATTCACCATCGGTTTACAACGCGCCCCCACTAAGAAGAACCGGCAAGAGATTCAGTGTCTTGGTCCAGTAGGGCCGACATTGAGTCTGGGGGTACAAATCACGCATACTCACCCTATTTCTCGTTATATCACCCTAATTCTCGTTAAGACCTTTCATTTGAAACCCATATCGATGTATGGAAGTAAAACACTATTTAAAATAAAGCGACTTCAAAGAAAATTATCTAAAAAGCATCAAATAACGAAAATATACTGAAGTTGTAGTTGGCTGATCTGGCTTGGCTGCAGTGGCCGTATCAACCAGTAGGATAATAATAATAATATTCTGGGACAATACACACACGGTCATCTGATCGCAAACTAGGCAGAGCCTGTACTATGGAAACCAAACAATTGATACTACTATTTATATACTTTTTTGTAAATACCCGGACACTTGGTGGGAATCGAACTCACGACCTATTGGGTAGCAGCCAGGGTGTCTCACCACTAGACCAACGGGCCCGTCACGCGTCGATATTACGCTTCTCTTCGGAGTCACTAGACGTTTAAGGAGTGTGTGGCCATATAATGCTGATGGTGTGGGCCCTAAACTGCCATGGAGTACGGCGGCGACTCCGAGGGGGACGTCAGCGAGGTTGCGTACCCCCGTCTCCGTCAGTTATGTGACAGGTTCCCGGGGCTAGGGTCGAAGACATCTTCAAAGTCGCTGGACGTTCGAGGTGTGGGCACAAGGACGTCCATTGAGTACAGCGGCGACTCCGAGGAGGACGGCGGTGGGGTTGAGACCCCCCTCCTTGTGAGCACCGTGTCTGATTCCCGGGGGGCTATAACGCGTCCCCAAGCGACAGGTTCAAAGGCAAGGCACTGAGGGGCACCTGGTGCAGATCCCACCAAATGTCTCCCCTCTTGCTTGCCGATGCAATAGCCACAAAGCTTTTACCCCACATAGGGTCCCGGGGAACCTATTGACAGTTTCCCCCGCGCCAAAAAAGAAGTATATTACGCTTCAATACGGTAGTATGTTCTATATAATTACAGTACAAGTTCCCAGAGGTATCAGAGTACCAACCCGTTAGTGTTACGCGTACCTATAAATAGCTTGGACATTTAACATGAGAGCACGCGCGAAACAATCTCGTGCCAATACGAGACGGGAGCATCGAGCTCTTTAACCAGATGGAGACTGAAACCCATTATTTTTGAAAACCAGAACTCTCCATATTTAGATCCATTATCGTCGATAAAGATTTCAATGTAGTCAATGATATTATATACAATAGATATGCCATTAGCGCACGCCAGACGTTCAGCGAGTATCCCCCAACTGGGTTCTTTAGCAGTTAGTCGCACGCCCCGTCCCGGCTCCCGCGTAGTTAATGCGACATGCATCGTGACGTCTATCATAAAAAAATAAAAATGCCGTTCTGCGCATTTAATAATATGTGCACAAATTACCAGGCAAAAGTAAATAAACAGTCAGGGATAATATAGCACATATAACTTTGAAAAAATAATTTGATTTTGTAAAGTATTTCAATTTTCTTAATAATATTGTAAGAAATAATCCGAAAATTGAATGTGTCAGTTGACAAGATGACACTGACAAGCGTTTAACCAATGCTGACAACGGAACGCACAAAATATAGCCATCTCGTATTATCTTACTTTTGTTGTTATGCATCTGTCCTTGTCAGACTATAGGTAGGAAAATGTATGTATAGCTAGGTATAGCTAACTACAAGTGACAACATTTATCGTGCGTTAGTAGGGATCTTTATTAAAATATCATTGAATATCTTTAGCAGTGTTGCCAGATCGGCCCCTGGGGGGCCGATTCTCGGCCTTTTCGAAACTATGTCGGCCTTTGCCTGCCATCGGCCCTTCATCGGCCTTTAAACTTCCAATCCATCGAAATCATTGGTTCGGTTGACCAATTCCTATTCTAAAAGCTTAGAACTTTATTAAGTCATACGTTCTAAACATTAAAGATGAAGGATGGGCACTTGTAAAACAGAAAAACGAAAATTTTCGATGTTTTTTTTTGTTTTACATCTCTTTTTCCTGTTTTCTAGTACCGTTTCTGATGGAGAGGGCTTCCCCTTTTCCCCCCAAAAACAAGGGGGGAACCCTTGTTTTTTAAACATATTACTAACTAGCTGACCCGTGCAGCTCCGCCCGCGCTTTTATTACATTTTGCTCCCCTTTTCTCCCTCCTCCCTAGATTTATCTCTCTCCATATCTCTCTCTCTTATAAAAAAAATCTAATTATATGCTCTTTCTCTCCTCTCTCTCTCCCCCTCCCCCTCTTCCTACCCTGTTATCCCCTCTCTGAATCCTCTCCCCGTCTCTCTTCTACGAACTTGCTCCTTCTCACTCCCCTCTTACTCCACCTAACTCCCCCGATCCCTCACCCCATCGCCCCCTTCTCGAATCCCCTCTCCCTCTTTCTCCTCTCGTGCACCCTCCTCTCGTTCTATATATCCTCGTCAATCATGGTATCAGCGGCATTAAATATACTTTATGACCTATTCTCAGACCTCCCCGATATGCACACATAATTTCATACATATAGGTTCACCCATCTATTTAATGACCTTGCCTTATGTAGCTTAACCTTAACCTAGCGGTATGAAATATACTGTATGACCTATTCTCAGACCTCCCCGATATGCACACATAATTTCATACATATCGGTTCACCCATCTATTTAATGACCTTGCCTTATGTAGCTTAACCTTAACCTAGCGGTATGAAATATACTGTATGACCTATTCTCAGACCTACCCGATATGCACACTTTCATACAAATCGGTTCACCCATCTATTTAATGACCTTACCTAACGTTGCTTAACTTTAACCTACCGGGATAAAAAGTATCCTATGTCCGTTTACTGGTTCTAAGCTACCTCCCCACCAATTTTCAGCAGAATCGGTTAGGCCGTTCTTGAGTTATAAATAGTGTAACTAACACGACTTTCTTTGATATAATATATAGATTAAAGTTCTATAGTTATTGTATGTTTAATTTCACCGATAGATGGCGCTGTTCATAATGTAAATCACGCTAACATCGTAAATTACTGTCTAATGATATTCGATAACGAAAGTTTTAAGTTTTCCGCATCTTTTATTGTTGCGACTGTAATACATACATAATCTAGTTTGGATCCGCTCGGGATTTACAGATTTTAACTTTTCAAAGATATAATGTCATATTGCTATCAGCAAAGTACTTAGAACAATACAGAAATCTAATGAAAATGTCCTGGGTGTACCGGACCGGCTTACCCCTTACAAAAATTGACCCTTCGCCAATGCCATATCTTATGCAAACTAAATGTCTGCTCAGTCCCTATTGTATATAGCGTAATAATACATATCTTAATGATTAACTGATCAGTCTATAATTACCATATTCACATACAAAGGAAATTACGTGGTAACATGTGCAAGTAATGTTTCACTGCTTAACCCCTATTAAACATAGCGTGATGTTTTATATACCAACTTACACCTTGACTTCTACACAACACATCAGTGAAAGTCCTATCAAAATCCATCCACGGGTTTTCAAATGATACCTGGACGAACAGAACGACAGACAGACAGACAGACAGACAGACAGACAGACAGACAATAATTCCAAAAAAAATTGTTTTGGCCTCTATGTCGATAGTACAGTACCCTCACATAGAAATTTTGGAAAAATATTCAATGTACAGAAAAAGTGCTCTTTGAGTTTTATTATGGTATAGATTATAATTAATAAAATGTGGAAAATTTCCTCAGAATTAAAAATTAAAAAAGTCGAAAATGGGGGGCTTCGCAACTTTTCCTTTAAAGGGGGGGGGGGGTAGTACACCTCCCCCTGCCTCCCCAACTCCTCGTCTTCCGTTCTTCCTGTTGTATTCTCAACAATCAATCAAAAAACTAGATACGAGTGCCACTATCACGATAGTTTTTTCGCATAAGCCAGAGTTGATACCCCTAGCGCGACCGCCGCGTATGTACCTCGCTTTTCATACCGCGAGCATAGGTATGAACAGCGAGGTACATGCCTACATGAGCTTGCCTCCTGTACTCTCAGTATTTTGTGGTCTCGTCGTCCGATGAAAGAAGTGGGATGTTGGTATCAAGTCAACAATTCCGCCGCACACTCTCCAAAATGCATCCTGTAGTATACCGAGAGGCTGGCTACTCTGCGCCTGTGCTCAAGGATTTGTTGATTGACTACTACGAAAAAAAAATATAATAACAATATTCTGGGACCATTCACACGGTCATCTGATCCCAAACTAGGCAAAGCCATGGACAACTGATACTAATTCTCATATACTTTTTTTTTTGTAAATACATAATCTATACACATAAAATTACTTGTCCTGACTGACTGACCGACTGATTCATCAACGCACAGACCAAACCGCTGGACCAAGAAAGCTGAAATTTGGCCAGTAGGTTCTTTTTATGACGTAAGCATCCACTAAGAAAGGGTTTTTGAAAATTGCACTCCTAAAGAGGTTAAATGGGGTGGAAAATAAAAAAGCCGGCCTAGCCGCTGGAAATTGCTAGTTAAATATATAAACAACACCCAGATAAGATACTTGGTGGGAATTGAACCCACGACCTATTGGGTAGCGGCGCCAGGGTATCTAACCACTAGACCAACATCTAAGTACCAACATGGTACTTCATCATCATTCTCCTCCCTTATCCCATCAACTGGGGTCGGCGCAATATGTTTTATCCTTCCATTCATCTCTATTTGCAGTCATTTCCACACTCACTCCAGCTACTTTCATATCATTCGTAATACAATCCATCCATCTCTTCTTCGGCCTTCCGCGTGCTCTATATCCATCCACATTCAAGCTCATCATTCTTTTCGTGACATGCGTCTCCTCTCTCCTCATTACATTGGTACTTAGATGTTCTTATTAAACATGAAGCACCATGATACCCGTAATGACACCCACCGATGTTCCCCATAGGTTGTCTGGGTAAGAATAGCACCCCCCCATCTCCTCCCGTTGGCTGTCCGTAAGAGGCGACTAAGGGAGAAGAAGAAGACGGGCAGCAGCGTCTTTCTATTGTATTACCTACCACCTATACTGCGATCCCCAAGACGCCTGCCAAGCGTGGGGATTATGGCAACCCCTCCCTTTTAAGGGGGAGGCCTTTGTTTAGCTGTGGACTCCTTTCGTCTGCTGATGATTGTAGTGTATCACCTCATTTCATTCCTCATATATCAACCTCCATTGTCATACCTCATCATTTTTATAAATATTTGTATTTATTCTTAAATTGATTTTAAATTTGAAAATTGTCTAGACAAGAAGCTGTCAAGCGGGAGATCAAAAAAATAAACGTCAGTCTAGAGCCTGGGCTGGAGCTAAAAAAAGTCTGGAGAGGCTGGACTGGAGAGTCGAGGATCGAGACTGAAATCGTGGGACTGGAGGCTAAGTTGAGCCTGGTCCTGTGCTGGATCGGAGAACATCTACGCGAAAGGCCCGAGACTACGGGCGCTGTTGTGGCGTGCTGACGCCCGCACACACACGAACCTGCCGGCGTCTAACGGCCTGGCTGCGGCTGTGCCATCTAGGCATGCCGCCTCGCTTCTGCAGGCGCTAGGGCAGGCTTCCCTGCGCCCAGGAACCTTTACGTGCAAGCAAGTTACGTGATCTTTACGTTAATAAGTGTCCGCGTTCCCGACTCCGTCAAACGAACTGTCGTCGTACCTATTACCTGTCGTCGTAGAGGTCTCCGGGTTTTCTCTACCTGACCTCTACGCCTATCCTCACACATCGTAACGTGACGACTCACTCCACACTAAACCATACGTTACGTGACATGATGATGACCAAGATAGAGGAAGTACGTCCACGATTCCTAAAGACGTATAGAAAAAGTCCTTAGCCACAGAGCGAAAAAAAGTTGCTGGTAGTAAAAAAAAGTCGTAAAGATGGCGCGCGAACGTTGTTGTGTTGTTGTTAGAACAAACATCGCATGGTAAAGAAAACTAACTAATAATAGTTTATATGCCATGTTTACGTCAGCAGCCATTAGTAACAGTATATCGGTATTACATCACTGGGGGCATCTGCGGCGGTCAATGTCGAGCGATGTTCCGCGATAGTGATGCGACAACGTCGATAATATGCTATCGATCGAACTATGTTAGTAGCGGGAAGATTGCTCACATCTTTGATTAATTCTTAAGTAATATTTTAGTGGGTGTTTTAGAAGACAGAAAATATTATGGAATTATACTTAGATAAGTATTATACATAGATCAAGTAGCGATACAGATTTTTCCCATCTCAATAATATACAAAAAAATCAAAATTCTTTATATGCATAGGCCTCACGGGGGCTCTTACATATTGTAAGTTTTTACATCTACCACCGGATCGTAACGCGGCTTGTCTTGTTACAATTATATAATAAGATTTTTGCCAAAAATTTTACAACAAATATATTTTAAATTATAGCTCTAGCTTATACGAGTACTGCAGTTCAAGCTCATGCAGCTTTATCTTCCAGGTAATCTGAGATTTTATAATAGCCTTTTTTTAGACAAATGGCTCTTAATAGTAGTTTTAAATTTGTTTATTGGTAGATCTCGTATATGGTGGGCAGTTTATTATAATGTTTCTTTCCAAAATATTTTTATTTTTTTATTCAACATAAGCTACTGCTTGAATAGCCTTGAAGACACCCACATTATGATCGGGCGGGAAAACCGACGCAGGCAAACTGTTCCAATCCTTAGCTGTCCTTATTATAAACGAAGAGGCAAATCGTTTAGTCCGGACCGAAGGCACTTTCACCACATAGGGGTGTGTATGCGCAGTGCGTCTCGACGTTCGATGATAGAAGGGGGATGGTGAAATCAAGTCATGCAATTCCTGCGCACACTCTCCAAAATGCATCCTGTAGAATACCGAGAGGCTGTCTACTTTGCGCCTGTGCTCTAGGCTTTGTAGATTGGCTTCCACTAACCCAGTATCACCAATCAGCCTCTTAGCGCGCCTCTCCACTGAGTCCAAAGCAGCTAGATGGCATTTTGCAGCACCGGCCCTTATATGACTACCGTACTCCACACACGACCGAAATTGTGCTTTATACAACATCAGAAGCTGTCCCGGTGTGAAGTACCGGCGGACCTTTGCAAGGACACCCAGCTTCCTTGCAGCTACTTTGGCCTCTTGGCTTGGCTTTTGGCTCTTTGGCTATTCTTGTTGAATTACAGCGTACGCACGGTTTTACTGAATTATTAACACAGGTAACAACATTTATTTGTGATAAAAATATTACTAAGTTAAACGTCTTCGATTGCACCTATTAAATCAGGTGATTTGGCAAATCTGAAACCTTTGGCAAATTCTGAATCAAATAACCGGACGTATAAAATCATCAATCGATAGTACATTACGGAAGAGCTTTGATATAAACGACAATTTTATTTCTAAAACCATCGCCACAAACTTTGCACAAACGTTCATCAACAACATTAGGCAAATGATTATGAATTGCTCTAAACCTTTGCTAAAAAAATCATCTTATATAATGCCAGCAAATGTAAGCATGTTTTTTAGACCCGCTAATCCTGTCTCTGTCGATAAAATTATAAAATCTATAAGTGCTAAGAAAGCACCTGGTGTTGATGGCATCCGTGCGATAGATATAAAAGCTCTATGCAATAAAATTAAGTCAATAATATCACATCTAATCAACAGCAGCATAATGACAGGAAGCTATCCTAAAACATTAAAAACTGGAATTGTCAGACCGATACATAAAAATGGCAGTCGGATGGATTACGATAACTATAGACCTATTACCATTCTTCCTACTATTGACAAAATTATTGAGAAATATATAAATGATCAAATACATACATTTTATAGGGAAAATAAAATACTAACGGAAAAACAATACGGTTTTCAACCACGGAAGAATACTACGCAATTATTATCAGATTTTACAGATAGTATATATACACACCTAAATAATAAAGAACATGTCTTAGTTGTTTTCATAGATTTCAGTAAAGCATTTGATACGCTGAGACATGACGTATTGCTGGAAAGCCTTGATAACAGTGGAATCAGAGGTAAATTACTTGCATGGTGTAAAAATTATTTGACAGAGAGATCATTCTTGGTAAGAGTATGCGACGCTGATAGTAACATTATCAACGTAACCGAAGGCACGGCACAAGGTTCAGTATTAGGGCCACTTCACTATCTGACTTATGTTAACAGTCTTGTTAACATAATAACAAAGTCTGAGATTTACCAATTTGCGGATGATACTTGCCTTGTTGCTGCTGGAAGAAATATACAGAATGTCTTGGGAAAACTGCAAGAAGATTTCGATGTACTGACGAAATGGGCCCATGACGTTGGTTTAGTAATTAACCGTACTAAAACCAAAGTAATGTATATCAGTACAACCCAGAATAGGAGTTCATTTATACCAAAACTAATAGCACACAACCACACATGCCTTCATAGACTTACACAACAGCAGCCATGCGATTGCGACTATATTGAAATGGTAAGTAAACAGAAGTATCTTGGGCTCGTTATAGATAGTCGAATTACTTGGAAAGATCATATAAAATCAGTTTGTGATAAACTCAGAACTATCCTAGCAAAATTCTACCTAATCAAATATAAAATTCCTTATCAAACACGTCTAATGTTATATAAATCGTTAGCAGAATCGGTAATATCCTATGGTCTTTCTAGCTATGGTAGGACCTCAAAGACGCACCTTGATCAAATATACGCACTACAGCTACGTTTCTTAAAGAATTTGGTACCACGGAATATTAAAAATAAATATAAAGATGACTACAGCAAACTATTTGCTTTTTGTAAAATTATGCCAATTCATCAAAAAATTAAATTCACGTTACTCAACGAACAATTTTTCAACAGTAGCCTAAAAATAATTAAAGATCTTAACCCATGTCATATGATAACACGAAGTATCTTTAACGCTAAACTTTTGATGCCAAAATATTCTAACTTGTATGGTAGAAAAACGATGAATTACATGATACCTCACCTTATAAACCAATTACCTATCAAATTAAGAGATGAACTAACAAATAAAAATATAAAGTACAAGTTAAATGAGTTTTTCTTAAACAGCTTACACAGCTAAATAAAATCACGAACAGATATTATACGCACATACAATCATATACATTTATACTTTTCACTTTTCCATACACATATTTATATATATTTAAATATAGCATGCAAACAAATGCTATCATCCTATGTTTGGGGCGCTTGCTTCAATTTGATATTTATTTTTAAACATACATGGAAAATGTGTTTCCTTTTCGGTTATTTGCACAGAGTACTTTTGTGTATTTTTAGAAAGTTGGTTGTTTTTTTATGACGGCATAATATAATATTTTGTTGTGTGAACTTACCTAATAATTAAATAACAATGTCGACGTTACTGGTGTACGGTAAAACTCGAATGAGTTTATGATGCACCTTTAGTCCATATTGATGTTTGTACTTTTTTCTTCAATAATTAAATTAAATAAATTAAATTAAATAAATTTAGGGGGATTTTTTAGGGGAAGGTCCCCCTATCGGATATAGGTACGTATCGCCTTAACTATGTTAAATTTTATAACAGCGAGCTAATTTTTATTAGGCGCCGCTTATCAATTCGCAGTGCTGGTTTAAAATTAACTGGCATAAAAATCGAATATCGATATGTCGTCGCCACATCACCAGCGAATCGCGAGTCTGAAATAACGAGATGCCAGTTACCCATCGTCACCGTCCCTCCATCCACTCGCTCAAATCTCCTGGCATTGTTATCCGCAAGAAATGTACTAATTATTAATACTACACACAACAAATAGTGCAGGAGACAGCGAGAAAGCTACCGTTGCATAACTAGATGGTAGGTTACTTCCTTCGGAGACGCTGGACGTTAAGGGTGTGGGTCCTTGATGTTCATTGAGGACGGCGACGAAGGCTCGAAGGCAAGGCGCGAAGGGATATCTGGTGCAGAACCCACCGGAGAGTCCAGAATATCTCATATGTGCATTTCCTATCCTATAGATATCGACTTGATGGTCAACAATAGGACAATGAATCATTTGTATGAATCATGACCTCGACATTTTGTCGACAGAACATAGTTTAACGATATGTTGTTTTTTTAAACCATTTCATTACGATTATTTGCGATACGTCTACCAGCATGCCACCTATTGCGTATCTTTAGCCACCCATGTGATGGGACGGTAGACCGACAAGACCGGGGAGAGATCAAACAGAGTTTCGATTTGTTACATGCCCATCCGACGCATAGATCATCTTACTTTTCAACAATCAATAATAAATAAGAAACTTATAACTAGGGACGGGATTTATATGTAAATACATATTATTAATTTCAATAGTTTTTGCTCAGTATGTTGTTTTCTTCACGAATCATGACATTCGGAACGAGAAAATGCAATTTTTGTTATCCATATTTTTCCATATTTTGGCATATTTCAAAGACAAGTCCATGTTTTTACAAAAATGAATATATTTTAAAATGGTAGCAAATAGATGTAGGAACAATTTGCGAGTGAGCAAAATATTTATTATTCTGTAAACGTGTCACATTGCAGTCGCGGTCGTTACAGTAAGCCATCGGCGCTGAATTTATTGTACTTTCCCCGTATTCACCTTATACCTTTAAAAAATCACTGTCGCGAATAGCGGTCCGTCAGACTCGAATCCGCGACTTCCGGTTTGCAAAGCAAGCGGTTTCCCACTGCGCCACTGAGGCTACAAAAGGAGGCCAGTCACATACTGCGACGTTGAAAGATTATTCAGCTAGTACCAAGCCTTATTTTGACCAAACAGAACGACCTTGAATTTTCATCCATCCATTCGTTAAGAAGCTACGATGCCACAGACAGACAGAGTGACATAAGCGTACAAACATGCGTTTCTTTGTTTCTTTGCATAGGGGGGGGGGGGGGAGGAGGAGGAAGGGCACTGTAGCTGGTGATATTACCGGTCACAAGAGACTTGATAACTGATGTCTCGTGTGACGAGCGGCAGTGCAATGTGAAGGGCACTGTAGCTGGTGATATTACCGGTCACAAGAGACTTGATAACTAATGTATCGTGTGACGAGCGGCAGTGCAATGTGAAGGGCACTGTAGCTGGTGATATTACCGGTCACAAGAGACTTGATAACTAATATCTCGTGTGACGAGCGGCAGTGCAATGTGAAGGGCACTGTAGCTGGTGATATTACCGGACACAAGAGACTTGATAACTAATGTCTCGTGTGACGAGCGGCAGTGCAATGTGAAGGGCACTGTAGCTGGTGATATTACCGGACACAAGAGACTTGATAACTAATGTCTCGTGTGACGAGCGGCAGTGCAATGTGAAGGGCACTGTAGCTGGTGATATTACCGGACACAAGAGACTTGATAACTAATGTCTCGTGTGACGAGCGGCAGTGCAATGTGAAGGGCACTGTAGCTGGTGATATTACCGGACACAAGAGACTTGATAACTAAAGTCTCGTGTGACGAGCGGCAGTGCAATGTGAAGGGCACTGTAGCTGGTGATATTACCGGACACAAGAGACTTGATAACTAATGTCTCGTGTGACGAGCGGCAGTGCAATGTGAAGGGCACTGTAGCTGGTGATATTACCGGACACAAGAGACTTGATAACTAATGTCTCGTGTGACGAGCGGCAGTGCAATGTGAAGGGCACTGTAGCTGGTGATATTACCGGACACAAGAGACTTGATAACTAATGTCTCGTGTGACGAGCGGCAGTGCAATGTGAAGGGCACTGTAGCCGGTGATATTACCGGTCACAAGAGACTTGATAACTAATGTCTCGTGTGACGAGCGGCAGTGCAATGTGAAGGGCACTGTAGCTGGTGATATTACCGGACACAAGAGACTTGATAACTAATGTCTCGTGTGACGAGCGGCAGTGCAATGTGAAGGGCACTGTAGCTGGTGATATTACCGGACACAAGAGACTTGATAACTAATGTCTCGTGTGACGAGCGGCAGTGCAATGTGAAGGGCACTGTAGCCGGTGATATTACCGGTCACAAGAGACTTGATAACTAATGTCTCGTGTGACGAGCGGCAGTGCAATGTGAAGGGCACTGTAGCTGGTGATATTACCGGACACAAGAGACTTGATAACTAATGTCTCGTGTGACGAGCGGCAGTGCAATGTGAAGGGCACTGTAGCTGGTGATATTACCGGACACAAGAGACTTGATAACTAATGTCTCGTGTGACAAGCGGCAGTGCAATGCAGCTGTCTATAGACAGGCGTGTCGCGCGACCAGCAGGCGGTCGTTTCGTCATTACTTTATAAAACAAAGTTTCCGACCGCGTCTGTCTGTCTGTTCGCGATAAACACAAAAATTACTCAACGGATTTTCATGCGGTTTCCACCAATAGATAGTGATTCATGAGAAAGAAGAATCTTAGACTATAGAATACATTTCTTTTATATGATCGAAGGTTTAGATATATAATTTTATAAAGCTTTTATGTAAATCGGTTGAAAGATGTGTCGTAAAAACCGCGGGCGAAGCTGCGCGCGTCAGCATTGATTACAAACATTTGGCTTTTTTTTAATGCATGGAACTGAAACTTCTAAGACCTAGATCTTAAAACTTGTTATTCGCCCGCCATAAAAACAGCGGTACGTATAAGGGATGATTCATCGTGTTTTATGGGCTTAGGGGTGAGACCACCCCATTGCCCTTTCCCTATAACCGTGACTCATCATGCCGTAATTTGTTCGGCAATCGCCAATTTGATTGAGGTCAAGTTAAGGCATTTTTATTAAGGTCATTCGGATTACGAAGAACACCGAAAATTCTACGGAACATTTTACATTTTTATTAATTTTACAGGGATGCAGTAACAGCTGGAATGCGGTAACAGCTCAGTGGGCGAGCGCTTGCCTTGGAAACAGGGTGCGCAGGTTCGAACCCCGGCTCGCACCTCTGATTTCTTCAATGAATCATGTGCGAATCGTCTTTGTGCTATTGTTACTAGCTTTCCGTGAAGGAAAACATCGTGAGGAAACATGCATGTCTGAGAAAGCCTAGCTTTCGAATGACGTGTGAAGTCCGCCAACCCGCACTTGGCCAGCGTGGTGGACTATGGACTAAGCCCCCTCATCTTGAGGGGAGGCCCGTGCCCAGCAGTGGGATATAAACAAGGGCTGGTATTATTATTATTTATTTTTATTATTAATTTTACAAGGAATTGTTTACAGATTTACCGCTGAAATCAAAACTTTTATACTTTTTAGTGTGCTGTCTATTGAAGTCGGTTTAATTTTTATTTACAAAAATATTTTATTTTATACTTTTAGTGATTTTTTTTCGTGTCGAAATATAAACAAATTTTACCAATTGTCTCCAAAACTCATTATCAGATCTATATGAAATTTAAATGAGACAATTTCGGAATAAGACCCTTGTAAACAAAAAAAGAATTTTGCAAATCCGTCTATACTCGTATATCCCTGAGTTATGCCCGAACATACATAGAAAAAAAATATAAATAAAGATCCTAACCGATAACCTCCTCTTTTTAAAGTCGGTTAAAAACAATCAAAATGTGAAGGTATGTGTTTAGTTTCATTTCAAACATAGTTTTTCTTTTTTGGTGTCTTATTTTTTTTTGACGTGGGTAAATCTTCGAAAGATCCCCGGGAGCTGTCGGGCTCGACAGAGGTATGTGGGATTCTTACCCACTAAAACCCCCGCGGCTGACGCATCGGCACGTGAGAGAGACCCCTCACTGCCTTGCCTTTGAGCCCGCCACCGGGGGCACATTGTAGCCCCCCGGGAACCTGACACGGTGCTCACAGGGGGTCGCTACCCCACCGCCGTCCTCCTCGTAGTCGCCGCCGTACTCAATGGGCGTTCTAAGGGCCCACACCCCGAACGTCCAGCGACTCCGAAGGTTCTCATGTGTCTTAGGTTAACGTTTTACTGGCTATATTTTATTTACTAATCGATTGAATTTCGTCACTGTCATTTCAAAAGTGTGTATGTTAATCTTTTTTTTTATTAGCTTTATTTCTATCTTTATTTTATTTACAGGGATATTACATTTGGATATGCAAAATAAAAATATACCTATTGACATAAAAAATTAAACTATTTAAGTAGTAACTAATGGAAAAGAGAATAGTTCTTTGTGTTTCCTGAGTTTCGTGTTAGTTTTTTTTTACATACTTTTTGAAATGACAACGACAATTTGAGAATTAAAAAATATTATTCTCAATAAGGTAGGTACAAATTAAATAAGATATTATATTATTCCATTTCATGGGAAGGACACTGTGCATTAATAATAATAACTATATTATTCTGGGACAATCCACACACGGAGAGCTGATCCCAAACAAAGCAGAGCCTGTACTATAAAAAGCAGACAACTGTTACTAATACTTATATACTTTGTTTTTGTAAATACATATTAAAATACATAAATAACACTCATACACCTATCGTAACAACATACATAGTCGAACCAATACATAATTTTCAGTATCCTTTAAAATCTGTGAACAGCATTCATAGTTGCCCAACTTGACCATACTTGAATAGAAAAATTTTGTTTATGCGCTGGGAGCAGCCTGGGCATTTATACTTAGAAGACTTTGGTGGGAAGGGAACCCACAACCTATTGGGTAGCAGCCACGGTGTCTAACCACTAGACCAACAGGCCCATCACTAACATTCATGACAGTAATTCTTCTAATATCAGGTATTCCGTTGTAAAGCAGCAGTATCTAAGCATTTCTGTATTTAGTTAAAAAGGTAGCTAGGTGGTAGGTTCCTTGTGCGAGGAACCCTCCAGGTAGGTACCACCGCAGTGTCAGATATGCTGCCACCAAGTAGCAGTGTGTAAACATTGCTGTGTTCTGGCGTGAAAGGCACTGTAGCTGGTGAAATTACTGGACACAAGACTTAGTGACTAATGTCTCGGGTGTCGAGCGAAAGTTCACAGGGTTGATTCCCACCCAGGACAAATATTAGTTTGCATGAACATGTTTTTATTGGGTCTGGTAATTATTTATCTATTCATGTACAGTAGTCTCATTAACACTAGGGGGTGCCAGATTATTGGAATGTTCAGATTACTAGATTGTATAAAAAAATCATAATAAATAAAATAAAGCACACATTATATTTCTACACTTCTAATAGAAAAACAGCAGAGGAAGATGGATTAGAATTTTTGGAGAACGGTAAATAAATGTAGTATTGTGATAATATTTGATGATACTTTATATACTGATTTTGGAATGCGAGCACAGAGCTTGGAGTAGGAAGGAGTGGGCTAATGGTGGCGGATTATTGGATGTGCCGGACTATTGCAGTGCCTGATTACTGAGACTCTACCGTATTTACATAAAAATAATTTAGGCATCAGCTGTCTGGTTACCATAGCAGGCCATACAGGCTATGCCTGGTGACACCAAACCAGGCATGACTCTGCGTAGTTTATCCCAGAATATTAAATTATTATGTTTGAAATAGTATGAATACCCTGGTTTTTTTTTACAAGATCAAAAATGGAATAGTAAATGTTTGAACACAGTAGTTATAGCTGACCAGTGGCCAGCCAAAGAGTATTGGTAGGGATATAAATCCCTGCATACACATTATTTATGCCCAGATAATAACTCCCCTCGTTTTTGGTTGGGGATAAGAACAGAGGTATTTACAACAATAACTTTTTATATCTATCTTTATCTACTGTTTAAAAGTAAATAAAATGGTACACTTACGCAATTGCAGCACCCTCCGTCGATTGTAATTTATCAAAAATAATTAACACAAAGATTAAATATAGATTTCAAATGTAGTCAAAAATAGATGAAAGTTAAACACTGAACACAACAGCTATAATTCAGTCACATTGTGTAATGTGAGAGAAAACACAGGCAAACATAGTCTTGTTGGACTGTTTTGAGATTTTTCAGGGAAATTATGAAAGATTTTCCTTGCCTATTTTTTCGACCACTCTGGGATTGCGGTTTATCGTCCACTAACACGTTATCCAATTGTTATTTAGTAACACTACTGTTCGTTTGTAAGTGGCGTGCATGCCCGAACACACTGCGTCCGTTTATTTTGCACAAATTCAACTCGTTTTTACAATATCACTAAATAAAATGATGTGTGAAAGAAATAGTGTGAATGACACGAACTTTTGACATGCGCACTCCATTTTAAAGACACTAGCGCCATCTGTTGGCCCAATTGACTACAACTATGCTTGATAATTATGTAGTTGGTCAATAGTTTCAACTACTCGATGCCAGATGTCACTAATAAAACAAACAAAAAAAAAAGCCAATTGCTTATATTTATTTAATCGAATTAAATAAATTCGTATTTAGATCATTATAATTTTATAAAAATCACGGTATTTCCTCTAAAGTTTAGAGTCTAAACGGTCAAACCAGTGTCACAACGAGACGATAGAGATCAAACGCGTATATTTTGTCCCAAAAATACATATGATCCAAGAATGCGTGGTCGGGCAGGACTTTGAACCGTGAAATAATTGGATGCGCTTTTTACTTTACTTTTAATAAACAACTTATAACAAGAAACTTGAAGATTTTCCTATAAATTATTGACTTTTAAAAAAGAATATACTACCACAGTGTCGCATCTTCAAGCAGCAGTGTGTAGACATTGCGTTATTTTTATAATAATGATAGTGAAATTTCCGGACTTAATAACTAATGTCGCTAGTGACGAGCGGTAGTTTATTACAACGTTGTCTATAGGCAGACGGGTCGCTTACCATCAGGCGATCGTCGTACGTCTATCGTCACTAAGCTGAATAAAACAAACCAAGATACAATAACTAACATCCTCTTTTTTTCGCGTGGGACACTCGGGGACCTTTTGAATGGAGCCCCACAGGGCTCGCCCCTGGTATGTGAGATTCTTACCCACTAAAACCCCCGCGGCTGTCGCATCAGCACATGAGAGGGGGCCTCAGGGCTCACCGGCGGGACTAGGAGCCCCTCACTGCCTTGGGTTTGAGCCCGCCCCGGGGGGGCCCATTGTAGCACGGTGCTCACGGGGACGGGGGTCGCAACCCCGCCGCCGTCCTCCGGACTCAATGGACGACCTAAGGCCCACACCCCGAAAGTCCAGCGACTCCTAAGGAATAACTAACATCCTAACTTAAAGTTCACGATTCGATCGTGTAGAAATGCCACCTCCATATGAAAGGCTTCGTAGCTAAATGCGCGGGACAGGTCTGTACAACCTTGCATGGACCAGGTACCAATGACGTCACCACTTCAAAAACCTTACAACATCGCCCGTGTGACCGAAATATTAAATTCGTGTTACCTAAACTCAGTTCTGAGAGTTAGTGCTAATAACATCAAATGTGTGTCAAATATTATGCCGCTAAGCAGCACCTAAACATTGCTGTGTTCCGGTGTGAAGGGCACTGTAGCTGGTGATATTACCGGACACAAGAGACTTAATATCTGGGGGTCTAGTACGAGTTCTGGGGGTCTAGTACGAGTTCCAATAGTTTACAAGCTCGATCAATCTGACAGATTTTCCCGTACATTTTACTAGTTAAGCTAGTTTTTGATAGTTGCCGCCAGGGGAGCTGGTGTGAATTGTACTAAACCCCCTGCGGGCTTAGCACGATTTGCCAAGACTTCGTAATCTTGACAGTTCGGTGTGGAGTATGACGTAGTTATCGACATAGAAACGTCATTTTCGGTATTAGCTAGGTCGATAACTACGTCATACTCCACACCGAACTGTCAAGATTACGAAGTCTTGGCAAATCGTGCTAAGCCTGCTGATGTGTCAAGGGTCGGCAACGCACTAGTGATTGTTCTGGTGTTGCTAGCGTAGCGGTGACTGCTTACCATCAGGCGGGCCGCATGCTTGCTTGCCACCGTGGTGGTATAACAAAAAATGTGTGCACGACGGAACTAAATGACAAAAAATGTGTGCACGACGGAACTTCCCCTTTCTATCATCGGATGACCGCGTACTTACGTTGTGAATGTCCTATTAGGCCGGACTGGTCCGGACTTAGCTATTTGTCAATTATAATATATCGGAAAGAAACAATTAGTCATTCTGGCAGTAAACCGTCATGAAAGTTTAAAACAGTATTTATAATACAGCTTACAGCTAAGGCAGTGGCAGACTTCCTCAATAAGCTAGCTAGCAATTGAGTACGGGCGGCGACGGCGGGCTCACAGGCAAGGCACTGAGGGGTAGGGTGAGTGGGGGGGAAGACGAAAAGTCGCCTATAAGGTAAGTTACATAAAGGCGACTTTTTGTCTCACTTTCATCTTCCCCCCACTCACCCTACCTGGTGCTGATCCTACCGGAGATCACTGGTCTCCCCTCTCATGTGTCGATGCGACAGCCACGGGGGTTTTAGTGGGTAAGAATCCCACATATCCAGCGTCTTCCTATTGGATTACCTACCACCATCGATATACTATACCAACTAGATTAGCTGTCACGAACAAAATGACATCGAAAATGTGGTCGCGGTTCATATAAAAAGATAACTTACATACTATAAAATAAGGTTCAATAATAATTGCAGACAATTGAGCGACAGCCGTCTCCGTAGCTCTTATTTTCGTGACCACTTTTCGGGTCGTGACAGCAAATCTAGTTGGTATAGTATATCGATCCACAAGACGCCTGCTAAGCGTGGAGATTATGGCAACACTTCCCTTCTAAGGGCCTTTGTTCAGTAGTGGAAGTTTGTCGGCTGCTGATAATTAAGATGTTTAAAAGTTTAATGTGACGATTATTTTATTACTTTAAATTTCAAACTTTATTCTAATCGGGAATTAACGCGATTTACCTTAAATTTTGGCTTGACGTTTCGGCCGGGTTGCACCAGCCGTGGTCACAAGCAGACTGGTTCAGCGAGACGGCTCCGTGCGCGAGGCAGAAATATCTTCGTCTACCCCCGTTCTTTCACTTGTAACGTTAACCAAACGAAACGAAACCGAAACGTCAAGCCAAAATATAAGTAAATCGCGTTAATTCCCGATTAGAATAAAGTTTGATAATGGAACGCGAAAGTCTAAAAGTATATACTTTAAATTTATAGTTATAACCATTGTTTCGAGTTGGCAGTGGCCTCTAGCATAGCAGTCTAAGCAGCTGATCGCGACAGCTCATTCATTATGCATCAACTAACCCGGATCTTAGTAAGGTCTAAGAGGCAGACACCACTTTAAATATATTTATATTTTTTACTAGCTGACCCACGCAGCTCCGCCTGCGCTATTTTTACGTTAACTAAACTTTTAATAACAGACATTCGCATCGAATACATAACCTCCTTTGTTATAGTCGGTTAAAAACTGGGACCCACTTTTTACTTGCTCTCCGAAGCACGGACCCGTTTAGTACTAATGGCGTTAAACGGTCACCCATCTATTTAATTACCTTACCTAACGTTGCTTAACCTGATCGGTTACAAAACCTTGATAACAACTCTCTATGACTGTTCCCTTACTAATATTTATTATAATTATGAAGAAAAATTGATAAAATCGGACCAAGCGTATAACCAAGTACCCATTTTAACTTTAATCCCCTCTCCCAAAAGAACCGTGTAGATTACGGGATAAAAAGTATCCTATGTCCTACCTCGTAGTAAGATCTCAAATCATGCCAAGTTTAATTTGAATCCATTCAGTAGTTTCGGCGTGATGCGCCGCCGTGATACAGACAGACAGACAGACAGACAGACAGACAGACAGACAGACAGACAGACAGACAGACAAACAGACAGACAAACAAAAATTTTAAAAAAAATACATTTTCGGCCTGAGTATCGGTTATAGAATGCCCTCCAAATATAATTTTCAAAATATTTTCAATGTTCAGAATTGGACCTGTTACAGTTTTATTATAAGTATAGATAGATATCCTGTGGGACAATTCACACACGGATCGGCAGGGCTATTGCGTATCTTTAGCCGCCCAAATAAATAGTCATTTGTGTGGCTAAAGATACAATAGATAAGATTGATAGTCATCAAGCTTCAGTTGGCCACCGAACTTTGATGACAACAGAAAGTGTGCTAACATTGGTATTTATTGGTCAGTCAAGTTAGGCAATACCGAATGAATCATTTGACAGTTATTTGATTGTCACTTTGCTATAGTATTAGTATAGTGATCATCACTTTAGTTGTCAAACGAGATAGTGATGGGGGGCTGAAGGGTCTGTAATATGGTATCCAGGCAACAGAGACAAATACTAATATACTTTATTACTTACTTATAAAGATAAACAACACCCGGATAAAGGATAAACAGACAAGTTTACGAATGATCTGAACCAGGAGTCAGTGCCTTAATTATGACTACAAAATAATAATATAAATAGGTGCTGCCCGCAGGCCAGCTTGTGGCGGGCTGTTGGTGCGTACGACACCACGGACGCGAGTGCTTCAGAGAGTCGGTCAGCTCAGCGTGTCTTCGTCGGCCGAGTGGAAACCGAAGGGGGACCGCAGGACTCTCAGCTCTGGCTGGCCTTAATTAGAGGAGTTGTTAGAGCTATAAGCTCCAGGGGTGGAAGTGTTAAAGGGCATAACGCCGCGAGTGACTTCGGAGAAAGCGCAGCACACCTCTCGACACGCCTGAGTCACTCACACTGGTGTTTTTCTCTGTCGTCATCGGACGATTATTTGGGGAGCCCATCTAGTGTGTGGCACAAAATAATTACCTATAAATGTTATTATGGCATGTGACCCCGGCCTTCTGCAATAGCCCAGCTGCCAATTCACCAAATGTTCAACCACATAGACAAGTAATCTTTCTATATACTTACAATAGTTCCCAAGCCTGCCAAGGTCAACTGCTATTTTTTCTTCAATTAAGCAGTTGGCAGGTACCCACCACACCGTTTAATTATAAAAAGGGCCTCTACGTGTTGGATTCGTCCCCACGCAAGCCTCATAAAAGACCGGGTAAATCCCGTGAAACAAAAAACAGGAAAAAATATAAATAGTAAATTGTAAAAAATTATAATCTTCTTCTTCTATAATTATAATATATTATATGAAAATGAGTCCTTTATAGAATCTTACGTGGCTGGACCGATTTACATGAAATTTTGTACATTCCAATGGGTTCCTGGATGGTTTGTAACTATACTTGGACCCGGTAGGTGGTGCTGCTGTCGATATGTCAACAATTTAAACTTACTGGAAATACTTGAAAGAAGGAAACTCTCATAGACAGGCTGTAATCACTGTTTGGAAAACGTACAGGTTAAGCAACGTCAGGCGAGGTCAATAAATAGATGGGTGATCGTTAAGGAGCATTTAAACTGATAATCACCGTGTTTCGAAGGGCAAGTAAAAAAGGGGGTGATGGAGTGAGGGATAGTTAGAGAGATGTAGGAGTGAGAGGGAGCAAGGTGGGAGGGGCGAGAGAGAGAGGTAGAGGGGGGTTCAGTGACAAGGGAGAGAGGAAGCGGGGGATCGTGACGGGGACCGAAGTGTGAGGGGGAAAGAGAGAAGAGAGAGCATAAGATGGAGAGAGAAATAAATCAAGGGAGGACGGAGAAAGGGGGAAATAAAAGCGCGGGTCAGCTAGTATAATATAAATAATATATATAGTAAATTATACTGCCATCATCATCAGCCGGAAGACATCCACTGCTGAACATAGGCCTCCCCCTTCTAACGCTACAATGAACGACAATTGGCTATTTGAATCCACTGGTTACCTGCGACGTGCACAACGTCGTCACTCCACCTAGTGGGAGGCCTGTCTTACCTGTCTACGTGTGTCTGGTCGCCACTAGAGAACCTTTCTTTCCCATCGGTTATTGGTTCTTTGAGAAACAGTGATTTTTTCTAACATCCCTTGGATTTTGTTTCTATGGGGAGGCCCCTTAGAAGGGAGGGCTTGCCGTAATCCCCGCGCTTGGCAGGCGTCTTGAGGATCGCAGTATAGGTGGTAGGTAATACAATAGCAAGACGCTGCTGCCCGTGTTCTTGTCTTCCCTTAGTCGCCTCTTACGTACACCTAACGGGAGGAGATGGGAGGGTGCTATTCTTACCCGAACACCCCGAAGGTAATAAACCACCCACCAAAGGTTATACTGTGGTAAAAGTAAATTCGGCCTCCTGAACTACAAAAGCGTGCTTCCAACGGTGTTCCAACGACTCGACAAAACTCGGTTCGTCGGCGCCAAGTGACGTCATCGCGTCGTTGTTCCCACCGCACCTAGAAATTAACGGCTCTTAGAACAAAACTGTTGTATCATTTTGTCATTGTCATCAAATAAATTGTTTGGCAAACGATGGGGGGTCTTACGGGTTTTCATAGTCAAGGAAATAGACCATACCGTCTGTTTTCTCCATCGCATCGGCACATAAAAGGATCAGGGCTACCATCACTTCTACAGCATTATTATCATCTTACTTGACATGAGGTAGAGATATCAATATACGTAGTTTATAGCGCTGTCACTTTCTATCGAGCAGGTCAGGTGAAGATAATATTGCTATTAGTGTTGATGGTACAAGCCCTGTCCTGCAATTCTTTAAGTAACACAACTTCGAGTTTGATGCTGCGGGCAACGGGCGGTGAGCTGCATTTTCGAATTCACTAAAGCAGCCCCGTCGCCGTCCTCCTCGGAATCACTGCGGTGGTACCTAACTGGACGGTTCCTTAGGGGTCGTCCCCTAAGGAACCGTCCAGTTAGGTACCATTAATACCATTAATCACGTGATGTTTTTTAGCAATTTTTTAACCCCTTCTGGTGATATGTGGTAAAGTTTTAAACTAAGACCCCCCGCTACTCAAAATCACGTGTATTTTTTTTGTACAAACTATATTGAAATTTTCAGAATATTATCTTTAAATACAGGTAACTGATTATATGTTGAAGGGGAAGTCGTTGCCGGAAACGGTGAGTCAAGGCCACGTGCCGCTGTTTGGTTTAGAAATCGTGCATTCAACGAAAAATAAATACACGTGACGTCTCAATATACCCCTCCCCCGTCCTGGTGATATGATCCCCCCCCCCCTTGGAGACTCACGTGATTAATGGACGCCCCCTTACACATGGGGACTACCATCTAGGTAAGGTAAGACTTCTGATTTTTGTTATTCATCATAAGCTGGGGTGTTTGACTGCAGTCACACCTGATGGAAAGCGTCGACTCAATCGAGGATGGTAAAGCAAACTAGCTTATTCACTCTAGTCTTGAAGACACCCTCTTACTAGTTGGTAGGTTCCTAAGGAGCCGTTTGGTAGGTACCACCGCAGTGTCAGATATCCTGTCGCCAAGCAGCAGCGTGTAAACATTGCTGTGTTCCGGCGTGAAGGGCACTGTAGCTGGTGAAATTACCGGACACAAGAGACTTAATATCTAATGTCTTGGGGTACGCGCTAGTAATTCTTCTGGTGTTGCTAGCGTCTATAGGCTGCGGTGACTGATAACCATCACGCGGGCCGATAAAAACGCCCCCTTTATAATCGGGCGGAAAAATCGACGCAGGCAAATTGTTCCAGTCCTTATTATAAATGAAGAAGTAAATCGCTTAGTTCGGACTGAAGGCACGTACACCACATAAGGATGCGTACGCGCTGTGCGCCTCGTCGTCCGATAATAGAGGGGTGATGGTGGGATCAAGTCATGTAATTCTTGCGCACACTCTCCAAAATGCATCCTGTAGAATACCAAGAGGCTGGCTACTCTGTGCCTGTGCTCAAGGCTCTGTAGATTGGCTACTCCGCGCCTGTGATTTTTAGATTAGCCTCCACTAACCTAGTGTTCTCATACCATTTCCTTCCGTTGAGAGACCCTAAAAGGCGACTAAGGGAAATCAAGAAAACAGGCAGCAGAGTCTTATTATTAGATTACCTACCACCTATACTGCGATCCCCAAGCCGCCTGCTGGATTATGGCAACCCCTCCCTGGGGCGAGGGTTTTGTTTAGCAGTGGACGTTTCGGCTGTTGATGATGAACCTAGTGTCTCCAATTAGTCTCTCAGCATCTCCACTGAGTCCAAAGCTGCTAGATGGCATCTCACAGCACCAGCTAAGCTGGTCTAGAAAGGCCACTTTCGGGTAATCATAATATGAATAAGTTACGGTTTATTTTTTTTCGTATGACAACATTATCACCAAATATGAATCAGCTAATAAATGAATTCAGTATGATTCACCTCAAATGTGTGACCATTTTACGAAAATTAGAGGAATTGTGAGGGATCTGCTGGGAATGCAGAATACGTCCTAATTCCTTTTATAGATGAAATGTTTAATGTGGTACTAAGTAATGTTATCAGGAAAAAATATGTACATAAAATTGATACTAGCTAGATTACTAGCATTTAAGTAATTAATGTGATTTAATGTACACATTAAGTTTGACCTGTAAAGTTTTAATTAAAGCGTCAGCCAATTAGAGTCAGCCAAGATGGTATGTCAAGGGTAACCGGTAACATTAAATAGTGGCTTAGTAACGTTAGATAATTTTTGTATCAAAATACTAAATATATATTTTCAAACTATCAATAGACATTTCTAATGATATCATCATCATCAGCCGAAATACGTCCATTGCTGAACAAGGCCTCCCCCTTAGAAGGGAGGGGTTGCCATAATCCCCACGCTTGGCAGGCGGCTTGAGGATCGCAGTATAGGTGGTAGGTAATCCAATAGAAAGACGCTGCTGCCCGTCTTCTTGTTTTCCCTTAGTCATAGTCAAAGTCAAAAATATTTATTTCAAATAGGCTTTTGAATGGTCATTTTTTTAAAAGCTACCACCGGATCATATCGCGGCCTCAACTGAGAAGATCCGGCAAGAAAATCAGCGGGCTTGTAATTTTTTCACTTTTTTTTAAACATTGTTTTGTTACAATTGAATCAACATTAGCGATAGTGTGTCCTGCCGTTCGAAACATAAAACAAGGGAGAAAAGACAAAAATTACAACAAACTAAAAGGCCAAAGGTATAGTAGTCGGAGCAGTCCCCCCAAGCAGCACCCGCGCACGAGTTTACTCGAGCAGCAGCCATCACTCCCCTCAACCATATTAGAGGGAAGGGGGTGACCCGCCACACGAAGCCGCCACAAGCAAAGACTTTTCGATGGCGAGCATGACCGAACCAAAATCACAGTGGCTCACATTTAACTTCTGCTGCTAAGCAGTAGCTCGTCAGGCAAGACACAAAACACTTTCACATAGTATTTATGATATCAATTATTTGACTTGTGAAACAACCATCAGTAATCCACCAGAATAAGAGGTGTTACAAACTGTAAGCCTAAGATTCTAAGCTTGCATGACAACTCATGCAAGCTGCGTGGGCTTGAACTGCTCAACAGCAGTTCAAGCCCACGCAGCTTTATCCTCTAGGTAATCCGAGATGTTATAATAAGCCTTTTTCGACAACCGGCTTCTTATCAAAGTTTTAAATTTATTCAGTGGAAGATCTCGGATATCCTGTGGCAGTTTATTATAGAAGCGTATACTTTGGCTCATAAACGATTTGCTTGTTCTGTGGAGACGTGTGGAATGTAAAACAAGATTGTGTTTGTTCCGGGTATTAACACCATGAATCGCACTATACTTTTTAAAAGATTATTTTTCTGAATATAAACTAAATTTTCAAATATGAATTGGGAAACAACCGTTAGAATATCTATTTCTTTGAATTTTTCCATCAGTGAATCAGTATGAGCCAAATTGTAAATGGCTCTCACAGCTCTTTTCTGCAGAATAAAAATGATATTAAGTTCTGCAAAAGATCCCCACAGTAATATACCATAAGACATAATACTGTGGAAATAGCTGAAATAAACAATTTCAATATCAGTTAAACGTCTTATTTTTTTAACTGCATAAGCCGCGGAACTCGGTCTACCTGACAATTTCTTAATGTGTAGGCCTCATTGTAGTTTAGCGTCAATTGTTATACCTAAGAACACAGTCGACTCCTCAAGGTCCAATGTCGCTCCATTAATTTCCACATTGGTTGCCACCTGTCTTACATTAGATGTTACATATTTCACACATTTTTTGCTCTCATTAAGTTTCAAATTATTAACATTGAACCAATGGACAACTTTAGAAAGTACATTGTTCACTTCGTCATAATCATAGAGTTTACGCCTGACTTTAAATAGAAGAGAGGTATCATCAGCGAACAATACAACATTTAATTTGTCCTCTACGAAGTAAGGTAAGTCATTAATATATATTAAAAACAAAAATGGGCCTAATATTGAACCTTGAGGGACGCCCATGGAGACCACAGAACCAGGAGATCTCTTACCGTTAATGTCAACCTTCTGAATTCTATTATTCAAATATGAAGTTAGAAGGTAAAGAGCTCTGTCCCTTATACCATAGTCGCATAATTTCCTGACCATCGTATCATGATCTACACAATCAAAAGCCTTGGATAAATCAAAGAATACACAAAGGGCGTTCAGTGATTCCTCCCAAGCCTCAAATACATATTTTAATAATTCGCCTCCCGCGTCAGTGGGGACCGATTCTTTCTAAAGCTGAACTGTTCATCACGAAACAAGTTATTAGTTAACCCCCTGTAGCTAAGTAGTTAAATGTCTGTTACACTCATACTTCGGGACAGCAGAGTGCCTAAAACTCTGGCAACACTGCCACGCTGCATCATAAACAACCGAAATACGTCCATTGCTGAAGAAGGCCTCCCCCTTAGAAGGGAGGGGTTGCCAAGGGGGGCTTGGGGATCGCAATAAAGGTAGTAAGTAATCCAATAGAAAGACACTGCTGCCCGTCTTCTTGGTTTCCCTTACTCGCCTCTTACGGACACCCAACGGGAGGAGATGGGGTGGCAATAGTAGTTTATGCACCAAGGGGATAAAGTAGTGTCTTATGTCGCGGGCGTTTAATTGAATCGCGAGCATAACGAAGGATTCTAGCGACTCCCGAGTTAACTCCCGAGCGTAGCGAGGGAGTTAATACTAGAATCCTGAGTACAGCGAGGGATTTAAGCTTGCCCAAGACAAAGGCACCTTTATCCCCGCGGTGAATACACTACTTTTCACACCTACTGCGAGGTAATAAAATACAAATATTTCTAGAATTAAAATAATAACAATATTTTGGGACAATCCACACATGGTAATCTGATCCCAAACTAGGCAGAGCCTGTACTATGGAAACCAGATAACTAATATTAATTAACAGTGAAATAACACCCAGACACTTGGTGGGAATCGAACCCACGACCTATTGGGTAGCTGCCAGGGTGTCTAACCACTAGACCAACGAGACCGTCAATAATATCAACATAGTGATTTGCCGCGTTATCATCTAAATATTTTATTTTCTTTTCTAGAACACTGGGTTGTGCTCGTCGCGCTCGGTTCGATTTTCAAATGTTTTGTTTTTCGTGCAGTTCTCTGCTTAGAGTAGTAATATATATCTGTGGCAAAAGTGTTGAGGAATTTTCGTTTGACGTTCGAAATTCAAACACATTATTACCCAAGGGAGTTTAGTACAACATTATTACCCGGCTAGACTATAGGGATATAATGAGGCACTTTATGTCATCTTTATATGATATACTTATAATGTGACATTATCGAGCAGGTGGTGTGAAAAGAATATTTATTGGCCGAAATAATTATCTTGAGGGGGGGAATTTTGTCTCACTGTTGGGTAAGGGCAAGGCAACCTAAGGGGCTTAGGCCAAAGTCCACCACGCTGGCCAACTGCGGGTTGGCGGACTTCACACGTCATTCAAAAGGCAGTTAGGCTCTCTCAGACATGCAGGTTTCCTCACGATGTTTTCCTTCACCGAAAGCTAGTAACAATCGCAAAATAATTATATTTATTAGATAGTAAATAAATTGTATGAATTGAAGGCCCACGTCTAGCCTCGAGCGTGGGTGGTGATTATATTATACCCATAAAAATAGTCTCGATATTTCATCATACATATGAAATCACGAATTCCTAAGAAATGTTAGCCATTAGTTGCGATTATTTATCATACTATCTGACCCAAGCAGCTCCGCCCGCGCTGTGTTTACGTTAACTAAACTTTCAATAATATACATTCGCATAGAAAACAAAACCTCCTTTTTTAAAGTCGGTTAAAAACTTGGACCCACTCTGTATACTTGGCCTCCGAAGCACGGAGACGTTTAGTTCAAATGGCGTTAAACGGTCACCCATCTATTTAATGACCTTACCTAACGTTGCTTAACCTGATCGATTTCCAAACATTGTTAACAACTGTTTAAGAGTGTTCCCTTACAAATATTTATTATAATTATAATGAAAAATTGTTAAAATCGGAGCAAGCGTATAACCAAGTACACATTTTGACTTTAGTCCCCTCTCCCAAGGGAACCGTGCCGAATGTCGGGATAAAAAGTATCCTATATCCTACCTCGGAGTATTAACTCAAATCATGCCAAGTTTCGTTTCAATCCATCCAGTAGTTTCGGTGTGATGCTCAGCCGAGATACAGACAGACAGACAGACAGAGACCAGACAAAAATAAAATAAAAATACATTTTTGGCTTTAGTATCGGTTACAGAATGCCCTCCAAACATATTATACATATTTTCATAATATCTTCAATGTACAGAATTGGACCTGTTACAGTTTTATTTTAAGTACAGATAGTATTAGACTAGCAGCTGTAACAGCTCAGTTGGCGAGCGCTTGCCTTGGAAACAATGTGCGCAGGTTCGAACCCCGGCTCGCACCTCTGATTTCTTTAAATATTAATCATGTGCGAATCGTCTTTGTGCAATTGTTACTAGTTTTGTAAACATGCATGTCTGAGAAAGCCTAACTAGCTTTCGAATGACGTGTGAAGTTCGTCAACTCGCACTTGGCCAGCGTGGTGGACTATGGCCTAAGCCCCTTCATCTTGAGGGGAGGCCCGTGCCCAGCAGCGGTACATGAAGGGCTGGTATTGTTAGTATTAGACTAAAAGAATAATGATAACTTAACGGAGAGAAGTAGTATGTCCAAATAATACTGAGACCCGAGTGTATTCATTTTATAATTACCTAATACGTAGTTATCGCGTAAGTGAGACGTCCATATAAACTATATGGAGAAACGCTAACGCAGTCGTTAGGGTTTCTTGCCGAATCTTCACAGTGGAGGCCGCGTTACGATCCGATGGTAGTTGTAAAAAAGCCGGTTAAAAAATACTGTATTTAAAAGCCCCCATAATAAAGAATTTTGAATACACTAAGGCCTCGGCCGGGCTCTTAGAGAAGCTCAGAGTTACAGAACGAGTTATGGAGAGAGCTATGCTTGGAATTTCTTTGCGCGATAAAATCCGGAATGAGGAAATTCGCCGAAGAGCCAAAGTCACCGACATAGCTCTCAGAATCTGCAAATTAAAGTGGCAATGGGCAGGCCACGTCGCTCGAAGAACCGATAACCGTTGGGGAAGAAAGGTTCTCAAGTGGCGACCACGAACCGGAAGACGCAGCGTAGGCAGGCCTCCCGCTAGGTGGACAGACGACATTGCGCGAGTCGCAGGTAACCAGTGGATGAAAACAGCCAACTGTCGTTCATTTGGGCACTTCGAAGGGGAGGCCTATAGGCCTTCCGGACGATGAAGATTTATTTATTTACTTCAAACAAACACAGTTTTTACAACACACAGATAATACAAACTAGACACAATAATAAACATTTTGAATTGAATTACCAAGGGTTCCCTAACTAGGCACAGCCTGTATCTTGGGAACCCAGCTATGAAGTGGACAACAGAATTTAAACAAGACAAAGGGCAATGGAAGAATTGTGTGTAGATATGCTTGAGTATGTGCGAAAGTGTGTGTTGGCGTGTCTGCGTATGTCAGTGTGTGTGCGTTTGTGTATGATAGGTAAAGGAGTACCTACTTAATCCGAATTTAAAGCAATTCTTATTAGTATCATTCAAACATTGAGATTTTTATCTATTGATACATAGAGATTCTGTTTGATTTATAATCCAAACTTAAAAGCAACTTTTTCACAGAAAACTTCCTTCACAGAAAGAACACTCAGATTATGAGATGTAACCTCACTGTACGTGGCCAAGAAACAGACGCGAGCAAATCTTTTTGCAAAGGTGGTTTTAACTGTGGGGGTAGGTACCCTGAAGATGATAACTAATACAGTAGAAGTAAATACAGTACTAATAAACAAATGGCTCCAAGCAAGCACAAAAGCAGCAACCATTACAGGACCTGTGAACTGTGTCTAGACTGACTGCATAGCAAAACATAGTTTCAAATTCAAATTATTTATTTCAAATAGGCTCAACGGTTAATCACTTTTGAACGGTATTTTTTTTAAAAGCTACCACCGGATCACAGTGCGACCTCAACTGAGAAGATCCGGCAAGAAGCATAGCGGGCTTGTAATTTTTTCACTTTTTTTAAACAGTGTTCGCTCAAAAGATCAATTATGAGAGAGAAAAAAAAATATGACGAAAATACAATAAACTAGTGGCAACCATAATAATGTTGAAAAAGAATATTAGTAATAATTAATTTTAATAATGTAATGAAAAAATATAATTTTTTAGTTGCAAGAATTAAAAGGCTTTTTTATTTTATTTTATTTTTTATTTTATTATTTATTTAGTGGCAACCATGGCAACCATAGGGAAACGGTTATAGTGGCAATCGACGGTCGAGGGTGTTGAATTTGGTTAAGATACCTAATGGATTGATGGACTTCTAAAACCGTGATTATAGTTGTGATGAACAGGAAAAAATAGATACCTACGGAATAGATTATTTGCTGAAATAATCGTAGTTTTTTTGCTGGTAATCTTGGTTAGACACACTAACTGGGTACCAGTCGCAAAAGGTCGCGGGAACTAGGAAACTATCATTTTCATAAGCATTATACACAATTCGGAATATAATAAAACTAAATCACTTAATTTATTCACATAAATCGTTTAATTCTCGTTGCGTAATCGTTTATAAAATAGTTTTTCTTAATATTAATCCGATCTAAAACAGGTATAAAACCCTGAAAATCAACTTCTATTTGACTTTTAAATATCATGAGCTGACGGAGACCGGCTGACCGGACGAGACTTGCTTACAATAATCAGGGTTGCCAACTTATTAAAAATATTATAATTTATTCCTTTTTCTCAAAGTCAAAGTTTATTAGAATGGATTTCTTAATGACAAGAAGACACAGTAAATTAAACTTGAAGATAAAATAAGATGAGTAAATTTGAGAGAAGTAGATTAAAGACTCGCTGAAAAACTAATGTTACCGCAGAATCTGTAAGTTGAAGTGGCAATTGGGGCAGGCCACATTGCTCGAAGAACCGATGACCGATGGGGAAGGAAGGTTCTCTCTTGGCGTCCACGAACCGGAAGACTCCGCGTAGGCAGGCCTCCCACTAGGTGGACAGACGACATTGTGCGCGTCGCAGGTAACCGGTGGATCCAAATGGCTGACTTTCGTTCATTGTGGCGGTCTAAGGGGGAGGCCTAAGTTCAGCAGTGGACGTCTTCCGGCTGGTGATGATGGTGGTTATTTCTCTATTTACGTATTACAATACAGAATAATGTCGAGAGCGATTTTCCCGAGACTCTCGAAAGACTCGTGGGACTTCAGGACAAATAAATAGATTACAAAAAATGACTTAATTGCGATTAAAGTTAATAAGTTCACATATGCAGAACAAGCTCTTCGTCATTTAGTAAAATGGTTCTCAGACAACTTACTTTCACTTAATTTTAAAAAATCCACTTATCTTACCTTCTCTATGAAAGCTCCTCATCAACCAAGTAACGATTTATTTATTCTTAAAGCTCATAAATGCCAGGATGAGTCTGTCCACTCCAACTGTAACTGCCCTATCATACCTAGATCCACTGATGTTAAATACCTAGGCATTCAAATAGATTATCTCATTAATTGGAAACCTCACATTCAAAGCCTATCATCTAGAATACGCAAACTTATGTTTTTCTTTAAAAAACTCCGTTACTCTGCAGACGTAGCAGTCTTAAAAACTGTATATTTCGCTCTTTGCCAATCTCTACTTTCTTATGGTATATCGATATGGGGTGGAGCTCACAAGACCTGTTTCCTACAATTGGAGAGGGCACAGAGGGCAGTATTAAAGGTCATGACATTTAAACCGTTTCGGCATCCCACTAATTTGCTCTACCTGGACTGCCAGGTTTTGACAGTCCGTCAACTTTTTATACTTCACACTGTTCTGAGAAAGCATGCCTCACTGAAGTACAATGTAGTTTCGAGTAGTAGATTATTTTATAATGTATGCCCATCGCAATGTTATAAATTTAGTCTCGCCGGACGACATTACCGTATTGTTAGTAGTTTTGTTTACAATCAGATTAATAAATTCTGTAATATATATCCCTTACCTATGCGTGAATGTAAAGGTATCGTACGAAAATGGCTTTTGACTAAGAACTACCAGGAAACTGAAAATTTAATTAAATTGGTAACACTTTAAACTGATGCACCTGAATCCTCATTACCTTAGTTTGTAAACCCAAAAAACGTCCATTCATCAAACACACACACACACACACACACACATATCTACACACACTCAATACACAATGACCCACACACACCTCAGATCATAATAGTACTACGCATAGACACAATTTCATTCTTGTATGCTTAAATATTAGATTACCTACTATAGTGTCAACATTAATTTGTTCATATGGTTTGTCGATATACTGCAATGTGACCAGTTTATAAAACTTTGGAAGAATACTTATACCCAAAACACAAGTTCAATCTTACTTTGGGTGTATGTGCTCAACCACTCACTATAATTTCTTTTGATTGCTTATCAATATTAATTATTAACAATTGCATATATTGTAGTGAAATTGTACTGTATTTTTCGTAAATAAATAAATTGAAATTGAATTGAATTAATTGCTGCCTGTGAGTGCGGCAGTAAGTTTTTGTGTCCGATAATTTCACCAGCTACAATGCCTATCACGCTGGAACACAGCAATGTTTACACACTGCTGCTTGGCGGCAGAATATCTGACACTGCAGTGCTACCTATTTGGATGGTTATTTGCACAAGGAACCTACCACGTAGTAGTAGTCTATGGGTAGTTTAGGTTTTTTTTTTGTCGTGAGAGTGGCAACCCTAGCATAGTTATGTACATAGATGTTTAGACCAAGGGCGTCAGGTGATGACGTCACTAGCCACACATCTCAACAGAGCGCTCACTCAAGCACATTGTACATTTGTAACTTGTTTCTATTTTATCTTTATTTTAATATTTATTAAATTTTCCCACTGCTGGGCAATTAAAACCCGACTCTATAATGCTAAGCATAGTTCTCTCAGCCATTGGTAGTATTGTACGGTAAATGATCATTTAGTTGAGCAGCGTCATCAGTCTAGGTGACCGTTTATTGGCAATTGAACTGAGGAAGGCTCGTAAAAATTCGGTCCTCATTGTTGCCATCTAGAAAGCAGTAGTTACGCCAAGTCAGAAGGCTAAAGGCTAAAGGGGTTTTAGTCGGTAGCTGACACTCTGTCAGTAGTCCAACATAACCCGCACCGCTATCCCCGTGGTGGTGCGGGTAACCGTAATGGATTTCCCCACGTAAAAAAAAAAAAAAAAAAAAAAAAAAAAAAAAAAAAAAAAAACAACTTGATCAAATCTCACACCAGGTGGTTACCCATGAATTAAACGACAAAAAAGAACAAATGCTGCGCGTAGCTTATCCTGGGACAATCCCCACACGGTCATCCGATCCACATCTAGGCAAATCCTGTGATAAGGTGGATACAACGAAAAGGAACTGTGAGAGGTGTTAGAATATGGCAAAAATATATATGTTATATATATATATGCCATAATGTAGACTTTTACTTACGCGAATATTACACATTGAAATCAAACTACTTTGACGGATTTTATTGCGGTTTATGACGGCGACGGTCACGGGAGGACTGAGATGTTGAACGTCCTTGTCACAATTATGCCGGTGTAACCTCAGGTCTTCTTAGTTATTATTGTTGGTCCGATCTACGCAGTAAGAGCTTACAGTATGTTGAGTCCGTGCAGTGTTTTGCTTGGTATTGGATTAACTTTATATATATCACAGGATCCCAAGCCGATGGTAACACCCAACCATCTTCTATCGAAATTAGGATGTTTGTTGATTTAAATTTCACACGAAGTCTGCAGTCTCTGAATACGTTCAGGATTGCAACCACCATTATGTCAGATTTGATAAACCTCAAATGCTCGCAAAAGAACACCGATTCCTACCTAGGATGATTCGTGAGGTTATTGAAATCAAAAAACAGCGTCTTGCTATTATATATTAGATTACCTACCCCGCCTCTTAAGGGGAAGGCCTATATAATAGCAGCAAACGGCCGCTTAATATATTGCCTCATCATCATCATCATCAGCCGGAAGACGTCCACTGCTGAACATAGGCCTCCCCCTTAGAACGCCACAATGAACGACAATTGGCTATTTGCATCCACCGGTTACCTGCGACGCGCACAATGTCGTCTGTCCACCTAGTGGGAGGCCTGCCAACGCTGCGTCTTCCGGTTCGTGGTCGCCACTCGAGAACCTTTCTTCCCCATCGGTTATCGGTTCTTCGAGCGATGTGGCCCGCCCATTGCCACTTCAACTTGCAGATTCTGAGAGCTATGTCGGTGACCTTAGTTCTTCGGCGAATCTCCACATTTCGGATTCTGTCGCGCAAAGAAACTCCGAGCATAGCTCTCTCCATGGCTCGTTGTGTGACTCTGAACTTATCTAAAAGGCCAGCCATTAGAGACCACGTCTCAGTACCATATGTCATCACTGGCAACACACACTGGTTAAAAACCTTCGTCTTCAGGCACTGCGGTATTTTGGACGAGAAGATATCGCGTAGTTTCCCGAACGCTGCCCATCCGAGTTGGATTCTTCGGGCGACCTCTTTGTCAAAGTATTGCCTACGTCACTGCCATAACTAAGAGGAATCTAATAACATATAATTCAGAATCCACCGAATCGTGTAGGGTGTCGAGCGAGCCAAGACATACATACAAAGTTACACACACTAGATAATACAAATGTATGTACTTCGCGTGTCTGAACCCCGACGAAACGTTGGGGTTGGTCGCCGCTTACTTACAGTCCAGTCTTGTTGCAGCCTTGCAGCCGGTCAGCCGCAAAAACTAAAAAAAAGCATCAGCGGCATCGGTGTCTTTGAATCGGCTTGGACTTCCCGTCACTAAATTCGGCCGTGACGTCACAGAAAGTGATAAAAACTTGGTTCAAAAGTCGGCACGCTTGGTTTCAATAAAAATCGTGATACTTGCGTTATCTATGTAAATCTATGTCTTCTATATCTGTGGTTATACACATAATTAAGCTTAAACATAAATTATGGGGCAGTCAGACAAAAAAATTTGTTCTAGCTAGGAGGAAAATAAAACCATATAATGTTCAAGATCAGTTTATTTAGGTGTTAACTCCATGTTGAGTACGGCGGCAACTTCGTGGAGGACGGCGATGTTGCGACCCCGTCCCCTTGAGCACCGTGTCTGGTTCCCGGTGCTATAGTGCGCCCCCTGGCGGTGGGCTCAAACACAAGGCATACCACCCCTCCTGGTGCAGATCCTCAAACTAAAACTCAAAAATAGTTTATTTCAAATAGGCTTAACGCTAGCACTTTTGAAAGGTCATGTTTTTTGTTTTTTAAAGAAGCTACCACCGGATCACAACGCGGCCTCAACTGAGAAGATCCGGCAAGAAACTCAGCGGGCTTGTCATTTTATCACTTTTTTTTAAACAGTGTGTCATGTTACAATTAGATCAGAGCGACAGTGTGTCTTGCCATTCAAAATATCAAATAAGACAGGAAAAAATTAAAAATACAAAGTACAAACTAAAAAGCCAAAGGGATAGTAGTCGGACCAGTCCCCCGCGCGCAGCACCCGCGCACGAGTTGACTCGAGCAGCAGCCATCAATCCCACCGGAGAGGGCTCACTTGCCGATGCGATAGCCGCGGGTGTTTTAGTGGCTATACCCCGGTTGACCTCCACAGGGCCCGGGGACCTTTTGAAAGTACCCCGCAAAACAAAAAGTCTTAATCCCAGATAGGTACCGTCGAAGCATCATTTTGCGGTTGAACAGTCCTCTATCATGATCGCACCTTATAATAATAGCATCCAGCACGTAGCCGGCCACGGCCGTGAATCCCGTGGGGTGTCCGGGTAAGGTAGCACCCACCCATCTCCTCCTGTTAGGTGTCTTAAGAGGCGACTAAGGGAAATCTAGAAGACAGGCAGCTGTGTCTTGTTAATTAAAAAAAAAAAATATATTTATTGTACTACAGGTTTTTTTTTTTTTTTTTTTTTAATTAAAATAATTTGTTGCACAATGTTTTAGGTGTTACATTTGTGTACAGTGTGTCAAGTTTGAGTGCGTAAGCCTGTCGGAGAACTGCGATTTGATACTGTTCCCGAGGGCTACGTAGTTGGAAAATGTTGCTTTTCACTACCTTCTTAGAAGTAGAGATGTAGTAGAGGGGTATAAGTATGTGTTATGAGATATATTACTTATATATATGTATATATATGAAATGTATATTTCTAGTATATTATTTCCCTGAGTTGAGTAATTTGTGTTAGGTGCCATTGAAAGATTTCAGCTTGCTGACGATGTATTTCCAAAATATGTTTAGGGAAGCAATTGCCTCTGGTAAGTACTACAGGTTACATAATTACAATTTGTTGGAGCTCCCCTTTTAAGTTAAAGATAACCTGTATTAGGGCAGCCCCGCTCTTTCTGCAATAGGTTTTATACAAATAGCAAAATAAATATAAATGTTAAGTTATTAGTACTTAGTAGGTAGGTATAGACAGGAAATAAAAACTAGAAGAAGAAGAAAAAGAAAGAAGAAAAATATTTATTTTGACACACACAAGATATGGTAATGAACACACAGCTGATACAAGAAGAGACATACAGTAACGAGAAAGGGAAAAAAAAGAAAGAAAGAACTACATTGACATAAAAGTTAAAAACAATAACATTAATCATTACCAAGTTGTGCGATGCCAAAAATGGCTCCAATCTCAGCTTATTGCTGCAGCCACAATAAGGTGCTGCAGCGCTGGTTTTCAGAACTAAATTATTATTTTTTTACATCTACTACACAAATAAGTGAAAAATTAATGTAATTAGCCAAAGAGGCTGGTAACAAACAATATACAAAAATTACAATTGATTTACACATAATGTTCCGGTGCTCGCCAATATAAGTACCTAAGTATCCTTTGAAAAGTGTAATAACGTTTATACAAGAAGGTTTTCTGTTTGTTCGTATGATAAGATTTTCAGCCAAGTAGTGATCGCTAATTTACATTTTTGATACGTCATGCTAGTAGATGTTAAGGGTCCTATTTATTTTGTTATTGGATTATAACTAGACGGGCCCGTTGGTCTAGTGGTTAGTGACCCTGTCCGCTAACCGATGGGTCGTGGGTTCGATTCCCACCAAGTGTCTGGGTGTTATTTATCTATTTAAGTATGTATTTACAAAAAAAAAAATATATAAGTATTAGTATCAGTTGTCTGGTTTCCATAGTACAGGCCCTGCCTAGTTTGGGATCAGATGACCGTGTGTGGATTGTCCCAAGATATTATTATTATTATAACCTGTACTGCGTTCCCCATACCCCTGTAAAGGGTGGGGATTATGGCAACCCCTCCCTACTACGGGGGAGGCCTTTGTTCAGCAGTAGACATCTATGCTGCTCAGCTGATGCTCTTGACCATGATTCGACAACGGCGGCCAATCTTTTCTTCAACACAATTAGCCTTTACACTGGAGATATTAATACTTAGTGCACGTGTCAGAATGTGTTATGTACATAATATGTAAATGGGTATGTAAAAGCTATGTAAGTTATTAAAAATACCGGTCAAGTGCGAGTCGGACTCGCGCACCGAGGGTTCCATACCTATATATCTGTGGACGTACTAAAGTAATTTTACTATTCATGTAACACATCAGGTAGCAAAAAAAAACAAACCGCAAAACTACTTTGTTTGTCGAGGTTTTTTTTAGGATTACTAAAAAACTGTACAACTTAGAAAGATAATTTTATTTTTCCTGTAAAATATAGATAAACATGTATTATTTCAGATTTTTTCCCTCCACAAACTTGGGAGATAAGGGAACGGTATTATTTTTGACATTTTTGATTATCAGCCAAAAACTACGTGACATAAACCAAAATAAGAATCAGTTTTGCGATGTGCAAATGAAGCCCTTTCATATGATACCCCACTCAATATAGTAGTCTCACTTTGAAATTTTGATAACCCATTTCGACCCCCATTATAAAAATTGCCATGGGGTTGGGTAAGTAAGAACTAAAAATATTCCAAGTTTCAAATCGATTGCATCAGTGGTTCCTGAAATATATGCAGGTGTGACAGACAGACAGACAGACAGACGAAGTCAGACCATAAGGGTTCCTTTTTTACCTTTTAGGTATGGAACCCTAAAAATGGTGCTGATATCAGTTATTACTTTATTTCAACCTTCATTACAATGATTACTCATTATTGCAGATAGTAAATATGTTCTAAGAATAATAATAATATCTTGTGACAATTCACACACATATACAACGTGTTACAAAATACCCCGTAAAAAATATAATTAATTATCAAAGCCAAAAATTTGGTCAACCCTAGTAAGCTGTCATGTCAGGGAACCAGATGATTTAACAGAAAGGCCTACGTACCTATTTTTCCTAATAATTGTATACTTTAATCGTTTTTCTATTAGTCATTCATATAACATTATATAGAAAAAAAAAAAAAAAAAAAAAAAAAAAGATGTGCTATCTCAATACAAGGATGTCGTTATACTCAAGTACTGGCTTCAGATAATGTCACGTTGAAAAAAAAAATATGATGTCAATTTCAAATCTTCTAATCGATATCTGTTCGAGTTTTTTTTTTCAACATTTGGACATTTCCACCAGTTTTTAGGTTGATTCGTTAGGTTAGGTCTTTTAAAAAATTTGTCGTGCCGCGAATTAGGTAGAAATGTAGTACATTCTGCGTAGTTTTACTCTTTATTTTTACTGAAATAGGGTTTGCACATCAGTGAAAATAATAATATTTTTTTACTTTTTTGGGGTATATTTTTTACGGGGTATTTTGTAACACCCTGTATAATATTATGATATAGCAATATTATGAACATTAAAATAATAATAATCTTTACACCGTCAGGAAAGTATATAAAAATATAGGGGTTACCCCTATGTGGCCACCTCCAATTCCCCCTTGCCGCAGCCTTCGCCACCCAAGTCATATATTAAATGACTTATTAATCGTTAACATATAAATTATGACATTATCATAGTGACATCAAACACAACGAGTTATTATTTCAACATGATTAGAAGGAACAGTCTTCAATTATACTTCGTTTATTTCACGAAGACAAGGCTGATTTACATGCAGCAGACGAGACACTATGCTGCCCAAGTCACATATTTAAAGATAAAAATACATATTTCCAAAAATAAAATTCACTATTTTGACTCACCTCCCGGCAACGGCACGCAACCAGTCGCCATCTTCATTACGTGATTTTGTGATGCCCGAGTCACACGTAAATTTACCTCCACAAATCAAATAAGATTGGATTTAAAGAAAATTTCCGCTAGTGAATATATTGTATCGTCATAAGATGTGTCAGCATAATATTGGTAAATTCTTTACTTGTTGTAGTTGACATAAAACTTCAAGGTGAGTACAAAATTATATCTCAAAGTACAGACTAATATTTTTCTTTTTGGCAACTACCCACTTATTATATTTTTATATTAATTAAATAATCTACATTGTGATTAAAACATCTCAATCATAAATACGCCAAGGGATGTCGTACGTAAATGCTCAGTATCACAAAACGTGTATTGTATGTGTGTCCCAACATAGTATCTTAAGGGCGTTTGCGCGCTTTTGTGTACTTTGGCATTTGGAAAAAACATAAATAATTAAGGTAGGTACCTTTGAGTATTAATACTCAAAGGTAGGTACCTATCATGAACTATATTCTATTCGATGCTCATCGTTTGATGTACTCGTGATATCCCAACGTATTTATTTTGCGCGGGGATGACGTGATATAGGATATTTACCTATTTGAACCCACAAATTAATCATAGATCAGATATACCATTTCGATATCACAATTTCAATGTTACGAAAATATTACTACTATAATATACACTACCTACTTTGTGTTATGAAAACGTGTTACCTACGTGAATACACAATACACGTATATAGTGTACGGAAGGTGCCATGAAATAAATAAATATAATTATAACCATACTTTTCTGTGATGTCTTTTTGCTGTGGTGTTTGTGAATAGCTAGGAGTTGTCATCGTCTTCGGAGTCGGTCAAGAGGCGTTAGTCGTATTGTCCTCATGTAAACCGTGTATGGATCATATGACATATGTATACAATGTTACCTATGATGTGTATTCATTGTAATCCTCGCGCTAGTCGTGTAAGGATCATTTGACGTCTATCTACACTGGGAGGCGCATTCATCGTTTAATCCTCGCGCTAGTCGTGTAAGGATCATTTGACGTCTATCTACACTGCGAGGCGCATCCATCGTTTAATCCTCGCGCTAGTCGTGTAAGGATCATTTGACGTCTATCTACACTGCGAGGCGCATTCATCGTTTAATCCTCGCGCTAGTCGTGTAAGGATCATTTGACGTCTATCTACACTGCGAGGCGCATCCATTGTTTAATCCTCGCGCTAGTCGTGTAAGGATCATTTGATGTCTATCTACACTGCGAGGCGCATTCATCGTTTAATCCTCGCGCTAGTCGTGTAAGGATCATTTGACGTCTATCTACACTGCGAGGCGCATTCATCGTTTAATCCTCACGTTAATCATGTATGGATCATATGACGTCCAACCACACTATAATGTGCATTCATTGGTTAATCCTCATGGGCATCGTGTAAGTATCCCGTGTAAGTATCAGATATCCAACTACGTCGCAATGTGTTCTCACTTGATCCTCATGTGAATCGTGAATGGGTCCTGTGACAAAATGCACAATACGTGTTTATTGATTGATCCTCACGTAAACCGTGTATGGGTCCTATGGCGTGTAACTATCTTACAACGTGTATTTATTGTTCGATCCTCACGTACACTGTGTAGGGTGCCTGTCACATCAAAATATGTACCTTACAAAGTGTATTTATTGTTTGATCTTTACGTAAACTGGTTATGGGTCTTATTACATCGAACTACCTTACAATATGTATTATTGTCGGATTCCCCCGTATACCGTGTATAGCTCCGATGGCATCAAGCTAATACATAAAACAATCTTTAATGCTTTGTATAGTACCAGACATAATATCAAATTGTCAGGCACATACTGCTAGATATGGATTTTATGAACCCCAGCTAGGTATGCGCCACCTGAGGAGGTAGCGCATAGACCGAGTTATAGCAAAGTATGTCTCCCAGTAAGTGTAAATCAAGTAAAAAGGTATAAATAATAATACTGATTGTGACTACTGGTTGTGAATAATAATATTGCGCATAACTTGCGTATACAAAACATAATCTTGTAAATTATGAGATCCTAATAATCAATCAGATTTACCACTTTCAAGGACATATATACTTAGCAATTATTGGGCCAAGGCCCTGGGTAAAATAAATCATTTATAGAATGCTTAAATTCAGTACTAGTAGTAGTATTAACTCCAGTACGGCGGAAGCTTGCTTAAACTTATATTTCAATTTCAATTTATTTACTCGTAAAACCTTAGAACAACCTATATTATACATATATTATGACATATCTGTACCTATAGGTAGTAACAATATCAGTTTTGTAAATTTGGCAAGGCAGGGAAATCAAGAAGGTCCAATAGCGTTGCCTGCACAGCTCGAATACTTTAAATTCGTATCAAGTAATTGCATACCGCAAAGTCAAATATGATGGTACTTTATTTGTATAACACCTGAAATTAACTAGGTACTCATATTTTGCAATACATGAATTGAATTGAAAAATGTTGCTAACCACAGCGTATACGGTAATAAAAAAAAAAAAAAAAAAAAAACTTATTAGTTATACGTAATTTAATTTCGCACCGCATTTTTCAGAAGATTTTAACGTATTGGGGGTGGACAGCCTAGAAGCCGTAAGTTTATCCCTACCACAGGCCTGTGCAGATCCTTGCACAACGATGACGTCGCTATCATCATGCCCGCAGTCCAGTAACTACGCAGAAAAACACTACGAGCTGAATATGCTACAGGTATGCTTTGGAATACTATATTGGTAGCTGTGTGTATTGACAATTTATAAAAAAAATCCCCTAAGCCACACACTGCAAACTTTGAGCAATGTCTGTGCTACGGCGGCACCCGGCCGCCGGCGAACATACAATGACATGTGTATGTACAAATATGAATACATAATTTATTGTAACAACCTCATGCTGGATGTGTACATGCCAAACAGTTGTTATCCTGGCTGGGAGTCAGCCCTCGACTTTGGGGTGGCGGTTGAGGTTTCTAGTCACCGCATTATCCGTCCCGTCAAACATTAGTTTTATATAATAAGTTACAAGATCATTTGATTGATCGATCATAGACGGTAATACAGGATAACATGATAAACTCTAGATGTCTATGTCCACTATCATAATAATTACTCACATCAATTAATGGTTTATGTAATTCTGACTTATTAGCATCGATGTACCTACTTATATTACTCGTATTATAATCGAATTTTATTATCTCTTGCAAAATACCTAGCGTTTATTCTCACATTTTAACTGCAGTACCTACTGTAGTCTAATGGTAAAAGAAAATAAAGTCTTTATATACACACGAAACACACTAAAAATTAATATCAATTAGGTCTAAAAATAGAGTAAAAAGATGTTAATACAGACTTAGAATCTTCAATTTTATGTGAATCGCCTAATGATAATTGGGCATATTATAGCCTTATCGATAGGATACCGCTATCCCTTGATAATTGCTATGCTATCATTTATTTTACAAGACATTATTCTGGTTACACTCACATTACTTTAACTGAAATCAGAATCTATCATTGTTACCCTAATCGACAACAACGATAACAGTAATATTATAATAATGGACTTATACTCGTATACCCAATGAAATAAGGTTCTTCAAAGTATTAAAGTAAAACATTTTTACTATTGCACCAAAATTTATTTGGAATACAAGTTGGCTATTAAATTATCTTAGAAAATGAGTGCTCGTAACTGTGCAACATTACAACTTTTTCAGCTGCTTATTATGTTTATTTATGTGCTGTAGTTTGTATACATGTTCACACCAGATTAAGCTTAATCTAAAAAAAAAAAAAAAAAAATTGCGCTCTAATCGAATGTTAACCTCTACGTTCCACACTATTTAACAGAAAATATGAATTGTTTCCCACTCATCTATCTTCAATTACTATACCTACTTATAATTAAACATAACTATATGTATACGAAAGTGGGAAGTATACATGGGTCGTCGATAACCTTCGATACGTTTGTTTATGTATAAGATGCACATATATTATAAATATGGAAACTTTTTCTTCATGTGCACTGTGTCCACTTTACTCTTCTTTTTTTCAACTCTCTTCTTACAGGTCTGCTGGAAGAGATTTCATATGAAATAAGCAGCACTTTTGTACATTTTTTCCTATTAATTTTATGTAATTGTTTCCTTCTGTGTGCATAAATTGAAAAATAAATAATGAACCTTGCAGGGCAGGTTCTTTGAATGGGGTTGGAGATCGCTTTCTATATTGTTTGAAAATTGAAAACTAGAGATACCGCAGAGAGATGTATATCTCTGCCATTAGAGAACCGAAAGTCATTGTCGCAGTATTTAGTATACCTACTTGTATATCTTGCATGAAAAGTAAACAAGAAATTTATTAAGTATAGGCAATATGCCTTAATAACTTTAATTAATTTTTTTCGATGCTCTAAACATCCTGCATGTAAATCAGCATTGTCTTCGTGAAATAAACGAAGTATAATTGAGAATCAAACGAACTTACCTTGTGAAGTTTGATGTCTAATTATATGAGTTTATTGAACGAAGACAAGATACTCCCGCCCTCCCTCAATACTCCCGAAAAGTATCGAAAAAAATTGGCTCTAAAAGTAATGAAGATGGCGACTGGTTGCGTGCCGTTGCCGGGAGGTGAGTCAAAATAGTGAATTTTATTTTTGGAAATATGTATTTTTATCTTTAAATATGTGACTTGGGCAGCATAGTGTCTCGTCTGCTGCATGTAAATCAGCCTTGTCTTCGTTCAATAAACTCATATAATTAGACATCAAACTTCACAAGGTAAGTTCGTTAGATTCTCAATAATCTTCGACAGTAAAGAAAATGACTGTCGCCCCGCCACGTCAGTGGATAGCGGGGTACTTGTACATTATATTCGATGGCTATAAAAATACGATGTATCTATTTAGAAGGAACAGTCTTCAATAATCTTCGACAGTATTAAGGAATCTAAGAAATAACAGTATTGAAAGTGTGTTCAGTCAGCAACATAGACAGTAATCCTAGTAGAGGGTTGTAGATCGACGACGGAACTCTGAGAGTTAAGTACTTTGTATAATATTACTTTGTACTTTGTATATTTGTTTGTATGTTTCCGTCGTCGATCTACAACCCTCTACTAGGATTACTGTCTATGTTGCTGACTGAACACTGTTTCAATACTGTTATTTCTTAGATTCCTTAATACTGTCGAAGATTATTGAAGACTGTTCCTTCTAAATAGATACATCGTATTTTTATAGCCATCGAATATAATGTACAAGTACCCCTCTATCCACTGACGTGGCGGGGCGACAGTCATTTTCTTTACTAAATATTCATAAACAATTATTAATTGATAGAAAATTCCATAACATAATCTGATAATGACTGAATGAATAATTACATTATGTTTAATTATTTAACACTGATAATAACAAGCAATTGTAGTAGGAGAACATTATTTTGTCTAAAGAATTGTCAACATCTACCCACAATAATAATGGTCATGGCAAAATGTGCCGAAAAGAGTCATAAAACTACTTTCATAATATTACTATCTATATTTACGTATATTGTATATTACATATCATAGTCATGCATGGGATACTCATCCCAACTTACCTGTCTGGTAGTTGTGGTATAGTATACGGGTATGCGACCCCGGCTTCCCTAGCTATTACTGTCCCATCCCTTGCCCTCCTGGGCGGTAATATCCTACTTTTCCTATTTCCCACTCTAAAATGCCAATTTTCCTTTTCACAACACCTATCCTTCCCTTTACCTCCTTATTCGTGAGAACGCAATGGTCAATCATATAAATAATTTAATTAACCAAAATGGCGGCGATGTGGTTCGCCACCCATCACGTCTCGTTTCTCACGGAGGCGATAAGCGACCCTTGGGCTCTGCCTACCCCTACGGGAAAAAGGCGTGATTTTATGTATGTGTGTATATATCATAATATGCTAACACACGCGTGCTTGCGTAAACACAAGTGCACTCTCTCTTGTTTTACTCTCACAATCCGATGGGACGGTAGTCCGGTACGATCAAGAGAGAACCGACTTTTTACATGCCCGCCTGATGCATGAATCATTGTAATTTTCAGACAAGCAGGTGATCGGCCTCCTGACCAGTAAGGAACAACTACAAAGTATTTTCTCGCGAGATTCGAACCCGCGACTTCAGGTTTGCAAACACTATAACACGTCCCGCGTAGATGGCTGATCTTGTGAAAGTTTGGCCCCTGTGGCCGTATCGACCAGCAGTCTTAGCACGATTTGCCAAGACTTCGTAATCTTGACAGTTCGGTGTGGAGTATGACGTAGTTATCGACATATAAACGTCATTTTCGGTATTAGCTAGGTCGATAACTACGTCATACTCCACACCGAACTGTCAAGATTACGAAGTCTTGGCAAATCGTGCTAAGCCTGCTGCAAGACAAAATAAGGATGTGTCTGGGTACAAGAAGAATAATAAATTCTAATTAGTCCGTTTGTAATAAATATTGTATCATACAATTCAATAGAAATTGACAAATATCAGTGGCGTAGCTTGCCTTTGATGGGCCCCGTATCAAAAATTGCTGGGGGCCCCAAATGATGGTATGGCCTAAGAGATTATGTAAGAACATGAATTTTACGAATTGTTGCTTACATATATTCGGGGCCCCTGTAGACCGAGGGCCCCATATCATAGCTACGCCCCTGACAAATATATAGAGCGTCGAAGTTTGGGAGTGGGGGCTCGTGACGTCACACCTCAGTTATAAGTGTACGTAGGCATGACGTCACACGGAATTTCAATGCACAAATTGCACAATATCTTTCTAATGTTTTATTTAATTGATAAAAAAAAAATACTTACGTGTTCAATATTTTTTCATAATGAAAATGACGTATCATTTTTGTGAGGAAACCTGCATGTCTGAGACAGCCTAACTAGCTTTCGAATGATGTGTGAAGTTCGCCAACCCGCACTTGGCCAGCGTGGTGGACTATGGCCTAAGCCCCCTCACCATAAGGGGAGGTCCGTGCCAAACAGTGGGACATAAACAAGGGCTGTATTATAATTGAAAGTGACGGACGAAATAGATTTTTTCAGGCATCAAACCTGTTATACACTAGACACACACGGATAACGATTTCATTTTTCATTAGAGGTTTTACTGTAAAACGATCTCAGACACTCCTGACTCCAACTCACTCTTTCCTCAATCCTTTTCTTTTATCTGTTTTTGATAAGTATTTATATATTTTTAGCGTCACAAGTTGCGAAAAAATAAAATTTATTTCTTCTTTCTTCTTCTCTTGAGCCAACTGGCTACGTCCTAGTAACCTTAGAAGAAAAAACAGAAATCTGAAAACAACAAAATAACAACAAACTACGACACATACATACACATATAAACTATGTCTGCAAGTTTTTCTTTACGAGATGTAAAATGGAACAATAAATGTACGAACACAGGAGTGTTGGCTGACTGGTGGCCAGCCAAAGACTATTAGCAGGGCTGAATATGTCATATTAAACCTTACCAATCCATTCACATTCTCAATGGGTCGGCCATCACGCCTGCGTTCTTACATTAGTCCAGTTTTTTTTTTTACAAATAAACCTTGTAATCATTATTTTGTTAAGTCTACCTACGAGTAGGTACGCCACAAATCTGTGGCTTAAAATTGACAAGTTCATGAAACAAACCCCTATGTAAAGTATGACAAAGTCTAAAATTAGTTAACAGATACATAGCATGTGCAATATCACGTTATTAATCTTCAAAAACTGTTTAACTAAAATCGATGTAACTCTTCATTATCCAACGTCGAAGTAAAGGGATAAAACGTAACCTCTATCAGGCTATGTCTGAAACATCTGTAAGATACAGACAAAGCCAAGGAGAGGCTAGGTCAAGATCCCGTCTGGAGAGCAGCCGAAGGTCTCTTCATCAACTCCAACGTCACTTCAATCCTCCAAGGTCACCACATAATGCTCGTGGTAATTATCCAAGTTCAAGTCTTCAAATTTACTAACTTCCATCAACTCCAAGGTCACTTCAGTTATCCAAGGTCACCAAAACAATTTCCAGGTCGCCATAATTCTCCCAGTTCAAACTCCTCTTCAGTCGGATCGATGGTAGAAAAACACTGTTCTTTCTTCGGTTTTAAAGATATCAACGCGCGCACTAAAAATGTTACCTACTTCTTAATACTATAAACAGCTTTCTCTCGTTTGAAATATCTTATAGCAAAATATATATATAATTACTTATAATACGAATATTATACTTCTGCATTATTTTTTTTATTATACTTAAACTCTATAGGAGGAACTTCGTAAAAATCAGTCAAACACTATCGATCTTTTCGGGTAACAAGAGTTGCCTCATTTCTCACTCAACGCTATAGAGACCGAGCGAAGTAATTTAGCTAGATTCTTGCCACATATACGAGTATAGTTAAGGTATTATATCCATTCCTTATTATTTACTTTTTAACCGACTTCAAAAAAGGAGGAGGTTCTCAATTCGTCTGTATATATTTTTTTTTTTTTTTTTTTTTTTATGTATGTTCGCGCATAACTCCGGCAATTATGAACCGATTTGAAAAAATCTTTCTTCCATCCATTCTTCAATCCATTGATTGGGTCCCATAAAAAAATTATTGCATAGTAATAAGTAGTTCCTGAAAAACAAGAATGGTGACTGCGCACTGAGAGTTGCAAGAAAGCCTATATCGACGACTTTATGTCGCTTTTTAAGGACAAAAATGGTCATAACTCTGGCAAATATTTACCAATTTCAATGATTCTTTTTTTATTCGAAAGAAAAAACCACTGTATTGAATCTGTATGAATTTTATTACAACCGGATAAGAACTTCCTGGAGGACCATGAACAATGTGGAGGAATGTATCTGGTAATAAAATCTTTTTAAAAAAAAATTGAACCGACTTCAATATCACTGAAAAGTATAAAATAATTTAAATATTATTGAAGTTGGTGTTAGCGTACCTGCTGTGTATATTTGGCACCAACTTCAATAATATTTAAATTATTTTATACTTTTCAGTGATATTGAAGTCGGTTCAATTTTTTTTTAAAAAGATTTTATTTTAACCTTTTTAGTGATATTTTCATATATAAAGATTGAACCATCGAAAACCGAAAAATTATCTAGGTAGGTTATGATCACATTATCGTCTACATAGTTTTACATAATTCATGTTTCTTCAGAAAATAATATCCGGTCGTAATGAAATTTGCATGGAAACATCATAGTAGTTTACTCTCTCGAATAAAAAAAGAATCATCGAAATCGGTTCATAATTGTCAGAGCAATGTAATGGAGAACATCAGTTTTATGGTTTTTACCAGATAAATTCCTCCACATCGTTCATGGTCCTCCAGGAAGTTCTTATCCGGTTGTAATAAAATTCATACAGATTCAATACAGTGGTTTCTTCTTTCGAATAAAAAAAGAATCATTGAAATATGTAAATATTTGCCAGAGTTATGACCATTTTTGTCCGACCGAGCGAGTCCGAGCGACTAAAACGTCATCTATATAGGCTTTCTTGCAACTCTCAGTGCGCAGTCACCATTCTTGTTTTTTTAGGAACTACTTATTACTAAGCAATAATTTTTTTATGGGACCCAATCAATGGATTGAAGAATGGATGGAAGAAAGATTTTTTCAAATCGGTTAATAATTGCCAGAGTTATGCGCGAACATACATAAAAAAAAAAAAAAAAAAAAATATATATACAGACGAATTGAGAACCTCCTCCTTTTTTGAAGTCGGTTAAAAACCATAAAACTGATGTTCTCCATTACATTGCTCTGACAATTATGAACCGATTTCGATGATTCTTTTTTTATTCGAGAGAGTAAACTACTATGATGTTTCCATGCAAATTTCATTACGACCGGATATTTTTTTCTGAAGAAACATGAATTATGTAAAACTATGTAGACGATAATGTGATCATATAGTATGCTATACCGTAAAATCGAAAACCGTAAAATTATCTAGGTAGGTTATGACCTACCTAGATAATTTTACGGTTTTCGATGGTTCAACCTTTATATATGAAAATATCACTAAAAAGTTTAAAATAAAATCTTTTTTAAAAAAAATCGAACCGACTTCAATATCACTGAAAAGTATAAAATAATTTAAATATTATTGAAGTTGGTGCCAAATATACACAGCCGGTAAGCTAACACCAACTTCAATAATATTTAAATTATTTTATACTTTTCAGTGATATTGAAGTCGGTTCGATTTTTTTTTAAAAAGATTTTTTGTACTGTACTTTGTACATTTTCTAAATACGCATGAAAGCATTTTACTTGATTCTCAAAGGCACACGCCACCATCTTTACATTTTAACGACGCGTGACTTACTGCTAGCTCACCAATTTGGAGTGAATTTCATTCATTTCATATTGTATACAATATCATTGGTAAAATCCAATACCGCAATAAACGAGTCACGGTGACAATTAGGTACCAATAGTATAACGGTTCATTCAACTCATATGGTCACCTTCAACGGATTTAAACAGATGTTATCAATTTTAAACGATTTTGAAATTAGAGTCATAATTGGACTATTAGCTAGCATTTGTTTAAAAATACTTGGTAATTTGCCTGAAGAACCGAAAAGGAAGAAAGGTTATCGAGTGGTGACCACGAACCGGAAGACGCAGCGTAGGCAAGCCTCCCACTAGGTGAACTGACATTGGAAGCAAATAGCCAATTGTCGTTTGTTGTGGCGTTCAAAAGGGGAGTTTTTTTCTATACTACATACTAAAATGGCAAGCAAGCATGCAGCCCGCCTGATGGTAAGCAGTCACCGCAGCCTATGGACGCTAGCAACACCAGAAGAATCACTAGCGCGTTGCCGACTTTTAAGACACTGTGTCTGGTAATTTAACCAGCTACAGTGCCCTTCACATCAGATATACACATTATTTTATTTTATTGATTTTTAAATAAATATTACAAATATCGTGAAGTGTGTTCATCTATATCTATCTATACTTAAAATAAAACTGTAACAGGTCCATTTCTATATATTGAAGATATTTTGAAAATTATATTTGGAGGGCATTCTATAACTGATACTAAAGCCGAAACTGTAATATTTTTCATGTTTGTCTGTCTGTCTGTCTGTCTGACTGTGTATCACGGCCGCGCATCACGCCGAAACTCCTGGATGGATTTGAACGAAACTTGGCATGATTGAAGTTAATACTACGAGGAAGGATATAGGATACTTTTTATCCCGTAATTCAGCACAGTTCCCTTGGGAGAAAAGATTAAAGTCATAATGGTACATAGTTATACGCGTGGTCCTATTGTGTCCATTTTCCACTATAATTATAATAAATAATTATAATGAAACACTCATAAACAGTTACTATTGATAACTAGCTGACCCACGTAGCTCCGCCCGCGCTGTGTTTACGTTAACGAAACTTTCAATAATATACATTCGCATAGAAAGCCTCCTTTTTTAAAGTCGGTTAAAAACTTGGACCCACTTTGTACTTGCCCTCCGAAGCACGGAGACGTTTAGTTGAAATGGCGTTAAACTGTCACCCATCTATTTAATGACCTTACCTAACGTTGCTTAACCTGATCGATTTCCAAACATTGTTAACAACTGTCTATGAGTGTTCCCTTACAAATATTTATTATAATTATAATGAAAAATTGTTAAAATCGGAGCAAGCGTATAATCAAGTACCATAATGACTTTAATCTCTTCTCCCAAGGGAATCGTGCTGAATTAGGGGTTAAAAAGTATCCTATGTCCTTCCTCGTGGTATTAGCTCCAATCATGCCAAGTTTCGCTCAAATCCATCCAGTAGTTTCGGCGTGATGCGCAGCCGTGATACAGACAGACAGACAGACAAAAATGAAAAAAATTAAATTTTCGGCCTGAGTATCGGTTATAGAATGCCCGCCAAATATAATTTTCAAAATATCTTCAATGTACAGAATTTGACCTGTTACAGCTTTATTAGAAGTATAGATAGATAATGTTTAACAATCGATCAGGTTAAGCAACGTTAAGCAAGGTCATTACATGGATGGGTGACCGTTTAATTTCATTTGAATAGAGCGTCTCCATGCTTTGGAGGGCAAGTAAAAAGTGGGCTCCAGTTTTTAACCGACTTTAAACAAAGGTTATATATGTATTCAACGCAAATGGATACTATTAAAAATTTTGCTAACGTAAAATGAGCGCTAGCCGAGCTGCGCGGGTCAGCCAAAGAATATTGGTAGGGTTGAATATATCAAATTCAATATTTATCATCTCATACATATAGCTGCGATTTGATCTTGCAAACATAAACATACATTTATAGCGTTATCATTTCTTGGGATTTTTTTTAATTTTTGCTATGTATATATGCCTTGTTTAAGTGTGATACGATAATTTATCTACTAACTTAACTTAAAACGTCCATTTTAACGAGCTGTTTAACAGTTTAAAATATTATTTCACGCGTTATATAGACTGTATAATAAGGCATTTAGTTTCAAGAATAAAAACCACATGCCATTTGGCTGCTTCTAAACTAATTAGCATATGTTAATATCGGCCAGTGTAACTTGACATTTGTCGACTCTATCACCGCCCCCCTCTCTCGGCAGCTTACAGACGCCAGTGGGAGGGGAGGAGGTTCTTGGTTAACTGGTTTACTTTGTGATACAGCCTAGACCAAGGTTATTTTGTATTTTTCCATTCTATTTCAACATGTAACACGTTTAGCCCTCTGTTAGATGTCAAGTATATTAGGTAGACGCGTCAAACTAGTATAAGTATTGTTTTACTTAAATTTATTTCACCTTCTTCTTTCTATTATCGGACGACGAGATGCACGGCAGTGTTAAGCACGGTAGAAAGCGTAGGTTCCTACGAAGGATTTCACTTAAAACATAACCAGTTAGCTCTCTTAGACATGATATATTTTTGATATTTTAGGTTATGATAACTCTTTCGAAGTCGCTGGATGTTTAGGTTGCGACTCAGAGGAAAAAGGTGGTATGGCTGCGAGCCAAGTCCCCATAAGAAACGTGACTGGTTCCCGCGAGCTATAATGCGCCCCCTGGCGGCAAGCCCAAAGGCTAGGCACTGAGGGGTAACTGGTGCATATCCCACCGGAGAACTCCGATCCCCTCTCTCATGTGGAGTTTTAATGTGTCCCGTCCAATCCCATATCTCAATGAATAAGTTGATATACCAGTAACATTATTACGTTCCTACTGTACTTATTTGTTGTGCTATATTATCTTTTATAATTTACTTTTTCTTTTTTATAATTTGTATGTTATACTTATTAAGTACCTACCTATTTTTTTTTTTTTTGTGAATGATAGACGCTGTTGGCCGCAGATGGTCATTGCAGCTTCACCGGACAATAGGAGGCGAGCGCTTAAAGCGCTCTAGCCTTTACGGCAGAAGTAGCGACGAGCTCAAGGGCACCTCAGGGAGGCACGGCCTCGGCTTGGGCTGTCGCTTAAGAGAGGGCTGAGTTTACCACCGGTTCACAACGCGCCCCCACTGAGAAGAACCGGCAAGAAACTCAGTGGGGTGATGCACGTCGTTGCGGTCGCATACGTACGACCCTTCGGCCTCGCCGGCGAGACCGGTGTCTGATAGCTAGTGTAGCATACGGTTGTCGGGGAGGGGTCGGCGCATCCCGGTCCAATAGGACCGTCATGGGGTCAGGAGGGTAGCCTACCTATTGTTATTCGTCACTATGGTTTTACAGTTTATACCCAATTAGTGAGCCAACGTCACCTTAAGCAGAAGGGAACACTGAAAACCAGCGTCGTGTTGATGTTAGACACGGCTAAAGCTGTGTGTCCTTTTGTGAGACACCACAAGTAGAAGTACATAATTTTATGATGTATTCTGTAGTTTCTACTACAAATAGCATGCCATAGTTTGTGGATGGAAGCTATACCTTCTGGTATAGCTTTTGTTATGTTTTGTATTTTTGTATTACTCGTATGTAATTTGTTTTAGGAAAGTGGTGTTTCATAATAAATAATTATTTATTTATTTATTTTTATTTACTTATATACCCCAGTTGTTCCTGAGGAACTTTTGAAGATTACCCCGGCGTCGACTATGATAACTTCCATAACTTGGCGATAACTTCCAACCACAGAACAGGCCGTATACCTTTGCGGAACATTGACTATAACTAGGACTATTGACTATTGACTATAAGTTCAAGTTCCAATGGGCAGGCCATATCGTTCGAAGAACTAGTGACCGATGGGAAAGAAACGGTCTTCAGTGGCGACCACGAACCGGAAGACGTGGCGTTAACCGGCCTCCCACTAGGTGGACAGACGACATGGTGCGCGTCGCAGGCAACCGGTAGATGCGTATAGCCAATTGTCGTTCACTGTGACGTTCCCAAGACCTCTTCCAGCTGTTGATGATGATACTATAGGTAATACACTTTTAATAGATTACACCAAAATGGAAACCGGTATTTGACCTTCACGTTCTCGCACTATCAGATGTTTAGACAGACTTTAAAAGTGCACCGTTCACGAAACAGCGCGGCGGTCAGCGTGCAGGACGTCAAGTCATTGCGGGACTGCGTTATGGTCTTCGGAGTCGTCGGACGACTGGTGTGAAGGCCCTAGACGTCCATGAAGTACGACAGCGAATCTGGGAAGGACCTACCCGTGAGCGCTGTGACTGTCCCGGGGGCTTTAACGCGACGCCTCAGCGTGGCGGTGGGCTCAAAAGCAAGCACTGAGGGGTTGCCGGTGCAGATCCTTGGACCCCTATCGACAGCCGCAGGGGTAAGAATCTGACATACCCCGATCGACGTTGACCCAACAGTCCCGGGGACAAAAAGAACCACTGTGTATAGTTTTGTATCCAGCGGGGCGTCCTGCAATTCGTTAGTAGATCTTGCACGCCGGTTGCTTCGCTGGACCGTGAAAGATAAACATTATGTTGTGCTATCGATTGCAAATGGTTACTGTAAACCCTAACAAAAGTGATTGATTTCTCCGCAACGATTATCGAGACTATTTTCGGTAAAGTGCTAGCGCCTCGTTAAAATCGTGTACCTATTTTAAAGTGAAAAAAACTAGACAATATTTTTTCCCAAATGCCCTGGGCGGAGGTTATGTTTGTATGTATGTATGTAAGTATGTATGTCTGTTTCTTTGGCACGGCCTGAAGCCTAAATGGTATGATGGAAGTGAATTATAATATGTCGTTAGATTTGTCTTAGTTTTGTGAGTGACATAGGCAACATGGAAGCCGCCAGCTGCCATTTTGTATTTTTTTAGTTACAAAAACAAAAATATGGGTATAAAATCAAAAGGCCTTAATGAGACGAGTTGAAATACATATGTACATATCATCATCATCATCATCACCAGCCGGAAGACGTCCACTGCTGAACAAAGGCCTCCCCCTTAGACCGCCACAATGAACGACAATTTGCTATTTGCATCCACCGGTTTCCTGCGACGCGAACAATGTCGTCGGTCCACCTAGCGGGAGGCCTGCCAACGCTGCGTCTTCCGGTTCGTGGTCGCCACTCGAGAACCTTTCTTCCCCAACGGTTATCGGTTCTTCGAGCGATGTGGCCTGCCCACTGCCACTTCAACTTGCATATTCTACGAGCTATGTCGGTGGCCTTGGTTCTTCGGCGAATCTCCTCATTCCGGATTCTGTCGCGCAAAGAAACTCCGAGCATAGCTCTCTCCATAGCTCGTTGTGTGACTCTGAGCTTCTCCTTTATGTACATAATTATATATATTTATTACTAGCTGACCCACGCAGCTCCGGCCTATTCCCAGTAGTTCTACATGTATGACTACTAAGAAAAAAAAATCCTGTTAGTTCTACACTCATGTAGAACTAGTAAGAATGCATTAAATATTATTTTTTCATTCCTAGTAGTTCTACACGATGACGTACTGCAAACAATATTACATAAACTTTATTAGTGAGTAAACTTATATAGGATATTTTTTTCTTCAAAAATTTGATATTTTAAGTGTTTGCTTTTTTTCCTCTATTTCATTCTTATCAGATAAAAGAAAAATATTATACCAGAAGTACTAGGACAACAGAGGGCACAAAGAGGTTTCATCTCTCTTGTGATATCATGTTACCCTTACCATTTCCTTAGGTTAGGTTCGTACATACCGGGGTACTGGCATCACCTCCTCGAGTGCCCGGTCCATTGTAATTCCAGAGAATACGTCCAGAGGAAGGACAATGGGCTTGGGACGTTGTACACTGGGCACCGGGTAATATCTCCACTCTGAGGTGGCCAGCTGTTGCTCGGTGGCGAAGCCTTAGGGGGGGGGGGGTCTGAATTGCTGTTCCCGGTGATGAGTGCCGGTTGAGCAGCAGAAAGGCGCAGGGGGGTTGTAGGGCGGGGGCACCGCTACAGCTGTTCCCGATTGGACCCGTCCCGACCCGTGGTGCAGGGTGGAGTCGGGTCCGAAAGGCCTTAGGGCGGGGGCACCGTAGCAAGCGCCGGCAGGCGGCTTTACCGGGGTATGGGGGCCGGTAGCTCGATCCAATCTTAGGGCCGAAAGGCGATAGTACGAGTAGTATAGTATATACCAGAAGTACCAGGTAGCATAGGACATAAGCAAGCCTCATGAATAATGGCATCTCAGCTGCCGATGCAACAGCCGCAGAAGTTTTAATGGATACTAATCTGAAATACCCTGGTTGACCGCCACCGGGTGAACTTATATATCGAAGGTTTCTCCCACGTGAACAAACAAAAAATATTCTGCTCACTAATAAAGTTCTAATTTTCTAATACGTCATCGTGTAGAACTACTAGGAATGAAAAAATAATATTTAATGCATTCTTACTAGTTCTACATGAGTGTAGAACTAACAGGATTTTTTTTTCTTAGTAGTCATACATGTAGAACTAAATGTAGAACTACTGGGAATAGGCCGCAGCTCCGCCTGCGCTATTTTTACGTTAGCTAAACTTTTAATAACAGACATTTGCATCGAATACATAACCTCCTTTTTTATAGTCGGTTAAAAACTGGGACCCACTTTTTACTTGCTCTCCGAAGCACGGACCCGTTTAGTTCAAATGGCGTTAAACGGTCACCCATCTATTTAATGACCTTACCTAACGTTGCTTAACCCGATCGATTACAAAACCTTGATAACAACTCTCTATGAGTGTTCCCTTACTAATATTTATTATATTATAAAGAAAAATTGATAAAATCGGACCAAGCGTATAACCAAGTACCCATTTTGACTTTAATCCCCTCTCCCAAAAGAACCGTGCTAGATTACGGGATAAAAAGTATCCTATGTCCTACCTCGTAGTAAGATCTCAAATCATGCCAAGTTTCATTTGAATCCATTCAGTAGTTTCGGCGTGATGCTCAGCCGTGATACAGACAGATAGACAGACAGACAGACAGACAAAAATTAAAAAAATTACATTTTCGGCCTTAGTATCGGTTATAGAATGCCCTCCAAATATAATTTTCAAAATATCTTCAATGTACAGAATTGGACCTGTTACAGTTTTATTATAAGTATAGACTAGCGACCCGCCCCGGCTTCGCACGGGTGCAATGCTGATACTAATTATTACGCATAAAAAGTAAAGGATAAAAAATGGTTAATGCGGATTATCCCTAAGAGATATAAAAGACATACCATCGAGGACTTTTTTGTAGACCTTGTGAAGGTGTACAATACTGTAGTACATTATTTTGATCTATCTCGTAGGGTTCAGCCAGCTTTTGCAATGTAAGCGCAAAAAAATGTGTTTATTTACTACATCACATTAAAAACCTCTAAAATTATCAGTGTATCTTTACTATATTATGCATGTATTATACATATAAACCTTCCTATTGAATCACTCTATCTATTAAACATCAAATTATTAATATATAATATTATAACTGCATCAAAATCCGTTGCGTAGTTTTAAATATCTAAGCATACATAGGGACAGACAGACAGCGGGAAGTGACTTTGTTTTATAATATGTATATATATAGATACCTAGTACCTAAGTACTACTTGTTTTACTACAAATCTCGAGTCATAGGTCGGTAGTCAAAACAGCCTTACAATAGCCACAGTTATACAATGTTTGTTTAGTCTGTGTTTAACAATGTAAAATCCATAGGTTATTTTAGAGATAAAGTTTTTATTTTATTTTACCTAGTGAGCAAGCGAGACGTTCGCCGTTGGTATGTCCCTTGTGCAAGGGACCTTGTGCTAGGAGATGTTCAGCTAGGTACCACTAGCAGTGTCAGATATTCTGCCGCCAAGCAGCAGTGTGTAAACATCGCTGTGTTCCGGCGTGAAGGGCACTGTAGCTGGTGAAATTGCCAGACACAAGAGACTTGATACCTAATATCTTAAGGGTTGGCAACGCGCTAGTGATTCTTCTGGTATTGCTAGCGTATATAGGATGCGGTGACTGCTTACCATCAGGCGGCAGCACGCTTGCCACCTTGGTAATATAAAAAAAAAAACTCTTTCTTTCGTTTTTTATCATTTCGATAAGCGATTTGGTTTCAGATTATTTTTTTCACACCAGAACTACTTAATTAAATTATTTGACAATAATAATACCAGCCCTTGTTTTTGTCCCACTGATGGGCAAGGGCCTCCCTTCAAGGTGAAGGGGCTTAGGCCATAGTCCACCACGCTGGCCAAGTGCGGGTTCGCGGACTTCACACGTCATTCGAAAGCTAGGCTTTTTCAGACATGCAGGTTTCCTCACGATGTTTTCCTTCACCGAAAGCTAGTAACAATCGCACAAAGACGATTCGCACATGATTAATTAAAGAAATCAGAGGCGCAAGCCGGGGTTTGAATCTGTGCACCTTGTTTCCAAGGCAAGCGCTCGGCCACTGAGCTGTTACTATTTTGAACATTATGGAATTTCAATACTTGTCCTAATTGCAAAAATTTAAAAAGTGATTTTAAAAGGTCAATGGACAAAAAGTCAATCACTAGCGTATGTCTCAATATCGATATGAATCGATTAAAGATTGATACTTATAATCGATGAGCGAATCCGGATCTACGGAATGACATCACGAGTTCTAAGGCCGCGACAATGTCGTGCTAACGAACAGGTCAAATTTAAGTCCTTTTTTTTAGTATGAGGATAATGTACTGACATTTATTTATGTACAACGTTTTATTAGCTTCACCTAGGGTTGCCAATTGGCCGGCAAATGCCATTTGGCAACCCTTGATTGCCCTAGAATTTTGCGTCTGTTCTCCCGTAACCAAAACCATTCAACTGAAACACTATCGACAATCAATTGTAGTTGTTTGTACTGGTTTGGTTGTGACTTCAAGAGTCGTATAATTACATGGACCTGGCGGCGACTAAGGAAAACTTCCGTGCCTTCAAGCGTTTTTGCCATACCTATCATTGGAAACATGTTTGAGAAGTCAAATAGGCCTCTTAAAATATTAGCAGTAGCGCCAGTAGCTGTGTGCCTTATGGGTGGACTAGCCTTCGTTGGTACGCCTGTAAGTCATCCTTTTTGAGGTTGTATCGACGTTCTGTTAATTCATTGCGTGTCTTCCGCTTGGAGGAGGAGGGGAGAAGGAGGGAACTTCTTTGCAAAGCGGGAGACTTGACTCTGACGGGCCCGTTGGTCTAGTGGTTAGTGACCCTGTCCGCTAACCGATGGGTCGTGGGTTCGATTCCCACCAAGTGTCTGGGTGTTATTTATCTATTTAAGTATGTATTTACAAAAAAAAAATGTATATAAGTATTTGTATCAGTTGTCTGGTTACCATAGTACAGGCTCTGCCTAGTTTGGGATCAGATGACCGTGTGTGGATTGTCCCAAGATATTATTATTATTATTTATGTATTTTCAATTCCTCCTATCTACCTATTTAATTAAATTTGTTGCGGGTTCCAAGACAATTTAGCGTTTTTCCAGGGACTCGCCGAGGGTCAAGTCAAACCTCGGTGTCTTCAGTGGCGACCTCTTTAGATCCTGGCGTAACAGTGGTGGGAATGAGTGGTGGGATTAGTCACATGAAAAATACAGGTCCTGGTGTCAGAGTTTATACTGCCCTTAGCCCTCTGACTTGGCGTAGCGACTGCTGTCTAGTGACTTTCGAAGTACGGTTACACCCAGTTCTAATGCCATTAAACGATGACTTTATCTATGGTCTGACCTTATTTAACTAACTGCGGGCCCAAAAAGGCCACAGTAACCATTTCATCTAAAAAGATTCATATTCTGCGTTCCCAGCTGCAGATCCCTCGCAATTCCTGTACTTTTTGTAAACTGGCAACACTTTTTCGGTGAATCGGTATCCCAGCCCCCGTATTTCGTATCTCGTTTGACGTTAGAGTGATGATCACTATAGCAAGTGACCATCAAATAACTGTCAAATGATTCATTCGGTATTGCCTAACTTGAGTGACCAATAAATACCAATTCTAACACATTTTCAGTTGACATCAAAGTTCGGTGGACAATTGAAGCTGGATAGTCACTATACGCAATAACCCAGCTGATTCATATTTAATGTTAATGCTGCCATGCGAATAAAAATAAAACCCTAACTTGATCTTTTTTTAACGTCGCGTTTTTTTTTATGGGAATGATAGACGCTGTTGGCCGCAGATGGCCATTACAGCTTCACCGGACAATAGGAGGCGAGCGCTTGAAGCGCTCTAGCCTTAACGGCAGAAGTAGCGACGAGCTCAAGGGCACCGCAGGGAGGCACGGCCTCGGCTTGGGCTGTCGCTTAAGAGAGGGCTGAGTTTACCACCGGTTCACAACGAGAAGAACCGGCAAGAAACTCAGTGGGGTGATGCACGTCGTTGAGGTCGCATACGTACGACCCTTCGGCCTCGCCGGCGAGACTGGTGTCTGATTTTAACGTCGCTGATCGTATAAGAAACAATGATTACAACTATTGCTATGATATACGAAAGAACGAGTATTAAAATTTAAAGAGGTCTTCATAAATCTAGTAATATGTTTAAAGTTTAGAGCCTTGCAAGTTTACTAAACCTGGTCAAAATAAGTCAAAATATCTTTCTTATATATCGGCCCCACGGAGGCACTTACACAAAAATATTTTTTTCACAAACTGTCACCGGATCGTACCGGCCGCTACTGAGAAGATCCGGCAAGAAATTCAGCAGGCTTGTCTTTTTTGTTATATTTTACTATGGTATAAGAGGTTTCCTTTTTGAGATTTTATTGCCTTTAAAATTGGAAAACAAGGTGCGCTCGTCTGAACCCCGGCTTGCACCTCTGATTTCTTTAATTAATCATGTGCAAATCGTCTTTGTGCGATTGTTACTAGCTTTCGGTAAAGGAAAATATTTTGAAGAAACCTGTATGCCTGGGAAAACCTAACTAGCTTTCGAATGACGTGTGAAGTCCGCCAACTCACACTTGGCCAGCGTGGTGGACTATGGCCTAAGCCTCTTCAGATTTGAGAGAAGGGCTGTGCCCAACAGTGGCACAAAAACAAAGGATTTAAAAAAAAATTACTTGTCTCCCGATTTGCAAAGGAGAGAAGTGAACTTTTTTCTTTTTAACTCCTCGTTTAAATGTAGTTTTCAAACAAAGTTGCGCGTTCAAAGCCTTCTAGATTCCATATTAACTTGAAAGTTTGAGAGTTGAGGACGTATCTAACTTTATTGGAGGTACTACTAAAGTTGGGCTGTATCAATAATTTCAATGGGATTTCCAGAGATTAAACTAAAGTCACTTTTAGGCTACAGAGTTGAAGTGCGTTTGGAACCCTGGGTTCCTTTTTATCCTTTATAAAATAATTTTGAGGCACCCCTAGCTAGTTGTAATCACTGCACGGTAAACGATAAGCTGGGTAAGCAACGTCAGGCGAGGTCGATCCTTAGATGGGTGACCGTTTAGTGGCATTTGAACTGAGCGTCTCCGTGTTTCGGGGGGCATGTAAAAAATTGATTCCGGATCAGATAGTAGACATCATCTAGACAGTAGTCGTTAAGCTTTAAGTCAGAAGACTAAGGGCAGATTGAAAACTCTGACCACAGTTTGACCACTAACCATACGACAAAAAGAATATAATTTTTAATATTCGATAGAACGTATTTATTTTATTTTATTTATTTATTTTTACAAACATACGATTACACGTCAAAAACAAAAAAAAACTAATATTTAAATTTAGATTACTTATGTAGTAATGTTGCCTGTATAAATATTTGTAGTAAAATAGAACATAGTGTTTATAAAGAAAACTATTATTTCAAGTTTTTTCAAACAACTAAGTAAGTACTTTTGGGTAATATTATTTTATTTATTTTTACACTATACCAGTTTGTTTTTTATTAATCTGTTACATAACTTCAAATTGGCAATATCCAATAATATTAATTAATCATGAACTAAATCCAAAAATATAGAATGGTAAGAAAATGCCTTAAGATCAAGTCCGTCCTTTTATGTGCAGGAAGTTAATTTAATAAAATAAATAAATATTATACAATAAAAAAAATAATTACTTACCTGGCAACTTTATAACACAATAAAAAAAATAATTAAAAAAGTAACTCGCCGGCCGGCACAACCTTAGCACAGTAACACAGAATCCGTACTGAGATACGTCTAATCACGACCCGAGTGGCGAAATATCGATACACGTCCTCGAATCGATTAAAAATATCGAATATTATATATAAAAAAAGGAAACTGGTTGGTGTAACTTTAATATGATTACAAGCGCCATTCTTATGGATGAACCCCGACGTGGTCTGTTGGCGGATTCTAAAAATGATGAACAAAAAAAAACGGCGAATACTCGAGACACGAGTTTTTAGGAGTTGTATTTTTACAATCGGGTCCTGTAGGATTTTTGGGCGTATATTTCGTTTTCATTTCATTTTTCAGGGGATACCTGCTAGGTCCCCGGGAGCTGTAGGATTCTTACCCACTGGCACATGAAAGGGGATACCTGGGGCAGTGCCTTGCCTTTGAACCCGCCTTCGAGCGGGCGATTTTTATTATTTTTTTGGGAATGATAGACGCTGTTGGCCGCAGATGGCCATTACAACTTCACCGGACAATAGGAGGCGAGCGCTTAAAGCGCTCTAGCCTTAACGGCAGAAGTAGCGACGAGCTCAAGGGCACCTCAGGGAGGCACGGCCTCGGCTTGGGCTGTCGCTTAAGAGAGGGCTGAGTTTACCACCGGTTCACAACGCGCCCCCACTGAGAAGAACCGGCAAGAAACTCAGTGGGGTGATGCACGTCGTTGAGGTCGCATGCGTACGACCCTTCGGCCTCGCCGGCGAGACCGGTGTCTGATAGTTTTGAGTGGGCGCATTATAGCCCTCCAAGAACCAGACACGGTTGTAGGGACGCGATATTAAATGAGACAACCTCGTAATTAAGACACGTCTTCATTGGTAGGACACATCAGATAGAAGACGACACAAAACAATGTACCATCGAGGACATGAACGCTGTACCATTTTTAAATCAAAACCGTTTGAACAAGACGCTACTCCCGCATGTATATTGGGCCGGCTCGTGCAAGCGATTATCGTCCTAAAGGTGGTATACCGTTCGTGACCGCGAGAGTACATGCTTCTTATAAGCAAGGTACAAGATCTATACATATACAAATACAGGTATACATCCCGTACACGGTGCTCACGGGGACGGGGTTCGCACCCCGCCGCTGTCCTCCTCGGAGTCGCCGCCATATTCAATGGAAGACGGATGTTAGCCTAATGGTAGCCACATGTATGCCCGTGGGCTGCCCCTCTCCGACATCCGTATGCTACACTATCAAACAGACACCAGTCCCGCCGGCAAGGCCGAAGGGTCGTACGTATGCGACCTCAACGACGAGCATCACCCCACTGAGTTTCTTGCCGGTTCTTCTCAGTGGGGGCGCGTTGTGAACCGGTGGTAAACTCAGCCCTCTCTTAAGCGACAGCCCAAGCCGAGGCCGTGCCTCCCTGAGGTGCCCTTGAGCTTATCGCTCCCCTGCCTTTCTGGCTGGAGCGCTTTAAGCGCTCGCCCTCTTGCGCGGTGAAGCTGTAATGGTTTGTGTACATGTGTCTTAGTTTTGAATACTAGATGGTAGTGGTGATGTGTATTTTTTACCCAACTGCTAAGGAAGGGTTATGTTTTTAACTGGATGGTTCATTCAGCAAGGAACCGTCCAGGTAGGTACTACAGCAGTGTCAGATATTCTGCCGCCAAGCAGCAGTGTGTAAACATTGTGTTCAATTATCCTATTATTATTATTATTTCAAAATGTTTTCTCCTTTGGGAAAGGGGTTAAAACTAACACACGGGTCTTGACCAAGTGTATCAGCTATGATGATGATGATGAAGCTAAGAATTTACGTGTGAGACGACACGTATTAAGTATTACGGCTTTTTGTATGAGTGAGAGAGTAGATTTTGGCATTTGAAGTGTGTTGAGGTTTGATTGAAGGGTTTTTGGAATTACTCCAGTCGTGGAAATAACTATGGGTATAATTTTTGCTGTATCTACCTGCCATTGTCTTTTAACTTCCGTTGCCAAATCAATATACTTCGGCATCTTTTCTGTATATGTTGTGAGGAGATTGTGTGTGTTGCAAACTGCTATATCTATGATAAATACTGTTTTGTTGATTTTGTCTAGTACTGTAATATCTGGTCGGTTAAAATGTATAGTTTTGTCAGTGATTATTGTTCGGTCCCAGTATATCTTATAAAAACTATTTTCTAAAATGGTGTTTGGTTGATATTTGTAATATGCTATTTTTTTGGAAATAAATGTATGTTTGTGTGCTAGATTCTGGTGAACTATTGCTGCAACTTGATCATGCCGATGTTTATAGTCAGTTTGGACTATAGACTTGCATGCTCCAGTGATATGTTGTATTGTCTCAGAGCTGCTATGGTAGCGTCGACATAAATCAGATGTTATAGGTGCACGGATGATGTGTTTTTGATAGTTGCAGTTTTTGTAGTTCTATTACCTGGTCCTGGATTGCCATTATAAAGGCCTCTGTTTCTGGAAAAAGTTCTCCACGCTGTAGCCCCTCATTCGACGCATCCTTGTCGACTTGTGGTTGGTCAAGATCAGCGAAATGCCTTCCGTGGAGTGAGTTTTGGGACCATAACTCAATTTTTTGCTGCCGGCTTACAAAATGTTGGTTTATTTGTGTGCTTTTATCTTGTAGGTTAAGAGGAGTCAGCTTCATGTCTATATCAGTAACGTATTTATGGAGTGGTGTCTTTTCTGCTTTGTTGTAAAAATATGTTCGAAGTTTGGTTATTGTGTTGTAATGTAGGTTTTGGATGTCAATGATACCTCTTCTTCCATCTCATCGTGGTAGTGTAAGACGTTGTGTGCATGATTTTGGATGGTGTTTTCTGTATGTAGTCATGTGTGTATTAATCATACGTTGAAGATTCGTTAAATCAGTTTGAGACCAGTTTATAACGCCAAACGAGTAAGTGAGAATTGGTATCGCATAGGCGTTTATGGCTTTGGTGCTATTGCTTGAGTTTAAATGTGTTCTCAAAATTTGGTTAAGTCTTTGCTTAAATTTCTTTATTAATTCTAATTTTGTTTGCTTTTACAAGATTTGTCTTGATTGATGAAATCCTAAGTATTTGTATGTGCTGTCATCGACCATAGACTCTACTTGTTCACCACTGTCAAGTGTATTGTTGGTTGTGTATATTTTAATATCATCCATATAAGTCTCAGAGAAAGTACCAAAGGAGTTAGTATCGCGTCGATTCCCCGAACAAATTTTTCGTGGCACTTTTACGGGGTGCGGGAGGCGAAGTAAACACACACAGATACACCTTCACGCATACCCACACTATAGTAAACTCGCAACACATTCAAAAATACACGCACACAAATAAAGAAAGACCTGACCATATGACCAAAAATTTGGCAGAGGGGGTTAGCGCATCATGCTCTCTCCAGTGGTATCTCCTCTAAGATATAAGTACATCAAGTGTGAAAGCGTATGATGAGTGTTATTATGTTTGAGTTTAAATTATTATTATTGTTATTATTATTATTATCCCTGTCCGCTAACCGATGGCTCGTGGGTTCGATTCCCACCAAGTGTCTGGGTGTTATTTATCTATTTAAGTATGTATTTACAACAAAAAAAGTATATAAGTATTAGTATCAGTTGTCTGGTTTCCATAGTACAGGCTCTGCCTAGTTTGGGATCAGATGACCGTGTGTGGATTGTCCCAAGATATTATTATTAATTATTGATCTTGTAAAGAGAAACAGGGTATCGTTTTCCTCACTAGTTAGCACATGCCAATCACTTGTTTGCCTGTAAAGTCAGATGATTCATGCGTCGAATGGACATGTAAAAAGTCGGACTCTCGCCTGACCTCTGGACCTTCGGTCATGTCAGTCTTCTGTCCCATTGGATTGTGAGAGTAAAGGAAGAGAGAGTGCACTTGTGTCTTTGCTAGCACTTATGCACTATAATATCTCTTGCGTAGATGGCTGATCTTGTGAAAGACATAATATACACATTGAGTCATATACACACACATTATATATTATATGCTATTATATATATGTATTTTGTTTTTGGAGTAAAAACATTTCAGGCACTTCTTTTGGCAATCGGATCGATCGAAGTCTGTTGAAGCGGTTTTTGCACATCGACTGCGGACCACTAAATCCCTTCTCCGGAATGTCAATGTTCAAGGTCGCGCCACGAGACGCCGAAATGTCAAACGCGTTTTAAATTATATGAATAGACATTAGCTAAGCGGTAATATACCGGCTGTATCCTTACGCTGTCTCAAAATAGAGTAGGCAGAGAGACAAAGGCCCTGGCCTTCGTCCCTCTGCCTTATTGCCTGCAATTCGATCTGAACCAATCCTGTAGATGTTTTTCTAAAACGATAATTTTTACCCCCGATTTAAGGTCCTGTGGGGTATCCGTGTAAGAATAGTACCTTCCCGTTTGGTGTCCTGAAGAGGCGACTAATCGAAAACAAGAAGACGGGCAGCAGCGTCTTTCTATTGGATTACCTACCACCTATACTGCGATCCCCAAGCCGCCTGCCAAGCGTGGGGATTATGGAAACTCGCCTCTGCTAATGTTGCATCAATATTGTTGGTTATAAAATAGGTTCAGTTCAGACTGTATCATTTTCCTGTTAAGCACCGTGGCTAGAAAACCTTCCGTACAAATAAGTATTAATAATTGAGGTTATTTCTAATTGGTTTTATGAACAAGGTTATCAATACTCTTTACGACTTTGTGTATTTGTAAAGAGCTGTAATTTATCTGAAGCTAATTAATTCTATGGTTCCGTACCTAAAAGGTAAAAAGGAATCCTTAGTAGGGGTGGGCGAACAAACTGTTTTTCGACTGTTTTTTGTCGTCAGCGAATGAAACAGTTTACACAGTCCACCGATAAACTAGTCTAATGTACTAGTCTATGTAGTCTAATGTACTAGTTTATAGTACTGAACTCGATGCAATACGTAAGTAGTTTGTAAACGTAAGAGGGGTAAGAACAGCACCCTCCCATCTCCTCCCGTTCGGTGTCCGTAAGAGGCGACTAAGGGAAATCTGTAAGACGGGCAGCAGCGTCTTTCTATTGGATTACCTACTACCTATACTGATATTATGACCACCCCTTCCTTCTAAAGGAGAGGCCTTTCTTCAGCAGTCGACGTCTTTTGGCTGCTGATCCATCAGCAAAGTCTTTTAAGTATGATTGCCCAGGATGCTCCCGACGCATAAGCAGTATTTTGCTATTCGACTACGTCTTTTCCCACTACTTTAATAAAATGTTATATCCACTCAAAGTCAAAGTCAAAATCATTTACTTATTTCAAATAGGCTTAACGCATTTTAAGCGGTCAATTTTTTTTTTATAAAGCTACCACCGGATCACAACGCCATCTCAACTGAGAAGATCCGGCAAGAAATCCAGCGGGCTTGACATTTTTTTACTTTTTTAAACAGTGTTTGTCTTATTACAATTAGATCAGAATCAGCGACAGTGTGTCTTGCCGTTCAAAAGATCAAATAAAATAAAAAATACAACGAAACTACAACAAACTAAAATGCCAAAGGGATAGTAGTCGGACCAGTCCCCCCAAGCAGCACCCGCGCACGAGTTGACTCGAGCAGCAGCCATCACTTCCCTCAACCATATTGTAGGGAAGGGGGTGACCCGCCACGCGATGCCACCACAAACAAGGACTTAACACGACACACACGGGAATTAACAAAAATAAAATACTAAATCAGCTGTTGCTAGCTATATTTGTATTTTTTTTTTTCTAATAAAACTATAAAGGAATGCAAGGTTTGTACCAATCTCTGTACACTTATATTAAGATGTACTGGAATGAGTTTGTGTGTCAGTTAGCTTGACTTTAATGAGGTTTAATTATAAGATACGCATAGACAAGGTAATATGTATTAAAGGACAATCCACACACGGCCATCTGATTCCAAACTAGGCAGAGCCTGTACTATAAAAACCAGACAACTGATACTAATATATTTTTATTTAGTAAATATATACTTAAATAGATAAAACACCCAGACACTTGGTGGGAATCAAACCCCGTCCCATTGGGTAGCGACCAGTGGCCACTAGACCAACAGATCCGTCTAATGTATGACCGCGGCGCGGCGTTGTCGAAGTGTAAAGCGGGTTTCTGACTACGCTATACTATTGTGCTATATAGTATAGCAAAGAAGGACCTAATGCTATACTATATAGCATGGCGGTCACATTACGCGATATTATCGCAAGCATTTATAGTATAACGCTCGTTTCGCTTGCGGGACGGCCGGGGGAGGCTTGAGGGAGGAAGAAAAGGGGGCCGCGCGATATAGCACAGCATGAACTCGGCACATCGCACCAGTTTATAGCGTATAGTAAGCCAATAATATTATTACATAATATAATAAGCAACACTACATTTTTATATTTTGAAATGCGTCAGACACCCACTCAATTTTTTCTCAGCGTTTCGTATTATAAAGTAAAATTGTTATTAAATATAAAGAAAAACCTTTTATTGGCTGTATTTACAAGTAGTCTACAAATTGTACTTTTTATTCTAAGAGCTGTGGATTTTTGTTTGAATAAATAAAATAAAATAAATTATAGTACAGTACAGTGTGAACGTGTCCATAACAATGTATGGTGCGCGATATTGTGCTATGCGCTATATATTATATGCTATTATATTATAGCGTAGTCTGAAACCAGCTTTAGACATCATGGCTGCTACCTAGGTCATAGGCTCGATTCCCACTTAGTTAAACGTCCGGATGTAATTTATCTATATTATCATCAGCCAAAGACCTCTTCCTTAGAAGGGGGGAGTTGCCATAACCCCCACTCTCGGCAGACGTCTCGGGGATCGCATTATATCCCATTGGACCCATGGTTCGCGTAAAACATGAGATGTCTATGTTCAAAATTCTTCCAACGATCGCCGGATGTGTGCGAATACCAGTCTGTCGCGACTTTTCGGGTATTAGGGGTCCGTAATGATGATAACAAAACCATCATAGTACAGTATATGTAGCTTTTAAGTCCACGAATAGTATTAATATTCTGTGATAAACCACACACGGTTATTTGATGTCAAACTAGACAGAGCCTGTACTATGGTAACCAGTCAGCTGATACAAATACTTACATCATCATCATCAACAGCTTATAAACGTCCACTGATGAACCAAGGCCTCCCCCTTACAAGCCATAATCCCCACGCATGGCAGTATAGGTGGTAGGTAATCAAATAGAAAGACGTTGCTGCCCGTTTTCTTGTTTTCCCTTAGTCGCTTCTTATGAACATCCAACAGGAGAAGATGACAGGCCTATTTATGACGTGCCCGTTGGTCTAGTGGTTAAAGACCCTGGCTGCTACTCAATGGGTCGTGGGTTCGATTCCCACTAAGTGTCTGGGTGTTATTTATCTATTTCAAAGTCAAAGTCAAAAGTCAAAAATAGTTTATTTCAAATAGGCTTAACGCTAGCACTTTTGAAAGGTCATGTATTTTTTTTTTTTTAAAAAGCTACCACCGGATCACAACGCGGCCTCAACTGAGAAGATCCGGCAAGAAACTCAGCGGGCTTGTCATTTTATCACTTTTTTTTTTTTTTTTTTTAAACAGTGTGTCATGTTACAGTTAGATCAGAGCGACAGTGTGTCTTGCCGTTCAAAAGATCAAATAATACAGGGAAAAAAAATTATAAAATACGACGAAAGTAGGTACAACAAACTAAAAAGCCAAAGGGATAGTAGTCGGACCAGTCCCCCCAAGCAGCACCCGCGCACGAGTTGATTTAAGTATGTATTTACAAAAATAAATGATTATAAGTATTAGTATCAGTTGTCTGATTTTCGTAGTACAGGCTCTGCCTAGTTTGGGATCAGATGACCGTGTTTCATCATCATCATCATCAGCCGGAAGACGTCCACTGCTGAACATATGCCTCCCCCTTGGAACGCCACAATGAACGACAATTGGCTATTTGCATCCACCGGTTACCTGCGACGCGCACAATGTCGTCTGCCCACCTAGTGGATTGTCCCAAGATATTATTATTAGGTACCTACATATATTATTATATTTATGTGTACGGAACTCTATGACTAAAAAACTTAACAATATTTTTTTTGCTATTATCGTACAAAAAAACTAGCTGGTATTTTAATGGCTTGGCATTTGAAAGAAATAAAAGTAAAGTATCGTTTGGTTTTTAAAATTCGCAACGCGGGTGAACCGGGTAGGACCAGCTCTAAATAGTAGACCAGCCATAGCGATTAAGATTATCACCCAAAAACTTGTTACCAGTGGAAATAAGACAGTAGAAACGCGTGCAGTACGCTCTAATATTATTACGAGTTATGTTTTGAACATAAGTATATCTATTCTTTTTTATGTAATAAGCTTATATAAGAGGGATTGGTCAACCGAACCAATGATTTCGATGGATTGGCAGTCGGAGGCTTAAAGGCCGATGAAGGGTAGATGGTAGCCATAGGCCGACATAGTTTCGATAAGGCCGAAATTCGGTCCCCCCAAGTGCCATCATGGCATGGGCCATGGTGGCTCTTGGGGGGGATCATGGGATCATAGTGCTTGATATGAACACTTTCAACTGAAGTTATTTTGATATTTTTGTACTAAGGTGGGAAAACCAAAAAAGACGCAACTATTTTTCACCATAAGATGCAAAAATTACGCATTAAGTATAAAAAAAACTGTAAGTATATGAAGGTGGTAGTACTTTTAACTGTACTGCTTCATTATCGGGCCAATATTCGTGTCGGACTGTTGCGATAAAAACTTCGTGTTCGGCCATCAGCGAAGTTGCTGTCAACATTTATCGACCTAGCAAATGCACGAGGTGTTCGGGCGAAAATTCGTCGGAATTTAAATCTAAGAAATTTGAACAAAAAGTAGAAAGAGTGTGGTGTGTGGTGTGGTGTGTGTGAAGAGGGTGGTGATTCATAAAAACCGAACAAAGTACATAATTGCATTGCACCCGTATTGGATCATTAATCATAAGTCAGACACAGTCAACATCTACGTTAGCGCTACAAGTGCTACAAGTGCAAGGGCGAAGTTTGTCGCGATAAAATCGTTTGATGCGTGTCAATTTACCGACACCGCGATAGGCATTTGTGTTCGCCCGAATACATCGCGCTATGACTTAGGCGATGTCTTAACTAAACGCAATCACGCGATCATCGCAAGTTCCTCGAACAAAATCTCAAACATAATATGGTCGTCGAATGAGTGTCCTAACCGGCGGTCGTGCGAATTTTTTTCGCGAACAAAACTTGCGGTGTTCGCGTGATCGCGTTCTACTAGGACACTCCCGAACTGTTTGGCCCGACTTGTCGCGACAACGCAAACCTTCGCTGAATCCCGAGAATGTAGCCGCACGGTAAGAAATGGGAAACAGTTTTTGATAAAAATCTTTTGGCCTTTTGACCTGTTTTTACTATCCCAGTAGGTATTCGATACACTTACATTTAGCTTACTGACAAACTTGACTCAGTTAACTCAGTTGATGTTTATGGGTTAGTCGCGTCGCTTACCATTAGGTGACGCTGACTTGCCAATAAGTTGAATTAAATACAGGGTGTGGTTCTGCATTCTTGTCATATTTACGGAGGTTGATATATACCCTTTAAAGAACATAAATCGATCATAAAATGATAGACGTAAAATTATGAATTATTTTTTATGTTTGGTACGAAAAGAAATCCCGTGTGCAACCGTCTCTATAAAATAACCCCGTCTGGCACTGCTCTTCGCGCAAAGTAGGTAAACAACAGTATACGCGCGGTTGCCAACCTCGAGAGCTCTTATTCTGGTTGAACGTTAATCATGAATCATTAATTATCTTTTAGTTACTAACCACTGAATTATAAATCTATTTTTAATTAATTAGTATCTTAATCCTTAACTGATATAATACAAATATGGAAAAAATGCAAAACCACACCTGTATACTGTGCCGACAATGTTAAACATAAGAGCTCTACCACAAGTAGAGCCATAAAATAGAAAATATAGACAGCTGCATTGCACTGCCGCTCGTCACACGAGACATTAGTTATGTGTCCGGTAATATCACCAGCTACAGTGCCCTTCACGCCGGAACACAGCAATGTTTACACACTGCTGCTTGGCAGCAAAATATCTGACACTGCAGTGGTGCCTACCTGGACGGTTCCTTGCGCGAGGTAAAAGATATTTCTTATCATGATGTCGAAGAACGTATAATTATGCCACTTTTATTATTTATCTTGCATGGTTGAATGAAAATTAATATGAGACACATTAATTAATAATGAATTTATTATTACTATTTAAGGGAAATTAGGCTACTCATTAATACTTTTAGTTACAAAAATAAATAATTAATACTTAAGTAATAAATAACATATAATTACCGGTAACTTAACACTTCACGATACACCCCTGGTAATTAATAAACAGAGCTTTGAATTTCTAAAATCAAGCGACAATATATTAAAACGATTGACAATAGAAATTACAATAATACACTTTTATCTACTCAACGATAGATGGCGCTGTTCACAATTTTTATGTACTAACCCAATCTTAAAATTAAATATACATTATAATTCATAAAGTACTCGCAGTATTGAGGAATATTCGAAATAGACTTTACACATATTATATTGCAAAATACTGGTAAACATCTCTGTATTAATAAACACTATTTTATTTTCTTAAATTGGTTGGTTAAATTTTAACATAGTTTCCGTAAGGAGTTCGTATTGTCGGAGGTCCATCTGCATACTGGTTTAGCACATAATTCACATTCTTCGTGTCAGAACTATCTGTAGCAGCCCCATCTCGGCTCCATGTGCCTGAAAGAAAATAATATTTTTATCAAATATTTATTCTGTTTCCATCTATTGAGCAATAGTCAAACTATTGAAATTAATTTTAGCGCCATCTAGCCAAAATAATATGACATAATGTTAGTGCAATTATTCGTTCATAGATAGCATATAAACACACAAACAAACGCCTAGTGTAAATAAAACCAATTAATTATTTTTTAATTTAACACCTCTGTGCTCCAACCAGTAGGTATACATGGTCACTCCTAAAAGTTTTTACACGTATAGTAGGCCATCATCAAATTGACCTAATAAGAATTTCCCTCAATAACCAGTTTATCAAGAATTTAATAATAGCTTTCACTATCAAAAGTTCGTTCGATTTATATTGTACTTTCGAATTCCTAGAAATCAAAATGGCAAAATTTTATTGGTACTATAGAGTTACATATGTTCTAATCTTAGAGGAGATACCACTGGAGAGAGCATGATGCGCTAACCCCTCTGCCAAATTTTTGTTCATATTATGTTCAGCGGGTCTAAAAAGGCCACATTAGCAATTCACCTAAAATCAATTCATGTTTTGAATTTCAAGTTGTTACTTAATAATTATACTAGTTTTTGAAAAATTGTCACACATTTTAGGTGAATCATAATTAAGTTAATTTATTAGCAGATTCATATTTGGTGTTAATGCCACCATACGAAGTAAAATTAAATCGTAACATACTCATAGTATGATTCACCAAAGCGGCCATTTTAGACCCGCAGGTCATTCTTTATTTGTGTGCGTATCTTTTTGAATGTGTTGCGAGTTTATTATAGTGTACCCACACCACACAATTTCACGCATACCCATGCGTGAAATTGTCTGTTTCTGTCTGTGTTTACTTCGCCTCCCGCACCCCGCAAAAGTGCCACGAAAAATTTGTTCGGGCAATCGATGCGATACTAGCTCCAATAAAAAACAGTCCTCATGTTACATTGCAATAATAATACATTTTAGATGGTGTACATACATATTTGCAGTACTACTGCCTAAACATTATATTGTACGTCATTTACATTATTAAAAAATATTGAAAGTATTTATTCTTTTCTCAATTACACAAAAAATTACGAAGTAATTCTATAAACTCAAACTCAAAAAGTAGTTTATTTCAAATAGGCTTAACGCTAGCATTTTTGAAAGGTCATGTATTTTTTTTTAAAAAGCTACCACCGGATTACAACGCGGCCTCAACTGAGAAGATCCGGCAAGAAACTCAGCGGGCTTGTCATTTTATCACTTTTTTTTCAAACAGTGTGTCATGTTACAATTAGATCAGAGCGACAGTCAAGCGACAGATGTCTTGCCGTTCAAAAGATCAACTAAGACAGAAAAAAAATAATAAAATACGACGATATAGTACTTGAAATTATATTTTTTTGTTAATCTAACTGACTACGGACTAAATAGAATTATTATTTTTCTACCCAGGCATTATCCCTATAATAGATATGTGCATTGTGAAAGGACAGCTAAGGACTGGAATAATTTGCTGGTTCTTCCACCCAATTATAATGTCGGTGTCTTCAAGGCTAGAGTAGAGTGAATAGGCTTTTAATAAGCCGGTGTGCTAAACCATCTTCAATTGCGTCGCCACTTTCCATCAGGTGGAACTGCAGTCAAGCTCTAGCTTATAAGTAGTAGGAAAAAAAAAGGGGCAGATGATGATTATTACTAGTTATAATTAAATTCTTACTTATTGGATAGTGTTCCTCTGTTCCGCTATGATGTCCGTTATGTATGTGGAGATGAATCTCTTTCTGATGCGGAGTCTCCCAGCTTCCATGATGGCCGCTTTTCTGGCCAAACAGAGCTCCCACCTGAAAAATATAACATATGTTCAAAAACCTTTTCTTGTACGAGCTGGTAGGTCATTTATTTATTTACATACATACAATTATCTTTACAGGCAATTCCAATTCGATAGTGAAGATTCCTATTATAAACAACAACACTTATTAGACATTTTTTTTCTTATTAGACATTTTGGCGCGCTTTTTGGCGCGCTTCGTCACTCGGTAGTTAATCGCCGTGGAAAAATGTATGGGGAGGCGTGTTTTTTTAACTAATATGTGTAAAATAATATATCTATTTGCAAATAAAACAAATACTTTTACTAAGAATGTTTTTAATTTATATTTATTATAACTTTTTTCACAAACCTAGAAAAAAATAAAATAAAATAAAAGTTTAAAAAAAATCTCGGAATTAACAGTACCCTATAAGATAAATGCGTACTCATTCATACATATCCTATTAGCTTAATTCATAACGATTCTAACGATGTATGTATCGTATAGTACTCTAATACAAACAACTTGAGATATCGTCATTTCAATGACGTGCGCCGTTATCGCGCATGACACTTGAGACTAACATAAACGCCGGCGCGGAGCACTTCAAAATGGCCGGGACTTTGCAGAGGATAACAAATATACATAAACTTATGCCTAAACATAATAACATATTACAAACAAAGATACTCTTGTGAATTCCCCCAGTGAACAAGAAAACAAATCCAGTTTTTTGGCAACGAGGTTTAGTGTGCGCAACGTTCGTGTCATTGATATCTTCTTCGTTATGTGTGCATGGGGCCGTCCAGGTAGGTAGGGAACTAGACACGGTACTCACGGGGACGGGGTTCGAACCCCGCCGCCGTTCTCCTCGTAAAACAACGCTGTACGCGTTTACCACGTGCTAAGGTTGTTCAATGTCATCCCACATCCAAAAAGTCGGTTATTAGATAGACCACATATAACATGACACCATCAAGTGAAAGTAGACTTTCTTCCGCGCGAGAGAGGGATGGCACCACATTTAGGTCGTGTTAGAAAGAGACGCCACCCTTCAACTGGTTGCAACTGGTATTACCGACACGCGATATTGCGTGCGTTTTTAAAAATATTGAAATGAGTTTTTAAGATAAAAATATGTTGTTGATTAGCAGTAACAGCTCAGTGGGCGAGCGTTGTCTTGGAAACAAGGTGCGCGGTAGGGATTGCAATCCGGAAAACCGGATCCGGCAATCCGGTAGATCAGGCATCATTAAACGTTTACCGGATCCGGTATACGGATCCAATAGCAATTTTAGGCAAAATCATAGCGCTGTTGCATGAATAAAGGTAGGTACTTTATTCAATGCTTGCGTGCCAGTATTTTGACTACTGGGGTCGCATCTGCTGCGAATCCAACTCGGATGGGGGGTGTTGCTCAGCAGTAAACGTCTTACAGATCATCATCATCACCAGATGATGATGATCAAGAGATCACATCTCTCAATAACTGACAACTCAGTAAATTACGTAAGGTTAATTATATTACATTTTATAAAGTAACTTACTAAATGCCGAACCTACAAACGTCAATTAAAGTTAATGATGATTAATTATTTTTTTGAAATCGGATTATTTCGACACTCGCTGCCCATAATAATGGGCAGCGAGTGTCGATTGAGTAATAACTCAATACGATGATAGTGAGTAGGTATAACAATTATATCGTGTTCAATAATCGAAATTAATCATAAACGACTGCGACAATCGAAATATAAAGATTTTCAAAAGTGACTTAATTAGGATTAAAGTTAATTGGTGTTTGTGAGTGCGGCGGTAAAAGAATTAATCCATCTGTGAAAGTGAAATCTAGGAAGACTGAGCCACTGGTTACCGTCGTTACACTAGATAACTACACCACATATTTACTAAATTTTAATTGTTTGTCCGTTGGACATTCGAAATAAAGTTAATAATTATTGTATTATTTTTTACATAAAGTAGTTATCACCTGAATAATAACTACAAATTACAAAATATTAGCTCGCTAATAGCTCATTTTGGACTGAAAAGCGAAAATCAACCTGATTTGATCAATCCGGTCCGATGGGATCTAGTCGGATCCGGCCGAATTGAAATTGACGCCGGATTGCAATTCCTAGTGCGTGGGTTCGAACCCCGGTTCGCACCTCTAATTCATGTGCGAATCGTCTTTGTGCGATTGTTACTAGCTTCCGGTGAAGGAAAACATATCGTAAGGAAACCTGCATGTCTATCCCTTTGGCCTTTTAGTTTCTTTTACTAACGTCATTTGTTTTTCTCTCTTATTTGATCTTTTGAACGGCAGACAAACTGTCGCTGATGCTGACCTAATTGTAACAAGACAAACACTGTTTAAAAAAAGTGAAAAAATGACAAGGCCGCTGAGTTTCTTGCCAGATCTTCTCAGTTGAGGCCGCGTTGTGATACAGTGATAGCTTTTAAAAAAAATGACCATTCAAAAGTTAAGCCTATTTGAAATAAATGATTTTGACTTTGACTTTGTCTGAGAAAGTCTAACTAGCTTTCTAATGACGTGTGAAGTCCGCTAACCCGCATTTGGCCAGAGTGGTCGACTATGGCCTAAGCCTCTTCATCTTGAGGTGTAGGGATTTGGCTCGCCTTATCGAGATTGGTAAGGCATTCCATAACCGCCGCTTGCACATACATTGACCAGTTTAGGTAGGTATAACATCGTTAACAATGATGTACCTACCTATATAGTATAAAAAGCCATAAAGTCGAAGTATATGTGTTATAACTTTATGATTATGTTAATTAAAATAATTAGTCAATGGAAATATCCACCAAACCTTCATTTAAAGTTTAACCTGATTTGGCATTTAAATTAATTACCAAATAGACATTAGGAAGGTAAAATGTAATATATAATAATAGTATTATTTATGTTTACATATTCATATTTTCTATTTGATAATTAATAAAATCGGTTTATTTCATCATTTGTATACATGGTTAATTATCATATTCCTCCAAACCATCTTCACATAATTAGTGTTTGTTCGACTATTTTACAGGATGATACACTGCTGTGTTCCGGTGTAAAGGACACTGTAGCTGGTGACATTACCGGGGCACAGAGACATAATAACTATAGAGCGTCCAACCGTTTATTTTCTTTTTGACAGCACCAATAGAACGTAACTGAGTCATGTTACGCAAAAGTTCACTTTAAGTGAACTTTTAAAAGTGAACTTTTAATGTCTTGGATTTAAAGGCCGGTGGGTCACTACCTAACGATACCTAATGAACTGTGGTATCTGCACCAGGAGACCCTCAGTGGTTTGCCTTTGAGCCCGCCGCCGAGGGGCGGAATGTAGCCTCCCGGGAGACAGACACGGTGCTCACGGGTAAAGGTGACCCCGCCACCGCCATCATCGGAGTCGCTGCCGTACTCAATGGAATGCGTTACCTTAGCAGCACCAGCTATCAGCAGGATCTTAAGAATGACCAGCGCGACTGCGAGTGTCTTTACTCCAACCAGCGCGGCGACTACAGCCCAGGTGGACGCCGCGCCGATTTGAAATACCAGCGGTATGAGGGCTTGCATCATCTTTTTGAAAGGTCTTCCGAAGGTTCTCCCTGAAATCGAAATAAAACAGGTAAGTACTAAAGTAATCACAATATCAAAAATATCTGAGTGGGAATAAGAAGTACTATAAGTATGTGTGGGTATTTTTAGGGTTCCATACCTAAAAGGTAAAAAAGGAACCCTTATGGTGTGACTTTGTCTGTCTGTCACACCTATGTATTTCAGAAACCACTGGACTGATGCTATCGATTTGAAACTTGGAATAGATCTTGTTTAAATCTTACTTAGACAACCTCAACGCAATTCGAAATGGGTTCTCAAAATTATTATTATATTATTACTATATCGAGTGAAGTATCATATTATGAAAGGGCTTTTTTAACAGATTTTTTTTTTGGTATATGTCACGTAGTTTTTGACTTACAATCAAAAATTTCACAAAAAATTACCCTACCCTTATCCTTCGGAGATAAGGAAAAGTTTGTAGAGGGAAAAATCTGAAATAATTACAAATAATACATGTCTATCTATATTTTACAGGAAACATAATATAATCTTTCTAAGTAGTACAATTTATTAGTAATCCTTAAAAAACCTCGACGAACAAACCTAGTTCTGGGAGTTTTTTTTTGCTATTTGAGGTGTTAGACGAATAATAAAATAACTTTAATAGGTCCAAAGAAGGTATAGAACCCTCGGTGCACGAGTCCGTCTCTCACTGGACGAGCTTTTTTTCCTTCTAAGTACGGAACCATAAAACGACGGACTACTTATGAGAGGTATTAGTGAAACCGCAGCCAGTCAACGCATCTTTGTGTTCTCGAGGTGAATAACGTTGCCCACTTGCATAGAACACTCGTAGATGACCATAACCAACCATCAAGAGAGGAGAGGGTTTTTGGCACTCCAACCTTTAAGGAAAGGGAAGCGGTGAGCTCGAAAGCACCTCGAGGAGGCTTTGGCTTGGCTGCCTCTACCACCGGTTCACAACGCGCCCCCATTGAGAAGATCCGGCAAGAAACTCAGTGGAGTGATGCTCGTCGTTGAGGTCGCATACGTACGATACTTCGGCCTCGCCGGCGATATCGGTAAAGACTTTAACCCTCCGAAGCATGGCGACCCTCAGTTCTAATGCCACGGTCACCCATCTACAGACTGACCTTGCCGGACGTTGCTTACCCAACTGATCATTTACATAACAGTGATTAAAACTGCTTTATTAAGGGATGAGATTTTTTTTTAATTTTATCCAATATAATCCAGTGCTTGACCACAGTCCCACCTGATGGAAAGCGGTGACGCAGTCGAGGATGGTAAGCTATTGCTTATTAATAGCCTATTCACTCTAGTCTTGAAGACATCTACATTATAATCGGGCGGGAAAACCGACGCAGGCAAACTATTCCAGTCGTTATCTGTCCTAATTATAAACGAAGAAGCAAATCGCTTAGTCCGGACTGAAGGCACGTTTACTACATACGGGTGCGTATGCGCTGTGCGTCTCGTCGTCCGATGATAGAAGGGTGATGGTGGGATCAATTCATGTAATTCCTGCGCACACTCTCCAAAATTCAGCCTGTAGAATACCGAGAGGCTGGCTACTCTCTGCCTGTGCTTTGCTGTGTGTGGCTTTGTAGATTGGTCTCCACTAACCTAGTGTCACCAATTAGCCTTTTAGCACGCTTCTCCACCGAGTCCAAAGCTGCTAGATGGCATTTTGCAGCACCAGCCCATATATCGCACATACGGTGCTATAACGTCACTTATGACCTCTACAACCTACCTCTTTACAACTTGGTGCGTTAATGTCGTTGGTGTTTTAAATTACATCATTTGCATAAGTGACGTTATAGCAGCGTATGTGCGATATTATGACTACAGTACTCCACACACGACCTGACTTGCGCTTTATATAACATCAGAAGCTGTCCCGGTGTGAAGTACCGACGGTCCTTTGCAAGGACACCAAGCTTCCTTGCGGCTACTTTGGCCTTGGACTCAATGAACCGCCCAAAGTTTAGAAACAACTGAAGGCGGTCGATAATGACTCGTTAACGTTAAGTAACAGATCAAATGTTATTCAAATGAATTTAAAAAAAACTTAAAAGGATCAAGAGACGCAAGAACTAAGCCATTGGTATGCGATTGTCTCAGCCTGCCCCACTAGCATCTTAGCGTGATGATAAGTGCGAGACGAGTCGAGGTCAAGAGACAACGACCATCAGTCCGAAATGTTTATTTACTGAGAGGAAACCAAAGATTAACAGATCGACCAACTTATATGTGCTGGTGGTGATGACGAGAACTAACGTTATTTTAAAGAAAATGAGGTTTATATTGACAGCTATGCAAAGACGGTGGCGCCACAGTCACCCGCACATATAAGTTAGTCGGCGTGTGTTCTCAATCCAACAATGATTTTTATTTTAACCTTCACTTGATATTGATTTGGAGGTAAATGTATTATAGAAGGTACGTACTAAGTAAATAAAAAAAACCGATAAACACTTAGCTTACACAAACATTATTTTTATACCACACTAAAGGTCGCAAAAACGTCAAAAACGTTTTATTAAATAAAAATTAGGTACCGACAAAGATTAAATGGCTGGCTCTTTTACATCTATACATAAAATAAAACTGTAACAGGTCCAATTCTGTACATTGAAGACATTTTGAAAATTATATTTGGAGGGCATTCTATAACCGATACTGAGGCCGAAAATGTAATTTTTTTAATTTTTGTCTGTCTGTCTGTCTGTATCACGGCTGAGCATCACGCCGAAACCACTGAATGGATTCAAATGAAACTTGGCATGATTTGAGATCTTACTACGAGGTAGGACATAGGATACTTTTTATCCCGTAATCTAGCACGGTTCTTTTGGGAGAGGGGATTAAAGTCAAAATGGGTAGCTACTTGGTTATACGCTTGGTCCGATTTTATCAATTTTTCTTTATAATATAATAAATATTAGTAAGGGAACACTCATAGAGAGTTGTTATCAAGGTTTTGTAATCGGTCGGGTTAAGCAACGTTAGGTAAGGTCATTAAATAGATGGGTGACCGTTTAACGAATGTCTGTTATTAAAAGTTTAGTTAACGTAAAAATAGCGCAGGCGGAGCTGCGTGGGTCAGCTAGTAGTCAATAATTTTCATGCACACAAATCAATATTTCCGGGTAACAATATCCCCCTCACATCTCCTCCCATCGGGTGTCCATAAGAGGCGACTAAGGGAAAACAAGAAGACGGGCAGAGGCGTTTTTCTATCGATTACCTACCACCTAACCACCGATGATAACCGCTGGTAAAGAAAGGTTCTCGAGTGGCGACCACGAACCGGAAGACGCAGCGTAGGTAGGCCTCCCACTAGGTGGACAGACGACATTGTGCGCGTCGCAGGTAACCGGTGGATGCAAATAGCCAATTGTCGTTCATTGTGGCGTTCGAAGGGGGAGGCCTATGTTCAGCAGTGGACGTCTTCCGGCTGATGATGATGGTGACACAAATATTTGTCCTGAGTACCACCAACTCTAGTAGCAATATTATTACAATCCGATAGAGCTATGAATAATGTATATTGACATCTCTACCTCGTGTCATTATGACACTGTCATAGTAAGATTTTTTTATTAAAACTACCAAAGTGGCAAGCAAGCGTACGGCCCGCCAGATGGTAAGCAGTCACCGCAGCCTATAGACGCTAGCAACACCAGAACCATCACTAGCGCGTTTCCGACCCTTAGGACATTAGATATTAAGTCTTTGTGTCCGGTAATTTCACCAGCTAAAGTGCCCTTCATGTCGGAACACAGCAATGCTTACACACTGCTGCTTGGCGGCAGCATATCTGACTGCAGTGGTACCTACCACCTGGACGGTTCCTTGCACAAGGAACCTACCACCTAGTAAAATTAGTAAGATTATAATAATATTACTATTAGTTGATGGTAAAGCCCCTGGATGGGAATCGAACAAGACCTAGGCAAGAGCAGGAGTACAGGCTGCCCAGTTTAGGATCAAGTGGCCATATCTCATCAATTATTATTATTAAGCCTTTATTAACTGAGCCATGGAGAGAGCTATGCTCGGAGTTTCCGATCCGAAATGTGGAGATTCGCCGAAGAACCAAGGTCACCGACATAGTCAGAATCTGCAAGTTGAAGTGGCAATGGGCAGGCCACATCGTTCGAAGAACCGATAACCGTTGGGGAAGAAAGGTTCTCGAGTGGCGACCACGAACCGGAAGACGCAGCGTAGGCAGGCCCCCCACTAGGTGGACAGACGACATTGTGCGCGTCGCAGGTAACCGGTGGATGCAAATAGCCAATTGTCGTTCATTGTGGCGTTCTAAGGGGGAGGCCTATGTTCAGCAGTGGACGTCTTCCGGCTGATGATGATGATGATGATTAACTGAATATTATAAAGTAAATTACAATTAATTAGTTTTGCACATTAACGTTAAGGTGTTCTTCAGTGCGACCAGTCGACGCCATATCTCATTATTAACATTATAATTAACGCTTTTTTCTACTCAATGTATTTTCCCATTCGGAGATTGACTGAAGCACGTTCTCTTTTTCAGACTGGATAACATTCTTACGGGACCAAGCACTCGGCAGTCTCTCTCCAAAACAGTGTTATCATTAGCCTAAAGATACCGGGCATCAGCACAAGAATAGGCTTGCGCAGAGAACGGATCCCTGAGGAACTCTGGAGTTAGTTGTCATCGGTTCCGATGAGCAACCGTCGATAACAACTCGGAGAGACAGTTCATTAAGGAAGTCCTTTATCCAGCTGATCAAACATATGCCGTCCTTTGGAAACTTACTCAACAGGCTGGCGTGCCAGACCCTATCCAAGGCCTTCGAGACATACTGGAAAACAGCAAGCGCTTCCTCATTTTTCTCGAGGCCCTATAAGTGTCATACACTAGAATCGATTTCGACGAAACCCGTGCTTTGAAATGAAACTAATTTTACGGATTATATCGCGGTTTATGCGTACATCGAACTAACAATAATAATTAGAAGATCCTCATATGACATATGGACAGCTCACCTCAGCCCCCCTGTAACCCTGAATGCTGTAAAATCTTCGAAACGTCGGGAAATAGGTTAGATGACTAAAAAAAAAATATTTAGTCGGTCAGTTACATCATCAAAAAATATTGGATACGCATTTTTTGTCAATTAAACGAAAAATAACGAAGATATAGTGCGTTGAAATTCCGTGTAACGTCACGCATGTATACAATTTTTACTGAGCCGTGACGTCACGAGCCCCACTACTGAATTTTGACGCTCTATATCTTTGGTAATTTCTATTGATTTATTAAATAAAAAAAATCGTGCCACATATTTTTTGATAATCTAAATGACGGACTTATTAGTTTTTTTTAACCAGTCATCATCCTTCAAATCAAAAATAAACCCTGATATAATCTGTAAAATTAGTTTCAATTTAATGTCCAAAATATCCTTAAGTATATATTCGCATAAATATTAGAAATCATTATGGAAACCCCACAGATATAGATAATCTGTGGGAAACCCATACGCATGAAGCTATTATGCCCATACGTACTCCCGGTCGCTGAGGAGACTCTATATAATAGCTCTTTTTGTCGTTGTTTTGTGAGATTCGAAGCTACCTATAAAGACACAACTGTTCCTTCAAGTAGTTTTCATTCGCAAAAAAAAAAACTATTGAGACGAACATCTGGGTAGTTATTATAGCGTGGCACAGGTAGGTATATTGCGCCTTTCAAGCTACGTCAAGGTAACTAAAACAACATCAATAAGAAGATCTAATCAAGATTCACTTTAATTTTACACGACGCGTTAATTTTTTTATGTTTAACTAATATGGCAATACCAATTGTTCTCGCTTTCTAAACACTGGCAATTAGAATCACGAAAAAAAAAACACGCGAACGGTCAGCCATTATAATTACGGCGGGAAAAAAGCGAGCGCGAGCACATTTCTAATAAAAAAATAATAAATTTAATAAAAGAACATAAATTTATTGTCTAACAAGTAACTAGCTGACCCACGCAGCTTCACCTGAGCTATTTTTACGTTAACTAAACTTTTAATAACAGACATTCGCATCGAATACATAACCTCCTTTTTTATATTCGGTTAATAAACTATTTTAAAAAAAAACCGACTTCAAAGTAAATTATCTAAAAAGCATAAAATAACGAAAATAGATTAAAGTCGGTGCTAGCTAATCATGGTAACTAACACTAGCACACAGCTAACACCGACTTCAATATATTTTCGTTATTTTATGCTTTTTAGATAATTTACTTTGAAGTCGGTTTTTATTCTTTTTAAATAGTTTATTTAACACTTTTTAGTGACTTATTTTATCAAGATAGCTATCAGCACTATCACGCACCTCGAACGTCTACGTTACAGTAACTTACTGACAACATAAAAAGTTTATATCTCTTAAACTCCTAGACCGATTTTGATTAAACTTGTACTCTACCCTAAGTTGAAAAATACTCTAACTATTGCAAAAAGAATTTTCGAAATCGGACTTGTAGTTTCTGAGAAATCTGCGGACAAACCTACATACATACATACATACACTCATAAAATTTGTAAATTTGTTTAGAAGCCCACATAGACTAACATATATTAATATTACGCATTTTTATCAATATTACATACATACGCGTCGAATAGAGAACCTTCTTTTTGAAGCCGGTTAAAAACTGGGACACACTTTTTACTTGCTCTCCGCAGCACGGACCCGTTTAGTTCAAATGGCGTTAAACGGTCACCCATCTATTTATTGACCTTACCTAACGTTGCTTAACCCGATCGATTACAAAACCTTGATAACAACTCTCTATAAGTGTTACCTTACTAATATTTATTATAATTATAAAGAAAAATTGATAAAATCAGACCAAGCGTATAACCAAGTACCCATTTTGACTTTAATCCCCTCTCCCAAAGGAACCGTGCTAGATTACGGGATAAAAAGTATCCTATGTCCTACCTCGTAGTAAGATCTCAAGTCATGCCAAGTTTCATTTGAATCCATTCAGTAGTTTCGGCTAACCCGCACTTGGCCAGCGTGGTGGCCTAAGCCCCCTCATCTTGAGGGGAGGCCCGTGCCCAGCAGTGGGACTTAAACAAGGGCTGGTATTATTATTATTATTAGTAGTTTCGGCGTGATGCGCAGCCGTGATACAGACAGACAGACAGACAGACAAAAATTAAAAATATTACATTTTCGGCCTCAGGTTATGAATGCCCTTCAAATATAATTTTCAAAATATCTTCAATGTACAGAATTGGACCTGTTACAGTTTTATTATAAGTATAGATTAACTAACCATGAAATAAATAAATAAACTATTTAAAAAAAAAAAACCGACTAGCACATCATGTGAAACTAAGACTAGCACGAGCTGACACCGACTTCAATATAATTTCGTTATTTTATGCTTTTTAGATAATTTACTTTGAAGTGGGTTTTTTTTTAAATAATTTATTTAACACTTTTTAGTGACTTTTATTTTACCAAGACAGGTATCAGCACTATCACGCAACTCGAACGTCTACGTCACAGTAACTTACTGAAAACATAAAAAGTTTATATCTCTTAAATTACTAGACCGATTTTGATGAAACTTATACTCTACCCTAAGTTGAAAAATACTCTAACTATTGCAAAAAGAATTTTTGAAATCGGACTTGTAGTTTCTGAGAAATCCGCGGACAAACCTACATACATACATACATATATACGTACATACATACATACACTGATAAAATTTGGTAAATTTGTTTAGAAGCCCACATAGACTAACATATATTAATATTACGCATTTTTATTAATATTACATACATACGCGTCGAATAGAGAACCTGCTTTTTGAAGCCGGTTAAAAACAAAAGCTAGGTGAACAAGTGCTGCTAGCAATCTCTTGCAGAGCCGATTTTCAGACACTCCCATCTTCAGCACAAAGAGCGGGAGTCACAAAGGAAAGACAGAGTGCTACAAGGAAAAGGGCTTTCAAGCTCTTACGGCCGAACTCACAGACACCAATTAACTTTAATCGCAATTAAGTCATTTTTAACCGACTTCAAAAAAGGAGGTTCTGTATTCGACGCGTATGTATGTAATATTGATAAAAATGCGTAATATTAATATATGTTAGTCTATGTGGGCTTCTAAACAAATTTACCAAATTTTATGAGTGTATGTATGTATGTATGTATGTATGTATGTATGTATGTATGTATGTAAGTATGTATGTATGTATGTAGGTTTGTCCACGGATTTCTCAGAAACTACAAGTCCGATTTTGAAAATTCTTTTTGCAATAGTTAGAGTATTTTTCAACTTAGGGTAGAGTACAAGTTTCATCGAAATCGGTCCAGTAGTTTAAGAGATATAAACTTTTTATGTTTTCAGTAAGTTATTGTAACGTAGACGTTCGAGTTGCGTGATAGTGCTGATACCTATTTTGGTAAAATAAGTCACTAAAAAGTGTTAAATAAACTATTTTAAAAAAAATAAAAACCGACTTCAAAGTAAATTATCTAAAAAGCATAAAATAACGAAAATATTATTGAAGTTGGTGCAGAATATACACAGCAGGTACGCTAACACCAACTTCAATAATATTTTCGTTATTTTATGCTTTTTAGATAATTTACTTTGAAGTCGGTTTTTATTTTTTTTAAAATAGTTTATTTGCAATCTATTTATTTCGACTCGAGTCTCTTATGATTATCTTTTAGTATTAATTACGAGATTATTGATATATCTACTCACTATTAAGTAGGTATTATTTGGCTTCTAAAGTCGAAATAATCCGTTTACATAATATGACTTAATCACAATTAACTATAATTGACGTTTGTAAGTGCGGCAGTTAACCTTCTTAATTTTAATTTAATTGACTTTATAATTGAGTAACAGACCTGACGGGTCTGTTCGTCTTATGGTTAGACACCCTGGTTGCGACCTAATAGGTCGTGGGTTCGATTCCCACCAAGTGTCTGGATGTTATTGACCTATGTAATATGTACCTATGTATGTACGTACAAAAAAAAATAAGAATTATTATCAGGTATCTGGTTCCCATAGTACAGGCTCTGCCTAGTTTGGGATCAGATGACCGTGTGTGGATTGTCCAAGAATATTATTATTATTACTTTAGAAGATTGATGCCAATCGAGCCAAAGATCTATTGGATCTGAGGTCACTTGGGGTGTACCACAGGGTTCATTACTCGGTCCTTGCCTATTCTAAATTGAATCCAGTCCAATCCGCGATAGCGACGAGGAGAGCGCGCTTTTCTGCTCACCCAGGGACGTGCCAAAACTGGCGTCTAGCATCGAAAAGCCTTAGACGAGGTCGACGAAAGCCGAGGCCGAAAAACACCACCGAGGAGGTAAAAATCCCGCATAACCCAGCCTCCGCCTGTACTGAGATCTCTACCTTTTGAAGGTTTTGTGCTAGACAGCAAAAAAAAAAGACACAGCCTGCGGTTGGACTGGACACCAGGCGATTGATACGCATACATAATACAGTAACCTATCTTACTTAGTTTTAAACTAATTAAACATATTTATGTAGATAATGTGCATGTCATAGGGCCATGGGGTTGCGAACGGGTTCCAACGGAAGACCACCGCGGCTTGGGAGCAAGCCGCTTAATGCTGAGATGGAACCCTTTTGTAGCAACATAATTTAATGTATAACCTTATTTTTTGTTTGTTTTTCTTCATGTTTCAACTACGAATAATTGTTTTTCTTCTTATAATAATTTACAATCAGATACTAGACACATATGTCAATGCAGTCCAGGATGGGAATCAAATTCTTTCGGGTATCAAACCGGTGTTCATCCGGTGGAAACCTTCAGAAGGACCGGGGATCCTATAAGGGATCAACCGGGGTATGTGGGATTCTTTTACCACTAAAACGCTGGCGGAGAGTAGTCCTGGGCTCTACAGAGAGATCTGTATCTACCTCTTCGTCTCTTGCCTTTGATTGAGCACACCGCCAGGGGACGCCCTTATTCCCAGCCCAGTCCAGTGACTCTGAAGATAGAATCATTTCCTACACCAACTGGACAATTTATTATCGTAGATTTAGTTCTTACATTGAATTCATCACCTGATAGATGATAGATTTATTTCATTAAATTACAATTTAGGATTACTTACCAACGGACTGTGTATCCAAATTTCTAGCTGCATTATTTTCTATCTCAACACCACTTTGGTTATATTTATTAATTAAATTATTTAAATCTACATTTTTGGTATTCACTTCACTAGGCTGCAAACTGTTAACGTCTGCACAATAATTGGGGCGCAGATTTAAAAGTAAAAACAAACTTATCCAAGTCAAATGTCTGTTTATTTTTATTTTACTCTTTAGCAATATGTGAAAGCATGGGATGAACCATTTGATTATCTCTTTTAAATCCATCTTGATATTTTACTAATGATATTAAATATGATTTTTAAAGAATATTGCACGCGTAATATTATAAGGCTCTGCGAGCGACATTTCGCGCCAACCGTTGCGTCTAAACTGACGTTCCGTAGCGGTCGCTAACCCATTTCTTCTTTCACTTTAATAAAGCTAACTCTACGCTGCGTTTGTTAAATAAATACTGTTAAATACATACACTTTCACTGTTTTTCAATCACATCCTGCCCGATTTAAAGGTACATCCGTCAAGAATACGCACTTTTGTGGAAATTGGGGCCACGGAGAAAACTTTGAAAGTTTTTTTAGGTCGCGGTTTCGATAACAAAAGGTATTTTAATGAGTCTTTTTAACTTTATTTTGGATAAACCAAAACATATGTATTATGTACTCTGAAGAGTGATTACTGACTACAATAGACATACCTATAAATGGTTACCTAGTTTAGTTAGAAAGTGTTATAGTACGTACCGCGAGATCCGGTTTAGAAGTCAACTACTGAATCATCTATAACCTAACTAATCGCAAGTCTAATGTTAAAAATCCCAAATTGTATAGATTTCCCACTCACCACGAGGAAAATATTTCTTAAGCTCGTTGTTGGAAGGCAGAGTTATATATAGGTACTTAGGTACATATATTGACAGATTTTGACCTTTCCTTACTTATATTATACTTATTTTAACCTTTCACCGGAGAACACCACCGTTTCCAATATTACCTACTTCAAACAGTTCTTGCATGAACTTACGAATTTATGGAATTATTATTGCCCGACTGCCACATAAAGTGGTTCTGTTTTTCAAGTGTGTGAAAAAGAAATCTAAATATGATAGTTTTGTTTTCACTGGGCCTGTGCACAACATCCTCGAGGCAAGCGACAATGCCTGTCTCGTCGCGAGTACCGCGATGGTGCCGGAGGAGAGCGGCATGTCTGCTCTCCCGGGACGTGCTCTAGCGGCCGTCTGGCGCTACAGAAATTCTGACGAGGTCTGAACGGGGAGTGCCCAGATACTATGCATTGAAGGCCATCAAGGCGGTTTTAGTGGGTAAAAAAACCCACATAATCCGGTCCTTGTCCCTACCGAGACTATGTGCTTTCTGTTTCATCGCCGTAAACAAAAAAACAAAGAAGGGGCCTATACAACTTTATTTCCTACCTTTGAACAGAATGCTAGGCTAGATGGGATTCCATCGAGTACGGCGGCGTCTCCAAGGAGGACGACAGCAGGGTTGCGACCCCCGTCCCCGTGGCAGTTTCCCAGGGGAGAATAATGCGCCCCCGGCGTTGGCGTCAAAGGCAAGGCACTGAGAGATTCCTGGTGCAGACCCCACCGGAGAGCGCAGGCCTTTCCTCTCATGTGCCTATTCTATGCGACAGCCGCGGGAGTTTAGTGGTTAAGAAACATATCCCGGTTGACTCCCCCCCTCTTGACGGTTCAAAAAAAAGTTCAATGCGGAGAGATCGCTGCAGACGGTCTGTGGTCGCCGTTTGCTCCTTTTTGACGTAATTAGCGTGAAAGTAAATTCATTTTGCTTGCATGCATTCATTATGAAATATAATAATTGTTGATGAGTTTATCGCGCGGTTTCGGAAATAGTACTTTCAGGTCATAAAAGTGCTATTACAAAAGTGTCCAGATTGCAAGTGGTGGAGACATGTCACTGCAAACAATGTTAGCGGTCCTTTCTTTGATTTTGTGGGGGAAACCTTCAAAAGATCCCCGTGGGCCCTCTAAAGGGTCAACCGGGGTTGTGGGATTCTTCGGAAAACTCCCCGCGGCTGTCATCATCATGAGAAGGAGACTTGCGTTTCTCATCATCATCAGCGGCCAAAAGACGTCTACTGCTGCACAAAGGCCTCACCCTTAGAAGGAAGGGGTTGCCGTAGTCACCACGCTTGGCAGGGGTCTTGGGGATCGCAGTATAGGTGGTAGGCAATCCAATAGTAAGACGCTGCTGCCCGTCTCCTTGTTTTCGCTTAGTCGCCCGCCGTCTTACGGACACCCAACGGGAGGAGATTGGAGGGTGCTATTCTTACCCGGACACCCCACGGATTACACCAGGCACGATAAATAAGTCGTTGACTTACTGGCTTGCACAAAAACGAACGGGCTTAAATACCGAGTAGGTGCTTATTAGACAGTAAAGACTGAAAAGTAATTTGTCAATAAATGGTTATTATTATGCGACGTCGTTTTATTTACTTGAAATCATGAAATATCGTATGTAATGTATGAAATATAGCCGTCCGGAACTGCACGACACAACTGCTAAACATTAATTTAAGTGATGCGTGTACAATCGTGTGATTTATTTTGATGTACCGTGAAATACAGCAACACGACTTCCTTAATGGCGGCCATTTTGGTACAAAATCGCGCGAATTTGGCAAATTTATGCAATGGAAATCACAAAAAAAGAGCGTTGTAGAATTTATTAAATAAGTACCGTGGTGCAATTTCTTTCCAAGCACAAAGAGTTTTTTTGTTGACGAGGGAATCCTTCCGGGTCCTCGTCTCTCAGCAGTGGGCTCCAATGATATAAACGTAAAAGGTAGTTAGGTAGGTAGCTAGGCTATAGGATAGGCGATCGGATAGTGGCAGAAATAAAGTGAGCTAATTAACTCATCCTTGTATCAGTAGCGCATCACCCACGGAAGGATTGACTGAGTCACATAATCTTATTGTTGTTGGAAAAATCATCGACTATAATCGAAGGCCATTATATTTTTCTTAAAATGTGAAGGGAAGTGAAGTGAATAATCCCATCAAAACAATCGAAAATGATATTAAGTAAATTATCCAAATACAAATCTAGAATAGATGCAAAAAATGGGTCTATTCCCAGTTGTCACCACTGGTGACAAATGGGAAAATATTCCCAGTTGTCGCCAGTGGCGACAAATGAGACGTTTATTTCCCAGTTGTCACCACTGGTTTGTTGCCACTGATGACAAATGGGAAATAAACGTCCCATATGTTGCCAGTGGCGACAACTGGTACAAATATGTTTACGAACGTCACCACTGCTATAAAAAATAATTAAAATAAAATCGAGTAGGTTAGATCAATGTATTATTTAGGTATAAATAAATAAGTAAGTGATATGAGTAATAAAATCTACATATTATTACCGAAAGTACTAGGGTAGCATAAAAATGCAGGTGCATAATCTTGTACCTTATCTTGTGTGATCATATGAATGTGGTTTAGAGCTAACATGTTTATACTAGAAGTACCAGGGAAGCATAGGACATAAGGAAGAGTCTTCAAGTCCACCTACAATCCAATTTCCAATGTGATTTTTAACTACGTGCAGGATATACCTACTGAGGATATGGTACCTATTGAGTAGTATATCCTCAAGATATCCTTGTATCTTGTGCTTACCTGGCACTTCTACTATAAACATGTTAGCTCTAAACCGCATTCATATGCTCACACAAGATAAAGCACATGATTAAGCACCTGCTTTTTTTATGCTGCCCTAGTACTCATATATATCATATTGTATGACGTAAATTTATATTCAAAGTGCCTTATAATGTAAAACGCGATAAATAATTAGGACTCGCGCTGCAAGTTCTAGGCCTTCAGTATGCATTCTAAGGCGAGTCCTTGGCAAAGAACGTGTTATGGACATCTAGTTCATCCCTTTTGCTTTTGCAAGGTCCTAATTTTTCTGTATTGTAATGGCGGTCTTTTATCTAGAGTTACTGATATACGCCTAGAAATACATACATAACCTACCCACTCCCGGGAAATTCCCACTCGAAAAATTCTCGGTATTCGTCCATATTTATTGGCAAAATTACCAGAAATATGGAAATTAACCGGGAACATGGACGACAATTTTCCAATTTTCAATTTTCACTGTTTGCGAACATACCCGGGCCCGGTATATCACTATCTAGATCTGCATCACAACTTCCCATTGTGTAGGATCAAGATAATAAATACAATTACAATCTCCGTATAACAAATATTTATTTCCAATTATAATTTACAATATCCAATTGAATTATAGTTTATAACTAATCTAGAAAACTAACCGAATCGCATTTTGGAAACATAAAATTTTGTTTAAAACTAAGTTCAAAATAATATTATGAAATACACCAGCCTATACGAATTCGATAAACTACTTAACCATTTGAATAAAATACAATGTCTGCAACTCATCAAAGTCACTTATATGCAGAGTTTTTATGTGCCATTGATGTTGGATAAGTATTTGGAATGTGATGAAAAAAGTTACTATACACAAATAGAAGATTCATTAAGTGTTAGTATATACACCTCCATATCTGAAGACTATAACTACTCCTGATAAGAGACCAAAAGAGAAATAGAACAAAAAAAAAACAGAACCAGAAATCACATTCTTTTAAGTTTTAATTATTATTAAAAGCTTTATATGAGATGCAAGTCCATCGCCAAAACAAATATAAGTTCTTATAAGTTTACCTACTGAATGATATAGGCTGGTACTATTCATTCCTGAAAACAACAGATGTAAATATATATTCAAACATTGGTCGATGTTGAGTGATAAAAAAATGTCATTTTACATTTATATATAAGAATTATGCTGTTACTAGAGTATATTTTTCTCGGTCATAAAATAAAATTATGAAAAATAGTCCCGTAAGTCTGCATTAATGATGTTGCTTGCATAAGTGTTAAACTGTATATACATAAATTCGAGTGCAGAGTTTCAAACACATCATGTGATAAGATCTCATCTAATTTTAAATAGGATTGCAGAGTTAACATTTATCACATAAAACGTAGTAGTGCTTAGAATTATCAAAAGTATGTGATATTGTTGCAGCATTTTCATATGACTTTCATAGCTCGTTACATTTTAATACTTAACATTCAAATATTATCACATCAATGTCAACATAAGTAAAATTGTAGAGATTTACATTTAACATAATATACAGGCAAATACAACTGACTTTCACATGCATTGTTTGTGTCAAGAAAGTTTTTTTTTTCAACCGTAAAGGATAATCAGAATACATGTGTTACCACTGTGTTTGCCTGTAAAAATATATAAGCCCGTATTCATAAATTAAGATCTGATAAATTTCGTAAGCTATTATTAGGAACATCAATTCTGAATGTGTCTCTCTTGAGATTACTAGACTGCTGATAAGTGCCTAATTATAACAACCTTATGGTTCAGACTTAATAATACCAGCTAATACTTTTTTTTAAAGGAATCAATGAAAATGAACACGGAGCCTAAAACCATAAAAGATAACTCACCACTAAAATAATCAGACATAAGTTAAATTGCAGAGTTACTGCATTTGTTGTTTTTAACTGACATTCCATGTATTACGAACCCTGGTAACATACGACGCATAACGCCCACTCTATTTCCAAACTAGATCGACGTAAGCGAAATTGCAGAGTTTTTGCAGAGTTACATTTGCTGTGTTGAGTTGCCGTTCCAAGTGTTGTTCTCGTCATCACTAGTTCTGTCGCTGGGTAAGCGGTGTATGTTCCCGCGGCGACGGAGTCCCGGGCCCGGCGGTTGTGGGGGAGGGGAGGGGGAGCCGGTAGACCGGGGGCCAGTTGTTGGTGGGGGGAACAGGCGCCCGCACAACCATGTATATAGCTGATGCGACGGATCGAGGATAAAAGATGTGAAGAATTGGGTTAGGAATGCTGCGAAAGAAAAATAAGTATCTCAAAACTAAAGTTTACGTTATAGGTTATTTGATGGTGGGAATCATACCAAAAATCTCAAATTACAAATTCAAAATTATTTATTTAGGCTTAACGCTATTGAACGGTAAATTCTTTTTTTTAAAAAGCTACCACCGGATCACAACGCGGCCTCAACTGAGAAGATCCGGCAAGAAACTCAGCGGGCTTGACATTTTTTGATATTTGAACAGTGTTTGTCTTGTTACAATTAGATCAGCCTCAGCGGTAATGCGTCCTGCCGTTCAAAATATCAAATAAGAAAGAGAAAAAATAGGATGAAAATACAACAAACTAAAAGGCCTAAGGGATAGTAGTAATCTATCATTCAGTTGTCGCATTTGGTAACATCAGCCACTCAGGTCATCACAGTTTGTACCAGCATGTGAGTGCTCGTCTTCTCCCGTCCGGCGAGGCAATGATGGCCAGAAAGACAAGGTTACGACGTCAGCTACTCAGAATATATATTCGATACGATACCAGTCAAAAAGTAATCATTAAGTAAAAATATCGAATACAAAGTGTTTAGTACAAAACGAAAGTATCGGTATCGAAAGGAACAGTACAGTGTGTGGTGGTGTCAGTGGATTTTTTTGTATGGTCGCTGGGCTCAGTGGACTTACTGATAACAGTGGCGATGGCCGAGGGTCGCGCGAGGACGGGCGCCGCCCGCGTGGCCAGCACTAGCAGCGCCGCTGAGGGCGCCAGTTGCAGGGCTCTCAGTCGCTGGGCTCAGTGGACTTACTGATAACAGTGGCGATGGCCGAGGGTCGCGCGAGGACGGGCGCCGCCCGCGTGGCCAGCACTAGCAGCGCCGCTGAGGGCGCCAGTTGCGGGGCTCTCAGTCGCTGGGCTCAGTGGACTTACTGATAACAGTGGCGATGGCCGAGGGTCGCGCGAGGACGGGCGCCGCCCGCGTGGCCAGCACTAGCAGCGCCGCTGAGGGCGCCAGTTGCAGGGCTCTCAGTCGCTGGGCTCAGTGGACTTACTGATAACAGTGGCGATGGCCGAGGGTCGCGCGAGGACGGGCGCCGCCCGCGTGGCCAGCACTAGCAGCGCCGCTGAGGGCGCCAGTTGCAGGGCTCTCAGTCGCTGGGCTCAGTGGACTTACTGATAACAGTGGCGATGGCCGAGGGTCGCGCGAGGACGGGCGCCGCCCGCGTGGCCAGCACTAGCAGCGCCGCTGAGGGCGCCAGTTGCAGGGCTCTCAGTCGCTGGGCTCAGTGGACTTACTGATAACAGTGGCGATGGCCGAGGGTCGCGCGAGGACGGGCGCCGCCCGCGTGGCCAGCACTAGCAGCGCCGCTGAGGGCGCCAGTTGCAGGGCTCTCAGTCGCTGGGCTCAGTGGACTTACTGATAACAGTGGCGATGGCCGAGGGTCGCGCGAGGACGGGCGCCGCCCGCGTGGCCAGCACTAGCAGCGCCGCTGAGGGCGCCAGTTGCAGGGCTCTCAGTCGCTGGGCTCAGTGGACTTACTGATAACAGTGGCGATGGCCGAGGGTCGCGCGAGGACGGGCGCCGCCCGCGTGGCCAGCACTAGCAGCGCCGCTGAGGGCGCCAGTTGCAGGGCTCTCAGTCGCTGGGCTCAGTGGACTTACTGATAACAGTGGCGATGGCCGAGGGTCGCGCGAGGACGGGCGCCGCCCGCGTGGCCAGCACTAGCAGCGCCGCTGAGGGCGCCAGTTGCAGGGCTCTCAGTCGCTGGGCTCAGTGGACTTACTGATAACAGTGGCGATGGCCGAGGGTCGCGCGAGGACGGGCGCCGCCCGCGTGGCCAGCACTAGCAGCGCCGCTGAGGGCGCCAGTTGCAGGGCTCTCAGTCGCTGGGCTCAGTGGACTTACTGATAACAGTGGCGATGGCCGAGGGTCGCGCGAGGACGGGCGCCGCCCGCGTGGCCAGCACTAGCAGCGCCGCTGAGGGCGCCAGTTGCAGGGCTCTCAGTCGCTGGGCTCAGTGGACTTACTGATAACAGTGGCGATGGCCGAGGGTCGCGCGAGGACGGGCGCCGCCCGCGTGGCCAGCACTAGCAGCGCCGCTGAGGGCGCCAGTTGCAGGGCTCTCAGTCGCTGGGCTCAGTGGACTTACTGATAACAGTGGCGATGGCCGAGGGTCGCGCGAGGACGGGCGCCGCCCGCGTGGCCAGCACTAGCAGCGCCGCTGAGGGCGCCAGTTGCAGGGCTCTCAGTCGCTGGGCTCAGTGGACTTACTGATAACAGTGGCGATGGCCGAGGGTCGCGCGAGGACGGGCGCCGCCCGCGTGGCCAGCACTAGCAGCGCCGCTGAGGGCGCCAGTTGCAGGGCTCTCAGTCGCTGGGCTCAGTGGACTTACTGATAACAGTGGCGATGGCCGAGGGTCGCGCGAGGACGGGCGCCGCCCGCGTGGCCAGCACTAGCAGCGCCGCTGAGGGCGCCAGTTGCAGGGCTCGCAGCGTCGCTGAGGTATCTGTCAGCTCGCGGCGGGGGAACGCCGTCCATAGGGAAAACGATGACGCTGACATCTGATTGAATTATAATAACAAAATCATTATCATTACCTGGATACCCCATCCGGGTAAGAAAAGCACCCTCCCTCCTCCTGGTGGGTGTCCGTAAGAGGTGACTAAGGGAAACAAGAAGACGGGCAGCAGCGTCTTTCTATTGGATTACCTACCACCTATACTGCGATCCATTGCCTTTTAAGCGGAAGGTCTATGTTTAGTAGTGGACGCTAAGACCGGAATCTGCCGGAAGACGTCAACTGCTGAACATAGGCTTCAAGGGAAGAGTTGCCATAATTTGCATCAGATATTTTTTTTAATAATACTTGTAATGTAATTTAATGTATATTATGTGGCTGTGCTCAATAAATAAAATAAACTATTTAAAAAAAAAACCGACGACCATGGCCGACTTCAAAGTAAATTATCTAAAAAGCATAAAATAACGAAAATTATATTGAAGTCGGTGCTAGCACATCATGTTAACTAACACTAGCACCAGCTGACACCGACTTCAATATATTTTCGTTATTTTATGCTTTTTAGATAATTTACTTTGAAGTCGGTTTTTTTATATTTTAAATAGTTTATTTAACACTTTTTAGTGACTTATTTTACCAAAATAGGTATCAGCACTATCACGCAACTCGAACGTCTACGTTACAGTAACTTACTGAAAACATAAAAAGTTTATATCTCTTAAACTACTGGACCGATTATGATGAAACTTGTACTCTACCCTAAGTTGAAAAATACTCTAACTATTGCAAAAAGAATTTTCAAAATCGGACTTGTAGTTTCTGAGAAATCCGTGGACAAACCTACATACATACATACACTCATAAAAGGAGGCTGATATTTCTGGGCTAACGCCGAATAAGATGAGTTATGGTTTAAAAAAATGGTTATATTTTTATGTAAAAATGTGCACAAATATCAGCCTCCTAATCAATCTTGGGAAAGAAAATAGGAAAAGGTTTAGGTAACAAATACAATAGAATCGATTATCGATTATCGTGGATGTGTTCAAGCAAAAGTATAAAATCTCCATTTTGAAGAATGCAGTTAGCATTATAATAAAATAAAAGTAAATTAATCTATCGAAATCAATGAAAATAAGTATACAACATAAAATCTATGAAATATAATCAAGAAAAAATATATATTTATACGTACAGAAATACATATTTACATATCGATTAATTAATTCGATTTATTGTGTATTTTTAGTCTGTTGAAATCAGACCGTTTTTTACCTTTGTTACAATACGTGACAGATGGCAACTCTATTAATCTATGAAAAATCACTCGTTCATGTCGTATCGTTTTGTGCGTTTGTGTTTTATTCATTTGTTATTCCTCGACTTTATAACTACGGTCTGCTGATCTTGCTTAACTTGATCTAGTATTTATACCGGACACGCGACGACTAAGCTCGCATAGCCAACTGAATTGGATTTGTTAACCGGCCGGCTTAACGACTGAATTGTTGTTAAGGATCGATGTGTAAATTGATATAAAAATTATAATACTAGTCGCTACATTAGGCCGACGTGCCTTAGATGACGAAAGAGTACTTTCAGTGATTCGTCAATGGCTTGCACCACAACCTGTAAGTATACACACCTCCGTCATATATTACCTGAAACCAAACCAAACCAAAGACCTACCAAAGAACTACCCGCTTATTTGGCCTATATATTGCATCTCTAAGATAGATCAATTTTTATGTGTACTACATATTACTGGTATACTATTTTTAAACTGTAGCTGTACATTTTTATTGTAAAATATTTTACTCACTATGTATTTTTGTTGCAGATAGTAGCAGCAAATCATATATGCTGTACATATGGTCTCTAATCCAAAAACTTTGTCCCGAGTAAGGAGCACTGTAAGCAGCTGCGGCCATATAATGTCTATAATATGGTACCTTAGTTTAGCCAGGTATCAGGTTTTAGGTGATATATTAATCATTAATTCAATAATTAAGAAAAAGATTAATAAAAAAGTTATATATCATAGTGTCTTTTACTTAAAACCAGTAAAAATAAAAACTATTAACCTAAAAGCCCGATTGCAAACAAATTAGATTTAAACGTATGTATGTATTTATTTGAAGTAGTCTATTTAAACCACAGATATAGATACATATATGTATATCTATATCTGTGATTTAAACCGTGGCTAAGTGGAAGTGGGCGGGCCACATATGCCGTAGACATGACGAGAGATGGGCAAGAAAGGTACTGGAGTGAATACCGCGCACGGGTCACAGAAGCGTCGGCAGACCACTAGCCAGATAGTCTGATGACCTAGTTATAGTAGCCGGACGAAGCTGGATGAGGAAAGCTCAAGACCGAGAAGGGTGGCATGCATTGGAGGAGGCTTTCACTCAGCATTGGGTGGCAACAGGTTGAAGAAAGAAGTCTATTTAGACCCTTATTAGATTTTTTTACTGTATGAGAGGACTTGTTGGTCCAGTGGTTGGTCACTCAGGCCCATATAGGTCGTGGGTTCGCTTCCCACTTTCTGTCTCGGTGTTATTTATCTATATACTTACTTACTTACTTTTTTACTTGGTGGTAGGTTCCTTGTGCAAGGAACCGTCCAGGTAGGTACCACCGCAGTGTCAGATATTCTGCCGCCAAGCGGTAGTGTGTAAGCATTGCTGTGTTCTGGCGTGAAGGGCACTGTAGCTGGTGAAATTACAGGACACAAAGACTTAATATCTAATGTCTTAAGGGTCTGCAACGCGCTAGCGATTCTTCTGGTGTTGCTAGCGTCTATATGCTGCAGTGACTGCTTACCATCAGGCTTGCTTGCCACCTTGGTGGTATAAAAAAAAAGATTGTATTTGTGCACATCATGTATTGTATCACTTGTCTGGTTACCATTGTACAGGGTCTGTCTGGTCAGTAATCAGATGACCATGTGAATTATGGACATTATTATTATACAGCCATGTCCCTTGCACAATTAAGAGCAATCTAACGACTTATCATAAGTTAAACCGCTAAGCTTAGTAGGTAGTTCCAAAGAAATAAACATTGCGTGTGTACGCTAGAAAAACATAACCTTCCTTCTGGCGCAGTTGAGTTAAAATCCCTTTATGGCCAATATCTGAAATATCCTACTATTGTATACAATGAAATACATAAAAATATCCACAGCACATAAAAATCAGGTGATAAACTATAAGCTTTTCAAATCATAACCTCACTTTTGCTTAGTGGCTTATAACTCTGTTCTCAGATTGTCCAATTCTTCAGAATTTTTAGAGATTGTCTGGTATTATGTTAGCTATAGTTTGACACCATTTTCATCTTTTTCGATGCATGAAACTGTGTAGCCCGAGAATGTATGAAACTGTATCTTTCTCCTTTGGTAAATTTGTTTAGAAGCCCACATAGACTAACATATATTAATATTACGCATTTTTATCAATATTACATACATACGCGTCGAATAGAGAACCTTCTTTTTGAAGCCGGTTAGTAAAAATAACATCAATTTTCGGTTACGTAACAAACAAAATTTCGCGCTTACTAACTCAAATTCAAATTCATTTATTTCAAATAGCCTTAACGCATTTTTGAAAGTTATTTTGTTTTAAAGCTACCACCGGATCACAACGCGGCCTCAACTGAGAAGATCCGGCAAGAAACTCAGCGGGCTTGTCATTTTTTCACTTTTTTCTTGCTTCTTCTAACAGTGTTTGTCATGTTACAATTAGATCAGCACCAGCGACAGTGTTTTGTATAAAATACGAGGAAAGTACAACACCTAAAATGCCAAAGGGATAGTAGTCGGATCAGTCCCCCCAAGCAGCAGCCATCACTCCCCTCAACCATCTTGAAGGGAAGGGGGAGGACCCGCCACACAAAGCCGCCACAAGCAAAGACTTTTCTATGTACTTAAAGACTTTCCCCATTTCTGGGACAACCTGTATGTGCGTACCTGCAAGTTATCTGCGACGTATCTGTGGACCATTCCGAGAGTACCGTCAGCATCGAAGTGCGCCGTGTGGGAGGTTCCGTCGGGCATTTTGAATTGGATACGAGCTCGGCCGCCTGCGTCGCCTGATGCTAGATAAAATGAGAAAAATTATGTTACGGCTGCATAATAAATCTGTTAATTTGAACCTAATTACGATAGCCGCAAAGTGCATTGTCAGTTTCTATGGATTTATAAGGAAAATGTCTAGAATTTCCAGCGGAGTTTTAAAAGGGGCAATGACCTGCGCCTAGTAGCGTTGTTTGTTCATAATCATAATAATTTATTCACAGGAAATAGAGTACAATAGAGAAAATAGAGTTGTTTGCAATTGTTTTCTTTTACTATTATAATCCTCTAGAAGTAACCTTCGTGTGGATTTGTGTATGTGCGGTAGTCCCTAGAGCTTCTGGAAGTCTGGAAGGCTCCATCTACTACATAAGCGAACACACGCACGCACACACACACACACACACACACACACACACACACACACACACACACACACACACACACCCTCACACACACCGACACACGCGCGCGTGCAAACACAGTCATTCTATCTATATTTCTTCTAATATCTGAAAATCAACTTACTTTACTAGCCTGGGCAGTTTCTTTTTAAGTCCCATAAGTGATTAGCCAGGGTAGTTTTTTAAGTTCTTACCTTTTTACTTCTAAATTTAATTTATTGGCAAATACATATAAATCCATCTCGTCTGGCCTGTGTATGTGTATGTTATTTTGTGTGTGTGTATAGTTTGTGTGTGTGTGTGTGTGTGTGTGTGTGGGTTTATGCGTGTGTGTTTGGTTTAATTACAATAATGAGGGATTGCAATAATGAGTGTATAGAATTGGGCTACTCACTGGGAGGGGGGGCTACCGGCGCCTGTGGCTGTGGCGGTGGTGGGGCGGCGTCCCTCGCTCGCCTCTCGGCGCGATCCTGGGCTATTTGCTCCAAAATCCTTTGGCGAGCTAAGTTGTTCTCCATTTTCTCCCGTTTCCTTTCCTCCTGTGGGTATGAATATCACTGTAAGGCATCATGGCTTGACTATGAGGACGGCAGCGGGGTTGCGACCCCCGTCCCCGTGAGCGGTTAAGCACCGTTAGGGAAGGTCAGTTTATAGATGGGTGGCATTTGAACCGACCGTCTCCGTGATTCAGGGGCTACGAAAGCTAGTTAGGCTTTCTCAGACATGCTAGTTTCCTCTAGATGTTTTCCTTCCTGCGAAAGCTAGTAACAATCGCACATGATTAATTAAAGAAATCAGAGGTGCAGGCCGGGGTTCAACCCTGCGCAACTTGTTTCAAAGGCAAGCGCTCGGCCAATGAGCTGTTACCGCATATATTATAAGTCAAATTCCATCGAGCCGATTAGGCTATAGGCCGTGCCAAAGAAATAGGTCATACATGCATACTCTCGAATGCAAAAACATAGCCCTCCTTCTGGGGCAGTCGGGCAGAAAAAACGATTAATATTATACAGGGTGTAAGGGACCACGTAGCGAAATTTTTTTTCTAAGACCTCATATAATGTCCGTTACAACATTACACAAATAATTAATTTATTGTTTTTAAATTAAAATTAGGCTTTATTATTATACCAATAATGATGAAATACTAGTTTTATTTAAAAAAAAATGATTTTTTTTTGGGAATTCATGAAAATACCGATGAAATATTTCAACACTAGCATGTTTAGAATCATGTACTGGATACCATGGTATCGGTTTTCGGTACGATGTCCCTTACACCCGTTATATTACCTGTATAGATAGATAGAGAACTCTTTATTGCACACCAAAAGTACAGGAAAAAAAAGTACAAAAAAAAAATACAATGGTATACATTGGGCGGTCTTATCGCAAGTTGCGATTTCTTCCAGACAACCTTAGGATGGAAAGGAACGATCAGTTAACAAAAGAAGGTAGCCAATGGTGTACAGAAAACAAAATAAAATAAAATGAGGAAAAGCTATAAATCTACATGTAATATAAATAATACAATAATAATAATATATGCGGTGCAGTTTGGCGAATTATTGTTATTATATGTTTTTGTACATTTTTTAAGAAATTAAAAAACAAAAAAAAAAAAAATATCAAAGATAAATATTATATATACCTACATTGAAATAAAAAAATATATATCTATATATTCGATATACATAAAACATAATATAACATAGTTTATATATGGTGAGGAAATAAGTAAGAATGCTATACTACTACTATACTATATTACTATTATTAGCTATATAATATATTTTGAAATTAAACTACTTTTACGGATTTTATCGCGGTTTATTTATTGATTTTACTATCCCGACGTTTCGAATGCTTTGCAGCACCCATGGTCTCGGGAGGACTGAGATGTTGAACGTCCTTATGTCACAATTATGCCGGTGTACCCTCAGGTCTTCTTAGTTATTATTGTTGGTCCGATCTACGCAGTAAGAGCTTACAGTATCTTGAGGCCGTGCAGTGTTTTGATTGATATTGGATTTAATTATATTTATCACAGGATCCCAAGCCGGTGGTAACACCCAACCATCTTCTCTATTGAAATTAGGATGTTTTTTGATTTCAATAGCCTCACGAATCATCTTAGGCAGGAATAGGTGTTCGTTTGCGAGGATTTGTGGTTTATCAAATCTAATATAATGATCTAATATTATGCGATAAAATCCGTAAAAGTAGTTTAATTTCAATGTGTAATATTCGCGTAAGTAAAAGACAACATTATATATAATATATTATTTATTATGATACCTGTATATTCTTTAACTCCTGGTCCGCCTGCCATTTCTTGAGCTCTGCTAATCCCTTGCCCGCCGCACGGCGTTCTAACTCTTTCTCTTTTTCTGCCTGTAGATTTTACACTATGGTAAAAATACTTCCATAGGTATAATACCTATTAATTTCCTGGGACATTCCACATACGGTCATCTGATCCCAATCTAGACAATCTGTACTTTTTTTTTCACGGTAGAACCTTCGATAGGTCCTCGGGAACTGTGGGGCTCGATCGGGGTATGTGGGATTCTTACCCACTAAAACCCCCCGAGGCTGTCGCATCGGCACATGGGAGGGGAACCCCGAGCTCACCGGTGGGATCTGCACTAGAAGCCCCTCAGAGCCTAGCCTTTAACCCCACCAGGGGGGGGGGGGCGCATTATGTCCCCGCGAGAACCAGACATGGTGTCCACGGGGACGGGGGTCGCAACCCCGCCGCCGTACTCAATGGACGTCCTAGGGCCCACACCCCGAACGTCCAGCGAATCCGAAGAGGTAGAGTCTGTACTATGGAAACCTGACAACCGATACTAATAAGTAAACAGTATGTTAGAAAACCCTGACCGATCGCTAAGGGTATTATTTAGTGTCGCAATAAAATCATACGTATACAGGGTGTAAGGGACTACGTACCGAAAACTTTTATATAAGATTTCTCATATTGTCCGTTACAACATTACAGAAACCATTTATATGGAAAATGACAAATTACTAACTTATTAATATTTGAGCATGTAATGAATACGTGCGGAATAATATTTATTTTTCAAATTACATTGCTAATTACAATCAAGCCGACTGCCAAACGTGGAGATTATGGCAACCCCTCCCTTCTAAGGGAGAGGCCTTTGTTCAGCAATGGACTTTTCGGCTGCTGATGATTGCTAATTTTGAACAAATAAGGAATTTATTGTTTTTAAATTGAAATGAGGCTTTATTATTATACCAATAATGATGTTATCCTAATTTTATTAAAAAACAGGTTTTTTTTCTGGAAATTCATGAAAAAGCCGATAAAAAATTCATCATAAATATTGTTACGTGCGGGTGGGTATTAAAATGCCGACTAACGTAAAAGAAGATTTTATTCGAAGTACACTCACACTGTATACACTATACAGAAAAGGCACAGTAGTCCGAGTCATGGTATGGTATCTTAGAAGAAATGGAAAAAGCTACCAGTAGCACCCTCTCGCGGCGTGATTTACAACTTTTCTCTGTTCGGAATGAAACTGAGATAGTAGATCAGTATTTTGCATCTGACGTCATATGACTTACAGCGGCAGCGGTAAATAGGTTGGAATCAAATTAATACGATGTCTAGGGGGCGAGGGTTCGAACCCCAACCCATGGGTGGGGCTGTGGATGGGGTTCGAAATCATTTTTCTTTTTTTATTTCATTCCTTATGGCATATACTATTGACGTCCGCGTACTTTATATCGAATACTACAAAGTTTTAGCTATTTTTTTTATTAAAAATTCTCGAGGCTATTAAAGTTTCAAATCACACCGCTGGAGGCGCTGGTGTTAGGGGGCGCGTTTTGACGTGGGAGTTACCTATCTATTTCTAAGTAATATACTCTTATCTATGGTCCGAGTCGCTCAGTACATATACAGTGAACCCGCAATCTCCATTGCGCCACCGAGGCTATAGGTACCGTAGAATCATATATTTTACCGCCAAGCAGCAGTGTGTAAACATTGCTGTGTTCCGGCGTGAAGGGCACTGTAGCTGGTGATATTACCGGACTTAATAACTAATGTCTCGTGTGACGAGCGGCAGTGCAATGCAGCTGTCTATAAGCAGGCGTGGCGCGCGACCATCACACGAATCTTTCTTGACCTGTAAAAGGAAAATAAATATAATCTCCTACCTCTTTCTCTTTATCCTCTTTTTCCAGTTTCCTGGCTTCTATCAGTTCCTTGGCTCTGAGCATCTTGTCTTCAATAATGGCTGCACTGTCTGTGACTTCAATTTGTAGTTCATCCTATATACGAAGGTACATCATACATCATCATCAACAGTCGAAAGTAGTCCACAGCTGAAAAAAGGCAACCCCAAGTGTAGGGATTATGGCAACCCCTCCCTTCTAAGGGGGAGGCCTTTGTTCAGTAGTGGACGTCTATCGGCTGCTAATTAAGATGATGGAACCCTTAGTACTACGTAGGTCCCCGGGATCTTGTTGGTTCACTCAGGGTATGTCTCATGTGGTCTTACCCACTAAAACCCCCGCGACCATCGATATAATATATAAACTAGATTTGGTGTCACGGTTCAAAAAGTGGTAGCGAGAAATAGCGCTCTTGTGTCGCTATTTCTTTACAAGCCACATCCTGACAAATTTATTTTTGCCGATAGGAGTGTCGCTACTGTCTATATGAAACTGTCAAACTACAAGTCATTATCATTATAAAATCGTTAGTTCACGTTTCCGCCACCAGCACAGATAAGTTTGCAACCTCCGCGACCACGTTTTAGATGTCATTTTGTTCGTGAATGTTTATCTAGTTTATATATTATATCGATGCCCGCGACTGTCGCATCGGCGCATAAGAGGGGGGACCGGTGGGATTTTACCCAGGTAGCCCTCAGTGTTTTGCCTTTTAAGCTCGTCGCAGGGGGACGTACTGTAGTACCCCGTGAACCTGCCAGGGGTTGGGGGTCGCAACCCCACTGCTGTACTCGATGGATGACCTGCCTACCACCTAGATTAGTTGGAACTCACCGGAACAGCTGTGGCAGGTACAGGCGGTGTGGGTGCATGGCTCGGTCCAGGCTCATCGGGCTTACTCCTAGGTTTTCGGACGCAGACGTCCCCGTCACAAACCACATCATACTCCTGTCCAGACTTGGTCACTTCGTGGTGTTCAGTCTTGGCAACTTTAGCTGGTGTTGGTGACTGCTCTGAAGGAAAAATAAACCATTCAAGTGCGAGTCGGACTCGCACACCGAGGGTTCCATACCATCTTTGGATGTATTAAAGTTATTTTAGAAAGAAAGAAAGAAAATACATTTATTTCGCACACAGACACAGCAAGATACAAAACAAACAAGAGAAAATTAAAAAAATAATAAAAAACATACAAAAAAGAGAAAACATAACAAACAAATAAGTAATTAATAAACTACAGACTATACATGCTGTGTCAGGACGAAATTGGCCCATGTCTCAGCTTGTGCTGCGCCAATAAAATTGGTGTCAGCGTTGATCTTCCGATAGAGCCAAGGCAACATCGCGATCATTCCATCAACATCATCATTTTATTAATGTTCCAATAAAAATAATTGAAATGAAGAGTTAAGTTCATAAAAAAAATTATTAATATACATATACATTATTATATTATTCAATAAATATTATAGAAAGCATTTATGATAGTAATGGCTTAACTGAAATAGAAATATAAAGTAAAAAACTAGATATAGTAAGTAAGAACATACGTAAGAATTGTGTGTAGAAGAATTATACTATTCGTCTAACAGCTCAGATCGCAAAAAAAAACTATATCGCAAAACTAAGTTTGTTTGTCAAGATTTTTTAGGATTACTGAAAAACTGTACTACTTAGAAACATTTTTCCCGTAAAATATAAATAGACATGTACTACCCATAATTATTTCAGATTTTTCCCTCCACAAACTTCGGAGCTAGGGGAGGGGGGAACGCTATTTTTTTGCAATTTTTGATTATCAGCCAAAAACTACGTGACATAAACCAAAATAAAAATCTCTTTTGAGATGTGCCAATGAAGCTCTTTCATATGATGCCCCATTCAATATAGTAATCTCACTTTGAATTTTGGATGACTCATTTCAAGAAAGGAAGGGATACCTATTTTTTTTTTATTTGCGATGAGGTTGGTTAAGTAAGATTTAACTATTTACCCGACTACGGAACGGAGGGAGGGTTATGATTTTAACAAGAATGTATGTATGTATGTATGTATGTATGTATGTTCATCTGTTCCCGCATATCTTCTAATCTACTCAACATAATTTGACAAGTAGGGTGTCGTTAGAAGCGTCTTGATTGTCCGCTGGTTATAGGCTATATAATATCACATTATTAAGACTGCGATTTTATCCGTAGTCGGGTTTTAGTTTTTAAAACTTATTACTTGTCTAAGTTTCAAATCGAAGCGTCAGATGGGTTGGGAACGTAAAACGTTGGTTCTGCGCCTCACCTCTCTCCGGTCATGTCGGCCTTCTGTCCTATCGGACAGTGGCGTGCACACAGGGTGATAGAAGATTCTATATATTAATTTGCATTTAAAAACTAATATTAATAAAATTATTCAAAGAGTCAATACACACAAAAAGACTTTGCCTACCCTACGATTTCTCTAAATAATCTTAATTTAAAAATATTTCGTACTGACATGGTATTAACGTGATGTTTTTAAACGGATACGTCTGTAATGTTAGTTCATTTAAGGGTATATGTGGTGGCACACTAACAAATAGCTTACTGCCGAACCTACAAACGTCAATTAAAGTTAATGAAGATTTTTCCATTTTTTGAAATCGAATTATTTCGATACTCGAAGCTAATTAATACTTAATACGCTGATAGTGAGTAGAGAAAACAATTATCTCGTATTCAATAATCGAGTTAATCATAAATAGCTCCGACAGTCGAAATAAATAGAGTTTAAAAAGTGACTTAATTAGAATTAAAGTTAATTGGGGTTTGTGAGTGCGGCAGTTAGAGTACAGATGACTCGCAGATATTTTTGCCTACTTTCTGTGCACGCCACTGCCAGAGAGAGTGCACTTGTGCTCTATAATATCTCCCGCGTAGACGGCTGATCTTGTGAAAGATCGGCCGCTGTGGTCGTATCGGCCAGGAAGACTTTTTTTTATAATAAATAGGTTTGCGCTTGACCACAATCTCACATGATGGTAAGTGAAGATGTGGTCTAGGATGGACCGCGCTTACCCATAAGATGCCTGTTCACTCTAGACTTGAATACACCCAAGTTATATTTATCAGGGAAAACGTCGTCCGGTAGGGTATTCCACAGCTTGGCCGTGCGCATGAGAAAAGAAGAAGCGAAACTCTTAGTGCGGCAAGTTGGAGTGTCAACGACAAAGCGGTGGAGACCCTGCCGGCGCCTGGTAGTCCGGTAAAAGAAAGGGGATGGTGGTACAAGGTCAAAAAGTGGTACATTATCATTATTCCTTAGGTAGGTAGCTGTAACAGCTCAGTGGGCGAGCGCTTGCCTTGGAAACAAGGTGCGCAGGTTCGAACCCCGGCTCGCACTTCTGATTCCTTTAATTAATCATGTGCGAATCGTCTTTGTGCGATTGTTACTAGCTTTCGGTGAAAACATCGCGAGGAAACCTGCATGTCTGAGAAAGTCCAACTAGCTTTCGAATGACGTGTGAAGTCCGCCAACCCGCACTTGGCCAGCGTGGTGGACTATGGCCTAAGCCCCCTCATCTTGAGGGGAGGCCCGTACCCAGCAGTGGGACATAAACAAGGGCTGATATTATTATTAGGTAGACGAATTACTCCATTCGAAATGCTGCAGTTTCAAGGAATGCTTATCCGTCCCTCTCTGTGAAATCGAAGACAGACGAAGCTTTTCGTTAGATTCCTTACCAGGTGCTTCTGCGTCCGGCTTCTCGTCTTCAATAACCGGCGCGGAAGGTATCGGCGCTGACTCCGTTTGCAGGAAGTTCGCCGTTTGATCTTTGATATTACCTGATGATGTCGATGGTCGGGCGTGGCTTCCGGGCGTCTTGTCTTTGTCTATGGAAGAATAGAAGATATGGGATGTGGGGCATGGATACATCCTTATCATGAGCAGACTCTGACGTCCACAGCTGAACCAAGGCCTCTCCTTTAGAAGGGAGGGGTTGCCGTATACCCCACGCTTGGCAGGCGGCTTTGGGACCACAGTATAGGCGATAGGTAAATAAACTTTAAAAAAAGTACTAGCACAAAATTTTAACTAACACTATCACCAGCTGGCACGGACTTCAATATATTTTCGTTACTTAATGCTTTTTATGTAATTTTCTTTCAAGTCGTTTTTTATAATAGTTTATTTAGTGACTTTTATTTTACCAATAAACTATTTTAAAAAAAATAAAAACCGACTTCAAAGTAAATCATCTAAAAAGCATAAAATAATGAAAATATTATTGAAGTTGGTGTTAGCGTACCTGCTGTGTATATTCTGCACCAACTTCAATAATATTTTCATTATTTTATGCTTTTTAGATGATTTACTTTGAAGTCGGTTTTTATTTTTTTTTAAATAGTTTATTTAACACTTTTTAGTGACTTATTTTACCAAGATAGGTATCAAGCACTATCACGCAACTCGAACGTCTACATTACAGTAACTTACTGAAAACATAAAAAGTTTATATCTCTTAAACTACTGGACCGATTTTGATGAAACTTGTACTCTACCCTAAGTTGAAAGATACTCTAACTATTACAAAAAGAATTTTCGAAATCGGACTTGTAGTTTCTGAGAAATCCGCGGACAAACCTACATACATACATACATACATACATACATACATACATACACTCGTGAAATTTGGTAAATTCGTTTAGAAGCCCACATAGACTAACATATAAGAATATTACGCATTTTTATTAATATTACATACATACGCGTCGAATACAGAACCTCCTTTTTTGAAGTCGGTTAAAAATAGGTATCAGCACTATCACGCAAATCGAACGTCTACGTTACAGTAACTTATTGAAAACATAAAAAGTCTACATCTCATAAACTACTGGACCGATTTTGATGAAACTTTTACTACTCCCTAAATTGAAAAATACTCTAACTATTGCAAAAAGAATTTTCGAAATCGAATGTATAGTTTCTGAGAAATCCGCGGGCAAACCTACATACATACATACACTTGTAAAATTTGGTAAATTTGTTTGGCACCCCACATAGACTAACATATATGAATATTACGCACTTTTATTAATATTACATACATACGCATCGAATACAGAACCTTCTTTTTGAAGCGGGTAATGAAGCCGGTTAATAAAATAGAAAAACGCTGTTGCCATAATCTTGTTTTCCCTTAGTCGCTTCTTACAGACACCAGACAGGAGAAGGGGGAGGGTTCTATTCTTAACCAGACACCCCACGGATATAAATCACCCGACTGCAAACTCACTAGTGGGAAAACACATTATCACCCAGCTTGCTCGTACCAATGGAAGGCTTCGCAGAGTGAAAACTATGCTGTATACAATATGAAATTCAGTTAAATTAATATGTTGATTTTACACTTTGTGCAAGAGCTCATCAAGGTAGGTACCACCGCAGTGTCAGATATTTTACCGCCAAGCAGCAGTGTGTAAACAGTGCTGTGTTCCGGTGTGAAGGGCACTGTAGCTAGTGATATTACCGGACACAAGAGACTTGATAACTAATGTCTCGTGTGACGAGCGGCAGTGCAATGCAGCTGTCTATAGACAGGCGTGGCGCGCGACCATCAGGCGAAAGACTTAAATAAAAAATCTACTCACTGTGCTCCTCCAATATCCTGTCGATCCTCGTGGCAAGGTTCTGGGCTTCCACTCCTGCGCACACCACTTCGAGAGGAGTACCATTCCTTCCGATGAAGAACAAGGACGGAACAGGCACGAATTGATCTGGTCCCAGTTATGGAACTTATAACAATATCATAAGCAGTCGACAGACGTCCAATGCTGGACAAAGGCCTCTCCCTTAGAAGGCAGTGGTTGCCATAATCCCCACGCTTGGCAGGCGGCTTGGGGATCGCAGTATAGGTGGTAGGTAATCCAATAGAAAGACGCTGCTGCCCGTCTTCTTGTTTTCCCTTAGTCGCCTCTTACGGACACACAATGGGAGGGGATGGGAGGGTGCTATTCTAACCCCATGGGTGATTGTAGTGTAATTATAATGATATAATTAATTTTTACTTCAAACCCACCTGATAGATAGCGGCGCCGAGATCGAGGATGGAAAACACTAGCTTATTAAAAGCCTATTTAGTCTTGAAAACTTATAAACGGGCAGGAAAACCAAGGAATGCAAATTATAGCAAATTGCGCTCTGATAGAATCTGCACCAGGAAACACCCGCCCCCCCCCCCCTGTCTGTAAGGCCTGCAGGCTTAGCAAATATTGACAGATAAGTGTGAGTATGACGTCAGAATGACGTAGTATTTCACACTTTTATAAAGAGAACGGACGTTTCGGTGTTGAAATCTACGTCATAATCCACACCAATCTGTCAAGATTGGAAGTCGTGCTAGGCCTGCTGGGGGGTCCTTCGGAGTCGCTGGACGCTCGGGGTGTGGGCCCTTTGAGCGTCCATTGAGTACGGCGGCGACTCCGAGGAGGACGGCGGCGGGGTTGCGACCCCCGTCCCCGTGAGCACCGTGACAGGTTCCCGGGGGGCTACGATGCGCCCCCCGGCGGCGGGCTCAAAGGCAAGGCACTGAGGGGCCCCTGGTGCAGATTCCACCGGAGAGCCCTGGGGTTCCCCCTCTCATGTGCCGATGCGACAGCCGCGGGGGTTTTAGTGGGTAAGAATCCCACATACCCCGGTCGAGCCCCACAGCTCCCGGGGATCTTTAGAATAATTCACCCGCGTCAAAAAAAAAAAATAAAAAAAGGCCTGCTGGGGGCGCATTATAGCCCCCGGGATCCTGGTGCTAACGGCGGGGATATGGGTCGCAACCTCGCCCGCCGTCCGTCTCGATGGACAGTTTGGGCCCACACCCTACACGTCCAGCAACTTTGAGTCTAGCAAAGTCTTCTCGCAGTCCTGATAGACTCTGGGTCTAGGATCATAGCCAGTTTCCTTGTTTGATTTAGCAATGCTAAGCTCTTTAAAATACGTAACGGTCTACCTGACAGGTCTACCTATACAGACTAATCTAGGCATCACTGACAGTCCACTGTGCAGCGCGTGCATGGAGGAGGAAGAAACAGCTGACGTGCTGCTTGACTGCAGCGGGGTGGCAACCTACCGGGCGACGCACCTGGGCACACCACCTCCGGAAGGTCTTCGGCAATATTAACTAGGTGGTAGGTTCCTTGTGCAAGGAACCGTCCAGGTAGGTACCACCGCAGTGTCAGATATTCTGCCGCCAAGCAGCAGTGTGTAAGCTTTGCTGTGTTCCGGCGTAAAGGGCACTGTAGCTGGTGAAATTACCGGACACAAAGACTTAAAATCTAAAGTCTTAAGGGTCGGCCACGCGCTAGTGATTCTTCTTGTGTTGCTAGCGTCTAAAGGCTGCGGTGACTGCTTACCATCAGGCGGGCCGCACGCTTGCTTGTCACCTAGGTAGTTTAAAAAAAATAACATTAAGCGGCTGGGAGACTTCCTGGTATAGCTGGGAAGGCTGGACTGGCGGACTGGCCTACCTTTACCCTCAACACAAAATAAGCGATTAGTCGTCGACCGGAAGAAGAAGATGAAGAACTGTACAGGCTAACCTGTCATGTACACTAGTGTGTATGGCGTACGTTACAAAAGGATACAGATCTGAGCGAAGTGTGTGTAGTTCTCTGATCCGCTCTTCAGTTTCACAGCGAGGAAATTGGATTGGTCCGACAGTCGGTTCACCACCGCCGTGTCGTCGATGATTGCTGACATTTCTGCTGACAGGTCATTGTCACCTGAAAACATAATAATGATGATCTATCTGACCGATGATGATGACGGTCCCGTGGGGTGCCAGGTTAGAATTGTATCCCCCCCATCTCCTCTCGTTGGGTGTCGTAAGAGGCGACTAAGCGAGAACAGGAAGACGGGCAGCGTCTTTCTTTTGGATTTATCTTCCATCTATACTGCGATCCTCTAGCCTGCCAAGCGAGGGGATTATGGCAACCCCTCCCTTCTAAGGGGGAGGTCTTTTATTCAACAGTGGACGTGGTGATGATGATGATCTGACCGATGATACTACAGTATAAGTAATGTGATCGGCCTGCATTGTCCTAGCCAGTGAGGAAAAACTACACAAAGTTATTGCTTCCCGCGGGATTCGAACCCGCGGCCGCCGGTTTACAAAGCCAGCGGTTTCCCACTGAGCCACGGAGGCTACATGTTAAGTAAGATGATCCATTCGTCGGATGGGCATGTTAACAGTTGTTCGTGGGTCTGACCGCTCCCTGGTCATGTCGGTCTTTCGTTCCATCGCATTATAAGAGGTAAAGGAAGAGAGAGAACACTTGTGCCTACATGGGCATGAGCACTTCTGCATATCTATCTCCCACGTTGATAGCTGATCTTGGGAAAGATTGGCCGCTGTGGTTGTATTGGCCAGAGGGACATTATTATGAATACAGTAAACTCCTGTGGGGAGCAAAGACTTTATTTAGCTGTTCGATACTGGTTATGACAACACAGTTTGATTGATTTGAAACAGTTGCTTCAACTGTCAAAACCAATTGCGAGTAGTTACGACAGCCATGGCGGCCCACATGCTACTGTAATGCCCAGAAGTCACCATGTACAGTGCTAAGAACTATGGTAACCCAAGTATTTTCCAAGAGATTGTCAGTGGCATCAAGCTTACTGCATGGTAGTATGTAAACAAATGAGTTTTGTGTAAGTGCCTCCATGGGGCCTATTCAGTAAAGATATTTTGACTGACTTTGACTGGCCTTTCTCGAGAAATGCAAAATACGCTCTTTGATGTGGAGTTGCAGTAACCAGCCTGTGTAAAAAAAAAAAATTACAAAAAAGACAAGCCCACTGAGTTTCTTGCCGGATCTTCTCAGTGGTCGCGTTACGATCCGGTGGTAGTTTGTAAAAATGATTTTTGTGTAAGTGCCTCCGTGGGGCCTATACATAATAAAGATATTTTGAGTTTGACTATACAAATATCAATACCAGTGTTTTATTGACAATAACATCATGTCCCTTAATTCCATCCTGAGTACTATAATTTCTAATAATAAGTCCTCTGCAACACAAAGCAGGGGCTGGCAACCCTATATGTGTACTATAATATCTGACAGATGGATGCAAAAATATTTAAAAGAGTTGTCTAAACTCTTCAAATTATCCTCAGTTTGAAGATATGAATTGGGCTAATTATAGCATGGTTCTAATTTAACCACATCCAAGTTTATCTTGCAAATACTTTTTCTATTAACTCAAGGTCAAAGCAAGTGCCAAATGTCATCGTACAACGATGATGCATTTTGGCATAATGCCAATTAGTGTTGTTCGGTTGGTACTGCATTCTATATTTGAAATTAAAAGTTGAGTCATTGACCGATGGGAATAGTTTTTTTACCTAAAAAAAAATTTGCGTAAGGATTCTGTTTTTTCTTAAATTCATATGCATTGATTTATTAAATCTACTATTTAAATTGAAATAAGTGTTTACTTGATAAGACATATCCAGTGATAGCAATTTATTAAGTGGTTTCACAAGTACATCACTACAGATTCTCCAGGGCTAATGCCCACAGCTCTACTAACTAACTGCACTAAGCTAGTTTATTCAAGTGAAAAGTATGTAAGTATGTAAAAAAGAGAAACATTATACAAGTTAAAATGAGAAGCATACATAGCCAGTTGTATCTGGATATGGTAAACAATTAGTTGATAAACAACAACAGAGGAAGTCAGTCCGTGCATGGGAAGGGGCTCCCACACATAACTGCGATGCGATGCGGTGAGAAACAAATGAATTTTCGATACAAGTTCGAACTTGTATCGAAAATTGCTTTTGTTTCTCGCCGCATCGCCTCGCATCGCAGTTATGTGTGGGAGCCCTAAATTGAATAACCATTTAGCCACCATTTGTCACCATACTTTAGACAGCATGTATTCTTTTATATTGTTGGTGGCTATAAGTTAGGTCCAATGACCACTATATTGTGCATTACAAGGAACCTAGTTAAATTCTTATTCATTAGGTCTGTAGTATTTAATTAGTCCACGACAAAATAACCAAGTCCTAGCTCAAAGTAAATAGGACAGGTCATCTGATGACATCTGTGACGATGTTATTACACGATGTTATTACTCCAAATTTACAGCCAATATACCAGTATCCCCAGTTTTATTGACTCAATAGTATAGTAAATATGATAAATGAAGTCCTACAAACATAAATGGAAAGATACCTTCAACGAAAACAACGAAAATAGCGTTCCGTTGTTTTGATAGGTTCACCGCTTCAGCGATGCTCCCGCCGTACCAATACATGGTTATGGGTCTGGCGTTTCGGGTTTTCTAGTTCAGTTATAAACTATTCGTCTAAATTATTTATATTTGGGACAATGTAAGTTCACAGTGTAAGTTTTGTAACAAAATTATAACACAGACAAACATGACACTACAGATTTTGACATTTTGACAGCTGACGTGTTTATTTTGTTTTTTTTTTGTCGTTGCACCTGCAATTGGTGCGTTCTAATGATGTCATTATCACGCGATATCATCAAAAAAATATTCACTGCACTATCGAAGACCTAAAATAACAATATTATGTAATTTTCATTTTGTTACATATTTAATTAGGAAATCCCGACTTTGAGTGGATAAAAGCTATAAATAAATCTGATTTAACGTAAAATTTACTTGTTCTTTACGCATTAAGAATATTTATTGAATTGTCGTACAAAACGCCTAAATTTTTCACATTTCAACAAACATTTCGATGTAACAAACATTTTCTAATACTTGCAATACAAATAAACAGGTTTGCTGAAGCTGAAACTATGCATGATTTATTAGTTTGTCTTTGGTTAATTTTCATTTTCATGTGACCTTGGAGTTGTCTATTAGACGCTAGATGGCGGTAAAAGTTCGCTGTAAAAAGTCCTATTTTATTTGTCCAATGCAATTTATTCAATTTACTATTCCCCACTAGATGTCACTAGTTCACACTAACAATACTAAAATCTCCGACCATTATAATTTTATAGTGTTTAGTTTGATGCTGACCACACATTTGCTGTACTATCAACTCTAGTCCATTTTAAGATACATACACCATCAAGGTACCAAAATAGTAAAAGGTACTAGGAAGGGATCCAGGTAGATACAACCGCAGTGTCAGATATTCTGCCGCCAAGTTGAAATATGTAAAAATAGCTGTGTTCCGTAGGCGTTCCGTAGGCTTAAGATTTAGGCAGACGTAGTGCTTACCATCAGGTGACCATCTTACGTTATCTCGTCACCAGGTTGAATAAAAACCGATACCTATCACAGGGTTTCTAATTAAATCTATTTAAGAGGTTTTTAGTATTTTTATTCTGTATGTACCTAGAAGACCTTTTTTTTTGACGCGGGGGAAATCTTCCAAAGATCTGTGGGGCTCGACCGGGGTATGTGGGATTCTTACCGACTAAAACCCCCGCGGCTGTCGCATCGGCAAATGAGAGGGGGGACCCCAGGGCTCTCCTGTGGGATCTGCACCAGGGGCCTCTCTGTGCCTTGCCTTTGCGCCCGCCGCCGGGGGGCGCATTGTAGCCCCCCGGGAACCTGTCACGGTGCTCACGGGGACGGGGGTCGCAACCCCGCCTCCGTCCTCCTCGGAGTCGCCGTCGTACTCAATGGACACTCAAAGGGGCCCACACCCCGAGGGTCCAGCGACTCCGAAGGATGTACCTAGAAGACCTAATACCTACAAAAAAAAACTATATTTTTTTAATGTAATAGATATTTTGACCAGTGGGTTATTCGGGTAAAAACAGCACTCATATCCTCCCGTTCGGTGTCCGTAAGAAGCGACTAAGCGAAAACAAGACGGGCAGCAGCGTCTTTCTATTGATTACCTACCACCTGTGATCCCCTAACCTCCTGCCAAGCGTGGGGATTATGGCAACCCCTCCCTTCTGCCTTTGTTGAAGAAGAGGTCTTTGTTCAGCAGTGGTGATGACGATGGAAATGGTTAAAATTGACCACTTTCTGCTGCTGTTTGTGGTTTAGCCTATCCCATTTCAAGCTACCACCGTGAATATATCCATAATTAATGTTGAAACAGTAATAATAGGTAATTAGCCCCTTAATGCGCGGTTCTTACAACAAAACAGACAAGGGTTGCACAAATATCACCCTCCCCGCAACCCTATCATTATCGAATTAATATTGATAGGTAATAACGGAGTATTGTACAGCCGCCAGCCGCTTATAAGGAGGAAATAAACTAACTTTAGGGCTCTATACTTAGAACATAGATTTAAAATTTTTCACTACGTTCATGACCTAAAAAGGTATACTTAAAAGAAACGCTTATCGTCAGACTTCGTCTGTCTGTCTGTGACAGCTATAATTATATTTCAGGAACCATTGACACTATCGATTTGAAGCTTCGAATAGTTTTAGATCTCATTTACCCAACCTTATTGCAAAAGAAATAAAATCCTAGTTAATGAGGGTCGAAATGGGGCTAAAAATGAGACTACATATCGAGTAGGGTATCATTTGAGAGGGCTTCATTTGCACATTTTAAAACAGATTTGCATTTTGATTTATATTCCGTAATTTTTGGCCAATAATAAAAAAAAAATCCTTATCTCCAGTTTGGCGAGGTAAAAATGTGAAATAATTAAGTGATCAAACGAACTTACCTTAAGTGAAGTTCGATCCTAATTATCCAGTCCTTGACGAAAGATTACTTGTAGTCCTTGTACATATACGTTCCGGTCTAGTCGCACAAGTTTAGAGAGGTTTAATAGAGAAAACAATATTATTGTCTCCCTCTCAACCATCCCGCTCCAGCAGAACGGCAGACACCTCATTATCTTTAGAGTAAAATGAAATACAGCTGCAACATTGATTCAACAGGGACATTTAGGGTAGGGAGGGACCTTAAATCTTTCGTCAAGGACTGGATAATTAGGATCGAACTTCACTTAAGGTAAGTTCGTTTGATCACTTAATTATCCCGTCCTTGACTTCAAGATTACTTGTAGATGTTTAGAGATAAAAAATCAATGTTGCACTTAATGAGATTCCAGGATGAGATAAAGTTTTCTTAATTTGATGATTAAGCTATTAGTTATAATAAAACCAAAGTAGAAATTGCAAAATGCATACATACATTTAAATTAATTACTATAGTTATGTTTATATATTTAATGATTTCTGATATTTATATATTTCTTTAAATATATTTATTTTAATTATTTATCTATTCAATAGTTTAAACTTTTACCTTAACATTGTTGAACAATTAATTCCGACATTGTTACCCAAGTAGCAATTGAGGTCCATTATAGAAACTTAGAGACTGCTTGCTAATTGTGCAGACCATCCTGAAAACAGTTTTATAATGGTTTTAATAATAAAGCCTTTCTGGACAGCCGCTGAAGTCATGACTTCATTTCTCGTATCTACTGTAAGTAGTAAAGATAGAAGCATCAATTGTGCTGTTTAATAATATCACTTTTTTATATGTTCATCGTCCCATGGTTTGAGAAGATGTTGATAAATTTATTATATAAATTAATAATATACTTAAAATAATATTTTGAGACAATCCAAATACGGTAGAGCTTGCGTCATGGCAACCAGACAACCGATACTAATAAGTATTAGTAGTGAAGGTATATAACTATATACCTTTCCTCCTTGTAAATATAAACTAAAAAGATAAACAACACCCAGACACAAGCTAGGAATCGAACCCTCGATACATAGGACAGTGGCTAGAGTGACAAGATAAGACCATATCAAGGAGGATATAACTGAAAAGTTAGTGTTGGAGCCAGACAAATATCAGGTCTTCGAATGAATTGATGCATATTTAAAATGGTTTGACATCTCCTTAGAAATTCCTAAGGTTTTAAGTCTGTAACTGGCCTTACGTTTGATATATTCTAATAGTTTAGCTTTTGTTTATTCTACAGGCAGAGAGTTAACGGTATAGCTATGTAAGTACTTTTAAGTTTTGAATAATATTTTATAAACTAATAAAATCAGCTATGTACTGTAAGTAATGTTTTATAAGTAACCAAAGATATTATGGTTATATGTAATATAGTAATTAGATTCTATGCAATGTCATAGCGAGGAAATATTGGTTTCAGTTTACAGATTCCTTGAAAGAAACATTTAAAACTTTTAATAATATTGCCTATTTGGTTTATGTATATCAAAGAAATAGCTAATTTGTTACTCTTCAAATAAGTATAGAATTTATAAAAACTACTTATTAACGAACATATCAGAGATGAGACGTTAATATCATTATAAAATCAATGTTCTTTGCTTGAAATTAGACTTATTTTACAAGTTCTCTGTGAAACAAGAGAGAATAACTTCTGCAAAAGCTGATCTTTGTATGTGTTGTCTTCGAAAACATACCAGAACAACAAATATGCAGCTAGAGGAAGATGGCAGTGTAGTGAATGCTTTGGAAATAATTTCTATATAAGTAAATATTTTCAGGATTTAAAGATGGTGTACCACGGTTAAGACGACTATAATAGGAAAACTCCTAATCAAGTTATTAGGGTTTATCCTAATCAGGTTAATAAAGCCTTATTAACATTTCCAAAATATAAGATGGAAAGATTTTCCTAGGCATTTAATTTCATCCGGGCAGAGTATAGAAAGCAAAAAGCCTGAGACTGCAGATAATATACGGGAACCGAACACAAGCGTAGATATTAATTACATTTGAGGCTCTAAAAATTATGTCTATAATATTAGGTAATAATAGAACTTTTAAAGGCAGAACTTTCTGAAATAAGCTGTGCCTTTGTAAAGAATAGTATCTTGCCTATATTTCTTCTTTCCTTTATTGTTACTGTGTGTACATAAATTATAAAACAATAATATAAATGCCCTTCTGGTTGATACGACCACAGCGGCCGATCTTTCACAAAATCAGCCTTCTACGCGAGAGATATTATAGTGAACAAGTGCTTGCGTAGACACAAGTCCACTCTATCTTCGTTTACACTCACAATTCGTTAAGATGAAAAATTGGCACGACTGGGAAGAGGCCAGGCGCAGGACTGACCTTTTACAAGCCCATCCGACGCCTGGATCATCTTACTTTACAGACAATCAGATGACCGGCCTGCATTATCCAACCCAGCAATGAACAAGTATATAAAGTGGTTACTCTCCACGGGATTTCACAGATTTGAACCCGCGACCTCCGGTTTGCAAAACAAGTGGTTTACCGCTGCGCCACGGAGGCTATAATGAGACTCATAAAATAAGATATAAGATAAAGGCCTCTTAGAGGTCAACTTTTATTATATGACAGCCCTTTGTAATAATTTTGGTAATGGTTATTACGATTCCCAGCCTTTTTTTTTTATAAAATCTCCATCTGCAACTAACTTTGAGGATCATGAATATGGCCTATATTCGATATATAATAAATGCCTCATTTCGATCGTTATCGCTAAAAAATAGTCTTGGAAAAAAAATTACATTTGTATTTTTGTGCCCTTACCTGTTTTTTTATTATATATTTATATATATGAGGGTACCCTATGTTATTCAACATATTTTTTCTTTTAATATTATTCTTTTAATGTTGTTATACATATATTATTATAATTATTTACACCCGATCTCTTGTTCTGTGTCTTTGTTTATCCTATTACTATTATATCGGCCTGCATAATATAATAAACTTATACTTGAACTAATGAGTTTGTTAATATGTGCACCTCACTTCCAAATATTAGCCTATCCTAATACTAGCTAGGGTAATAAACTGCTTATTCTGTGTTAATAAGAAAAGGCAGTGGTATTAGGTATACACACGATAGTCACAATTTTTCTTGTCTCCAGAGACTAAATCAATGGATTACCATTCGTTTTAACACACTCAATGTGGACCAATGCTCACCAGTTTTTCAAACCAATTGCTACGCTTCAACTTTAAGGTTTGAGTGCAGAGGAGTATGCCACTCGTTAGAAAGGCGTCCGTGAAAATCTGAAGAATATATTCATCTAAAAAAATCAAAAAGTTCACACATTTCACACAGTTAGAACATTCATTTAAGCAGGAGCTAAGTATCTCACTTGCTCAAGCGACATAGTACAACGTACATTGTCACAATGTAGTGTACCTACATAGTGTAATGGGACTTGCCGAAATAAGTCTAAAAAGGTGCAGACGATTTTTTTTTTTTAGTATTATTATTATTTTAATTGTTTTTATTTTGTATTTGAGTTTAACTGTTGCTGGAAAAAACAAGCAAAATTATGGAGCCCAGAATAAAACTTACTTTACTACAAGTTTTCGAAATAAACATTTACCTATATTAATAATAATTAGTGATTAAACTGAGAGATAGATTGAGTTGCATAACGGTGCTGACTCGTGGCGGACACGGTCGGCAATCAGTCAAGCGGTGAAGATGGCAGTCCTCGACGCCGCGCTGGCGGCGGTTAGAGTGCTCATTAAAAACCTCACTGGTTTCAGTCCACGGACTATGTCAGTGTAGTTCTGGCCATCATGCTGGTGCTAGGATTCAACTTAGGTCTTCGGAGCCTTTCCCGTTTAAACTTACAGTAAGTATGAAATCTGGGCAAGTATTAACTTAACTTACTACTGGTTTTTAATCATATATCTACCTGTTTTTTTTTTTTTTTATAATTGCCTAGATATTCTCCATAAAATCTAACAAAAAAGAAATAAATCTGTTACACTATCTTTAAAGGGATCTGTCAAGGGTTGATCGATCAGTTGAATGATAACCGACCTACTGGTATCAGTTTCGGCATAGTGAGAATAAGCCAAGAGTTGACCCCTTCGTTTAGAGTACGGATATTATTATTATTATTTTTTTTTATGATGTAGGCTTGTCCACCTTCCCTGAAGCCGAAAGAGCTTTACTGACTAATAGACTTACAACTATCAATTAGCATGGTGCCAATCTCCAGGTTCAGAGTAGCTATTACAAATTGAGGAATAAATTTTCAGATACATAAAACCAAGTGAATCAACTTCGTTAGAGATTCCTTCCGCATCACGAACAAAAATCTCATCTGATCAGGGACTATTATGTGACATTTGTTACCGTGCTTTGTTGCCTCCGCACCTTCGAGCACAAATCCCGTTTCAGCGCGAAGCTTACATTTGACCAAGGAATACCATTAGGTATCTTTGCATTGTTTTTTTTTTTAATCATAATTGAGGGTACATCACCAGCGAATATTTATTCGCTTTTATCTAAAATAGACATACTTACTTACTTGTAGTAAATAATGCGGGTAGTTAGGACACGAAGAAAAAATGCATTATCTGAAGAATACAACAGATAAGCTGCACGATTTGCGATGAATCCAATTGTCATATTTAGGACATTGTGATAATTAGGCAAAATAATATCCGAAGAATACAACGGATAATAAAAATTAATGCTTCCCAATGAATGCAAAGAGTACACAAACTCAGATCGAGCGTAGAAATCTTCGCAGGTACAGGAGGTACAGCAGTGCAGCAGCAGCAGGCAGGATGATATTTAGACACAATCATGGATGAATTCATCCATGGGCACAATAATATCCGAAGAATTCAACGGATAATAAACATTAGTGATTCCCAATGAATTCAAAGGGTACACTTTAGCTCGAGAGTATAAATCTTCGTTAACAGCGACACGAACAATGTTCCACTATTAGTTTTATGACTTCCTTTACTTTTCTTATTTATTTTAGTTTTTTTTCATGATTTCAAAGATCTTTTGTATTTGAAGTTTGAACTCGTGCGAACGCCGTGAGCGCACGGACAAGAATGAGGTGTCTGCCGTTCAGCTGGAGCGGGATGGTTGAGAGGGAGACAATAATATTGTTTTCTCTATTAAACCTCTCTAAACTTGTGCGACTAGACCGGAACGTATATGTACAAGGACTACAAGTAATCTTGAAGTCAAGGACGGGATAATTATGGATAATACATGTCTATTCATATTTTAATAGAAAAATAAAATGACCTTTCTAAATAGTACAGTTTTTGATTAATCATTAAAAACCTCGACAAACAAACTTAGTTTTGCAGTTTGGTATTTTACTATCTGAGGTGTTAGACGAATAGTAAAATATCTTTAATAGGTCTAAAAAAGGTATGGCGAGTCTGACTCACACTTGACCGGTATACTACGATCCCCGGCCAAGCGTGGGTATTTTGGCAACCATATAGAATGGAGCTAGTATCGCGTCGATTCCCCGAACAAATTTTTCGTGGCACTTTTGCGGGGTGCGGGAGGCGAAGTAAACACACACAGATACAATTTCACGCATACCCACACTATAATAAACTCGCAACACATTCAAAAAGATGCGCACACAAATAAAGAATGACCTGAACATATGAACAAAATTTGGCAGAGGGGTTAGCGCATCATGATCTCTCCAGTGGTATCTCCTCTAAGGCTGTGGACGTATTTCGGCTGTTGATAATTATATCTATATGAACTTTGTGTAACCTAGGTTAGGACATTGCAGGCCGATCACCTGATTGTCTGTAAAGTGAGATGATCCATGCGTCGGATGGGCATGTAACACGTTGGTTATGCGTATAATTGATTAGTGAACATTTCTAAGTCTGTACAATTGATTGCTATTGATAAATCATTAATGTTATAAACGCTTCCGCGTCGAAGCATTAATAGGGTTCCGTAAACATTAAATTACTCGATACACCGTCCAATTATATACTCGATGATGATATGTGCCATAGTAATAAACCCCACTTACCTACCATTAGGCCAGCGACATTATAGGTACGAAGCGTTCGTTAAGTAAACGATCTATTTTGTAAGCAACGTTAGACAAGTATAGTACCTATTTATTTATTTACTCCACAATACAAAGGTTACAATATGAGTTATTATAACGGTTAATTTTACATGGTAGGTCATGGTTTTCTTTATATTGAAGAGACTGGTGCCTGAACTAGGTTAGCCTTGAAATTAAACTAATTTTACGGATTATATCGCGGTTTATTTTTGATTTTCATTACCCGACGAAATCACATGTGATTTTTCGATGACTTAAGTATGTCATTCTCATACATTTTTATACTTTCTATTAGCGATAGCGCTTATAGAATGTTACATTGTATAGGGGGGCTGGTTGTTGTCATCTAGACAGCAGTCGTTAAGCTAAGTCAGAGGGCTAAGGGCAGCTTGAAAACTCTGACACCAGGTTGCCCACTAACCATTGAAATCAAACTACTTTTACGGATTCTATCGCGGTTTATTTTAGATTTTACTATCTCGACGTTTTAATGCTTTGCAGCAACCATGGTCACGGGAGGACTGAGATGTTGAACGTCCTTATGTCACAATTATGCCGGTGTACCCTCAGGTCTTCTTAGTTATTATTGTTTGTCCGATCTACGCAGTATGGGCTTACAGTATCTAGTCAAGTTCTCTGGGAGCCGAAGGATCTTTTAAAAAACAATTGTATTAATTTAAATACGTTTATTCTCTACAAGAGCGTGTCTAAGACTAACTTAAAATGCTACTTAAATCTAGGGCCTGAACATCAGACCACCGCGGAGCGGATGGGCTTATCTCGCCGGATGGGCTCGCCGTCTCCGACTCAGCGTTTTGCGTGGTCTTAGTTATTGGAAGTTGAGAGACGTTTGTCGATTCAGCGTTTTGGTGTGGTCTATATTCTTAGAAGATTGAACGCTGACGCGAGTTATTGGTAGAGTCGACAGACGTAACTCCTCCCTCCTCAAGTTCGAAGTTATCATTTTTTTGAGAACTTCGAAAGCATAACTTTGACATTAAATTTGAATTATACTTATAAACTAGGTAACAGAGTATTACAAAGATCAGGACATAAACGCCAAGAGTCCAAACGCTTATACTACGCACTTCAATAAATGCCTTTTCACTTTCACTATTTTCGTTATCACTAAAACTTTTCTTCAGCGCCAATGACAGGAGCTTCAGGTCGTCCAGATCAACGCCTTCCAGGTTTACAGGTGATGGAGGTTTGATGTCATCATGTGGGGAGAGCGAAGGCAAGTTTACGATTGATAACTTTGGATATGTTATATTTTCCGTATATATCTGGTGTATTTTTAGTGTGATATTCCGGATGTTCACCTCGCAGGGGTCGTCTAAGGTAAGTATGTATGTGCCTTTAATCCTGTAGCGGAATAGTTCGTCGTTGCATGTTCTTGTAAGTAACTCTTCATCTCTACTATAGAGAATCCATATATTATTTTGCAGGAACTGGACTCTGACCTTCTCAATGGTTATTGGGATCTGAGTGCATGACGTAACGTTTTCAGCATACGTCATCAACTCGGTGATGCATGGATCGTGACTAAACTGGAGTATTCCATCATCAGTGCAGAGGAAGCTGGACTCGTCTACTTCTTGGCATGGATGAGTGAGCTGTCTAGTTTTCAACCCTTTCGCTAAGAGGTAAGGGTACTTGGGTATTATGACTACGGTGGAACTACGGGATCGTACAGGTAAGGGAGTTAATTTATAATAGTTATAAGTATCTTTTTCAATCAGAGGTATTTCCAACAGGTAAGTGATTTGGTTTTCCTTTAAATAAGCTTTTAATGTAATAGTTTGCTCTATCTTAACTAAGTTCCCTAAGTTGGGTGTATAAACTAACTTTTCTGATCTATTAATATTCTCAAGAGCGTAAAGCAGCTTATTCGACTCTATTATAGATCGATGTAATATTCCTAACCTACTAAATGATAAACTAGTTTCTATCTCGTTTATTTGGGTATACATAATCTGAAAGTTATGTATCATTAAATTATATGTACTTAGAAACTGAATACCTAAATGTTCTATATCTTCGAGATCTTTAGCTATCATTTCAATTTTTCTATTAATTTGAACGAGATTGTTGTTCATTATGAATGTAGAGTTTGTCAAGATTTGCACCATTTCGGTAATCACCGTTACTTTTCTGTTACTGTGGTTTTGCTGAGACTTAATGTCGTTAATTAACTTATCGTATTTAATGGCATCGTCATTATCAAGATTTCCAGTGATCATTTTAACAAGTGAACCTAATGGGTTAAGAAGACCTCGTTTAACTCGGACAGTTGGGATGATTTGATTAAATTTATTTATAGTTATATTTTTTATGTATTCTAATTGACTTCTTATATCTATTAAATTATCAGTAAAATTCTTATTAAAATTAATCTTAACTAACTTATCTAAATCAGAGAGTCGCTGAAGGTTAAACGTTAGCTCTTCTTCTAAGGGCTTTAAGTCTAACACTTTTGCAATTACCCATTTGTCTCTACTGATTACTGCAACACCATTTTTCACAAGCAGGATTCCAGGATTTTTATCTAGCGCTTGAAGTTGAAGGGCCTGCAGTTGAGTCACCATGGCTACTGCCAGGAGGATGTGGAGGTGCCTGTGAAGGGCGTTTAACATTTTTTAATGGAACCTTAGTGTGACGGTTCTTTACTTGAATAGGAACTACGTTTCTATCGATTTCATCAGAAACTATAGCCTTTTGGAAACGCGGTTTATCTTTACTAATTCTCTTATTAACTTCTTTCGCGAATATTGTGTCGCCAGGGTTTACTTCAAACTCTGTTTCTCCACCTCTTTTCTCTATTATTTTCTCTTTCTGTTTAGTGGCTTGTTCTGCTAAATGTTCGTATAGAAACTTAGTTTTCTTTGCATGCTCTTTAACTAGTTGTTGCATATATTGTTTTTCAAATTCGATATTAAATACATTTCTAGAGTCCGTATGTCCTAATAAAACTTCTAAAAAGGGGGTAAAGCCGGTAGTAGAATGTATGGAATGATTATAGGCCATTATAGCGTAAGTCATTACGGTAGCAGCATCAGTATACTTGTGTTCATATTTAGCTAACCTGTAGATCTCTATTATAGTGGAATGGAATCTCTCTATAACACCCATGGAATTAGGATTGTTAGGGGTTCCAATGTGGAGCTCTACTTTATAAAGGGCTAGAAGTTCTTTTAAGAGAGCATTATTGAATTCAGAACCGGGATCGGAACTGATTTTTCGGGGTACACCATAGAATGAGAAATATTTAATGAGGGCTCTTACTACCTCCGGAGTAGATCTGTTAGGAATTTCAAAAGCTTGACCAACTTTACTGAAGGCATCAATTATTGTTAAATAATAACGTCCTTCAATGGAGAAAAGATCTATGAAAATTTCTTCTAAGGGCTTCGACTGAGTATGTGTCAGTTGAAGTTTGGGTTTCAATGGTTTTCGGTCGTATTTCATTCGTTTGCATGTTTCGCACGAATTTATAAAGCTGGAAATAGTTTGCTCCATATTATGCCAAAAATATGTGCGCTTGATGTGAGCTAAGGTCTCTCTAATGCCACGATGACAAGTTTTCCCAGTGTGGTATTTACCGACAATTTCTTTCTGTTCTAATTCATCTTCTATAAACACTACTCTTTTGGTACACTCTAAAAATTGCACAGATTCCTTTTTAAATAAGTATATTACCATTTGCGTAAACTGTTTCCTATGCTGTTTTTCCTCGAAGTAAATAAAATATTTTATATTATTCCTTATGTATTCTTTTAGAAATTGTTTCACGAGATCCGGTCGGTTTAGCGGTAAGTGCACTTCTAGAATCTTTTGCTTTTCTCTAGATAAATTTTTAACGGTTAATCTATCAATTGACCAGGAGTAGACTAATATCTGATTGGGTTTTGTGTCTATGGCCTCTTGTAAAATTGGTATACCTTTGGATTCAGTATCTTGCCCTGAATGAGCTGTTTCAGTGCTGGAGGAATTTTCAGAAGCTGTTAAAGTTGAACTTGTAGGGCACGGTTTTGAATATGGGGAACGACATCTAACAGATTTTTCCGAGTCTGAGATAATTATTTCCTCTTCATCGTCTGATATAAGAGATATTATTTGATCTGGTTGGGCTATTATTTTCTTTCGTTCTTTACCTAAATGTTGTATTTCTTTTGTCAACTGGTTTATTTCCCTATTTTTATTTTCGCTCGTGTCGATATTAACTTGTGTGGAAATATTGTGATCATTACCTAATGCATTAGTTCGGATTCGTGATAGCGCATCCGCGTTGGCGTTAAGCTTACCCTTCTTATGGATTATATCGAAGTCATATTCAGATAATCGTAGTCGCCAACGTGTTAACCTGCTATTCGTTTCTTTTAAGGAGTTCAGCCAGGCTAGAGGCTGGTGGTCAGTTACTATTAAGAATTTCTTACCATAGAGGTAGGGGCGAAAATGTTTCACTGCCCATACTATCGCAAGTAATTCCTTTTCAGTAACGCTGTAGCGGGTTTCAGCATCATTCAGCGTTCTACTGGCGTATGCCACGGGTTTGTCAGCACCAACTGGGCCTTGTGAAAGAACTGCTCCAAGAGCAAAGTCCGAAGCATCTGTTGTCAGTACGTAAGGTTTTTCGGGATCTGGGTATTGCAATATTGGGGCGTTTATGAGTAATTCTTTACATTTATTAAAGGATGCTATGTATTTTTCATCATCCACGGGCATTGAGCGCTTTTGCCTCAATCGGGCTGTCATTGGTTGAGTAATTTTTGCGAAATCCTTTATGAATTTACGATAGTAGCCGATTAGACCTAAGAAGCTCTTTATTTCTGTCGTAGTGCGGGGTAGGGGATACTCTAAAATAGCTTTAATTTTGTCGTTGTTAGGTTTTAAACCATCGCTAGTTATTGTGTGTCCTAGGTATAAGACCTCTTTTCTAAGAAACTCAGATTTGTCCAACTGTATTTTCAAATTAGTCTGTCTTAGTCTGTCAAAAATAGTTCGTAATTTAGTTATGTGCTCTTGTAAACTAGATGAATATATAATTATATCATCTAAATACACTAAACAGTGGATCCCTTGCAATCCACGTAGTACATTATCTATAGTTCTTTGAAATGTTGCCGGTGCTGTTTTAAGTCCGAATAGCATACGGGAAAATTCGTAGTGACCTGAGTTTGTACTGAATGCGGTTTTCTGTCTGTCCTCTTTAGCAACCTCTATTTGATGATAGCCGCTGGCAAGGTCAAGGGTAGTGAAGTAGCAGCTGCGTCCTAATTTGTCAAATAGTTCTGTAATATTGGGTAATGGGTACTTGTCGTCGACAGTGATTTCGTTCAGTTTTCGGTAGTCTATAACAAGTCGGTATTTTCTTTCGTTACTAGCATCTGATTTCTTTGGCACTAGGTGCACAGGCGCACTCCAGGGCGAGTATGATTCTTGTACTATATTGTCTTGTAGCATTTTATCTACTTGTCTATTGATTTCGTCGTTGATCACTTGGGGTTGTCTATATGGTCGAATAAAGATCGGGTCTTCGTTTCGTGTACGAATGTGATGTTTGACTTCGTTGGTGAAGGTCACTCAGGGTTCATGTGATCTAAACGCAGCTTGTTAATATTTTCAGTTAGTATTTGGTCAATGTCTAAGTCGTTTTGGTCATCTAATTTGTTTAAGTCACATTTCTCACCGTCATATTTAGTCACTTTAAAGGGTCGCGTAACTGTTAAAGTCATCTCTTCATCTAGAGTATTCTGAATTATCGTAGTCGCGTAGCCGTCTTCACATCTAACTAAAGCGGTAGGCATTCTAATACCTTTACAAAATAGTTTGTAGTTTAGAATAGCATCGCCATTTTCTAGTTCAGTCGGTAATCTAACTCTTTGTTCACAACGTGGAGCTAATTTAATTTCATTGCTAGGATTGTAAATGATAGGTATAGCTGACGATTGGGTGTATAAAATTTGATTTTTCATGTCAATTTTAGCGTCCAGTAGTTTAAGAAGGTCACTTCCGATAAGTCCGTCGTAGCAGCCGTCCACGTTATAAATGAAAAACTTATGTGTTTCACTACTGTTAAAAGTAGGGAATAAGGGTATGACTATTACTTCGTTATGTCGGCTGGATGCGTGAGTGCTAACAACTTCAAATGGTTCGTAGTGTTTAAAGTTTTGAAAATATTCATTAGCCTTTTTGGGGCCAATAAACGATCTGGAACTTCCAGTATCGATCATAAATTTCCAGTTTAATATTTTTATTTTCTCAAAGAATACAATTCACTTGAACTGAGAAATACAATAAATATTCTTATAACTAACATTTTTTTATCATTGAGCACAGTATAGATGTACTAGTGGACACAAGTGATATAATTAAAGCGGGTAGTTGGAAAAGAAGTAACCTATTACGTATAGATTTCCGATAGGAATAAGTAATAGCAATTGCGATCACAATACTTTGTTAAAATCTAGTGAAGTCTTTTAAGATGTGGTATTTCAAAACTTTTTTGAATAAGGCAAAAGACTGAATATCTTTAATATTATTGGGTAATTTATTATAAAGCTGTGCTCCTTCATAAAGTATATTTCTTTTCCCATAATTAGTCCGCGGTCTTCTCAAACAAATATCATTCATCCGTCTAGTTATTCTTTTCTGCGTTAATCCCTGCTTAGTAAAAGATATTTTAGTATGTATATTTTTATTTAGAATTTTGCGTATTAATACACAAGTTTTATATTTGTATAACTGCGATAGTGTCATTAATTTGGTTTCTTTAAATACTTTCTCTGTAGGGGTCAGATAGTTGTAGTGGAAAAGAAGCTTAATGATTTTGTTTTGTGATATCTGTAAAGATTTTAAATTAGTTTTCGTGGCAGTGCCCCATAACTCGATTAAGTACTCTAAATGTGGCTTGACCATAGTGTTATATATTAAAAACCGAATGGAATTTGGAAAACATCGAATAATACCCCGAAGTGACCCCATAATGCTAGCAATTTTGGATTGTATTTTGTCAATATGAGGACGCCATGTCAAGCGGCTGTCCAAATAAAGACCTAAATATTTTTCAGTTTGAACTCTGGTCAAAGACTCATTATTAATATGTAGAGGTGAATGGTTACCAATTTTTTTATTCTTTGCAGTAAAGATCATGTAATTAGTTTTAGTTATGTTAATAGTTAGCAAATTGTCTTTGTACCACCTAGAAAGTTTATTTAAATCTTGCTGTGCTAGTTGCATGATAGGTTCAATTTTATAGCCAACGTAAAATAATGTTGTGTCATCCGCGTATAATGTTACGTCACCATTCAAGCCTATATCATGGATACCATTAATGTAGACTAGGAATAATAAAGGGCCAAGAATTGACCCTTGAGGCACGCCGTAAGTTACAATTTCACGGTTACTTTGTGTATCACCGATCCGAACAACCTGATATCTGTTAGCGAGATATGATCTTAAAATATTGTAGGCTGTATCCCTGATTCCTATACTGTATAGTTTTTGAAGAAGTAGCTTATGGCTGATTGTATCGAACGCCTTTTTTAAATCGATAAATATACCAACAGCTATGTTTTTTTCATCAATGTTATTTTTTAACTTAGTGACTAAGTCAATTGTGGCCGATAAGGTGTTTGATTTTGCACGGAAACCGTATTGTTTATCAGAAAGAAAATCGATACTTTCAAGGAATTTCTCTAACCGGTTGTAAATTACTTTTTCATAGATTTTTGAGATAGTTGGCAAAACTGAAATTGGGCGGTAATTATTGGGGTCTGTCCTTTTACCTGTTTTAAAAATTGGACTTACTTTTGCTAATTTAAGAGAATCGGGGAAGTAGCCATACTGTAGACAGTGATTTATGTTTGTGGTTAGTTTGGGTACTATTAAATCTTTGACACATTTGATTGTTTTGCAGCTTATTCCGTCTAAACCTGTACTAGTATTTGCGTTAAGATTGTCTATTATGCTGCCTATTTCTTTTTCTGTGGCAGGTGTCAAAGCAACTAATGTATTTTTGGTGTAGCTGGTTGTGTTACTGGATAGATATGCAGTATTATTATGCGGTTTGATTTTATTTGCTAAAACTGAACCTACATTTGCGAAAAAGGTGTTAAAGCTATCACATATTTCTTTATCATTTGTAATCTGACCTGCTGGAGTATCTAGTTTTGAAGGAGCAGAGTTTGATTTTACTTTGTTGTTCGCTAGATTGTTTATTAACTTCCACATCTTAAAAGGTTTTTTTTCACATTCCTTGAAAACTTTTCGATAATAATTACATTTAGTGCTTTGTATTTTTCCTGACACCTCATTTCGTAAAGATAAAAAGTCAGTACGTATAACCTCATTGTCTGCATTTTTTATGTAGGTAGACCACAGTTGTTTTTTTTTTCGAAATGGCTGCGAGTACGTCTTTGTTGATCCAATCTGATCTTGGTGGGTTTAGAATTTTTACCTTTTCAGTTGTGCTTCTTCGCACTGCTTCTAATAGTGATTCCTTTAAGTTATCGTAGTTATTATCGCAAACGTTTGTAATTGTGTTTTGAACTTCTTGGTATAATGTTGTATAGTTTATATAGGAATAGTTAGACTTCTTCTTCATTTCAGGCATATATTTACCAATTTCCAAGTAGATCAGCTTATGGTCAGATATAGAAGATTCAATCACTGTTAGATGGAATTTATGATTCTTCAAATTGGTAGAAACATGATCGAGAATAGATTTTCTAGTTTTTGTATCACGGGTGCTAAATTGTGGATCTATGTTATTTATTATTTTATATCCATTTTCAACTATCATTTTTGAATAGTTATTCGTTGGCTGGTTGGGCATCAGTAAATCATAGTTATAATCGCCAAATACTATGGCTCTTTTCCTTTTGAGTAGCTGTTGGGAATATTCATCGAGAAAAGCATTATCATTTGTTTTTGGAGGTTTATAGATGCCACCGATGTCCAAACAGAATTTATTTATGTGTATCTACAGGTAGTGGTTATCATTGGAGCATACGTCTTCGACAATATTGTGTTTTAGGCAGTTATTTACAAATATTGATACACCACCACCTCTTCCTTTGGCTCTAAAGTTGTAATAATGGGTGTAATTAGGTAAAACCAGCCTTTTAGCTTCAGTTTCAGATTTGATCCAAGTTTCTGTTAATATTATAACGTGTATGGGGCTGGACATGCTCTCGATTATACAGTTTAGCTCATCTAGTTTGCCTGGTTTTACTATGCTTCGGACATTAGCATATAGAAATTTTAAGGACTTGGGATTTATAATTATATCTTCATAAGAATCAATTTTATTATATTTGATATTGCGTTCGTTGTCTGCATTGTCTGTGTTACTTGTGTCTATCAGTTTTTTGGTAATAATTTGGTAATTTTAGGAATCCCTTTCACATATTTAATAGTTAAGTCTTTTTCTCCTAGATTTATTCGTTGGTTCAATTCTTCTCTCAGGTTTTGCCGATACTTTTGTTGGTATGGAGTTTCATCACAAAATATTTTGATTGTTTGAGATTTAATAGCTGTTTTGTTTTTTAAAATCAATTTGACTGCTTCGCTTGTTGGAAATATAGCTTTAATTGGTCTAGATCGATCTGGATTGTATTTTCCTAATCTGATTATTTTTATCGGATCTACACAATCTGGAATAGCCATTTTTATAACTTTGTTTACTTCAATTCTATCATAATTTCGTCTAATTTCTGCATTTGGAGATTGTTCCTCTTTGATCCCTCGTATGATGATATTGTTCTCCCTTTGAGATCTTTGGTGAGTCTCAGATATAAAATCTTCGTATGTGAAGATCTGCTGCATTTGGGACGGTACATTCACGGATTTTAGACATGATATTTCATTTTCTAGGGCTTCTACTTTCTCTTTCATATCATTTTTAAAACTTGAAATAGTTTCGAATTCTAATTTCAATTTATGTTGCTCCGTGGACAGTGCGTCTGTTGTAGTCTTAATTTGGTTTATTTGGTCTTTTATATCTAAAACATCTTGAGATATCTTATTTAAGTTATCAGTTTGAGTTTTAGCCATGGTCGTGAGAAGCGACTCAATTCTGGACTGGAAGCTATCGAATTTTGTAGCAAAGTCGTCCTCAGGTGATTTTCTTTTAGGACGTAACGATATTCGGTCGTTTTGGTTAATTTTCCTTAAATCTGGATGGGATCCACCGGTTCTGCTCGTACTACTTGCTGTTGCTATTAAGTCACTATTGCCATCAACATACGCAATAGATGCCTTTGTTGGCGAACGTACAACACTCATTGTGTTTTGCGACCGTGGGACTGTGGAAAGGTAGGTAGGTATATAATAGTTACTTGATTGCAGTGCCGAAGCTGCCCCACGACGAGAGCGAGAAGTTTTGTTGTTGTCCTTTTTCAACGAGGAGGTGTGGAGGTGGTGACCACCAACCACAGCGATTCCAAACGTTGCAAAATGAGATTTCTGTACCAGATTATAAGTTTAGTTTACTTTGTAATTGTAATATGTAATTACTTTAAATTTTAGCAACACGTCCACTTCGTACGTCTGCCCGGCTCACACTTCGTTCACACGATATCGATATAATATACGAACGTTCGCGACGGTAGGCGGTGTCTGGTGAAATTTAGAGTTGATTTCGGGTATAAATATGTGTGGTAATTTTAGCGTATTGTAATTAAGTTTTATTATTTCAGGGGTCTGTCGGAGGCACTCATGTGAAAATTTTCGATACCGAGGATACCTGGATCTTGGTCCTCTTGCTCAGTATTAGTCTCGTAAGTTTCGACGTTGTCAATATAGTCGTTATTGCTGTAGTCGTGGTCATAGTCAGTTTCAGGATTTTCTGATTCACAAATTTCGTTTTCGTTTAGGTTATAGAGTTCGTTTACTCCAAATCCTTGAGCTTTCATCGGAGCGGTGCGCATGCTTACGTCAGTGGATATCTAAGGTGCTAACCGTTGTGGAGGGCGGTAGCCGAACTGTTGTTGGCCTTGGGTTAAAGGTGGGCGATAGCCAAATTGTTGCTGACCTTGGTTAAACTGAGGTCAATAGCCAAATTGAGGTGGATTTTGATTAAATGAGGGTTTGTAACCAAATTGCTGCTGACCTTGGTTAAACTGAGGTCGATAGCCAAATTGAGGTGGATTTTGATTAAATGATGAGGGTTTGTAACCAAATTGCTGCTGACTTTGGTTAAACTGAGGTCGGTAGCCGAACTGTTGGGGAAGCTGGGGCTTATACCCGAATTGTTGGGGTCGTGCAGGAGGTAAGTTAATTTGTTTACCGGATGGTACACCGAATTTAAAGTTAGACTGTGGTTGGTGCAGGTTTGAAGAACCAGGGTTATTTTGGGGAACACCGAATTTAAAGTTATGTTGATTTTGCGGATTTAATGTGAAGAAAGGCTTCATTCCAAATTTCTCTATAAAAGGGTTTTGGGTTACAGCTGGAGCCTTTGGTAGTAACTGATTTTGTGAACGAAGCATCTTATTTTTAGAATTATATTGGTACATGAAGTTCACTTCTTCGAGCACTGTACTTAGGGCATTTTCCAATGAATTTGAGCCTTTAAGTCGCACAATGCGAAGCAACTCTTCTGGTAAGTTATATAAAACCACATTCATTGACATGTTGTCATATATTATTATTTTACTGGTGCGAAGATTTTCGTCATTGATTAAATTGACCTTGGCAATCAATGTGCTTTTTACATGTTGAATCCTATTACAAAAATCGAGATATGACTCGCCATTATTTATTTTTAATGTCTCTAACTCTATTGCAATACATTCCTCTGAACGGGGATCTCCGAAATGTTGTTCAAATGCTCGTTTTAATTCTGGCCAGGTTTCTAAGTCTTGTCGCTCGCTAATAAGTGCCGCTGCTCTACCTGTTAATCTCGATGTTATAATGTGAAAAACGTATAGATCCTGTTGTTCATTTCCTTCTACTCTACAGCAGCGTATCACATACTCACACTTTCTAATAAACAGATTAAGCAATTTTTCGTCACCATCAAATTTGGGGATGACGTTAGCGAAGTCACGGGGAATTTGCACTATGTTTAATCTATTTTCTACCTAACTTGAAACTACTAAATAAACTATGTCTAATTTCTTTATGTATTTTATTTATCTGTATATATTTTATTCGTTCGTATCGTATTCTTATATTACATTAAATCCACTTAAAAGAAACCATAAAATGTACTTCAATGTTTGGAAATAGCATTCAGATTTTCTAGATACATATAACTAAAATAGTGAATAGGAATGGACTTCGACTGGAAATAGCGATTTGGGTCTACTCACAGACTGCCCATGTCCCTCTTTGAGCCTTAGACGCCTTCCTCCGGATCCGGTGTGTAGCACTCACAGTTTTAATGTCCTTGACAAAATTTATTTGGTTCGTGGGTTTTCCGTAAAACGCTTGAAAACGTACGTCACGCGGTACTAAAGTCGAGTTTTCGCGACGCGGAAATCCGATCCGGCTGCGCCAGTCAAGTTCTCTGGGAGCCGAAGGATCTTTTAAAAAACAATTGTATTAATTTAAATACGTTTATTCTCTACAAGAGCGTGTCTAAGACTAACTTAAAATGCTACTTAAATCTAGGGCCTGAACATCAGACCACCGCGGAGCGGATGGGCTTATCTCGCCGGATGGGCTCGCCGTCTCCGACTCAGCGTTTTGCGTGGTCTTAGTTATTGGATTGAATCGACAAACGTCTCTCAAGCGTTTTGGTGTGGTCTATATTCTTAGAAGATTGAACGCTGACGCGAGTTATTGGTAGAGTCGACAGACGTAACTATCTTGAGGCGGTGCAGTGTTTTGCTTGGTATTGGATTTATTTATTTTTATCACAGGATCCCAAGTCGGTGGTAATATTTTATCTATTGATTACTGTAAGTTAAAATAGTTACCATCGATAGCTTTATGACGTATCTCCGTTTCAATAAACAAAGATAGAAATATCTGTCTTTACTATTGATCCAACTTCGAGACCTTGAAGCTTACTAGAGATAAGAAAATTAATGTCAAATATCGCTATCGGCGGTAGAGTATTGGAACCGGCCGTTAGTCGAATCTAACGACATATTATAATTCACTGACAACACTGACCAAAGAAATAGACTTACCTATGCGTTTCAACTAAGAATGTGGCCGCCATCTTGCCATTTCAAATATAAAAATACTGAAAATTATGTTTTAACAAAAATTGATAGCAAAATAAGACATTATACAATAAATAATCAAAACCGGAGCGAATATTTCACTTTGTGTTTACTCTGCTGCCGGTAAAAAAATCGTAAAAAAACAGTGAAGTTCCGCAGTCGGGATCATCATGGCGGCGACATTCTTAGTTGAAACGCATAGTACATACATTCTAAAAATCTATCCCTCTTCCTATTGCATTCGAGTAAAAAGAACTTATTAAATTATCATTGACTAAAAACATACTAAAAACAATAAATTTCTGTATGTCTGACAACACTGGCACCCAGGGCACCCGCTGTAAAATAATCCCTCACTAAAGGGTAGTTTTATACCATCGGTACAAAATAATTCTTTACTAAAGGGTGGTTACCATCGGTAATTTGGCACCCCTTAATTATAAGTATCGTTCACCCCTCACGCCTAAATGACTACCTTGGAGTATAATTTTATTAGCAATGTAGTTTTAGTTGATCGATTAGTGTAACTATTGATAACGTTGACCGATTATTTGTAACCCTCGACGATAAAGTTGGGGTTTTATGATCTGAAATGGTGGAGACAGACTGTTTCTATGTGTCAACGGATGTGTTTTTAGCTCCTTAGTTCTTTTTGTATGTATGTCTATTTGTATGGCACGGCCTACAGCTACGGCCGGCTATATAACATCAAAAGCTGCCCCGGTGTGAAATACCGCTGGACCTTTGCAAGGACACCTAGCTTCCTCGCAGCTACCTTGGCCTTGGACTCAATGAACCGCCCAAAGTTAAGGTTTGAGGAAATATCAACTCCCAACAACTGAAGGCGGTCGGTGTATTCCAAGGATACATTCTGAAAAGTAGGAGCCAATGTGAACGGACTCCGTTTGGCGGTGAAAAGACACGCTTGTGTTTTAGCGGCGTTGAATCGCACAGGGCTGGCATCACCCCATTCGGAGACCGCCTGAAGTGTGCGAATGGCACGCTCTACCATCGCTACTCTTTCAGACTGGATCACATCCTTACTGGCCCGAGCACTCGGCATGTACAGCCAAAGACTGAGAAAGGGTAGACGGACATCTTACAGTTATCCCCTGGGGTTTAGTACGAGTTCCGATAGTTTACGAGCTAGATCAATCTGTCAGTTTTCTCCATACATTTCACACCAGCCTAGCAGTAACTATTATTAGGTATTATTTATTTATTAATTTTCTAAAAAAATTTACAAAGAACTCTTACTCTAAATACAAGGAACAAATATAATAACTAAGTTGTACACTATCATAAGAGTAGCGTTGAAGGCTGTACTAGTATAAACTGTGCTACAGCCTTCGGCGCCTTCCGCCCAAGCTAAAATATTAAACAATTAAGTCCAGTTTAAGTATTTAGATATAAATCTATATAAGTTAATCACGAATGTACTTATATAATTAACAAAAGGTTAAACACGCATAAAATATAAAATAAACACTTGTAAAGATAAGAAGTGTGTGTGTAAAGTGTGGGTGTGTGTAAAGTGTGGGTGTGTCTATGTGTGTGTGTGTGTGTGTGTGTGTGTATATATGTGTGGTAAGTTGGGGCTGTGTAAGTGGAAAGCTAAACTCTCATTTCAATTCCAATAATTTCCTCTGTTTCAGATAAACTAAGTTTTTGAAGCCATTTTTGAATTTTATTTTTACATTGACTTTGGCATAGTGGATACATGTGAATTACTTTATTGGCACGATTGTATAAGTGGCTATTAATTACATAATATTGGCGTCGTGCAAGTGCTGTACGGCACGATTCAGTTCGAGAGACTCTGGTTTTGTTACGTTTCAAGATAGGTTTAAAGTCAATACTTTTATGTTTTCGGAGTAAAGCATACGTTATAAAAAGTTGCCTAACAGTGAGTACTGAACATTCACGGTACAGAAGTTCAGTGCTATATCTACGGGGTTTCCCAAGCATTACTTTTAAAATTTTTCTTTGAGCACGTTCCAAAGGAAGTAAATTAGAGACTCCAGTCGAACCCCAGGTCACAATGCAGTACTGTAGTAGACTCTGTGCAAGGGCGAAGTAGACACATAATAATGTTTCCTTATCAGCAGAGCTTCTGAGTTTACGGAATACTGGAATTAATTTTCTCATACGGTTGGTTAGAGTCCTTATATGTGTAGATCAGTTTAGGGAGTTGTCAATAATAAGACCAAGATACCTAATACTAGAAGAACGTGTCAGGTTAGGGCAGTTACAAACATGGTTTTGATCACAGTAGTGCGCACTTACACAAAATTCATGCGAAGGTTGGGAATTTGCACGATGAGAAAAGGTGATGTACTTGGTTTTATCTAGATTCAATGTTAGGAGATTGAAATTGAGCCAGATCATTACATCTTTGAAAACATTTTCTGTATTGCGTTGAGCCGTCTCCCATGTATCTCCATGCACAATCAACGCAATATCATCCGCATAAGCGATGATACTGCAGTTTGGAAGTGACATTGAACATAAGCTGTTGATGTAAATAAGAAAAAGAGTCGGCCCTAGCACACTTCCCTGAGGTACACTAAACTAGAGAGACGTGTGTTCACTGGTGCAGTCGCCAACTCCAACACACTGAGTACGATTAGTTAGGAACGAACGAAATATATCTAGTGCCAGTCCACGAATTCCGATTGATTCCATTTTAGAAAGCAATCGGGGGGTATAAACTGAGTCGAAGGCCTTAGACATATCAAGAAATACTCGAATACCTTTAATCTGCTGTCTAGTTTCCTTGCTATTGTTTCAGTAAGCAATAAAGTGGCATCTTCAGTGGACTTACCTTTCATAAAGCCAAATTGATTTTTAGCTATGATATTATTCTTCTGAAGAAAGTCAGTAAGCCTGCGATTTATCAATTTTTCAAAGATTTTGGAAATAGCAGTCAACACTGATATTGGTCTATAATTCCCTACACAGTATCTATCTCCACCCTTGTAAATAGGATGAACTAGAGCCCTTTTTAAGATGTCAGGAAAAACACCGGTAGATAAACATAAGTTACACAAGTGTGTCAGAGGAGGAATCAGACTACATTTGGCACGTGTGATGACTTGTGTTGGAATATTATCAATTCCCGGGGCAGAATTATTTGTCAAGCTATCAATGATATTCTCAATCTCGGTGAAATACAATGCCATAGAATCACGTGGAGATGGTATTCTGCAATTACTAGCATCGGACACACTAGACACTTCGGCACCAAATCTACTAAGTATAGCATTGGCATTAGTTGCGCCAATACTTGCAAAGTAGTCATTTACTATATTCAATTATTTATGCGGATCTTGATGAATTTTGAGTAAATCACTAGGAGGAGGTGAACGTTGCTTTAAATGAGTAATATTATTTATCGTAGCCCAAGTACCCTTAGGATTGCCTTTATTTTTAACCGGCTTCAAAAAGAAGGTTCTCTATTCGACGGGTATGTATGTAATATTAATAAAAATGCGTAATAAAATTTTATGAGTGTATGTACATATGTATGTATATATGTATAATATAATATCCTTGGGACAATTCACACACGGTCAACTGATCCCAAACTAGGCAGAGCCTGTACTATGGAAACCAGACAACTGATACTAATACTTATATACTTTTTTTTTGTTGTAAATACATACTTATATAGATAGAACACCCAGACACTTGGTGGGAATCGAACCCACGACCTGTTGGATAGCAGACAGGGTCACTGACCACTAGACCAACGGGCCCGTCAGTGTATGTATATATGTATGTATGTATGTAGGTTTGTCCGCGGATTTCTCAGAAACTATAGGTCCGATTTAGAAAATTCTTAATTATGCAATAGTTAGAGTATTTTTCAACTTAGGGTAGATTACAAGTTTCATCAAAATCGGTCCAGTACTTTAAGAGATATAAACTTTTTACGTTTTCAGTAAGTTACTGTAACGTAGACGTTCGAGTTGCATGATAGTGCTGATACCTATTTTGCTAAAATAAAAGTCATTAAAAAGTGTTAAATAAACTATTTAAAAAAAAAAGATAACCCGCTTCAAAGTAAATTATTTAAAAAGCATAAAATAACGAAAATATATTGAAGTCGGTGTCAGCTCATAGCTCGTGCTAGTCTTGGTTAACATGACGTGCTAGCACCGATTTCAATATATTTTCGTTATTTTATGCTTTTTAGATAATTTACTTTGAAGCCGGTTATTATTTTTTATTAATAGTTTATTTAGAAATTCAGATCTCTCATATTCAATTGTTAGTTTTTTTAAAAGATTGTTACAAAAACTACGGTATCTTGTATAAGTAACAGACAATATTGCATTATTTTCGTCATTCTTAGCTTTTTTATGCAATCTATCTCTATTTCTTATACAGCGCACGAAGCCTGCAGTCAACCAAGGTTTAATGGTACGCTTCCGGTGGGGAATATTAATCTTTATAGAGTGAGCAATAATAGTATTAGAAATAGTGTTTGTAAGTAATGTTGCGGCAATATTAGCATCTGCAGAGCAAAAAATGGGACTAAAGTCGGTGTTGGACAGAGTTTAGACTAAGGACCGGATAGTCAATTTTTGAGATTGAAGACTTACACGAGTGTCTTCTAACTTTATAATCTAAATTTAGCACAACTGGAGCATGGTCAGTTACATACGAGTCAAGTACGTAAGTTCCAGCATATTTATTTGTTCTCAGCATAACATGGTCAATACAGTTTTCCTTACGAGTCGCCCGCGAGCCGTTCTGCGCATGCGCGACGCTGAACGAGCGCGTCGTTTCTGCACCGAGACCGCGGCGGGGAATTCGAAATAATATCACCCGCTCGAGGGCCGGTACTGCGCGTTATAGTAGGAAAAACGTGTCCGGCCAAAATTCCGTGATATGCTAATAGATCTATCAATACTCATTGGACTAATGTTTATATTAATGTCTCCGATTAAAGCTATAGATTTAAATAATTTTAATAAAGACGTGAGACAGTTGTCGAGGCTTTCACAAAACATGTCAATATTAGAACATGATGGAGACCGATAAATAGCCAGGAAGGCACATTCATTGCCACATTTAATGATAAGGCAATTGGCATCTGAAATTGACGGTCTAATAATACTGTGCTTAATCTCGGAATTAATGAATACAATAACACCGTCATTCTGGTTAGTAAAGTTCGAAGAATAGGATATGTAGTCTGTAAACGTGCTCGCAAATCGCTCGCACGATCTCGTTTTTGGTGGTTATTTATTAACCGACTTCAAAAAAGGAGGAGGTTCTCAATTCGTCTGTATATATATATATTTTTTTTTTCTATGTATGTTCGCGCATAACTCTGGCAATTATGAACCGATTTGAAAAAATCTTTCTTCCATCCATTCTTTAATCCGTTAATTGGGTCCCATAAAAAAAATATTGCTTAGTAATAAGTAGTTCCTGAAAAAACAAGAATGGTGGCTGCGCACTGAGAGCTGCAAGAAAGCCTATATAGATGACGTTTTAGTTGCTCGGACTCGCTCGGTCGGACAAAAATGGTCATAACTCTGGCAAATATTTACCAATTTCAATGATTCTTTTTTTATTCGAAAGAAGAAACCACTGTATTGAATCTGTATGAATTTTATTACAACCGGATAAGAACTTCCTGGAGGAGGACCATGAACGATGTGGAGGAATTTATCTGGTAAAAACCATAAAACTGATGTTCTCCATTACATTGCTCTGACAATTATGAACCGATTTCGATGATTCTTTTTTTATTCGAGAGAGTAAACTACTATGATGTTTCCATGCAAATTTCATTACGACCGGATATTTTTTTCTGAAGAAACATGAATTATGTAAAACTATGTAGACGATAATGTGATCATAACCTACCTACATAATTTTACGGTTTTCGATGGTTCAATCTTTATATATGAAAATATCACTAAAATGTTTAAAATAAAATCTTTTTAAAAAAAAATTGAACCGACTTCAATATCACTGAAAAGTATAAAATAATTTAAATATTATTGAAGTTGGTGCCAAATATACACAGCAGGTACGCTAACACCAACTTCAATAGTATTTAAATTATTTTATACTATTCAGTGATATTGAAGTCGGTTCAATTTTTTTTTAAAAAGATTTTATAAGTGAATTGATTGATTTATTCATTCGCTACACGCCACTTACTCCGACGCCCCACGAGACGCGATGCTCGAGGGGAGAAGTTTCTTTGCTGACATTTGTATTAAATATCATGTTTATTGTAATACTCGCTACCCGCTGCTGCATTCTTGTTCAGTCTTCTCAGCCGGTAGCAACTTTGAAAAGTACCTCACTTTACAAACCGGAGATAGCTGGTTTAAACCCCCCGGGGAGCAAGATCTTTGTTATTAGTTGTTCTTTACTGTCTAGGACAATACAGGCCAATCACCTAATTGTCGGATGTTTTTTTTTAATTCAACATAAGCTAGTGCTTGACTGCAGACCCACCTGATGGAAAGTGGTGACGCAATCGAAGATGGTAAAGCACACTAGCTTATTAAAAGCCTATTCACTCTAGCCTTGAAAACACCCACATAATAATCGGGCGGTAAAACCGACGCAGGCAAACTGTTTCAATCCTTAACTGTCCTTATTATAAACGAAGAGGCAAATCATTGACTGAAGGCACTTTCACCACATAAGGGTGTGGTATGCACGTCCGATGATAGAAGGGGAATAGTGGAATCAAGTCATGCAATTCCACCATCCCCCTTGTAAAAAATCCGTCATGCGCCTGATCTTCCGTCCTATCTGATTGTGAGAGTAAAGGAAAATAGTGCACGCAAGCACTTTTGTTCTTTGCAGAAAAACAAAACACGCTTAGATACATTAAAAAAAAAACTTTATTTTCCTGGGCCGATATCTTTACAACAAATTATGTACCTAAGCAATTAGAGTTTTACCACATAAATTTAAAAAAAATGTGAAATTGACAACAAATTTTCTTAGCAAACTCTCATTCGACGACACTTAAAATATTTTGCGTCTTCAGTTCTAAGTTCTTCCAACGTTATTAATCAGTAGGTACTGCAGTTCTGTCCGTTCGTAACTTAATCCATTATATGTGTATAGCACACGCTCTCTTTACACACACACGCACACGCACACACACACACACACACACACACACACACACACAAACACAGCCACACACAAACACACACACACACGCAAAGAGAAGCTCATAATACAACTCTTTACCTACTACTTAGTTTTATATTATTTTTCTTTACAGGTGTTTTTTATAATGTTGTCTTTTACTTACGCGAATATTACACATTGAAATCAAACTACTTTTACGGATTTTTTCGCGGTTTATTTTTCCCGTGACCATGGGTGCTGCAAAGCATTCGAAACGTCGGGATAGTAAAATCAAAAATAAACCGCGATAAAATCCGTAAAAGTAGTTTGATTTTTAGGTGTTCTTTTTTAATTAAGTACCTATATGTATGTATTTTTATCTATACTTATAATAAAACTGTAACAGGTCCAATTCTGTACATTGAAGATATTTTGAAAATTTTGTTTGGAGGGCATTCAATAACCGATACTAAAGCCAAAAATGTATTTTTTTTTATTTTTGTCTGTCTGTCCATGGGCGTACGCAGGGGGGGGCAGGGGGGGGGCCGTTGCCCTGGACTTGGCAATCATTCACTAAGCTGACAATATTTTGTCTAATTATACATTTCTTTGAAAGAAATTGTAAAAGGGATTTAAGTATGTTTTTAATTACAAATCATAATGTTAGAATTAAAAAAATAAAATTTCGGCGCTGCGCGCTTGATCTTGATCGATGACAGACAGATGTTTCTAAGTACTATGGATGATTTTATTAACGGAGGTTACCTTATAACCGGTTTGCAGAAGATCCATTATTTTAAAGGATTACTTTTTGCCCCTTTTAAACCTTTGGATGTAGTTTTTTTTTTAATTTTATTACCTCAGAACCAGAACTGAATTATTTAACTGATATGGAAAAATTGAAAGTAGGGGAGAGGTGGCATGAAAGGGACATTTCTGTTGTGGAGGCTCTATTAAACGACTGAGATGATATTTTAAACAGGTTTTACCTGAAAGAGATGCTAACATTACTTGACTATTGAAATATAATCCAATAAATTATTTTTCTACATTCTTAATTGTATATTTTCGCATTTAAAAAAATGTGGATTATGTCCCTTGCATAAATGACCTGTATTGAAAGGGACGCAATAATTTATGAAAGGGACAGTATATAATATCAATGAAAAGTCACTTTACAACATTTTTATAGACAGATTGAATATAATATATAGTTGACTAAGATTTAAAATCCATGTTTTAGTCTTATTTTCTTATCATAAAGACAATAAAAATCTATACTTATAATAAAACTGTAACAGGTCCAATTCTGTACATTGAAGCTATTTTGATAATTATATTTGGAGGGCACTCTATAACCAATACTGAGGCCGAAAATGTTTTTTTTTTTTAATTTTTGTCTGTCTGTCTGTATCGCGGCTGCGTATCACACCGAAACTACTGAATGGATTCAAATAAAACTTGGCATGATTTGAGATCTTACTACGAGGTAGGACATAGGATACTTTTTATCCCGTAATCTAGCACGGTTCTTTTGGGAGAGGGGATTAAAGTCAAAATGGGTACTTGGTTATAAGCTTGGTCCGGTTTTATCAATTTTTCTTCATAATTATAATAAATATTAGTAAGGGAACACTCATAGAGAGTTGTTATCAAAGTTTTGTAATTGATCGGGTTAAGCAACGTTAGGTAAGGTCATTAAATAGATGGGTGACTGTTTAACACCATTTGAACTAAACGGGTCCGTGCTTCGGAGAGCAAGTAAAAAGTGGGTCCCAGTTTTTAACCGACTATAAAAAAGGAGGTTATGTATTCGATGCGAATGTCTGTTATTAAAAGTTTAGTTAACGTAAAAATAGCGCAGGTGGAGCTGCATGGGTCAGCTAGTAATAAATAAGTGTGTTAACAGCTTAACAATTTTAACAGAAATCAACAGATTCGTAATCCATATAATAAAAATAAACAATCACTTGAAAATGATTACTGCTTCTCGTGAGAGAAACAATCAAACAACTTCATCATCATCAGCAGCAGCAGCCGAAAGAAGACCACTTCTGAACATTCCATACTCCCTATGATTGGCAGGCGTCTTGATGATCGCAGTATATAGGTGATCCTTTAGAAAGTTCGTGCTACCCGTCTTCTTGTTTTCCCTTAGTTGCCTCTTACAAATACCCAACGGGAGGAGATGGGAGGATACTATTCTTACCTGGACACCCCACGGGCAATTAAAGACACTATATTTTAATTCGCTGGTCATATTGAAACTAATCTACAGATAATAATTCTTAGTAACGCAGTGCAAGAGCAAGAAAATTAATGATTTCTGATACTTACGCGAATATTACACATTGAAATGAAACTAATTTTACGGATTATATCGCGGTTTATTTTTGATTTTAATTTCCCGACGTTTCGAATACTTTACAGCATTCATGGTCACAGGCGGACTGAGGTGGTAGCTGTCCATATGTCATAGTTGTCTTAGGGTACCCTCAGGTCTTCTAATTATTATTGTTAGTCCGATCTACGCAGAAAGAGCTTACAGTATCTTGAGGTCTTGCAGTGGAATGCTTGTCTTTGGATTTGATCTATATATATATTTGATTTGCGATATAATCCGTAAAATTAGTTTCATTTCAATGCAAGAAAATTAATTTTTAATCAGAACAAGAACTGCTCTACGTCTTCCTTGTGTGGATAACATATGCCAGAGTTTCCAGCAGATGCAGCGGTAGGGTTTCGATTCAAATGTGGTCGATCTGCGATGAAAGAGTGTAAAAATCTTCATCACATTAATAATTATGACGGTTTTGCAAGGATGTGAAGTTGAAGGCATCCAGGCATTCATGCCAGCTCTATAACGAGATTTAAAGGATCCGAAAACACTCACGTTGACGGGTAATAAGCGGTGACTACAGTGAGTACAGTTATGAAAGGGACGTCCCGTTCATAACCGTTCACCATGTCCCTTTCATAATTATCGTAAATAAATTAAAAACACGAGCATAAAATCTACAATTTTCAATAAATGTCTACTGATCTTTCGTTCCTTTATCTGCATGTTTCTAGTCGATCATAAACAATGGAAAACAATAAAATCATGAATATGTATATTCATGATTTTATTGTTTACCATTTGGCAAAATATTTCCAAACAATACCAATATAAAAATACTTTTGTATACAAATATAAATGCACGCGCGCCATCGCCATCTTTGAAATGACAGGTGCGTTAAGTTAGGTGCGAATGGATGTACATCGGGGTTGCAACGTAACAGAAATAGTTTCGTCTCGTGACGATTTTTAGTTTGTCGGTAATTTGAATTGTCCCTTTCAATACGTGTCCCTTTTATGCCACCTCTCCCTACTTAGTTAGTTTCAGATTGTTTCAATTTTCATCAAAATCTAGTTCTGTTTATGGCCATGAGTGAACTTCTCAAATAGTATAGGTACCTACGAGCATATACATATGTATTTAGCGATTTGGATATGATCAACAAAAAACGAGCATTTGCATTCAAAGAGTATCATTGGGCGAAGTGGAACTGACTTTGACTATGATGTCATGTGCAAAATAAATAGTAAACTCGAATATAGAACCATCAAATTGATATGATGATGAAGCCGGAACAAAAAATGTATCTTAGCCGTGTTTTAGGGTTTAGGGCTTATAAGATTGTCATAATTATTTTAGTGGTAATTTCCCTCGTTTTGTCAGAAGGCAGATTTCGTAGCCTCGTTATTTTCGTTAACAATCTATCATCGTGTGGTCGATTAATAATTAGCTGGAGACCAAAAAAATCAAAAACCATTTTAGCTCCTGCAAAAACGTTTATTTAAATAACCAAATTCAATTTAAAGAAAAAAAAGGGCTTTAGCGGTCTCTGAAATTTTCCCTTGTAAAAAAATCTTATGGAAATAAATATATTAATAATAAATAATAATATATATATAATAATTAATATAATCGAAAATAATCGAAAATAATCATAAACGGCTCCGACAGTTGAAATAAATAGATTTTAATAACTGACTTAAGTATCATTAAAGTTAATTGACGTTTGTGAGTGCGGCAGTAAAATTTACAATGTATTTATTTGTGCTTTGATGAATTTGATCACCAGCAAAAAAACCTTATCTTGCCCCCCCCTAGACCAAAAGCTGCGTACGCCCATGTGTCTGTCTGTCTGTCTGTATCTCGGCTGAGCATCACACCGAAACTACTGGATGGATTGAAACGAAACTTGGCATGATTTGAGTTAATACTCCGAGGTAGGACATAGGATACTTTTTATCACGACATTCGGCACGGTTCCCTTGGGACAGGGGACTAAAGTCAAAATGTGTACTTGGTTATACGCTTGCTCCAGTTTTATCAATTTTTCATTATAATTATAATAAATATTTGTAAGGGAACTCATAGACAGTTGTTAACAATGTTCGGAAATCGATCAGGTTAAGCAACGTTAGGTAAGGTCCTTAAATAGATGGGTGACCTTTTAACGCCATTTGAACTACACGTCTCCGTGCTTCGGAGAGCAAGTACAAAGTGGGTCCAAGTTTTTAACCAACTTTAAAAAAGGAGGTTTGTATTCTATGCGAATGTATATTATTGAAAGTTTAGTTAACGTAAACACAGCGCGGGCGGAGCTGCGTGGGTCAGCTAGTTAATAATAAATACGAGTTAGTTAAAAAGATACCGTGCAGAATGGTGGCAAAACGCTGGCTGCATTTTTCTTTTGTTTTAATCATCGATATACTATACCAACTAGATTTGCTGTCACGACCCGAAAAGTGGTCACGAAAATAAGAGCTACGGAGACGGCTGTCGCTCAATTGTCTGCAATTATTATTGAACCTTATTTTATAGTATGTAAGTTATCTTTTTATATGAACATATTATTGTTTTGCGTGTACGTGTATAGTTGTAACCGCGACCACATTTTCGATGTCATTTTGTTCGTGACAGCTAATCTAGTTGGTATAGTATATCGATGGTTTTAATAATATATGTAGTTGTTCTGTTACTTCCTTCTTGCTAGCTATAGCTGATCCAATCAGAAAGAGCTATGTTGCCTGAGATACAGGTTTTCGTAATTCAGGCTCAGAATACATGTATTCTAATCCCAAGAAACATACTGTTCTAATTGTTTTGTACACTGTAACTGCGATGTTTAGGGCTAATCAATTATTCTTATTCTTACTTGTGCACTATAATATCTCCCGCGTAAGTAGTTGGCTTATCATGATAAATAAAGATTTTACTTTCTTTATTTGTATTTTTTTTAGTTATAGCGTCATCTTCGACAAAAGGTGCTGCCAGAATACCAGCGTTGCTTCCTAATTAATAGCGTAGCAACATGCCGAGGTAGTATCATAGATTTATAATAAAAACCAGTATCCTCTTTGACCCCACACAACTTTAGGTTTTTTTTCTTTGTGTTATCATTTTTCTACTTATTGTGTTTTAGCAGCCGTGGTCGGATACACCTTGGAGCTTGAAGAACACATTTCTGTCATATAAATTAGGCCTATTTCTTACAAAAATATTTTTTGTAGTAAGCAGCACGTTTTCTACTGACTTATAATACTTGTAACAAGTTTTTGATGAAAATTTTGCTAGCTAAAGCCGTTCTAGTCCTAAGTAGGAGTAGTAAGTAAATATATAAACATGAAGATCCGGCTCGAAGGACCATTTGTAAAACGTGGAGTATGCCGTACTTAACACAAAGTAATAAAGCAAATTGGTTGTTCGCCAAATGAACGCTGTCTTTTTTACAATAACAAATGAAAAATACAAAGTTTTTAGTCTTTCTAAGTGACAAGATAACGATTCATTAACGCACTCAGAGTGTGGCAGAGTCTTCTGTACTCTCGTTTATGTACAAGAGAAATGTTTATTACTTGTGGCACAAATGACTATGACTAGTGGTTACACAAACTAATACTTCAATGGCGCGGTAATTTGGCGCGCTGTCACGCTGACAGCGCGGCGGAAGGGGCGTGGCTTCCGGCCACGTTCCGTTTTGCTTAATGCGCGCGGTCGCGAAATGACACAATCCATTAATGCCGGCCAGTTTACGTTGACCCCCCCTCGCTAGCACTTTGATCTTAAATATTGTGACAATGTCGACTTGCGGTGACAGTTTCGAGATATTGATATCGATTTGTGGCTCCATTCATGTGAGCGGCTTAGTACCTACCGTACTCGATTCAACAATCGTAATGTACTCATAAAATACTATACTTATTTATAGAAAAAGCTTTTCCGATGGTACTTCGCGAATGTTTGTCAGCAAAACGAGTAGCTAAGTCTTTTTAAGCTGTGCGTTTTTATTTTTCTTTTGCCTGTAGGACAGTTGCGCCATTAGTTTTAGGAACTGTTTGCTTCTTTTTCTTTCTAGCGGGGGAAACCTTTAAAAGGTTCCCGGGAGCTGAGGGGATCGATGTGGGTATGTTGGATTCTTACCCACACCCCCGCGGCTGTCACATCGGCACATAAAGGGGACGCCCGGCGTCTCCGGTAGGATCTGCACCGAGAGCCCCTCATTGCCTTGCCTTTGAGCCCACCGCCGGAGGTGTAATCCCCCTGGGAACCTGACTCGGTGCTCATGAGGACGGGGGTCACAACCCCGCCGCCGTCCTCCTCGGAATCTCCGCCGTACTCAAAGGACGTCTTAGGGACCACACCACGAACGTCCAGCAACTCCGAAGGTCAATAAAAGAGTACCTACCTAAAAAAAATACCAGTCAAGTGCGAGGCGGTCTCGCACACCGAGGGATACATACCATCTTTGGACGTATAAAAGTATAAAAGTAATTTTACTATTCATGTAACACCCCAGTTAGCAAAAAAACCAAACCCCAGTTAGCAAAACTAAGTTTGTTTGTCGAGGTTTTTTCAGGATTTCTAAAAAACTGTACTATTTAGAAAGATTATTTGATTTTTCCCGTAAAATATAGGTAGACACGTATTACCTATAATTATTTCAGATGATTTTTCCCTGCACAAACTTCGGAGATAAGCGGGGGGAGGAACGGTTTTTTTTCTTGACATTTTTAATTATCAGCCAAAAACTACGTGACATAAACCAAAATAAAAGTCGGTTTTGAGATGTGCGAATAAAGTCCTTTCATATGATACTCCACTCAATATAGTAGTCTCACTTTAAAATTTTGGTGAGCCATTTCGACCCCCATTATAAAAAAAGTAAAGGAAAAAATATATTTTATTTATTTGCGATGAGGTTGGATAAGTATCTAAAACTATTACAAGTTTCAAAACCTTAGCATAAGTGGTTCCTGAAATATATAGGTGTGACAGATAGACAGACAGACAGACGAAGTCAGACCATAAGGGTTCCTTTTTTACCTTTTAGGTATGGAACCCTAATAAGGCGATCCCTCGTACGGTAACGTAGTATAAAACCTAATTTCTCCCCGGTTGGTGTTCGGCACCTTTTTTGCTGAGGGGACGGAACCTTCAAAAGGTACTCAGTCTCTACAGAGGCGGGGGTCGGGTCAAGTGGGTTTTTTACCAACTAAAATCCCTCCGGTGGCCTTTATCGGTGCTACTGAGAGACTGGGTCATTGATATAATAAATAACTATATCGATGCTCTGGGCACTCCGCTTGGACTTGGCCAGAGATTCTCCAGCGCCAGACGCTCGTTAGAGCACGTTCTAGTGGGAGCAGAAATCCATGCTCCTTCTCCTGGCACCCTCGGCTCAACTCGGAGTGGGAGAGTGCCCTCAAGCACCAGTGCACTATTATATCTTCCACGTAGATGGTTAATCTTGTGAAAGATTTGCTGATGTGGTCGTATCATCATCATCATTATTATGTATGAAAGCACAAAGAACTGGACAAAGAACAATACAGCCAGCCTCTAGTTATTCTACAGGTTGAATTTTGGAGAGTGCGCACAGGAATTACATGACTTGATTTCACCATCACCTTTCGATCATCGGACGACAAGAGACACGGCGCGCACACACCCTTATGTGGTAAACGTGCCTTCGGTCCGGAAAGCTATTTGCTTCGTCGTTTATAATAAGGACAGCTATTAAGGACAACAGGAAGAACAGTTTGCCTGCGTCAGTTTTTCCGACCGATTATAATGTGGGTGTCTTCAAGGCTAGAGTGAATAGGCTTTTAATAAGCTAGTGTGCTTTACCGTCTTTGATTGCGTCACCGCCTTCCATCAGTTTTTTCTACTTAATATAAGCACTTTCTTATATAATAAACGTAAACAAACATGCTTAAACATGTAAGTAATCGATTTTAGTTATAAAATAAATAATAATGTCCTCCTGGCCGATACGACCACAGCCACAGAATCACAGCGGCCAAAATACTCATATCGCACGATCAGCCGTCTACGCGGGAGATTTTATAGTGCACAAGTGCTTGCGTAGACACAAGTGCACTCTCTCTTCCTTTTACCTCTCACAATCCGATGTGACGGAAGACCGACACGACCGGGGAGAGATCAGGCGCAGCACCGACTTTTTACATGCCCCTCCGACGCATGGATCATCTTACTTAACAGACAATCAGGTGATTGGCCTGCATTGTACTAGCCTGTAAGAAACAACTACACGAAGTTGTTGCTCCCCGCGGGATTCGAACCTGCGACCTCTGGTTGGCAAGCCATATCCCACTGCGCCACGGAGGCTACCAGCGCCGGGATTTTAGTTATATGTAGGTATTGAAAACATAACATTTACTCTTTGATTATATATACGTATATATAATCAAAGCATTTAGTCATATAATGCAAATATACTTACTCGAATTCTTCTCTTTAAACACATTGAAGCAAATATCCCTTCAAGAATTATAAATGTAGCACTGCCGGCATTAAGAAACCCTTAAACGCATTAAAATGGCAACCGAGGGTGGTCTCCGTCTATAAATAACATTCAACAATACATCCAGAGTTCATCTTACACGGGACAAGTTAGCTAATGGCATAATTAATAATATCAAGATTTATCGCGTAGAACGGAACGCTGAAATGTATCGCTATAGTGTAAAGAAAAAAAATTATCGGAGGAAAACATAAATAAAACCTGAGAAAAAAACACTCACCAAAGATATTCCAAGGATACTACAGATTTATCCCAAGGATTGATCATCGTATCTGTGGTAGTTGTAGTGAAAAAAAAATCAAATTTTATAGTGTAACTCATGGATGTAATATGTACTACGTGTAGGTAGTATTTTTGGGGTTCCTTAGATAAAAGAAAGGATAGAGAAAGGTTAGAAGCATTCGAGATGTGGTGTTGGAGAAGAATGGAGGGAATAAGTTGGACAGAAAGGAAGACGAATGAGGAAGTTTTAGAATTGGTCAATGAAGAAAGAGAAATTTTAAGATCTATTGAGAATAGGAGAGGAAAGATGATTGGCCACTTGATACGACACGACACGTTCCTTAAAACGATAGTGGAAGGTAAAATAGAGGGGAAAAGGGGAAGAGGAAGACCCAGAGGAAGTTTTATGAAGCAGGTAGCAGAAAAAGTAGGTGTAATGTCGTATCAGGAGGTCAAAATGAAGGCATATTAATAGAGCAGATTGGAAATTGCTTCACCGACAAGAGCTTAAGTTGGAGAGAGAGAGATACATAAAAGGTAAAAAAGGAGCCCATATGGTTAGACTTTGTCTGTCTGTCTGTCTGTATGTCACACCTATATATTTCAGGAACCACTGATGCTATTGATTTGAAACTTAGAATAGTTTTAGATCTTATTTACCCAACCTTATTGCAAATGAAAAAAAATCCTTTTATTTTCTTTTTAATGGGGGCCGAAATGGGGTGTCAAAATGTCAAAGTGAGACTGCTATATCGAGTGGGGTATCGTATGAAAGGGCTTAATTTGCACATTTCAAAACAGATTTTTATTCTTGTTTATGTCTCGTAGTTTTTGGCTTATAATTAAAAATGTAAAAAAAATACCATTCCCTCCCATATCTCCTAAGTCTGAGGCGGGAAAAATCTGAAATAATTATGAGTTATAGAGGTATATCTATGTTTACAGAAAAAATAAAATGATATTTCTAAATAAGTAGTACAGAATGTTGATTTAATTGTAACAAAACAGAAAAAAAAAATGACAATCCTGTTGAGTTTCTTGCCGGATCTTCACAGTTGAGGCCGCGTTGTGATCCGGTGGTAGCTTTTAAAATATCGGCCATTCAAAAGTGCTAGCGTTAAACCTATTTGAAATAAGGATTTTTGACTTTGACTACAGCCTGTTGATTTCACCATCTGCCCTTCACATCGGAACACAGCAAAGTTACATTGCTGCTGTGCGGTAGATTATCTGACTCTGTGGTAGTACCTGTCTACCAGGGCAGGAGACCTCAGAGTAATTAGAATGGAGCTAGTATCGCGTCGATTCCCCGAACAAATTTTTCGTGGCACTTTTGCGGGGGTGGGAGGCGAAGCAAACACACAGAGATACAATTTCACGCATACCCACACTATAATAAACTCGCAACACATTCAAAAAGATACGCACACAAATAAAGAATGACCTGAACATATGAACAAAATTTGGCAGAGGGGTTAGCGCATCATGAACTCTCCAGTGGTATCTCCTCTAAGCACCATCTACCTTCTAGTAATAATAACATTATGTAGACGGGCCCTGTGTGATAATATAATCACTACCATTATACCTAGTCATAATGTCAGAGTCGACACAGATATTTATTCAATTAACCATTTTGTTTACCATACAACACGCATCGGCAACACGCATCGGTTGAGATATTTTACGACTTGGCAACATTTTACGTTGTCTTTGACGACGGCCCGTAAGTTACGCGCTGTAATGCCAATGAGCCACGAAATGGAACGGTTTTCGCGCCTTTTGCTTCTAAAAATGGCAGCTTTGACAGCTGAGACGTGGAACGCGTTTAATGTATTTTTTATTGATATTATTACTATTGGCTTCGTTTCCTGATCGTTCAGCGATTGCATGTCATTAGATATTATTGGATAAAAGTATCTACTACTAGAATTGCTACTTTAATATGATTTTGGAAGGAAGTAGGCAGGTAACAAATCTCAGTTCTGTTCTCATAACGAATCTTGAAGCAAAACAGTTTTATGCACCCATAAAACTGTTTTGCTTCAAGATTCGTTATGATTCGTCATTACCACCGTAAGAACGTAGCCTCCTCAAATGGTTTAGCAAGGAGCTAGACAATAAATAGCATATGATCCTGTTATGCGAAGAGCCGGGCTAAGAGTCACAAATCCCGTCTTTTTCGTCGTCGGGAAGGCAAACTTCAGAAGGTACCCGGTCTCAGATTTTTACCCATTTAAACCTCCCTGGTGGCGTTAATCGACGCGGTGGACTTGGGAATTCGGACATCAACAGAGTCTCTCCGACTCTGGCCTTCGCTAGAGTACCTACGTCCCAGGGGGAGCATAGAATCCATGTTCCCTCCGGCGGCACCATCGGAGCCTACACTGTTTCGCACAACGCACGCAGGAACAACACTATCATAAGGGGAGCTACACATTTAAGCGGGCTGGCATAAATCGGCACACCCAGGCGGCAATATCAAACATATGTAGATCAATGTTCAAAAACCCAAAAAGTTCAAGGCCGCTTTTAGACCGGCACCGGCGCTACATGTAGGCACAGCCGGTCGGCAATATACGGAGTCGTTGGACGTTCAGGATGTGGGCCCTAGAACGTCCTTAGAGTACGGCGCCGACTCCGAGGAGGACGGCGGCGAGGTTGCAGGGGGGGGGGGGGGTTGCAAGGGCCAAGGGCGTCCCCGTGAGCACCGTGACAAGTTCCCGGGGGGCTGCAATGTGCCGGCACACATAATAAAGATATTTTGATTTTGACTTTCGGTTTTATTGGGTGAGAATCTTTCATACCCCGTTCGAACCCCACAGCTCCGGGGGACATTATGAACGATCCCCAAAAAAAAAGCCGGTCGGCAAAAAAAGTCACCCAGCTCCGCCGCCGTCCGCTTCGGTTGTCGTTCAACAAATACTGCCGAATCGTATGCCGACTAGCATATATCGGCACTAACTGAATAAAATACATATGTATTGCTTCGGACCGATCTTGCCTTTCAACAAATACTGCCGAACTGACTGTGCCCGCTTAAATGTGTAGCGCCTCTAATAGGTTGCATACACAAGTGTCTGTATCGTCAGCTAAAAATATAGGTACCTAACGAAATACTTTGACGCACTTTCGAGCGTTCATTGTTTTGGATACAAGACATGATAAAATTAATCACTTAGTTAAAGCGATGTAGGGTTGAAATCAGAGCAGGAGATTATCTACTGTGTTTAGTGGTCGGTTCGAACAGGTGCGGATTTATGAAAGGACAGGGTGGGACATGTTGCCCAGCGGTATAAAGGGGGGTCACCGTTGTTCTCTTAAATATCTGATAGAACCATAGGTACACGAAATTTTATGAAGGGGGTGGCGAGTATATCGTACCTCGCTAACTTTGATTTCTTTTTTAATTTCAGAAGTAGGTCCCTAAACCTAAACCGGCCCTCTTGTACTAAATTTTATTAAAATCCACCGTAACAATAAGTGTGATTCAATAAATAGATACCCATGTTGATGTTTTTGGAAGTAAAAATATACAATATTTTTAAAAAGTATATAGCCTACATCACTCCCCCATAACTAAGACGAATCTAACGATATATTATAAGGCACAGTCAATCAAGCAGTTTAGGCTGTAGGACGTGCCAAAGAAATATACATACATACATACATAACATACATACTTACATACATACTTAGATACATACTTACATACATACTTACAAAGGCGTTCTTACGTAGATCCTGGCTGACAGGAGTCACAGTGGTGGGAATGAGTGGTAGGATTAGTCCCAATAAAAAAAAATACATACTTACATAGGCGTTCTTACGTAGATACTGGCTGACAGGAGTCACAGTGGTGGGAATGAGTGGTAGGATTAGTCCCAATAAAAAAAAATACATAATTTCAAAGGCGTTCTTACGTAGATCCTGGCTGACAGGAGTCACAGTGGTGGGAATGAGTGGTGGGATTAGTCCCAATTAAAAAAATACATACTTACATACATACATACATACTTATATACATACTTACATACATACATACACTCAAAAAACATAACCTTTTTCTGAGGCATTCGGGCAAATATCTCATTGACAACCCTAATCCCGCGGTGACATGGTCCTGACATCTCGCTAAACAGTCTCCCGTCAAGCACCAATGATTCCGTTAATTGTCATCCGACACAGAATTAGAATTGTGCGCCAAACGATTCCACAATTGATTGCCATACGTTCGAGTCACGAAAGCATTTTAATTTGAATTCTCTCAGCGCTGGCAACATTGACAACACTTTGTTACGGTTAATTTGATATATCCTGTGTATATTTGTACGCTGTGATTTAGTGCAATGCTAATACGTCTGTGGTGCAATGGTAAAGTTGTCCATACACAAAGCTATCTATCTATACTTATAATAAAACTGTAATAAGTCCAATTCTGTACATTGAAGATATTTTGAAAATTATTTTTGTAGGGCATTCTATAACCGATACTAAAGCCAAAAATGTAGATATTTTTTTTTGTCTGTCTGTCTGTATCTCGGCTGCGCATCACGCCGAAACTACTGGATGGATTGAAACGAAACTTGGCATGATTTGAGTTAATACTCCGAGGTAGGACATAGGATACTTTTTATTCCGACATTCGGCACTGTTCCCTTGGGAGAGGGGACTAAACTCAAAATGTGGACTTGGTTATACGCTTGCTCCGATTTTAACAATTTTCCATTATAATTATAATAAATATTTGTAAGGAAACACTCATAGACAGTTGTTAATAATGTTTGGAAATCGATCAGGTTAAACAACGTTAGGTAAGGTCATTAAATAGATGGATGACCGTTTAACGCCATTTGAATTAAACTTTTCCGTGCTTCGGAGGGCAAGTACAAAGTGGGTCCAAGTTTTTAACCGATTTTAAAAAAGGAGGTTTTGTATTCTATGCGAATGTATATTATTGAAAGTTTAGTTAACGTAAAAATAGCGCAGGCGGAGCTGCGTGGGTCAGCTAGTAATATAATATAGCTATACTGGGGCCTTACTCTTTTAGCAGGGCAGAATAAACGTCAAACGTCGGGTAATTAAAATCATAAATAAACCGCGATATAATCCGTAAAATTAATTAGTTTAATTTCAAGGACAGAATAACATAAAAAGTGACCTGTCTTACAAATTGGTACCATGAGCGCCTTAATTACCCCGTGGGGTGTCCGGGTAAGAATAGCACCCTCCCATCTCCTCCCGTTGGGTGTCCGTAGGAGGCGATTAAGGTAAAACAAGAAGACGGGCAGCAGCGTCTTTCTATTGGATTTCCTACCACCTATACTGCGATCCCCAAGACGCCTGCCTCCATTCTGATTATGGCAACATCTCTATTCTAAGAAGGAGATCTTTGTTCAGCAGTGGATGACTTGCAGCCTTAGAGAAGATACCACCGGAGAGATCATGATGCGCTAACCCCTCTGCCAAATTTTGTTCATATGTTCAGGTCATTCTTTATTTGTGTGCGTATCTTTTTGTATGTGTTGCGAGTTTATTATAGTGTGGGTATGCGTGAAATTGTATCTGTGTGTGTTTACTTCGCCTCCCGCACCCCGCAAAAGTGCCACGAAAAATTTGTTCGGGGAATCGACGCGATACTAGCTCTATTCTAATTACTCTGAGCTTTCGGCTGAAGATGATGAGATGAGACGAGAGATTACTATTTAAATGCTAAAATTAACACACCTTCCTAACTTAAAGTACAAGTTTAACGCTATATTTTTGTGAACCGTTTCAATTAGACCCAATTAGGCAGCAAATGGTGCTATTTTTGGACCATTTTGAACAACAATGAACAATTTAATATTTGTATGTTGAAAGAAACGAACACCTCATTAGAGGCACGATGATAATTTAAAGCTAATTATCTTTATTTTTAGATTAATTTAGTTAAACCGAAACTTATGCGGTAAAAATATCCATGCCTGAATAAAATTCTCTACAAAAAAAGACAAGTAAATAATTTGTATACTATGCGTTTCAACTAAGAAGGTGGCCGCCATCTTGCCATTTCAAATATATAATTACTAAAAATTATGTTTCAACAACAATAGACAGCAAAACAAGACATTACAATAATTAATCAAAATCGGGGCAAAATTTGCATTTTGTGTTTACTCTGCTGCCGGTACAAAAATCGTATAAAATGAGTGAAGTTCCCCAGTCGCGAACATCATGGCGGTCACATTCTTAGTTGAAACGCATAGTAGAAACATTACTTACCCTGTTTTTTTGCAAATCTAAAACTAAATTAGGTTTGGTCTAGTGTTTTAGGCACCTTGGCCGTTACCCAATAGATCACGGGTTCGATTCCCACCGAGTGTATGGCTGTTATTTATCTAAATTTTTTCCATGGATAATAATTATTATTCCTTTCTTTCTGTTGAAAAATGATCACCTTACAGTCACCATCATCATCAGCAGCCGATAGACGTCCATTGCAGAACAAAGGCCTCCCCTTTAGAAGGGAGGGGTTGCCATAATTCTCACGCTTGGCACCTGCCAAGCGTATAGATGGTAGGTAAGCCACCTGGCTTGGGGATCGCAATAGGGTAGTAGCCTCACAGTCGTATTCGGCAACAGCAACTGCTTTAGACGCTCCTTATAACTTATATTATATGAGAATGGAGGGTGGTGGCTGAGACTTGAGATAGTCACTTTTCTTGTCCAAATTAGACTTTCGCTCTAGTTCAAATTCGTAAACTTTCTTATGAACGAGGTTCCGCCACTCAGAGCGCTGCGATGCCAAACACTCCCACTGTGAGGGCTCAATTTTGCAGTTTTTCAAGTGCCTTTTCCGAACGTAAATACTGGCCACCGCGTTTCCGCTTCCCGTACTGGAGTTCTGAAAAGAAAATACGCTTCGCCTCTCGGTCTTCCTACATCTGCGACACATGTACACATCAACGAAGTTGCCACCGCATGAGATAGGCTTCAATGCCACTGACATTGGACCTTCGCAGCACGGTATTTCGCACCCGATCTGACCATCTGATGTTCAGGATATGCCTGAGGCATTTGAAGTGGAATCTGTCAAGGATCCGTATATGGTGTCGATACAAGCACCACGTATCTGAAGCATATAGGAGGTTTGCAGAAATATCGCCATGTACACAGAGATTTTAGTTGCCAACTTCAGATCATGGGAGCAGAAGACCTTACGGCACGAAAGCCGCAGCTGCAGCGCCGATCCTGCTATTTATCTCTGAGTCTAGATCACATTTACAAGTGACAGTGCTCCCTAGGTGTCGAAACTTGTCGGCCTGCTTCAACTCATCATCACCGTGTCTTATAGTCAGATACTCATGACCGAGCGAGTCCAAGGACATCACATCTGTTTTCGTTACATTGACCTTATGGCCGATCTTAAGACAAGACACGGTGAAGACTGATATTAGTTGCTGCAGACCGTCTGGGTTAACTTAACTGCAATGAAGCAAATCTTCCGCGTACATGATTTCCGTAACTAAAGCGTACGAAACTTTGGTCCGGGCTCTGAGTCTACCCGGATTAAACAATGTAGGGTAAGCGGGCCCAACGCGGGTATGCTAACAACGGAAGTCCTAAAAACCACAATTTTATAGAAGTACAGTAACAAATTGTACGTCATTTGAAAGGATATTTATTTGGCACTAGCTGACCCGCGTAGCTCCGCCCGCGCTTTTATTACATTTTGCTGCCCTTTTCTCCCTCCTCCCTAGATTTATCTCTCTCCATATCTCTCTTATATGCTCTTTCCCCTCCCGCTTCGGTTTCCGTCACACTCCCCCTCTTCCTCTCCCTGTTGTTCCCTCTCTGAACCCTCTCCCCCTCTCTCTTCTACGAACTTGCTCCTTCTCACTCCCCCCTTACTCCACCTAACTCCCCCGATCCCTCACCCCGTTACCCCCTCCTCGAATCCACTCTCCCTCTTTCTCCTCTCTTGCACCCTCCTCTCGTTCTATATATCCTCGTCAATCATGGTATCAGCGGCATTAAATATACTTTATGACCTATTCTCAGAGCTCCCCGATATGCACACAAAATTTCATACAAATCGGTTCACCCATCTATTTAATGACCTTACCTTATGTTGCTTAACCTTAACCTAGCGGTATGAAATACACTGTATGACCTATTCTCAGACCTACCCGATATGCACACTTTCATACAAATCGGTTCACCCATCTATTTAATGACCTTACCTAACGTTGCTTAACCTTAACCTACCGGGATAAAAGTATCCTATGTCCGTTTCCTGGTTCTAAGCTACCTCCCTGGAACTAACACGACGTTCTTATATTTAGCTTGATTAAAGTTCTATAGTGATTGTATGTTCAATTTCACCGATAGATGGCGCTGTTCATAATGTAAATCACGCTAACATCGTAAATTACTGTCTAATGATATTCGATAGTAAAAGTTCTTAGTATTTCGCATCTTTTATTGTTGCGACGTGATACAATACCTATACACTACCTGGACTTGGGGAGTTTCATTAAAATTTCATGAATGACAGATTTTACAGATTTTAACTTTTCAAAGATATAATGTCATATTGCTATCAGCAAAGTACTTAGAACAATACAGAAATCTAATGAAAATTTCCTGGGTGCACCGGACCGGCTTACCCCTTACAAAAATTGACCCTTCGCCACTGACATATCTTATGCAAACTAAATGTCTGCTCAGTCCCTATTGTATATAGCGTAATAATACATATCTTAATGATTAACTGATCAGTCTATAATTACCCTATTCACATACAAAGGAAATTACGTGGTAATATGTGCAAGTAATGTTTCACTGCTTAGCCCCTATGAAACATAGCGTGATGTTTTATATACCAATTTATACCTAGACTTCTACACAACACATCAGTGAAAGTCCTATCAAAATCCATCCACGGGTTTTCAAATGATACCTGGACAAACAGAACGACAGACAGACAGACAGACAGACAATAATTCCAAAAAAAATTGTTTTGGACTCTATGTCGATAGTATAGTATCCCCACATAGAAATTTTGGAAAAATATTCAATGTACAGAAAAAGTGCTCTTTGAGTTTTATTATAGTATAGAAGAAGATGAATATACAACATCAGTTTTTAAGATTGGTAGTGAGATTTTTATACAATAAATAAACAACAAAAGGTCTTCTAAAACCCGCTTTGCCCGGACATGGGCCTAAAGTGGGTAGGTGCTTTGGGCAAAGGGGGTAATTTCAAATTTAAATACAAAACATATAATTAAAGCAAATATTTAATGTCAAAAATGTAACAGAAACCATGTACTATTTTAATCTTTACAAAACATTACTTACATGTAAATAAAATTTAACAGGAATTAAATGTACTAACCTATACTTTTAAAATGTTTCATTACTTTGGAATTGGAACAAGTATCATCCTTCGATCATAATATAATAGTCTAAGGTATCATCATTAACTTTCTTAAATATTACTAAGACATAAATCATGAAGATATAGGGTCAAAGTGGAGAAAACACTCCCAAATACATGACTGAGGTCAACGCTATCCTTTTCATTGAGGTCGAATCTCCCTTTCTAAGAGGGTAACCTTGATGTTTCATGAAAAATCAGGACATCTTTTTAACTTCGTCGCTTAATACGACTTACTTGGCTTGTTTAAGCTTTAAGTTTAATCCGATTAATTATGTCTAGTTGCTTCCGTTTACCTCTCAAAATACGACGGGACGAAAAACCGACACGACCGTTGAGAGACCAGGCGCAGGACCAACATTTTACATACCTATCTGACGCATGGAGCATCTTACTTTACCTTAGAGGAGATACCACTGGAGATAGCATGATGCGCTAACCCCTCTGCCTAATTTTGTTCATATGGTCAGGTCATTCTTTATTTGTGTGCGTATCTTTTTGAATATGTTGCGAGCTTATTATAGTGTGGTTATGCGTGAAATTGTATCTGTGTGTGTTTACTTCGCCTCCCGCACCCCTCAAAAGTGCCACGAAAAAGAATCATGTCCAGTTTTGACCTGAAATTTTTCTGACGCGTCTAGTGATGTATAATATCTTAAAAAAATGCTTATTTTTTGCTTAATACATATCGCTAGATTGAATTTTTAATAAAAGCCATTAAAAAACATTATTAGTAAGTTTAGTATTCTCAATCTTAGAGTAAGGATCTATGGAGAGATAACACATTCTTTCTCACTCGCACAAGAAAAGAATGCATTTATATAGGTTACATGTGATAGAAAGAAACAGAGCATATGATTTATTTGGAATGATAGGCTGTCATTAATGTCATTTGTATGACGTTTTGTGCTGTTCTGTGGTTTGTTTGCTTTTGTACTCTTGTACTGTGCGAGTTTGGATTTCCCTTACAATACAACTTTTCCATTTTCCAGTTTTCCACGGACTTTGATAGATCACACTTACGATTACATTAGCCTGTGATAAATGGATACGAATTTAGTGTTTTTAGATTGGGATCTAAGACATTATCGCTCTTGTTGGAAAGTGTTTGGAGACTTCTACGAGATTGCTTTGTTTAAACTGCAACATACCTAAGTGTCAATACGTTTCGGCGTTAGGTATCGGCACTTCAGTTAGATAGCAGTACCATCTCGCTAATTAGCACTTGGATATCTCCAGTAATAGTAAGTATAATAACAAGAAAGTACTAACGGTTTAGTATCCTGGCAACGGACGCGCGGACATTTGTGTTATGATTGTTTTTTTACAAATGTATTGATATTCAGAAGTAGCAAAGTATATTTTTCAAATAACATGAAAAATAGAACTAGTACTACTAGAAATAGGCGACCCACTGACCGAATGCATTATTCGTTTCATTAGATTTTCCCCTGTTTTTTTAGACAGCTGTTTTAAACAAAACATGTAGGAATACTAATATAAATAATTCCATTGTAGGCTTCAAAATCTCTTTTTTTTCACTTATATTTGATTTGTTTTTCAGATAACAGAAGAAGATAACATTTGTGAAACCCGCTTTGATGTATCCATACAGCCTATTAATCCTTTTATTTTATTCATGGAAACAATGAGTGTGATCCATCTGCTGTTTCATCTCGCTGTGCATGCTTGAGCATGAGCTAAAGCATGCCCTGTTTGTGGTTGATCATCACAGTGGTCCACATTCTCAAGGAAAACCTATCGAGCCTCACAATAAGGATGGTCAACTTAATAGAAGTTTGTCTATTCACTAATTGTATACCCACGATAGGCAATGAGGAAAATTCACTTATCAAAGGCAAAATAAAATCATATCTCAAGACATCAGTACTATGTGTACATTTTGACAGCAAACGGTATTAATGGACGAGAAGGCATTATAGAGTTATTGCTGCAACTTCATTGTAGGATGTTGCAGTGTAGGTTGTTGTGCACATGTTATGACGTTAGTGTGGAATTTATGTTGGGCCAGGCATGAAACCAACATTGTGGCTCCAGTGGCATTTTTAGATGAATTGGTTGTAGGAAAATCATCAAATAAATAATAATAAATCAAATCCTGTTTTTATTTAATTTCCCTGTCCTCTCCAAAACATGTAGGAAGCAGCTCTATTTGCCTTAATGCCCAGGAAGAGGGTTATGTTTTTAGAGAGTATGTATGTAGGTAGACTACAAGTTAGGTAAGTATATGTCGTTGGATTCGTCTTAATTGTAAGAGTGACAAAGGCTATAAAATTATTCCAAAAAAAAATAATAGGCCTGTAGACACCATTTTTAACCGACTTCAAAAAAGGAGGAGGTTCTCAATTCGTCTGTATATATATTTTTTTTGTATTTTATTTACTACCAAAAACATAAACATGGGTATCAAATGAAAGGTCTTAACGAGACGAATTGAAATATATATACATGTGTCTACATTTTATGTATAATGTAATTTAGGCCCATTTTGTTTGTTCGCGGTCGGACTTTATGTTCTTTTATATAATTTATACTTGTTTCATTATCTATTTAATTTTATTTTTTGATATTTCGTCGATATCGTGATGAACCAGAGGTTACTTCATAGATAATATACTATATTGGGTTACTTTGTCAGCTGTCAAACTATCTGACAACTGGTATAACCTCAAAAACTTTTTTACTTAATAGCATTTTTCCCTGGCCGTTCCGGTGGCGTGGACGAAATACTTTATTACGTGATAAGTTAATAAAATTAATCATAATAAACTATTTTTGACTAATTGAAAATGACAAAATAAGTGTTTGATCATATAAGTACATACAATTAGTTTATTCACTTTTTGGAAAAATAATATTCAAGTGATATGTGTGTGTGTGTAGAATTGAGTGGCAAAATAAGTATTTGATCATATAATTACATACAATTAAAATCTTTTCACTTTTTGGAAAAATAATATTCAAGTGATAAGTGAACATAATTAAACAAAAACAAAAAAAAAACAGAAGTGTGAAGTCAAACGATTATCTCAATTCTCAAGTAGCCTCTATCTTGACATGGTCCAAAGATTACCTTTTGGAAATTATATTTTTATATGTAAAAGTGAACATACCTACAAAAAAAAAAACAGTGGTCATGATTATCTCGATTCTCAAATAGTCTCCTCTATCTTAACGAGGTCAAAGGATGGCGACCATTTTGTCATAATATCTTTCGCTTCAGACAGATGATTTAGAAATATCTTAATACTTTAGAATAGCTTGGTCAAAAAAAAAAAAAAACAAATTACGTGCAAAGGTGCGTACGTACAGTATACGGGTTTAAACACAAAATCTTTTCTGTAATATATCAGAACTTTAGTTGTTAGAACCTGGGCTTCTTTATAAAAATACCTTGATACCGAAAAGGAAGCCGAAAAGACTTAAAAAAAAAGGGAAATATTATATATAATAATACATTAACCACAGATCGTAGTGCCCTTTACGCAGTTTAAAGAAGCGTTTTGATGCGCTTTCCCAGACAGATAGAATAGTTAATAATTGACTGACCCAAAGGCGTGTAGTTGGTTTTATTATAAGTACGTCCACAACAGTTCATAAAAATGGCACCTGTCCTGATACGCGCAGCTAAACCACAAATGTAAACGCTAAATAAAATTTCTATATACTTGCATATTATATTAACAATGAATGTCCCTGGGGCTATTATATCCCAGATTAGATTTTCCCACAAAATTTGCTTAAGGTTGTGAGGTGAACCAAATAAAATGTAATTGCATATATGAATGATTAATGGGTATAGATGAAACATAAATTCAATGATCACTCTCTAATTGTTATACGAGAAATACTACTTATAAGTCACTAGTCCCAATAGAACAAGTCCCCAAAGTAAAAGGTTAGCACACGTTATCTTGATCTGTAATGTAAGGGTTGTTTTAAAATACCTGAGTGATATTGGTTCTAGTATTTAATTTGCAGTACCTAACCTACATGGTATTATTTACACAAATTAAAATTAGCTAAGGACATTCAATTACAAATTGTTGGGCTGTGTCAAATTTCTAGTGGGTGTTTGAATACCGTGCATTAAATTGCGATGGTTCAAATACCGCGCATTAAATTACGAGGGTTTCAATACCGTGCATTAAATTGCGAGGGTTTAAATACCGTGCATTAAATCGCGAGGGTTTAAATACCGTGCATTAAATTGCGAGGGTTTAAATACCGTGCATTAAATTGCGAGGGTTTAAATACCGTGCATTAAATTGCGAGGGTTTCAATACCGTGCATTAAATTGCGAGGGTTTAAATATCGTGCATTAAATTGCGAGGGTTTAACAAACGTGCATTAAATTGCGCCACCCCTGCGCAATTTAAGTTTAGATATCGTACGAAAGTGGTTCACATTGGATTGTGAACGGGCATTAAATTGCGAATGAGGGTTTATACAGTGGCGTGCACTGAAAGCAGGCAAAAATATCTGCGAGTTGTTAATGCTTTATGCTATTTGTTCGTGTTCCAGCACAAATATCCTTAAATTAACCAATATTACCAACATATCCATTTACATTAAAAAAAATTACGTTAATTCATGTCCATCCTAAGATTTTTTTAAATTAAGACTTTTTAGAGAAATCCTAGGGTAGGCAAAGTATTTTTGTCAGTATAGAGCCGCTGAATAAACTTATTAATGTTTTCAAATGCAAATTAATATGTCTATAGTATTTGCTTGCATATGGATATTTGAAATAGTATAATAACATACTTAAAATAGGTGAAACAAGCCAAATACTTTTTTTTGCCTACCCTCTGTGCACGCCACTGGGTTTATATACCTTGCATAAAATCGCAAATGAGTTCACAATACCGTACAATAAAGTGTATGGTGGAGGCCAATCGGGAGGTAGCAATGTCAAGTATTACTGATCCTGATCTGATGGTTACCCTGGTAGGGCAGAGGTTGTTCAAGGACTATAGTGTCGGTCACGGCATGGGGCATTCATCGGTATACCAAGCGGAAACCTATGCCATAATTGCCAGCATTAAAGAAATGCAAAGGAGAAATGTCAAAGGTAAAACCATTTGCATTCTTAGCGACAGTCGGGCAGTACTGAAGCCTCTGAATTCCTTCAGAGTTGCTTCTAAACTGGTCAAAGAACGTGTTACAGGATTGAACAACTTGGGAAGACAACAATGTCTGCCTTATCTAGGTACCTGGACACGAAGGCATCGAGGGTAATGAGAAGGCAGATAGACTAGCGAAGGACAGCTCTTAGACATTTGGTTGGCCCCGAACCATTTGTGGGGTTCCATATGGAATATATCATCAAGCATTTTATGAACATGCTAGAAATGAACACATGAAGGAATGGAGGGCAGCGTCAGGCCTAAACCACTCCAAAATATTCTCTAGCACAAGGGTGGACTGAGGGGTTAAATTATTATACCTAAACAGATCACAAATAAGGCACCTAGTAAGTGCACTCACAGGACATTTTGTTACCAACGAGCATTTACACAGAATGAGGCTGAACTGGTAATCCCGCACTGAACATGCAGCCTTCGGATCGGACAACATCACAGCTTCGCCATCGCTCTCTCCTGCAACAACCAGCGAGTCACAAGCCAGCCAGTATCCCGGCCTCACCGGATGACCAACGCATTGCGGCTGCGGATGCAAGCCTGGTCGACCTTCGGCCACGACATGGCACTACACACCTGCACTACGGCCGGTCCTTGTAAGAAGAGCGGTACGCCTAGTAGCCGTCAGCCATACCCACTGCACACCTCGACTCACTGAAGACGTAGCAGCATCAGCTTCGACTCACTGGAACTGCATCCACTGGTATTGGCACAGCGACGAACGCAAGGACGAGCTGGCAAATGAAGACGTTCATCGACTTCCAGTCTTCGGGGAGAGTGATGTGGCTATTCAACATAACCAGATGGCACCACATGTGGTACAGTGACGCGATGAAAAGCAAGCAGCATCACATACAACGCGATAGATGGCGACACCTCCGAATCCTGAATCTCGCAAGCGAAGTTTCTCAAACGTTGAGAATTTATACAACATCTCGACATCAACTGTGGAGGGCTTCGGCCCTGACCGAGCATCACACCTCGCTCGGTCGGAGGATTCTCCTTTTGGTACGTCGTTGCATCCCTAAAATCTTAAAGCGGGTTTCATTTTAATGAACCTTCAGTTTCCTTGAACCTCTTTCGGAACTCGTGGTGATACTGTAAGGCGTAAAGTTTGTGTGACTAGAAGTTCTAATAATCTGCTCTGTAAATTTTATAAAAGTTTAATATTTTTCAGAACAATACTAAGTTTTTCGACAGCAAGACTCGCAGAGTAGTTGGAAGGGTTCTTCTTATCGAAGTTAACTACAAGGGCGTGTTGGCTTAGGCAGCTCTTTTCTGATCAGTGGGTAATCTTGATAAGGATGCGTTAGAGTTAGAACTGATTGGCTGTCGTAAGCAGATTTGAATTTGATCCCAACATTGAATGTTAACGATCTAATTATTTTCTAGTTTTGGCTTTATTTGACTAGAGTCCATCAACTCTGTTCAGACTGACCGAGCAAATAAAGCTATGTGAGTATATTCCTCTATAGATCCACACACAGGGAGGCAGTGCCTCGTAGGATGGACGTCTTAGCGATGTCATTGATACGGGTGGCTGACTGACAGCGAAATACGGTGGTCTTATTTGAAGTTTTCGGTGGAGGATACAATTGTTATTTTTATCAATATTACCTATTTAATCGACGGAGTCTATCATAATAATCGCTAATTATCCGGGGAGCAGTGGTAGTGAATCTATTGTAAAGATCCAATGCAACCAATGGATATTACGAGCCTTGTTTTATTGTTGCCGCTGTACTTTCTTATTACTCGGGAATGTTCTCTGGTGATATTTCATGTAGTGCGGTGGGTTCGAATCTGTGATACGAACCTTACTAGCTTGCTAGCTTGTGTTATCAGAATCTATAATAGTTGTGATCAATACTCTTGTGACTTTAGTTCCTAGGCCGTTGGAAGATCAGAATAGGAAGCTGCTCGGATAGGGTTGGCCTTTGAGGGAAAAAATAATATTGGTGTACGCGCGGGTGAACTATTACCGCGTCGATGGCTGGTCTTGTGGGAGATTGGCCGCTGTGGCAGGAGGATATTATTTATTGCGTTAAATGCAAGCATCGGTGAGTGAACCATGAGTGCAGTTGTCCACAGCTGGTACATTTAGAATGTCTGGCGAAATGCTTAAGAGTGTTTCTAACTTCCTTTGAAGAGCATGCCAACTTGTGTGCCAATATATCCTTCTCGAGTGACCCAGCACTCGCTCTCGATACAAGCCTTATCCTTGAGATCCCCCTGGGATCAGGTGTTTGGTAGAAACTCAATTCAGGGGCACTCCACTAAGCCACACAGGCAGGAGTAATGAAAAGTGCTTTTGATACTCCGAGAATAGATAGTAAAATACCTAGTTTAATAAAATGTAAGAAATGCTTCTATGTAAAGAATTTTGAAAAAATATTATTTCAGAAATGGTATTATGAAGTAGATAGTCATAAATTTCTAACTAGGTAATTAAATTACGATGAATGTCTATTTCAACATTAATATACTTATAATTTTCAAAAAAATAAAATAAAGATAGAGATGTATAAAGGACAGTGTATAATAAGATCAGTTAATGAACATTATTAATTTTATGATAGTTACATACTTGTTATTTTGAGAAGCGATTATTAATTTACATTTAAATTAAAAAAATAATTTTACAAAAAAAGGAAGGGATGTAGTGTCCGAAATACCGCAGTGCCTGAAGACGAAGGTTTTTAACCAGTGTGTGTTGCCAGTGATGACATATGGTACTGAGACGTGGTCTCTAACGGCTGGCCTTTTAGAGAAGTTCAGAGTCACACAATGAGCCATGGAGAGAGCTATGCTCGGAGTTTCTTTGCGCGACAGAATCCGAAATGTGGAGATTCGCCGAAGAACCAACGTCACTGACATAGCTCTCAGAATCTGCAAGTTGAAGTGGCAATGGGCAGGCCACATCGCTCGAAGAACCGATAACCGTTGGGGAAGAAAGGTTCTCGAGTGGCGACCACGAACCGGAAGACGCAGCGTAGGCAGGCCTCCCACTAGGTGGACAGACGACATTGTGCGCGTCGCAGGTAACCGGTGGATGCAAATAGCCAATTGTCGTTCATTGTGGCGTTCTAAGGGGGAGGCCTATGTTCAGCAGTGGACGTCTTCCAGCTGATAATGATGATGATGATGATGTAGTGTACTGGTAAATTGAGTAAAGTTGTGGGTAGACAAGTTTATCGTCTCAAGCGGGCACACTACGCAGGCACTGAGTGGGGATGCGAGAAAGACATAAAAGCCCCTCTAGTGTAGGAGGGGAGTTCAGTCGAGTGTCAACCACTGTGCGGGTCAGACGTGGTGTGTGCGTTAACGAGCCGATATAGTGTAGTGTTAATATTAACAAATATAGTGAACTCTACAGGAACGATTGACGAAAATAGTGTATAAGGCGAGTGTGAATGAAAGTGTTGGAAGGGGTAGACTTAGGCGGACGTTTCAAGACCAAATCAGGGACGTCTTGAAAAAAGGCCAGGTCAAGAGTACCCTAAACCGAAGAGCATGTATGAAGGGAATAATGAAAGTGGACGAAGCGAAACAAGTATGTAAGGATCGTAGCAAGTGGAAAGAAGTGGTCTCTGCCTACCCCTACGGGAAAGAGGCGTGATTATATGTATATTTATAGAATGATATAGGTACTCTCGCCGATACGACCACAGCGGCCAATCTTTCGCAAGATCAGCCATCAGCCAGTGCACAAATGCTTGCGTAGCCACAAGTGCACTCTTTCTTCCTTTTACCTCTCACAATTTAGTGATACGAAAGATCAACACGACCGGGGAGAGGCCAGGCGCAGGACCGACTTTTTATATGCCTATCCGACGCATGGATCATCTTACTTTACAGACAATCAGATGACCAGCCTGCATTGTCCTAGCTAGTAAGGAACAAATATACAAAGTTGTTGCTCCCCGCAGGATTCGAACCTGCGACCCCCGGTACGCAAGCAAGCGGTTTCCCACTGCGCCACGGAGGCTACTAGACGCGACAGGACTAGGAGGCGACAAGAATAAATATGATTTTAATAATATGTTTAAAACTACATACACACTTGAACATACAATATTTTTTCCATATCAATCCTTTGAACTAAATACCTACATCGTATATTTTTTATCATAAAGTGGCGGTAAAAAAATCCCCAAAACGGAAAGTCTTCAAATAATCTTTACCATGGTTACCCTATGAAAACAATGTAAAATATTTTAAATTAGATAATTCAACTACAAATTAATAGAAAGTTAAACCCAATACTAACAAACGAACTGAAAACGTGTTATGTGCCTATCGAAAGAAGAACTGATCGAAAATATGGTGCATAATCCAAAGGGATCATCGGTAGGTACATTATTGAACAAATCGGACTTACGAGTGATATTCGGTATCATCTAAGGGGTACAACATATTTTTGCAACTAAGTACTACACATTTTATCACCATTCTTATTAGTTTAATTCACTTTATCGTGAAATTATGGTATTTAAATGTTGGATCGATTTAAATGACAGACAGTTTGATGCTAACAATAAGCGCCAGTGTTGCCACAAAATACGAACCCTTAAAATCGGTATTTAAAATTTCATTTGAGTACAATTGGCGAAAACACAATATAGCATTATCCTAATCGTACTCGCAGAACAATACTAAAAACAAAATTATTAGACATGATTGTCATCGTATTTTATGTTTTCGGGTGGAAAACAATCTTTTGATGTTGAAGTAGAGCATTTCTATATTAGGGTATCCATTTCTCGGGTAATTTAAATTATTACATGGACCACACATTGGACCACTTAGAAAGAGAGATCCGGCCTCAATGAAAGGGATAGCGTATGCCTCAATCAACTATTTGGAGTTTGGACTCCACTTTGACCCTATATCTTCATGACATAAATTAGTCTCTTAAGCAGTCTTTACAGTTATTTAAGAGATCTTAGATCAATACAAATGTAGTAACAGTAAACTTATCTGTTTAATTAAACTTCAATAAGGATTAACAACAAAGTATCATCTAATCATTGATGAAAAATAATATCATAACTATTTAGTGTCAAGATGATGTTGTTGCAGGTGGCTACCCACTTTGCCCTACCCGCTTTGCCTAAACACACTCGTTTCAAATTGACAAAATATAACCTTGAAATACAAGCGGGAACTTGAATGATTCCGATCTCATTGCAATGCTAAACAAAGGTGAAAATACATGGTAGGACTATTAACTAGTGTTATGGACAGGTATTCGACTAATCACATAACATTTACCTTGATTTTTTTTAGTAAAAACACCAAAAAACTTTGATTGCACACTAAAAATCATCCTCTTCACAGTGCCGCTCGCTCGTGACTAGTTGAAACTCGTTGGCATTCGGTCACTCGCGGCGCACGCACACATTCACAATTATGTTTCAAATAATGATATACAAACGCCTACCTGCTTTGGGCAGCCTACCCGCTTTTGGCCTGGTTACCCTAGGTACTAACTGTCCGAAAACGGATGTGAACTCCTTCCGAAGTTAATTGTGTAACCTCACGAACTACAACTGCAAAATACAGTGCGAACAGTGTGGGTGCTAAAACGCACCCCTGTTTTGCCCCACAGGTGACGGAGAAGAAGTCAGACTGTTCAATATGGTTAGGTGGTAGGTAATCCAAAAGAAAGACGCTGCTGCCCGTCTTCTTGTTTTCCCTTAGTCGCCTTTTACGGACACCCAACGGGAGGAGATGGGAAGGTGCTAACTACCCCACGGGGAAAAAAAAATCTATCTTTTCTTTCAACAACCCTTGCTTTCGTTCCACTGTTGGGCACGGGCCTCCCCTCCAGATGAAGGGGCTTAGGCTTAGTCCACCACGCTGGCCAAGTGCGGGTTGGCGGACTTAACACGTCTTTCGAACCCAATTTCTCACGATGTTTTCCTTTACCGAAAGCTAGTAACAATCGCTCAAAGATGATTCGCATATGATTAATTAAGGAAATCAGAGGTGCGAGCCGGGGTTCGAACCTGCGCACCTTGTTTTCCAAGATAAGCGTTCGCCCACTAAGCTGTCACAGCTTGATAAACAAGTAATAAGTTTTAAAAACTAAAACCCGACTACGAATAAAATCGCAGTCTGATAATGTGATATTAAGGTTGTCTGGAAGAAATCGCAACCTGCGATAAGACCGCCCAATGTATACCATTGTATATTTTCTTTGTACTTCTTTGTTTTCCTGTACTTTTTGGTGTGCAATAAAGAGTTCTCTATCTATCTATCTATTAAGTATATAGCTATATATAACCAGCGGACGATCAAGACGCTTTTAACGACACCCTACTTGTCAAATTATGTTAAGTAGATTATAAGATATGCGGGAACAGATGAACATACATAGCATACATTCTTATTAAAATCATAACCCTCCCTCCGTTCTGTAGTCGGGTAAGAAGTTATCATAATTATTTAATTTGGTACTTTCATTCAACTTTCTATAGCCTTTACTCATTGCCCGGGCTTCCTTCCCCTAACCGATTTTCGTATCATTTTGTCACGGATTTTAAGTGCACTCGCGTTTCTGTGACGTGCGTCAGGGATTTGATTCCTGTGTCGAATGAATTATATTTTGATTCTGCATCCATTGGGGATATGGCGGAGTGTTTGTGAATTCATTTGCAATTCATATTTCTAGAGTTTTGAATAGTCTAGGGACTTTTATACTGAGAAATTTATATTTTTAAAGTACCTACCCTACTTAATATAGCTATGTATGTATATATATGCCATTAGCGTACGAAAAGTGAAGACACGGAATTCACCCAATTATAGCCCCCTGCGGGAACCAGACACGGTGTTCACGGGGACGGGGGTCGTAACACCGCCGCCGTCCCCTTCGGAGTCGCCGTCAAACTCGATGGACGTCTTGGTTGGGCCCACTGCTGAAACGACGGCGACTCCGAAGGATGTGGTTTACCTATCATAAAAAAAATCCTACTCTATTTTAAACTCTCTAAACGTTTTCTGAACGTCCAAGAGGCCATACCATACCTACTAATTCGCCTACTAATACGGCCTTATAAATTAATTTCAAACCATTATGTATAATCCCCAATATAATTAACTTAGAAAATAAAAATGCTAATCTAATACGATAACAAATGCCGTCGGCCAAACGCACCGCGCGTCATTACCAAAAGCTAACGAACGAACGAAAATTACGCGCCAAAAAAAACCGACTCATTTCAAACTTCGAACCCCATTAAACGACCAATCACAGCGCTCGGATTTGATTGCGGGGCGTGACAGTGCTCATTACTTACAGAACAACAGTTTCAGACGTAACCGAGAACGTATATCTATCCCGTTTTATTATATAAGATTAGAGAGAGATCGTCATAATTCGATTATAGAAAGCAATTTGCGCGGTTCGAGGATATACAGCGTGATGCGAGCGTGTTTTAATATTTAATTTTATCGCCATATTAACGTTGTTATGAATAAGTTTATTATTGTAGATTTATGTGGGGGGCGCGGTAATGGCGCGCGGCCGATCCGGACTAATGGTTGGTAAATGTGATTTGTTTAAATTACACGTTACGGATTTGTTGTTCTTTATTTGATTAGTTTGGATAAGTGCCAGTTTAGATGTTTACATCTGAAGTGGAACGGACATTAGTCTAAGCAATTTAATATTATTATAACTTTGTATGGGAAAAATAATTGTAAAACTACTTATCTCCGCTTAAATAAATGCAGCTATTTCAATACTGTAAACTATTTACCCGTAACCTACTATGAATGTAGTGTAGAGTGTTATCATCACATCATCATCATCATCAGCCGGAAGACGTCCACTGCTGAACATAGGCCTACCCCTTAGAACGCCACAATGACCGACAGTTGGCTATTTGCATCCACCGGTTACCTGCGACGCGCACAATGTCGTCTGTCCACCTAGTGGGAGGCCTACCTACGCTGCGTCTTCCGGTTCGTGGTCGCCACTCGAGAACCTTTCTTCCCCAGCGGTTATCGGTTCGCCGAGCGATGTGGCCTGCCCATTGCCACTTCAACTTGCAGATTTTATGAGCTATGTCGGTGACCTTGGTTCTTCGGCGAATCTCCTCATTTCGGATTCTGTCGCGCAAAGAAACTCCGAGCATAGCTCTCTCCATAGCCCGTTGTGTGACTCTGAGCTTATCCAAAAGGCCAACAGTTAGAGTTAGAGTGTTATAGGTTCTCTTTATTATTTATAATAAATACAGGTTTGAATTAAAAATAATATAATCATCAACATATGAAAGCCGTCCACTGCTGAAAAAAAAAGCCTCCCACTTAGAAGGTAGGGATTACCATAATTCCCACGCTTGGCAGGCGTCAGGATGGCAGCACTTATAGGAGGTAAGAAAATCAATAGAAAGACGCTGCTGCCCGTCTTCTTGTTTTCCCTTAGTCGCCTCTTACGGACACCCAACGGGAGGGGACGGGAGGGTGCTATTGTTAACTGGTCACCCCACGGGCGAGCAAAGCATTCAACATGTGACGACTTAACTTGACATTGGCATAATGTTAAAAACAATTGCCATAAAAAAAAAAAAAAAAAACATGTGACGAGTTGTGTAAGGAGATAGTTTCCTGCTAAGTGACAGGCCAGCCCATAAACATATTGCAATGTCGCTCTTCTTATTACTGTTGAGTATAGGTAAATAATTTCTCCAGGGATGTTAAACTTTACACTCCACCGTCACAGCACCTGGGGAAGTAGGGTAGAGAAGACCACGGCTAAATCCTCAGAGTAATTAGAATGGAGCTAGTATCACGTCGATTCCCCGAACAAATTTTTCGTGGCACTTTTGCGGGGTGCGGGAGGCGAAGTAAACACACGAAGATACAATTTCACGCATACCCACACTATAATAAACTCGCAACACATTCAAAAAGATACGCACACAAATAAAGAATGACCTGAACATATGAACAAAATTTGGCAGAGGGGTTAGCGCATCATGATCTCTCCAGTGGTATCTCCTCTAAGGCTAAATCACACAACCTATGAGTGGCTGCCCTTGCGATAACTACAGACCTAAGTTTGTCAGTTCTCGATGAGGTCCCCATTTTGTCCCTTTTGCTGTCAGTGTCTCTAAAGTAGGGTAAATTTAATAGATCACGTTTGACACTTTCCTATCAAAAATTTAACAACGTAACCTTGTAACGGCGGGCATAAAATACTATTACTTTTTTCGAAGTTAGAACTGCACAAATGCTTAACTTTTTCCAATGACGATTACTACATAGATTACATATTTAATGTAATATTGACAAAAGAAACAGACAGAATTAAGAAACTGACAGATGTCAAATGTTATCTATTCAATTGGGCCTTTGGTTTTAGTGGGTAAGAATCCCACGTACCCCGGTCGAGCCCCGCAGCTCTTTAGACGATTTCCCCGAAAATGAAAAAAAAAAAAATTGGGCTTACATTAACTGTGTTAGAATCCATGACGGCAACACCGTTTACCATTACCAAAACAGAGTCGATTTCAATACTCAACCACACAAAGGCACATTAAAAACAAACCGCTCCTAATGCCTGTTTAGGTCATAATTAAAGTCTAGTCTCGTGCTATGTTCCCACATATCAATACAGGCAGAATTAGCTTGCCAAATGTACGCGGCGTGAATGCGTACACCGATCGTAAATTTGTGACAATGGATCGTTCGGTTTGATATCATAAACGGATGCATTGTTGAGTCAATTTATTACTAATTTTGTATATACAATCGATACCATCACATGATATTACAATAATGTAATAAGTATTATGCGTACAATAACTTTTGAACAGCTTGAAATTAGAAGAGGCTCGTCAGATCGGCTCCATATCAAAAGGACACATAAGCAAAATTACTGAAAATCAGAACGTCCGAAAAGCAAAACGGCCTGCGCGCAAAAAGTCCTAATAGCAGAAGTAAGTATTATTATTTATTTAACATAAGCCAGTGCCTGACTGCAGTACCACCTGATGGAAAGCAGCGATGCAAACGAGGATGGTAAAGCACACTAGCTTATTGAAAGCCTATTCGCTCTAGCTTTGAAGACACCCACATTATAATCGGGCGGGAAAACCGACGCAGACAAACTGTTCCAGTCTTTAGCTGTCCTCATTATAAACGAAGAAGCAAATGGCTTAGTCTGGGCTGAAGGCACGCATAATAAATTAAGTAATTTCACCAGCTACAGTGCCTTTCACAACAGAACACAGCAATCTTTACATACTTACTGCTGTTTGGCGGAAGAATATCTGACACTGCGGTGGTAAGTACCAGCAAGTAAAACTGTTTTCCTAAAACTAGTAAAATTAATCACATTAATATAGGCACCTCTATCAAAGTAAATTATCATTATCTCCTTATCGCGGGTAGGGATCAACCAAGAGCGGCAATCATAGACGCATCATCAAACACGACATTTAAACACACCAAGACAGCATCATAGCAGCCATACATTATTCCCATCAACTTCCCCTCAAGTGCGCTATAAATAATGTTGAAAGGACATCAGCGGTTAGACACAATCAATTTGCGGGGGTGAAAGGGACCAAGTTAAGTTGGGGAGGGGACAAATTGCTCTCTAATGACGGCTCGTCGGACTGTGCTCCGTTTAGATGAGCAAGTGCACTGGACAGTTGCATAGAAAAGTTAGTTAAAATACAGAAGTCATGCGCATACATCTTTATTAGGTGATCGCTTGTAGATTACGTGAAGCAATAGAATGGAAAGCGTGCAGCTTTACGAAATGATTCAAAATGATATCAAAAAGGAGGGGTATTTTAATATTAGTTTATGAAACTAGTAATCACACGATACCTAATTAGGTATGTGCAGTTTCATACACTACTTTATCTAAACTCATGTTTTAAGAAAACAAAATGAATAAAGACTTGGCAGTATGGTCTTAGATAGTGGTTATGTTATGATGAGTGTTGTACGAGAGACCTGTACTATAAATTTTGCTAAGATGCATGTGCACATAAAATTTGTCAATAGAGTACTTATTATTGAGCATAGAATAACTAAAAAAATACGTCTATGGTTTTGAGTTTATAATTTGAACATTGTGATATGAGTGTAAATGTGACTGTGGGTTCTCCCCACAAAGTGTGACCCATTTTGCCAACACAGTACCCTAACACTTGAATACAGCATACACTGCTGCTTAGCAGTAAGTAAACTATTTAATAATGCAGTCCCTTACACGAGGGACCTACCATCTACCTCATAGAGGAAGGTTTACTGGAGTGGTAGACACTTTCTTTCTCATTCGCATAACATAGGAATGCATTTATACAGGATGTGGTTCTGCATTCTTGCCATATTTACGGAGGTGATACCTTTTAAAGAACATAAATCAATCATTAAATGATAGACGTAAAATTATGAGTTATTTTTTATGTTTGGTACGAAAAGAAATCCCGTGTGCAACCGTCACTATAAAATAACCCCGTCTTGCACCGCTCTTCGCGCAAAGTAGATAAACAAGAGTACGCGCGGTTTGCCAACCTTGGGACCGATTCTGAGCCCTCGAGAGCTCTTATTCTGGTTCAATGTTAATCGTGAATCATTAATTATCTTTTAGTTAAATTAATCACTGAATTATTAAACTATTTTTAATCAATTAACATAATCCTTAACTGTTAGGTCTACAAATATGGCAAAAATGCAAAACCACACCCTGTATATTTAGAGCATATGATATTTTGTCTTTCAGCTATTGACACGGACTTCAAGAACAACACCACCGTGGTGCGGAGCACTTTTGAATTTTTTCCTTCACGATTTGGATTTGGCGTATTTGCATCAATAAATATTATTAAAATACATTTTAGCCGTATTTGAGCATATATTTATCCGTGTGTATCATGTAAGGCCCATTAGATGTCTTGGTGAAAATAAAGATAACTATACCGAATCTGGGTATATACAACAACTATTTATTATGTACGTGACTACCATGAAGATAAATGTTAAAAGCAATCAATCGATCGATCTGACTACTTACAGATCACTTATCTGACTTTTTTATCAACAAATATCACATTTTATCGGACTGATTTATATTGGCTACGTGATTGTTTATTTTAAGTACTGAATAATATAAGTATCTGGAAACCAGAATCATACTAAATACGAGCTCTGAGATCATCTAAAAGTCTTAATTTTTTTCCAAGCATGTGCCAAAAGTCCAAATCGTGAATTAACTACAAGCACCCAAAATATCTGAAATTAAATTATTTCTTCAAATAGGCATAGCACTTTTGAATGATCAGTATTTTTTAAAGCTACCACTGAATGACAAAGCAGCCTCAATTGAGAAGATCCAGCAAGTAACTTGGCGGGCTTATAATTTTGTTCTCTATTGTTAATTAAGTAAGTAAATACTTTTTTCTTACAAAAATACTAGTTAAATTAAAATCTGCGTAGATGTGTGCTGCCGTTCGAAAGATAAACCAAAAAAGTACAAGGAGAATAAAACAAGTCAAAAGGACAAAATGAAAGTACTTACTTAGTCGGACTAATCTCCCGTATGTAGTAGGTATCCTTCGAGTACGTATCAATCGAGCAGCAATCCCCTTAACCATGAGGAAGAGGGTGCCCCGCTACACAAGTATCACCAGTGCAAGAGTATGACCCGAGCAGCAGCTATCACTTCCCTCAACCACGTTAGAAGGAATATGGCGATCGGCAATACGCCACGGCCCGCCCGCCTGTCTCAGAGGTGTGCTGTGCCGATCTTGGTGTGCAAAAGAGAAACGATGACCCCCACAGCCACTGGCACATTCTCCAGTTCTTATATCTATGAATCGAGTCGTCTAAGTAACGAACAGTGACATTTACTACCAGACGTTAGCTAAAACTGTTCCTATAAACGTAGTTGACGTACAGTATTGTAGAGCACTGAGTGACGCCTCGTTAGTAGTTACTTGATTACTGTTATAAACAACGGGATATGGAATATAGGAACCCAGCATAAAGCACTGATATCCTTACTCTTATTTAGCTACAAAACGCCTTCCTTCAGAAAAGTGCACTACATTGCCGCTTATCAACCTAGACTCAACATTTTTTACATATTGCTGCTTAGCGGCAGAATGTCTAACACTAAGTACAGACCAAGCAATCCTCTACCAGAACGGTGCCTAGTGTGTTGAGTGTACCTAAATGCTCAACACAGGAGGTTGCATAATTTGATTGCAGTTTTTTGTAATTAATCTTACCCACGTCGGGCTCTACAAAAAAAAAAACCAGCGGACAATTTTTATCAATAAGTATCCGCCAGCTATGCAAGAGATAATATAGTGCACAAATGCTTGTGAAGACACAGGTGCACTCTTTCTTGCTGGAGTTCAATAGGACGAAAGATCAATCGCAGGACTGACTTTTCATATGCCCATCATCTTTTTTTTGTCAGATAATCGGATGATCAGCCGTCTAACGATCTATAGTAATATTATAATAAATACAGACACTCAAAATTCCGATGATATAAGTTTTATCATTTTGATAGTATCACCCATTTGATACGGAGCGAAAGCAAATAACAAAGATTAGGTAAGATTATAGTTCCTAGACGAAAATGGTATTACCTAATAGAAAAAAAAAAAAACAAGTTGTTAATGCAAACAAGGCACGAAACGATGAATTTGTACAAACCGCTGACACTGGCAAAACATTCTGATCACCACCAATTACCACAGCACACTGCCTCCACAAACATCGCTATACTCGTCCTACTCTAACATATCAACAGACTTATCGCTGTCTCTCTTCAGCGGGACTTTAAACGGTCCTAATCCTTCGGATGTAGACCGAAAAAAGCTTTATTTGCATGTAGTTCTTTTGTAACCAAAACCTTATTCGCCTAAGTTAGAGTTCAAATCTGTTTGAAAAGTTGTTATTCTTTATTCAAAACTAAGACATTTATGAAAATAGGTTTTAGGGACTAATAAATAGAGGTTATTTTGAAGGTTTGTAAACCGTACATAAGCTAGTTAAGTTATAAAAGAATGGACACAATAACTGCGGTATTATTTTGATCACAATAAAGGTTATATTTGCTTGGCAACAGTTGTATTAATAAAATAAACTTTTGACTACACCCCGTGTGTGGGCGTGGCAGGCAAGTAAACGCGCAGGCACCGCAACTGACGGACGTGTTTTGCGCCGAAATTAACGTCAAATATGAATTTGAATTTGGAACTGTGATTTAGAGTTCTAAACAGTGTTCTTGTGTTCTTTTTTAAAACAGATAACAGTGATGTGGATTAAAATTTTTATCTATTAAAAAACTCGAAAAAATAGTTTATTTTTAAAAAATACGCAATTTTTATATAAAATAGAATTTTGAATCCGGCAAAAAATCTTATTTAGATAAATGAAACAATTTAGAAGTTTAAGATTTTCATTTTTTTATAAATATAATTCTGTGATATTTCCAAGCATTTTCATCACTGCAACTTTGCCTCAGTGAAAAGCTAGAAAAGCCTCACAAAATGGATTCCGATATCAGCGAAACACAAACACAAAAGAGAAAACCAAAACCATTCTCAATAGAATCTCTTATAGGCACAGACAGAAAATCACCAGAGATTGACATAGAAAATAATCTTTCAGAGCATTCAAGGAATTCAGACGACGAAGACAACGAAAGATTGGAAGGATATAACCGGATGAGATATTACGCGCCATTTTTACAACAAAATGGCTTTCCATTTCTTCTTGGGTACCCGGAACCGTGGTTGACGAGAATGTTAGGGGCAGTTCCCGCACCTGCTGAACAAGCGGAGGAGAAGAGGGAGAGTCCCGTCAGTGTCGGCAGTGAAGCAGACAGTGATGGCGGAGAAGAAAATAATCAAGGTTTGTCAATTCTTTCCAAATTTCTACTAAGTCCTTTTTCCTTAGTCGGTCCCCCATTGCTGATAGTCATGATTCCGGCTAACCTCCATCTCAGTTGAGGTCCTCCACTGTTGTCAATCTTCGGCTCTGTGGATCAAGCGTAGGGGAGACCAGGTATAAAAGTAACACGGGATAAACGTAACAAATAAATTTTTGAAAGAGTTATGTTGACTGCATTGATGGTTGATTCACCGATATGCGCCATTTTGGTTCCCAAATCACCTGAATTGCGCTTACAGTGCTGTGCCGTCAGGTTGTGGATGTAGCGAGTCAGTGCGTCAAAAATAACTCCAAAGTAAGTTTTAACCATTTTTTGCAACTGCGTTTGTTTTTATTATGGTAGGTTCAATCTTGCATGTCAAGTGTCAGGGAAGTAGTGTAACTATTCATCTCTCTATTTTAGTATATTAATGGTATCTTACTAAAGTAGTTTTTAGATTATAGGCATATGATTGTCGTATTCTGGGATTTTTAAATGTGTATGTGTGTATGTGTTTCATCCCATCATCACGATGACATCGTTTAGCCCCTTTGAAGTTAAATCCTTACCGTTAAGTAGGACCCAGAAAGAATAAGAAAGGGAAGGAAATGCAGAAAATCGGCAACAATGACTGATATTCCAAATAAGCTTGAAATTCAAGAACAAGAAAATAGAACGAAGAGCTTCAAGAGCCAAAGAAGTTAAGAAATTAATTTTGCAGAATGCTGCACCGACAAAAAGCCTATTAGTTGTTATGAAAACTATAACAAAAGGAAATAGGGCACAAAAGAAGAAAAACGATGCTAAAATAATAACGGACAGTGATGATTCAGACAGCGAAGATTGCATTTGTATAGTTTGGGATCCTTTTCAAACAGCAGGTGAAATGAAAAATTGTTAGGTACAGTGCCTTAGAGTGTCAGCTGTGGGCTCATATTGACAGCACTAATAACGAAATAAGCTATGTGTGTCATAATTGTTCGTCTGATTAGAGATCTCATTTTTGAATAATGTTCATTAGTTTCAAACACTATCTATTGAGTTGTTAAAAATGTAAAAATGTTGAAATGTTTTTTTTTATAAGAGTTGTGATACCTGCTAATGTCAAACCCAAGAGGCTGATTACAAATAAATATGTTGATCATGAAAGTAACATTATTAAAAATGTTACAAACATACCTTTACCCTGTTACAACCAACCCTAGGGGTAGGGATGGTTGTAACAAATTCCACCTCAAATAGTTTCTCAAAATCTGTAATATAAATTCCATTTAAGCAGGTGTTAAAGATAGCTGAAAGAAAAACCCATCTATCATGTGTATTTTTTTCAAATTAGAATTTGAATATTCAGAAATCTATGTGAGATATTACAGAAAGATCAAAAATTGTTACGTTCATCCCTGGTCTCCCCTACCTATTTAAAAGATAGCCTATTTTCGGACTCTCAATCGCTCCATCTTTTCTGTCACTAGTAGCTTCTACAGATTCTCTTCGGGCTATGTGGCCCGAAGTATTGGAGGATTCGCTTAATGCATATGCATTATTAAACTTATTCTAAATAAGGGAAAATGAGAAGAAATGAGGGTTAGGTACCTAACACTTATAATGAGATTATAAAAAATAGTTTCGCTCGAAGAACCGATAGCCATTGGGGAAGAAAGGTTCTCGAGTGGCCACCATGAACCGGAAGACGCAGCATATGCAGTGCCTCCCACTAGGTGGACAGACATTGTTCGCGTCGCAGGCAACCGGTGGATGCCAATGGCAAATTGTCGTTCATTGTGGCGGTCTAAGGGGGAGGCCTTTGTTCAGCTGTGGACGTCTTCCGGCTGATGATGATGATAATGAGATTCTCTATACAAAAGCCGGGCTTGCGTGGAGATTATCCCCACGCTTGGCTTGCCAAGGGAAGAGGCCTTTGTTCAACAGTGACGGCTTTCGACAAAACTATGTTTTTGAGATCAATTCCCCCACCCATGCCACTGTGGCTCCTGAAAGCCGGTAGGTATTTGAAGTCGTTGAAGGCACCGAGGTTAAACCTTCGGAAGATCCTAGGAAAACCTTTTCTTTGGACCCTCAACAAATATTAGAAAAGCTTTGAAAGAGGGAGTTGGAAATGCATATTCACAACAACGACGAGGGAACTTTCTTCCTTTTAAGTGATCGATCCCTTTACAAATTATTTTTAAAAACAATTAAATATGTAAGTATATCATCATCTCAAGCATCTTCGAGCGGAACTTTGTGAATCGGTAATTTTCACAAATTGATTCAACAATTCTATCCATTGGTTGGTGACCAAGTTGGGAATATGATTCTTCAAACTATCTTTAGACCTCGGACTTGACTTAACGATTGAGGACCGACTTTTTACATGCCCTCCAAAGCACGGAGAAGCTCTGTTCAAATGCCACTAAACGGTCACCCATCTAAGGACTGACCTTGCCCTATTTTGAACCAATTGATTTTTTACCGAGCAGTGATGTTTGGTTTTCTTCATCTCGCGATAATAATATTACAATAGTACTGCGCGAACAGATGGTAGGTACTAAGCTATTTGCACTCCTGAGGATCTAAGTCTATAATTAATTTAATTTATTAAGAGGGTGCGGAAATATCGGTCTCAGAAAGTCGGTGCAGACCGACCGCGACGGAGACGTTTCACGACGGCAATTTATAGTTACATTTATGAATATAGGTTTTTATGCCTTCCGTGGCGCTTCGGGAACCCGCCACTCATTCCCCCCACTGTGGCTCCTATCAGCCAGGATCTCAGGCCCGGATCTAGGTTGGGGCAAACCGGGGCACCGGCCCCGGGCGGCAGTTTCAGGGGGCGCCAAAATATATTATAATATGATCAAAAATAAAAAAAAACTCGCTCCACAAATCGCCTAGCATACGGAAGCCTGGTTGGCTCACCTTCGACTTGTAAGAAAAAGGCACCACATAGGCCCACACCACAAGTGAACTTGTGATTTCGATTTGAGATTTTGAGTTTTTCTAAGTAATTTCTCAAGCGCTGAAGGGCGCCACTATCAAGTTTCTGCCCCGGTTCGAAAAAATCGTAGATCCGGGGCTGCAGGATCTACAGTGGTCACCAATGAACACACCGAGGTTTGACCCTCGGAGTGTCCCAGGGTAACGCTAAATCGCCTTGGAACCCGCAACAAGTGTAATTAGAAAAGTATATAGGGGAGTTAGAAAAATATAAATTCCTCCTTCATAAAGCGGAATACAAGTAAAAATCACACAGGTCGTTATAACCTAAGAACTTAGATCATATAAAATAGTCTAAGCCTAAGAACGAAAGATTCTTACAGGTGCACCAACTAGAGTTAGTCCAACTGCAATGCACCACAGAAGTTACTAGATTTAAAGGACTTATATTTAGATTTCTACTATTATACGGGTATGGCAGAAGACGCTTGAAAGCACCGAAATTATCCGTAGCCGCCACAAGGTCCGAGTAAGAGTAATATAATTCATTAAAACTGTATTAAAACTACTGTATCAATAAATAAATAAGTAAACAACTCCGGATGTTATTTCCAAACCGTCCAACATAAGATTGCGTTCATTGTGCCAGAGATCACACTCTCAAAGTACGCGCAGTTTGTTCGAACTCATTATTCACCGTAGAACATTGACAGAGAGGTGAAGACAACAATTCAAAAGAGGCTAATGTGCTTGTAAATTTGCCATGTCCCGTCATAAATCGTGCAACGTAATGGTCTACTTCTTAGGTAGTTTTTTTTTAATGCAATTGCTTTGAGCATTATGCCAATGTCAAGTTAAGTCTTGTAGTAGTATAGTCTTATGGTAGTTATAGGGCCATCTAATAGGTAGGTTGGTATACTATAGGTATACTATACGACAAGCGTTTAATTGTAGAGTACCCTAACTGCTCCATCATTGAGCCGTGTGAACACCCCAGAGCTAGAAACAACATATACTTACTCGTCACCATTCCCATAGTAGATATTGTTAACAATCTGTGCTAAACACCCGTAATCCAACAAAATATCCAATTAGGGACGCCCGCTTGACATTTTAAAGAGATTATTTCACGGCACTCGATGCCATCTGTACCGTGAAATCGATATGTTACGAACTTACGACCGTGTATCCGAACTTTGTGCGATTGGCGCGAAATATTTTTGACAGCTGTCACATTAGTAAAAATTTATCACGAAAATTATAAATATTTCTTTGTATTTTATTGAGTACCTATTATGTTTCTTTTAGTTGTATATTAAAGAAACTATATCGCGGTGATATTCCTACCTACTTCCTACCTTACTATAGCAAATGCAAAATAAATCACAATATCAAGTTTGATAAAACGAAAATTGGAAAAAAATGTGTTTAAAATCGTTTTTTTTTATACTAAGTACCAAGGTGGCAAGCAAACGTACGGCCCACCTACCATTAACTGGTCACCGCAGTCTATGGACGCTAGCAACACCAGAAGAACACCAGCGCGTTGCTGACCCTAAAGATAGTAGAAATTAAGTCTCTTGTATCCAGCAATTTTACCAGCTACAGTACCCTTCACTTCGCAATGTATACACAGTGATGCTCTGCGGGACGCAATATCTAACACTGTGGTGGTGGTAGGTGCCTACCTCGATGGTTCCTTGCACAGGACCTGTTAGATATTTTTTAACGCGAGGGAACCTTCAAAAGGTGACCGGGAGCTGTGGGGCTCGACTGAGGGATTCTTACCCACTAAAACCTCCGTGGCTGTCGCATCCGCACATGAGAGGGGACCCCAGGGTTCTCCGGTGGGATCTGCACCAAGGGTCCCTCAGTGCCTGGCCTTTGGGCCCGCCGCCGGGGACCCACCGGGAACCTGACACGGTGCTTACGGGGATGGGGGTCGCAGGCTCGCCGCCGTCCTCCTCGGAGTCACCGCCGTACTCGATGGACGTCCTAGGGCACACACCCCGAACGTCCAGCGACTCCGAAGGTGCACAAGGTACCTACCACCTAACAGATTCCATCATTAGGTACCGCACAAATATATTTTCCTCTGTAGACAGAATTACTTTCACAAAGCATAAAATTGAGCAAAAACCGCTCGAAGGTCCAAAAGATGGCCATTTAATTTGAAGACTATAATTTTTTGCTGGTAAAAAGCATGTGAAAAGTGATTTGATTGTGTCTTTGAGTTTTAGAGCATAAGTTTATTATATTTTAGATTAGACAGGACGACTTTTAACAAAGCAAATAAAAAGTTATTGCGTTGAATCAGCGTCCAAATTCGTGTAAAATTCATAGTTAGTTTTCCGAGCGTCTTTATCTTTATAGTGAATAGTCCTAAAAATATTGCCTTGGTAGTATAAAAAAAATCTACCCACAAACATGCTACTTAAACCCTAAACCACGTAACAGATGTTTAAGTGGTTTCCACTATCAGTTATATAATTTTTCTATGAAGGTTTATATCGTTTTTTCGCGGGGGAAACCTTCAAACAGCCCCCGGGAGCTGTGGGGCTCGACCAGGGTATGTGGGATTCTTAACCACTAAAACCCCCGCGGCTGTCACATCGACACATGAGAGGGACCCCAGGGCCTTGCCTTTGATCCCACCGCCGGGGGATGCATTGTAGTCTCCCGGAAACCAGATGCGGTGCTCACGGAGATGAGGTCGCAACACCGCCGCCCTCCTCCTCGGAGTCGCCACCGTACTCAATGGACCTAGGGCCCACACCCCGAACATCCAGCGACTCCGAAAGGAACGTTTATGTATATCTACTAGCTGACCCACGCAACTAAACTTTTAATAACAGTCATTCGCATCGAATACATAACCTCCTTTTTTATAGTCGGTTAAAAACTGGGACCCACTTTTCACTTGCTCTCCGAAACACAGACCAGTTTAGTCCAAATGGCGTTAAACGGTCACCCATATATTTAATGACCTTACCTAACGTTGCTTAACCCGATCGATTACAAAACCTTGATAACAACTCTCTATGAGTGTTCTCTTACTAATATTTATTATATTATAAAGAAAAATTAAGAAAGCGTATAACCAACCCATTTTGACTTTAATCCCCTCTCCCAAAAGAACCGTGCTAGATTACGGGATAAAAAGTATCCTATGTCCTACCTCGTAGTAAGATCTCAAATCATGCCAAGTTTCATTTGAATCCATTCAGTAGTTTCGGCGTGATGCTCAGCCGTGATACAGATAGACAGACAGACAGACAAACAGACAGACAGACAGACAGACAAAAATTAAAAAAAATAGATTTTCGGCCTCAGTATCGGTTATAGAATGCCCTCCAAATATAATTTTCAAAATATCTTCAATGTACAGAATTGGACCTGTTACAGTTTTATTATAAGTATAGATATAGATAAGAACCCTAATAATGCTATTATGTAAGTAGTAGAAAAAAAAACAATATTTTGCAAACGACTCTTCTAAATTACTAGGCATCCGTGCGAAGCCGGCGTGAGTCGATAGTCATAAAAGTTACTTCTACCAATATTATATCAACAACTGTTCTCACATATTAAAAAATACACAAAACCACGAAAATAACTTGTTCTTACATCTTTATTATGTAGGTACCAATTTCTGCCGTCCGTCAATCAGCATTCAAGGAAAACTACCAATAAGCGCGCTGCGTGAAAATTTAAACTAAAATACTACGTGACCGCTCACGCATAGTGACGTGTTTATCGCTATCGATACATCTGAATCGAATGGAACTGCATTCGTGTTCACAATCGATTTAACTTCGCCGCCTCGGTCCGTTTACGAATGCGTTCCAAATTCAATATTTAAAATTCAAATCGCGAATACGGCGGGAACTTGATGCGTTTACCAAAATAACATTTGCGGTTATTATCGATTCATTTTCATAAGATTGTCGATGGTATTATGGTTTTTGAACCGCAGACGTAAGTTGGTGGTCTTTACAATTCATTTGGCGCGTTCGATAACTGTCAATCGGTGTTTCGGCCGTAAGAAATAAATGTATTTATTTGCTAAAGGGATTTTTATCGACGAGTTTTCAAGGAAATTGTTGAGTTGCATTGGCTTTAGAACTTTTATTGTTCGAAGAGCACCACGTTGGAGATTGCGGTAAGTATTAGATTTATTTCTGGAAATAATTAGGCGTGTCACGTACTAGACGCGTTCGGAGTGGTGACGTATCGTCTAATAAAGTAGTATGGCGTGCGGCCGGAGTCTCTTTGCCTATAAATATAATAAATAAAAACTATTGTCAAAGAAGCGTAGGTACTAAAGTTGGAAGAGCTAACTTTAAACTCGTAATCGGTAAGTATTTACGATTACCAGTTAAAAGTGCAATAGGTCCGGTGGGATCTGGACCAGAATCTCCGTCAGTGTCTTGCCTGTGAGCTCGCTGCCGAGGGGTGCATTATAGCCCCTCCGGGAACCAGACACGGTGCTAACGGGGACGGGAGTCGCGCCGCCGTCTAGATACTGGACACCTGCCTTCTAGATACTGGTAGCATTTCAAATGCCTTTTCCCCCAGGTATGCCCCAGCCGACGCTGCTCTCTTTCGTTGCCATCAGCGTGCCATCTAGGTGACTGGGAGCCGGGTCCAGGCGATGCCCATAGCGGACTCCGTGCGCATATTTGCCCGAAAGATTTTCTCTCCGCCCGGGCATCTACTGCCTACCTCCGCCATCGCTTTAGCGACCTCCTCGGGGGTGACTGAGTTATCCAGGTCGAAGGCCCGGATTTCCCCGGATTTGATTGGACTGTTGATTCTGAGGGCAAAGGGGGACGGGGGAGGGGGAGAATAACAACTTATTTGAACACCGCAATACAATGTAGCACAATTTTAACAAAACAAGAGAAATAAAAAAAAAACTGTCAAATAATCATACATTAAAAAAATAAAAAAAATACTATTTAATAGGTACTATGTGCCACAAAGAAGCAGGTCCAAATGGGTCCCTGATCAGTTTATTGTCAAGCATATGCCTGACGCTGGTTTTCATCTGGCCCCTGTGTTCCATGGATGTCATCCAGTGGTATGAATGTATAAGTTTACAAGATATATAAATTTATATTTTTTGAAAAAAGAACCTAAGAAAAAGAACAAAATAAATTACTAGTGTAAAAATCTAAAAATACACGCTTTTATAAGGACTACTGCACTAAAAAGCAATAAATAAATTATCGAAACCGTTCTTTCTTTCTTTCTATCCCGTGCTTGTAATTTATGAATTATATTTATGTGTAAAGGCGTGGTATTCTCCAAAATTTCGGAACTCTACAGACAGTTTATAGACCCTCAAACACTTCTTATCCGAATAAAGTTCACAAATACTCAATGATTTCCTTTTTATTTAAAGAACCCGGATCACTTTAGGCTGGTTGTCGCTCAAACGGGCCATAAAAAACGCGGCCGCGTCAGCGCCCCGCCCGCTGCCGCCGGCCACTGGTACCCGCTAATTTAATGACGCGTCATATACCCCGGGGTGGTTCGAGATCAAGGGATGTTTTAGGGATTTAGGGGATAAATGCGCACGTCAGCATTCACTCGTTGTTCGATGAAATTGTTTCTCGCGAAGTTTTTTTTAAGTGTACCACTTTGGCCAAGTGAAGATTGAAAGTGATGGCAAAGTGTAGTAAGAAAATATTCGAAGAATGTGCGTCTATAGGTATAGCCACTAGATAAGGATTCTCTATCCTGCCTTTTTAATAAATTTTTAGTTATTAGTTAATTAGTTGGTTGGGTGTTACCACCGGTTTGGGATCCTGTGATAAATATAATTAAATTAAATACTAAGCAAACTACTGCACGGCCTCAAAATACTGTAAGCTCTTACTGCGTAGATCGGACCAATATTAATAACTATGAAGACCTGAGGGTACACCGGCATAATTGTGACATAAGGATGTTTAACATCATCGATCTATAGAGAGCTTGAGGGTGAACCTTCAAAAGGTCCCCGGGACCTGTGATGATCAATCTACGTAGGATTCTTACCCACTAAAACCCCCGCGGCTGTGTTTTTTTTTTTGTAGGAGTAGTACTGTTGGCCGCAGATGGCCATTACAGCTTCACCGGACAAGAGGGCGAGCGCTTTAAGCTTTAAGCGCTCCAGCCAGAAAGGTAGCGACTAGCTCAAGGGCACCTCAGGGAGGCACGGTTACCCCGCGGCTGTCGCAACGGCACGTAGGTGGGAAGACCAGGGCTCACCACATTGGATCTAATCCAATCCTGGAAATTGAAAGAGAGAATGAAATCAAAGAAAAGGCCCAAACATGGCTTAACTAATATACGCGGCGATCAAATGACGGAAAACCGTTTACCGTCGCATAGAGTCTGTTCAAATAAAATTGAGTGGGGGTTAGTGGTTTTTTTTTTATCTGTTTAGAGTACGTTTTGCCAAAAATGATAAAGCGATTGGAAAGAAAGCTTCTTCAATCCACACACTAAAAAATAAAACTCGAAACTAGTACTTAAGTGCCATAAATTTTGTATAAAGTTTGTGTCAATTCAGCATTTTGGTCATTATGATTAATTAAGCATTAATCTTGAGTTTTGAAGAAGCTCCGAGTTTCTTTGCGCGACAGGATCTGAAACGAGGAAATTCGCCGAGGAACCAGAGCTACCGACATAGCTCTCAGAATCAGCAACTTGCAGTGGCAATAAGCAGGCCACGAGTGGCAGGTGTAGAGTCAACGCAGTGTAAGTAGGCCTCCGGGAAGCCGGGAGTGGGAGGCCGCCTCCCACAAGGTGGACAGACGTCATAGTGCGAGTCGCAGACAACCAGTGGAAGCAAATAGATGATTGTCTTTTATTGTGGCCAAGGGGGACCCTATATTCAGTGGTGGATATCTTGAGGCTGATAATAATATTCTGGGAGAATCTACACACAGTCATCTGATACCAAATCAATCAATCTGATACTTGGTGGGTATACTTAGTACCTACTTATTTATATCGAACTATGATACTGATTACTTTTATATCAATGCGAAAAAGGCAACAAAAACATTCTACCTCGTTAAACTATTAAAACCTAATTGAATTGCTGTCAACAGCCATTAATCACGGCGCTGCACGTTTCCCGGGCTTTTTGCTGTCATTACAATGGCCGCCATTTTATTGCGTTTCGTTCATCGATGGCAAATGTTAATGCGTTTAGTTTATGACTCGTTCTCATTTGTTACAATTATTGTTCATCTAATACCATTTTTATGGCGTGAGGATTGACTTTTAGGATGTTTATTAAATTGGGGTTGGTATTATATTTCACCTACCCATTAACCAGTTTCACAGTTTGAATTCCGTAGTGTTACATAGTGTACGAGTATATTACCCGTGGGGTGTCCGGGTAAGAATAGCACCCATCTCCTACCGTTGGGTTTCCGTAAAAGGCGACTAAGGGAAAACAAGAAGACGGGCAGCAGCGTCTTTTATTCCCTACCACCTATACTGCGATCCCCAAGCCGCGTGCCAAGCGTGGGGATTATGGCGACCCCTCTCTTCTATGCGGTAGGCCTTTGTTCAGCAGTTACGGCTGCTGATGATGGAGAGATTCTGGTTATTTCGGTCCTCGCCAGACACTCGCTAGAGCACGTCCCGGGAGGAGCAGAAATCCTTTTTTTTTGGGATCAAAGGGCACCTCAGGGAGCCACGGCCTGGGTTTGGGCTGTTGCTTAAAAGAGATAGCGTTGATTCTACCACCGGCTCACAACGCGCCGTCACTGAGAAGAGCCGGCAAGAAACTCGTGATGCACGTCGTTGAGGTCGCAGAGAGGAGAGACCGGTGTTTGATAGATAGTGTAGCATACGTTTTTTTCTTGTTTTCAATGTCGTGGTCTAAAAGGACCGACATTGGATCTGGGGGGTCGAGCAATACGTGCCGTGGTCTCCGGCGTCTAGGAGCGTAAGCAGAAATGCATCTCCCTCCAGCATATAAGTACTTACCTAATACCTATCTATTAAATTTCAACAGTGAGATATCTTCGACTAGTTCTGGTTCCTAAATAGTATGCAAGAATTACAATCGGAGCTGGCTCACGACGTGACTGCTTTACCAATGGCTTATTGTCGGTCGTGCTATTATAACGATACTAAAAGCCGCATGAATATACTTATATCTTAGAATATGAATCAGTACAAGTACTATAGAATGCTTATTCAAGTAAGAACATGTAGCCACGAGTAACAACATCAAAATACGTAAATTTCAGGTACACGGCAATAGGTACTATATCGACAGCTGTGTTTATCGACATTTGCGACAGATCAAACCCATCACTACTTATCACTTACTTAACAATATAACTCTTATAATATAACTTTAAATAGTTCAATTCACCTGCTTCTTAGAGGAAAATCTGCTTACGCTTTGTTTAAGGGTACCATAGACAACGCGTAGTCTATTCTTAATAAATTAATGTTTCTCTTTAAGAATCTTAGATCTGTACTTGATGCCCCTACTCTAAAGATGACATATCGCTCGCTCAGTCAGTATTATCCTACTGTATCACAACAGGGGGGTAATGGTAAAACATGGGTAAAACCAAAATGCTGACGTTGGAGAGAACACAACGCGTTATATTAAAAGTAATGTCTTTCAAACCTATACGCTTTCCAACGTCGGAATTATTCGCTCTAATGAATGTTCTTACAGTAAGGCTTAGATGATCTAAGCAGTAAGGCAATTATTCCTTCTCAACTTATCCTAAGCAAACACGCAGAACTTCCTTTCCATAATAACATAAAAGCCCGCAGGCATTATATGGTTTGTAAGCCTGAGACTTTCCATGTACCTTAATGCAATGTAAAACCCTAACCGTTAAATATGGTTGCAAGCTCTCACCTATGAAGAAACGGAGAATTTTCTTAAAATAATGAGATAATAATAAATATACCTACTCGAAAAATACTCGCATACACACACGCACACACACACAGTCACACACACAGAGAGATGGATGGATGATGATATAATGTCCTCCTGGCCGATACGACCACAACGGCCAATCATATGCAAGATCAGCCATCTAGGCAGGTGCGGTCACAGCCAACGATTTTTTGGTTGTCATAGTTGACGGGCCCGTTGGTCTAGTGGTTAGTGACCCTGTCTGCTACCCAACAGGTCGTGGGTTCGATTCCCACCAAGTGTCTGGGTGTTATATCTTTAAGTACGTTTTTCCAAAAAAAAAAGTAAGTAAGTATTAGTATCAGTTGTCTGGTTTCCATAGTACAAGCTCTGCCTAGTTTGGGATCAGATGACCGTGTGTGGATTGTCCCAAGATATTATTATTCTAAACTACTGAGCCGATTTCAATGAAACTTGTAAACTTCCCTATGTTGAAAAATAAACTATTGCAAAAAAAAAAATTGCAATCGTATTTGTAGTTTTTTGAGAAATCGTTGGACAAACCTCATACATACACATAAAATTGGTACATTTGTTTAGAAGCCCACATAGACTAATATCTATATCTACTTAATATAAAACAAAGGGAAGCGTCCCGTCTGTCTGTCCCTATGTATGCTTAGATCTTTAAAACTACGCAACGGATTTTGATGCAGTTTTCAACAATATATACAGAGACTGAAGAGGAAGGTTTAGATATATAATTTATCACGGTTTTGTGTAAATTGGTTGAAATATAACGATAAGTCTCTCAGTTGGAAAAAGCGTGGGCGAAGCTCTGCGCGGGTCAGCTAGTATGTGAATATTACGCACTAATATTATGAGTACATACATACGCGTCGAGTACTGTACGTCCTTTTGAAGTCAGTAAATTCCGTTGAAGAGTTATGATAGACACTTGCTAAAGATCGGAGTGACAAAGCGCGCTAGCTTCTGAATAAAAGTCTATTCACACTATACTTCTATTTCTTCCACCAGGCAACGATTCAGAACCAGACCAAGAAGACTCCAGCACGGACGCGGCCAGGGAGAATAAGGCACGGAGAAGACGAACGGCATTCACGTCGGAACAACTCCTGGAGTTGGAGAGGGAGTTCCACGCCAAGAAGTACCTGAGCCTGACTGAGAGGTCACAGATCGCTTCCGCTTTGAAGCTCAGTGAAGTACAGGTAATACTTGAATATACTTTTCAATTCTACTGCAAGCAGTAACACCTCATCGGAGCGTTTGCCTTTTAAACAAGGTGCGCAGGTTCGAACCTCGGCTCGCACCTCTGATTTCGTTAACTAATCATGTACAAATCGTCTTTGTGCGATTGTTACTAGCTTTCGGTGAAGGAAAACATCGTGAGGAAACTTGCATGACTGAGGGTCGTATTACAGAACCATACTCAAGACTCAAGTACTACTTAAATCTAGTTTGAGTTGAAGTTTTAATTTTAGAACCTTACTTGAGCACTGAACTGTCAAACTAGAATCACCTGAGTATTGTCAGTTCGCGATGACGTTTATGATATTATTTTTTAGGTGTTTTGCGTAAAACTATATTATCAGAAATTATTTGTAATAGAAAACAGACTGATTGCAGTGTTGCTTTATATATTCAGAACTCAAGTAAGCAGAGATCAAAATATCTACTCAAGGCTAGACTCAGTTGATTTGAGTTTGAAGATTGTTTTGTTATACGTTGGGTGCTCAAGTCTTGATTATTTGCTCAAGCAGTGATCAGTTGAATGCAGTTTAAGAGCTACTTGAGTCAAGTTCTGTAATACGACTCTGAGAAAGCCTAACTTGCTTTCGAATGACGTGTGAAGTCCGCCAACCGTCTGTATTTAGCCAGCGTGGTGAAGTGTGGTCTAACTGAGCCCTTGCCCAACAGTGGGACATAAACAAGGGTTTGTATTATTCTATTATTGGTGGCTTTTTATGGTGGTTGGGTTGGCGGGGCACTGGCACAGGGCGACTGCTGGGGTCGCCTAACATACGGAAGCTTGGGGACACCATAAGTGAACTTGTGATTTGAGTTTTTTTAAGTAATTTCTGAAACGCTAAAGGGAGGGGCGCCACTATCAAGTGTCTGTCCCGGTTCGAAAAAATCGTAGATCCGGGGCTGACGATACCCAACGGAATGAGATCATCATCATCATCACCAGCCGGAAGAAGTCCACTGCTGAACATAGGCCTCCCCCTTGGAACGCCACAATGAACGACAATTGGCGACTTGCATCCACCGGTTACCTGCGACGCGCACAATGTCGTCTGTCCACCTAGTGGGAGGCCTGCCAACGCTGCGTCTTCCGGTTCGTGGTCGCCACTCGAGAACCTTTCTTCCCCAACGGTTATCGGTTCTTCGAGCGATGTGGCCTGCCCATTGCCACTTCAACTTGCAGATTCTGAGAGCTATGTCGGTAACGTTGGTTCTTCGGCGAATCTCCTCATTGCGGATTCTGTCGCGCAAAGAAACTCCGAGCATAGCTCTCTCCATAGCTCGTTGTGCGACTCTGAGCTTCTCTAAAAGGCCAGCTGTTAAAGACCACGTCTCAGTACCATATGTCATCACTGAACGGAATCATCATAACGGATCATTCTTAACGGAATGAGATGGGAGGGAGCTATTGTTACCCGGACACCCCATTATTACACCCCATCCACCCCGGTTACCCTGTAGGTATTCTAACATAAAAACTTCTTCCCCAGGTCAAAATATGGTTCCAAAACCGCCGCGCGAAATGGAAACGCGTGAAGGCGGGCCTCGCATCAGGCAGCCATTCCGGCGCGAAAAACGGTTCCGGCACGAAAATCGTCGTTCCGATACCGGTCCACGTGAATCGATTCGCGATCCGCACCCAACACCATCAAATGGAAAAACAGAACGGTTTACAATATCGATTAGATAGGACGACACAACCATTACCGGGGAGTCTATTACAGTCTACAACATCCGCGTTTTTGAGTGCAACGAAAATCGATAGAATCGATCGACAGGAATCGATTCATTCTCCGTTAGGTCGCAACACTGTCTATGACGCGCCAATGCCCGCGAGATTAGCTACTATGGGCCAAGCAAACATACGACATTTTCAAAATGGCCGACCGAGCTAATTGTTTTTTTTTTATTTTACTTTGTGATAAAATTTTGTTGAAGTTTAAATAATAATAATAATATCTTGGGACAATCCACACATGGTCATCCAATCCCAAACTAAACTATGCAGAGCCTGTACTATGGAAACCAGACAACTGATACTAATACTAACTTATACACATTTTTTTGTATATACATTACTTAAATACATAATCACAGCTTCTGGGCACTTGGTGGGAATGGAACCCACGACCCATCGGGTAGCAGCCAGGGTGTCTAATCACTAGACCAACGGGCCTGTCAAAATGTTTTTTTTTATTTATATATCCTGGGACAATCCACATACGGCCTGATCTTATTTTGTTTTTATTTAAATTAGAAAATAGTTATTTAACTTCACCATTATATTCACATGCCTATCACAGGCTAAATGGAATATACATAAACATACATAAATTCGTATGTACCTACTAGATCTAATTTTGTACTCCATTTAAGATGAATAAATGTATTTAATTTCATTTTGATTCGATTTTGTGTAACCCTGGGGCCCCGTACAATTGATACGGCTGGTATGGCAGCAGCTCCGCCCCTGGTAAAAGAACAGATTAAGTACATTTAAACTTCAACAAAATGTGTAGAAATACTAAAGGTGTGTAATTGAGGCTAATTCTATCACTAAGCGAGCCCTTGTGCAAGGAACCGTCCAGGTAGGTATCACCGCAGTGCCAGATATTCTGCCGCCAAGCAGCAGTGTGTAAACATCGCTGTGTTCCGGCGTGAACTGTGAAATTACCAGACACAACACGAGACTTAATAACTAATGTCTTATTATGCGAAACTCTTGCGCATCTCGCCAATAGTGATGGTAAGCGCCCTGCCTAATAGACAGCTGCATTGCACTGCCGCTCGTCACACGAGACATTAGTTACTAAATCTCTTGTGTCCGGTAATTACACCAGCTACAGTGCCCTTCACACCGGAACACAGCAATGCTTACACACTGCTGCTTGGCGGCAGAATATCTGACACTGCGGTGGTACCTACCTGGACGGTTCCTTGCACCTACCATCTCATTAATTGACTCTGCGGTAAATAGACTATGACAAGCATCCTATTCTGCCAGAACTTGAGATGTCGCCATGTCTCGTAACGTGGTCTATGTGATTCCTCTTCGTGATAGATTTAGCACAAACAAATGTATAATAATAATAATTTAATAATAAAGCAATAATGCCTACGTAGATAATAATAAAATGTAAAATTTATGATGATAAAAATAATGTGTGATAAATTATTGGTTTTGTTTCATTTTTGCTATAGGTATATAGGGGAAGGTGAGGTAATACGATCCCTGGAGGTCAAATGATCCCCCGCCGTAAATCAGAGACAACTAGTCCCATCAATCCAAATGCGCATGAAACATGTTCCCCACACCTCTGCCAGTTGCCTCTCCAAGTGTCCTGGCAGTGCGAGCGCTTTGTGTGATTTTATTCAAAAACAATAAAAAAGTGTGGTTCCGATCTAAGGTAAGCCTGTTTTTGGACTTTCATTACTTTTTACATGTTCGTGTTTATTGAAATGTTGTTTTATTCGCATGTATTAATAGCAGTTAGCTAATATTTAAGCAATTTTCGATCACCGCACGCGGTATTTGAAGCTTATGTTTTGATCGATATATTGAAATTTGGTGTTTGGAGCGAAATTATCCCTTTCTGTGTGTTTAAAATGATCCCTGGAATCATTTTACCCCATTACTATTTATTGTTGTTACCGATCATGCCGAGAATTTATATACGCAAAACTAATCGCCAAAGTTGGCCTGAAGCATGCTGTTGGATTCTACTGAAGAGGAATGCCTTTTCTGTACTGAAAGCAACTCCCAAGACAATAAAGGCGAAGGGTGGATTAGGTGCGTTGTGTGTCTTAAATGGGGACATGAGGCTTGTGCGGGAGTAGATAGTGACGATGAAGGCGACTTTACTTGTGATATTTGCCTTTCTAGTAATCAATTTGATAGTGTGAAAAAAAATTGACTTTAAGGTCTATTTCTAAGTTCCTGATAAGAAAATTATTATTTTTTAAACGAAGAGTTGATTTTTCTATTGCATTTTGATATTGATAACAAACCTTTGATAGGGATGAGTATTATTTGTGTTTTTTTTTATTTAGTAGAAGACTTTATTTGTTTACCTATTGCTTGACTAGTTATGCTGTTAATTTTGCAAACATTTTAAAAGTTTGTTGCAATGTTTAATGTTTAGTTTGTCGTTTGAGTAGTAGATAATTACAAAAAAAAAGATCTCGAATGAAACTAGAAGACTGCAAAAGTTTTGTGTAACTTGCTTACATACTTACTTAATTGTTATAAACAATACATATGATTAAAATAAACAGCTGAGTGTTTTATTTCACTGATATTTATTAACTTATGGTATAAAATGATCCCTGGGATTATTTTACCCCTACCCCAGGGATCATTTTAAACATAGGTGTGTATAAAATGATCCTTTACAAAACTTTAAGAAAAACCTCTAATACAAAAAAACTACATACATATAATGAAAAATAAGTATGCAGTTACAAAGTTAAGTAAATTCACTACCTCCAACAACAGAAATCTGGCGATTTTGCCTTCAACTTTAGCCACAGTTAAGTTTTTCCCTTAAGGGGATCATTATACCTCACCTTCCCCTATAACTACTACCCAATCGTAAACAAATTGTTTATCTATAAGTACTTATAATAAAACTGTAACAGGTCCAATTCTGTACATTGAAGATATTTTGAAAATTATATTTGGAGGGCATTCTATAACTGATACTGAGGCCGAAAATGTATTTTTTTTAATTTTTGTCTGTCTGTCTGTCTGTATCACGGCTGCGCATCACGCCGAAACTACTGAATGGATTCAAATGAAACTTGTCATGATTTGAGATCTTACTACGAGGTAGGACATAAGATACTTTTTATCCCGTATCCTTACTGGCTAGGACAAATTGTTTGTCTGGAAAGTAAGATGCTCCATGCGTCGGATGGGCATGTAACAAGTCGGTCCTGCGCCTGACCTCTCCCCGGTCGTGTCGGTCTACCGTCCCATCGGATTGTGAAGAGAGAGTGCACTTGTGTCTACGCAAGCACGCGTGCGCAACAATTATCTCCCGCGTAGTTGACTAATCTCGTTAAAGATTGGCTGTCGGCTAACATTTGGTATAGGTATTGTAGATTTTCTCTATCACTCAAAGGATTTCTGTAAGAATACTCAATGTTATGTCACGGCACGGCTTTTAACACTAATTTTCTGTACTTTCTTTCTATTATACTGTGCGTAATAAAGAATAAGAAAAGGTTCCGGCCCGCAGAACATTCGTAAGATTAGTTTTTACCCGACTACGGAACGGAGGGAGGGTTATGATTTTAACAAGAATGTATGTATGTAGGTATGTATGTATGTTCATCTGTTCCCGCATATCTTCTAATCTACTTAACATAATTTGACAAGTAGGGTATCGTTAGAAGCGTCTTGATTGTCCGCTGGTTATAGGCTATATAATATCACATTATCAGACAGCGATTTTATCCGTAGTCGGGTTTTAGTTTTTAAAACTTATTACTTGTTTACATTAGATTTTTCAAAGAATCTTCGTGTAGCGTGTCTGCTACAGTTCAAAATTTTAATCAAGAGGGAAAGGTTAAAATTTAAGAAATAATCAAACCCAATGAGCGCTGTTTTGATACTGATTTAATGTAATGAAATAAAATTGTATCTATTAAAGCCTAATTCATTTAGATTAGACTAGAGAGTCTTATTGGTTATGACGACTGGGTAAAAAAAGAAATTCTGATTAGTCCGTCAGTTAGATTATCAAAAAATCTTTAAAAAAAAAAATTAACCGACTTCAATATCACTGAAAAGTATAAAATAATTTAAATATTATAGAAGTTGGTTTTAGCGTACCTGCTGTGTATATTTGGCACCAACTTCAATAATATTTAAATTATTTTATACTTTTCAATGATATTGAAGTCGGTTCAATTTTTTTTTAAAAAGATTTTATTTTATACTTTTGAGTGATATTTTCATAAATAATGATTGAACCATCGAAGACGGTAAAATGATCTAGGTAGGTTATGATCACATTATCGTCTACATAGTTTTACATAATTCATGTTTCTTCAGAAAAAAATATCCGGTCGTAATGAAATTTGCATGGAATCATCATAGTAGTTTACTCTCTCGAATAAAAAATAATCATCGAAATCGGTTTATATTTGTCAGAGTAATGTAATGGAGAACATCAGTTTTATGGTTTTTACCAGATAAATTCCCCCACATCCTTCATAGTCCTCCAGTAAGTTCTTAGCCGGTTGTGATAAAATTCATACAGATTCATTACAGTGGTTCAATCTTTCGAATAAAAAGAATCATTGAAATTGGTAAATATTTGCCAGAGACCTTTTTTGTCCGTAAAAAGCGACATAAAGTCATCTATATAGGCATTCCTGCAGTTCTCCTGCGCAGTCACCATTCTTGTTTTTTTCAGGAACTACTTATTAGTTAGCAATATTTTTTTTATGGGACCCAATTAACGGATTAAATAATGGATGGAAGAAAGATTTGTTCAAATCGGTTCATAATTGCCAGAGTTATGCGCGAACATACTACATAGAAAAAAAAAAATACTTACAGACGAATTGAGAACCTCCTCCTTTTTGAAGTCGGTTAAAAAATATTGGATACGTATTTTTTATTTAACAAATCAATAAAAAATTCCGAAGATATAGAGCGTCTAAGTTCGGGAGTGGGGGCTCGTGACGTCACACCTCAGTAAAAATTGTACTTATACCGACGTGACGTCACGCGGAATTTCAAAGCACTATATCTTGGTAATTTTTTGTTTAATCGACAAAAGAAAAAATAAGTGTCCAATATTTTTTGATTATATAAATGGCGGACTATAGAGCGTCCAACCGTTTATTTTCTTTTTGACAGCACCAATAGAACGTAACTGCGTCATGTTACGCAAAAGTTAGCTTTTAAAAGTTCACTTAAAGTGAAGTTCACTTTTAAAAGTTCACTTAAAGTGAAGTTCACTTTAAGTGAACTTTTGCGTAACATGACGCAGTTACGTTCTATTGGTGCTGTCAAAAAGAAAATAAACGGTTGGACGCTCTATAAAATTTTTTTTTAGTCATCTAGCCTATAATTGGCACCTTTGTACTATACCACGTAGAACTCGCTAACCCACAATCGAATGTTACGAGTAGGTATTTTAATTTTCTTATCACGTATAGACTGGACATGAACTATAATTCAAGTTCGATAGATTTATAGTTAGTATGCTACTCGGGAGCTGTTTATTATAAGGTAATTAGGACAAGACAAAGACGTCTGGGACACCTTAAACATAATATTATAATGAGCAGACACGTGTATGGAGATCTACGAAACTTATAAAGAACTCAATCGATTTACCAGATCGATAAAAACACTTGCTTATGCACCATTTTTAACCGGCTTCAAAAAGAAGGTTCTGTATTCGATGCGTATGTATGTAATATTAATAAAAATGCGTAATATTCACATATGTTAGTCAATGTGGGCTTCTTAACAAATTTACCAAATCTCATGAGTGTAAGTTAGTATGTAAGTAGGTTAGTCCAACGATTTCGCAGGAACTATAAATCCAATTTTGGTAATTCTTGTTACAATAGTTAATTAGTATCTTTCAACTTAGGGAAGAGTACAATAGTTCACCAAATGACGCGGGGGAAATCTTCGAAAGATCCCCGGGAGCTGTGGGGCTCGACCGGGGTATGTGGGATTCTTACCGACTAAAACCCCCGCGGCTGTCGCATCGGCACATGAGAGGGGGGTCCCCAGGGCTCTCCGGTGGGATCTGCACCAGGGCCCCTCAGTGCCTTGCCTTTGAGCCCGCCGCCGGGGGGCGCATTGTAGCCCCCCGGGAACCTGACACGGTACTCAAGGGGACGGGGGTCGCAACCCCGCCGCCGTCCTCCTCGGAGTCGCCGCCGTACTCAATGGACGCTCAACGGGCCCACACCCCGAGCGTCCAGCGACTCCGAAGGGGTTTCGTTATACCTAGACTAACATATGTGACATCTTCATCATCTTGGTATATTAAGCATTTTTATTAATACACATAGCTTGCTCAGAGTCACACAACGAGCTATGGAGAGAGCTATGCTCGGAGTTTCTTTGCGCGACAGAATCCGGAATGTGGAGATTTGCTGAAGAACTAAGGTCACCGACATAGCTCTCAGAATCTGCAATTTGAAGTGGTAATGGGCAGGCCGCATCGCTTGAAGAGCCGATAACCGTTGGGGAAGAAAGGTTCTCGAGTGGCGACCATGAACCGGAAGACGCAGCGTTGGCAGGCCTCCCACTAGGTGGACAGACGACATTGTGCGCGTCGCAGGTAACCGGTGGATGCAAATACCTAATTGTCGTTCATTTAGGCGTTCTAAAGGGGATGCCTTCGGCTGAACCTTCTTTTTGAAGCTCTTCTTTTCCACAACTTGGAGAAAGTTTAAGTATACTTACATATTTGTAAACAAACTGTAAATATTTAGTTATTATGTAAATCGTCTTTGTGCGATTGTTACTAGCTTTCAGTGAAGGAAAACATCGTGGGGAAACCTGCATGTCTGAGGAAGCTTAACTAGCTTTCGAATGACGTGTGAAGTCCGCCTACCCGCACTTGGCCAGCGTGGAAAACTATGGCCTAAGCCATTCCATACCTACCATTAACTTCTCTCAACAGGCCTCTACGCGTTGGTTGGTTGGCTGGGCACGGGCCTCCCCTCATGATGAGGGCATCTTGAGGGGAGGCCCGTGCCCAGCAGTGGGACATCTACAAGAGCTAGTATTATTATTTTTGATTTTTATAACACGGGCTTTTACACCCGGACTTTTAAAAGGCTTGCGTGGGGACGAATCCAACACGTAGAGGCCTGTTGAGAGAAGTTAATGGTAGGTATGGAACACACCTGTCAGGATCAACTGCTGGAAATAAGATATAAACAGCAGTTGACTCTGACAGGTGTAGGGACTATTGTAAGTATGTGGAAAGATTTCTAGATTTTATTAATGAGCATTTGGTGGACTGAATACTGGGCCATTGCAATAGGCCGGGGTCACTTGCCATAATTAGTGTACTAATTATATTTTGGCAAGCGGTGACTCGCCACCCACTAGATGGGCTCTCCATATAGCCGTCAGAAGACGACGGAGTGCAACACCGGTGTGAGTGGCTCAGGGGTGTCGAGAGGTGTGCTGCGCTTTCTCCGTGGTTACTCGCGGCGTTATGCCCTTTAACACTTCCACCCCTGGAGCATATAGCTCTAACAACTCCTCTCTGGACGGCCAATTAAGGCAAGCCAGAGCTGAGAGTCCTGCAGGCCCCCTTCGGTTTCCACTCGGCCGACGAAGACACGCCGAGGTGGGGGCCCTGACCGACTCTCTGGAGCACTCGGGTCCGTGGTGTCGCTACGCACCAACAGCTCGCCACTAGCTGCCCTGCGGGTGTATTATTATTATTATTATGTAAATGAACGACAGCTAAACATACTTTATACGTTACGCTATATACGTTGCGCTTGGTATAAGTTCACGAGATGCAAGTAAAGTCGCGGGCAACTAATATAGTACAATAAACATACATATAAACAGTACCGAGTCGACAGATGTGCTGCATCACGCTTGCTAATCTGTGGGCGTGGCAGACCGACAGCCCGTTTGGGAGTGACACAATACGACTATTTGTCGCCAAATTAATGCGATACCGTCAGCTGCCGTACTAATCGCAAAAGTCATGTCATTTGAAAAGTGCTTTATTTTTAAGGGGCGGGCTAGTTGTAACGTATCTCCCACGATTGGCACCGGAGGGGTGAGCAGAGGTGTGTCTGTTTGATTCTAACTTATAAAATATATTTTGCTTACTCTTAGACCAAAGTAAATATCCGGAGTGGTGACTAGTGCGACCACCTTTTTCAAATTCAAATTATGTTTTTTTTTTTCAAATAGGCTTGAACGGTTAATTTTTTTAAAAGCTAACACCGGATCACTCGGTCTCAACTGAGACGATACGGCAAGAAACTCAGTGGGCTTGTAATTTTTTTTCACTTTTTTTTTAAACAACGTTGGGATTCTAAAAATCTAAAAATAAACTACGACTACTAACTAGTTTTTATGTATGTTTTAATGTTTTACTTTGGTGTGCAAATAAAGAGTATTCTACTCTATTGTACGACAAGTAAAGTAATTTAATTTCAATGTGTAGTATTTGCGTAAATAAAAGACAATTGAATTTAATTACTTAATAAGTAAAGTACATTGTTAAAAATTGCAAAAGCCGAGTATCGAACCCGGACTTAAGTGTATCAATATCATAAGGGTAGAACACCCTAGCCACAAACCCTTGATGTTTCGACGCCGGTCCATTTAAAATCTATTTTCCATGTCGTATTTGTGATGGTAATGTTTATGTAAATCTTTTGAGGTCTAGTGATGTACCTATAAGTGAATATCGATAAATGTTCTTATCAATTGATCTGTATTTGCATTAATTTGAATATAATTTGGGCACAGTCGCCGAGGCGCACTTCGACCTTTTTGGATCCATTGTGTATGTCCTCGCAATTCACTACCTAGTTGACGTCTCAAAGAAGTTCCTAAGGTACTTCACAATAGCGCCATCTTGGTTAATTTGTATCTTATCCTAAACTATGCAGAGCCTGTACTATGGAAACCAGACAACTAATAGTAATAGTTATACTTTTCGCGACTAAGGGAAAACAAGAAGACGGGCAGTAGCGTCTTTCTATTGGAATAACTACCACCTATACTGCGATCCCCAAGCCACCTGCGGATTAGGGCAACGCCTCCCTTAAGGGAGAGGGGATTGCTCAACAGTGGACATCTTACGTCTGATGATGAAGTCCCTTGTGAAATCGCAGTGCTCCACTGCAGTGTCACATCTTTCCTAGCATTTTCTGTCGACTCCTATTAGACAACGAATGTATTGGCAGATGGTGGTTGGATATTGGCAAACGTGACCAACTAAGCACAGCTATAATCGCCATCGCTCGCCATCGAAAAGTCTTTGCTTGTGGCGGCTTCGTGTGGCGGGTCACCCCCTTCCCTCTAATATGGTTGAGGGGAGTGATAGCTGCTGCTCGAGTCAACTCGTGCGTGGGTGCGGCTTGGGGGGACTGGTCCGACTACTATCCCTTTGGCCTTTTAGTTTGTTGTAATTTTTATCGTAATTTATTGTTTTCTTCTTTTCTCCCTTGCTTTATGTTTCGAACGGCAGGACATACTATCGCTAATGTCGATTCATTTGTAAAAAAATGTTTAAAAAAAAAGTGAAATAACGACAAGCCCGCTGAGTTTCTTGCCGGATCTTCTCAGTTGAGGCCGCGTTGTGATCCGGTGGGAGCATTAAAAAAAAATACCATTCAAAAGTGCTAGCATTAAGCCTATTTGAAATAAAGAATTTTGAGTTTGAGTTTGAGTATAAGGCCCAACCGAATGCCAACAAAAAACTGCTACTAGGGTACCGCATAGCTGCAGTGTGTAAACATTGCTTTTTTATGTGTTAAATGTACTGTAGCTGGTGAAACTATGCATAAAGGTCTGTTCATTAATGAAAACTGTATAAAACCATCGATGTCGACAATTTTTTTATTAACTTTAGTTACATCACTAACGCTGTCAAGTGAGCGAGCATAGCGTAAAATTCATACTCCTGTCAGTTTCCCCTCCTTTGTGTATAGACCGCAGGCGCGGTCGCAGCCAACGATTTTGGGGGGGGTCATATTTGACGGTCCCGTTGGTCTTGTACCTAGACTAGGTTAGGGTTAACCGCTACCCAATTTTGCCGTGTATGAATATGGATTTTGGGGGGGGTAATGACCCCTACGACCCCCCCTCTCGGACCGCCACTGATAGACCGTGAAGATATCTATGCTGGAGTGCTATTAATAATAGCAATTATTATTTACTATTAAAAGGCTAAGTAGTTCAAGGCAGTCAAAATACTGAGATTGTGATTAGTACATAAAGCGTCGCAGGTCCGACCTAAGAACTTCGGAGTCGTTGGACGTTCGGGGTGAGGTCCCTAGGACGTCCAATGAGTACGGCGACGACTCCGAGAAAAACAGAGGCAGGGCTGCGACCACCCTGAGCACCGTGACAGGTTCCCGGGGGCTATAGTGCGCCCCCTAGCACGGACGGCGGGCTCAAAGGCAAGGCACTGAGGGGTTCCTGGTACAGATCCCACTGGAGAGCCCTGCCCCCCTATTACGTATCCCGTTTGAGAACTAAAGTGATGATCACTATAACAAGTGATCATAAAATAACTGTCAAATAATTCATTCGGTATTGCCTAACTGGAATCCAATAAATACCAATATTATAACACTTTCAGTTGACATCAAAGTTCGATGGACAACTGGATCTTGATAGTCACTTGGGTGGCTAAAGATACGCAATAACCCCACTGGTCCCCTTGTGTGCCGATGCGACAGCCGCGGGGGTTTTAGTGGATATGAATCCCACATACCCCAGCTGACCCCCACATGTCCCAAGGACCTATTGAAGGTAAACAAAAAAAGCAGAGCTGCAAGGCATGAAGTAGGTGGAGACTTCAAGGAGGACGGTAGTGGGGTTGCGACCCCCGTCCCCGTGAGGACCGAGACACCTATGACGGTCAAGGAACCTTCCCTGGGTGCTTTAATGGTAGGTCTGTCCAGGTAGGTACCACCGTAGTGTCAGATATTCTGCCACCAAGCAGCAGTGTGTAAACATTGCTGTGTTCCGGTGTGAAGGGCACTGTAGCTGGTGATATTACCGGACACAAGAGACTTGATAACTAATGCCTCGTGTGACGAGCGGCGGTGCAATGCAGCTGTCTATAGGCCGGCGGGTCGCTTACCATCAGGCGAACGTCTTGCTTGACTCATCACTACAACAATGAATTAATAAGTGTTTACAATGGCTCTATAGATTAATTTTCAAGCCACGCATTCACAGGCGCCAGTGCCGAGGGTTTTTTTTTCTAAAATCTCGAATCCGGTAGATTGATACCCAAAAAAACGTACAATAACTTTTTAATATTAATTTTTTAATAAAAAAAAGTTGTCCGCCATGCGCCACCCCTCTGCTTCGCTCGCGTCTCGCGTGTCGCGTCGCACGAAAAAAAAACAATAGATACAGATTATAATAATATTGACAAAAAATAATATAATTTATTTGTGTATTGTTAATAACTCCACAGCTATTTAGTATTCTGTTTGCATAATAGATGGCGCCTATAAATTATTTGTAAATAAATTTTGTACAAATCGACCAACTTATCGGTATCATCATCAACAGCCGAAACGTCCACTGCTGAGCAAACGCCTCCCCCTTAGAAGGGAGGGGTTGCCATAATCCCCACGATTGGCAGGCGGCTTGGGGATCGCAGTACAGGTGGTAGGCTTAGACTAATATGATCGAAGGTGGTAGGTAATTCAATAATATAAGACGCTGCTGCCCGTCTTCTTGTTTTCCCTTAGTCGCCTCCTACGGACACCTAACGGGAAGAGATGGGTGGGTGCTATTCTTACCCGGACACCCCACGGGGATCACTTATCTGTATGGGTGGTGGAAATAGGAACTAAAATATTCTCATGAAAATTCCGATCAGTTTGACATAATTGCATAGATAGTGGCGACACTGACAGCTCACGATTAAGTTGGGTTGGTACATCATTATCACCAGCCGGAAGGAGGCCACTGCTGAACATAGGCCTCCGCCTTAGAACGCCACAAAGAACGACAATGTTTGCATCCACCGGTTGCCTGCGACTCGCACAATGTCGTCCGTCCACCTAGTGGGAGGCCTGCCTACGCTGCGTCTTCCGGCTCGTGGTCGCCACACGAGAACCTTCCCCATCGTTATCGGCACTTCAATATGCAGATTCTGAGAGCTAAACCGGTGACTTTAGTTCGTCTGCGAATATCATTATCCAGAATAAGTTGATCGCGCATAGAAACTCCAAGCATAGATCTCTCCATAGCTCGTTGTGTGCTTCTCTAACTGCCGGTCCCAATATCCTATCGATCTCTTACTATAAGTTAAAATCATCGATCAAGTCATCGATATCTTGCGATAAACCTCCGAAATCATTCCGAACCCTGACATACTGTCATTTGAATAACCAACAGTAGGCTGCTAATGTTATTAATGAAACGGAAATATGTCATTATAGCTATCGATGGTAACTACTTTAACTTGTATTATGGGATCGATAGGATATTGGGACCGGCAGTAAAAGGCCAGCACTCAGTGTATCCAACACTATACTTACCTACAATAGGCATGATGACTGCAACACAATACCAATAAATCTGTGGTTTTAAATATTAGAACAGATTGCACTGATTCCAGAAATGCATCTCATTTTCATAATAATAGAGAGATTTTCGTGAATAAATTACTCAAATACAGCTAATCGCCATTTTGTAATAAACGCTGGTCAGAGTGAATGACGTCAATCCTGTGTAAATAAACTACTGTCAAACTATCATCTCAATATTTTCTTTCATACAATGATACAATGATTCACTTTTATACCTAGACAGATGTTTATTTACACCGCCGTAGTGACGTCACAAAATGGCGCCATGCACCGGCCATCGTTTTGGAACGAAATTCAAACTCTATTTTAAAAATTGAAAATATTGCTATTAATTGTAAATTTAATACAAAAATATGATTATTTTCGGCAATAGTAGACCCGTAAGTACATTATAGAGTATTTTTTCAAAATTAGTCATCATGCCTATTATTATAATGTAGTAATATTTAGAGGTTAGAGTCTCACCGAACAACCACAGAGGTCGTCTTCTGACAAAATCAGCTAATAAAATAGAAGTTAGGAGCTATGTACAAATGTATGCGAAGACTCATCCGCTTTCTTTCTCTCTTTTATTCTGAGAACGTGGCTGAGACAAGAGAACCCCTCGAACTCGGAAAAATTAGGCGTAGATCCGAAAACCGATGGTTGGCGATCGGTGTAGTAATAATGGCCCTGGCGGATACGACCACAGCGAGCGGCCAATCTTTCGCAAGATCAACCATCTACGCGGGAGATATTATAGTGCACAAGTGCGTGCGTAGACACAAAGGTACTCTGTCTTCCTTTACCTCTCACAATCCGATAACCGACACGACCGAGGTTAGGTGCAGGACCGACTTTATACATGCCCATCCGATGCATGGATCATCTTACTTTACAGACAATCAGGTGATCGGCCTGCATTATCCTAGCTAGTGAGGAACAACTACACAGATTTGTTTCTCCCCGCGGGATTCCAACCCGCGACCTGAAAAGTGGTTTTCCACTGCGCCATGGAGGCTACTAGGTTTAAGAAGCAGAATATAATCCTGGGGGTCTAGTACGAGTTTTGATTGTATACGAGCTCGATCAAAGGGTTAGTTATAACCCCCTCCCCGACAACCGTATGCTACACTAGCTATCAGACACCGGTCTCGCCGGCGAGACCGGTGTCTGATAGCTAAGGGTCGTACGTATGCGACCGCAACGACGTGCATCACCCCACTGAGTTTCTTGCCGGTTCTTCTCAGTGGGGGCGCGTTGTGAACCGGTGGTAAACTCAGCCCTCTCTTAAGCGACAGCCCAAGCCGAGGCCGTGCCTCCCTGAGGTGCCCTTGTGCTCGTCGCTACTTCTGCCGTAAAGGCTAGAGCGCTTCAAGCGCTCGCCTCCTATTGTCCGGTGAAGCTGCAATGGCCATCTGCGGCTAACAGCGTCTATCATTCCCAAAAAAAAAAAAGTTAGTTATAACGTACATTTCACTAGTTTTTGATAGTTACCGCTAGGGGCACTGGTGTGAAATGTATGGAGGAAACTAACAGCTTGATCGAGTTCGTTAACTGTCAAAACCTGTACTAGACCCCCTGTTCATCAAATGATAAGATGTCATATCCTTGAGTATTTAATTATAATGTATTAAGGATATCTCACAGGTCTTTAACGCAGACCCTTCAATGCGATTTTCAAGGTGTATAGTTAAAGTTTGTAAAATTAATTTTTACAGGCAGGCAGGCTACATATTTAGGCCACAGATGCCAGGCTACACGACGATGGCGACAGGCTACTGGATACACGACGTTGTGGTAAGATGGAGCCCTTATTGGTTAGTAAACCAATAAGGCGTAGGTTCGATTCCTACCCAAGACAAAAACTGGTGCTTTTGTATCTAATATATCATATAACAAAAAAAAAATCATTTTAATTCAATTGTCTATGGTTATAGTTATACATTCTGCCTATCAGATGACCGCGTATGTCCTGTCCCAGGATATTACATTATTAAAAAAAAAAACCAATATAATAAATATGCTCTCACAATGTTTTCATGAACAATATTAAAATTCAAACAATTACCATTTCACTATCGCTGCTCCATCATATTGTTAGACGTAAACTAATCAATTCCGCCATTATGGATTCCACGTCCTGCCGCTTTGTGGTACCGGCTCATAGACAATGCGGCGCGCGGTAGTCTATGGTCCTATTTCTTTTTAATTTCTTTATAACACCGCCGATTATGCATTCGGGGAATTATAGAAGACATGACGCGAGTTTTAATTAATTATTGTGTAGAACAGCTTAGTGGCTGAGAGAATTCGGAACACCGCGAGACGCCAGTTTTAATTCCAAACGAGCCTGCTGCACTCTTACACCTTTTTTCGGGGAGTAGACCTTCAGAACACGAAGCTACAGGGTTGAACTGAGCGTCTCCGTGCTTCGGAGGGCTCGTAAAAAAAAGTGAAAAGAATGACAAGCTCGCTGAGTTTCTTTCCGGATCTTATCAGTTGAAGCCGCGTTGTAATCCAGTGGTAGCTTTTAAAAAAAATTACCGTTCAAAAGTGCTTAAGCCTATTTGAAATAAATAATTTTAATTAGAGTTTTAGCCAAGTCAGAGGGCTAAGGGCATCTCGAACAACTATTGACACCAGATTGTGGTCAGAAAAGAAACCTAACCAGACAGAAAAATAAATGTGCGTGCGTGGAGTCCCTCCGCGCGGAAGAAGTGAAATTTCATTCTCGGTCGAGTCGGCGGAGTCGGCGGAGTCGGCGGAGTCGGCGGAGTCGGCGGAGTCGGCGGAGTAGGCGGAGTAGGCGGAGTAGGCGGAGTCGGCGGAGTCGGCTGAGTCGGCTGAGTCGGCGGAGTCGGCGGAGTCGGCGAAGTCTGCTGAGTCGAGTCGAGTCGAGTCCAGTCGAGTCCAGTTGAGTCCAGTCGAGTCGAGTCGAGTCGAGTCGAGTCGAGTCGAGTCGAGTCGAGTCGAGTTGAGTTGAGTCGAGTCCAGTCGAGTCGAGTCGAGTCCAGTCGAGTCCAGTCGAGTCGAGTCGAGTCGAGTCGAGTCGAGTCCAGTCCAGTCCAGTCGAGTCCAGTCGAGTCGAGTCGAGTCGAGTCGAGTCCAGTCGAGTCACCCCAACTCACCCCAACTTGCCCCAACGCAACCCCAACTCACCCCAACTCACCCACTCCACCCACTCACCCACTCACTCAGTGACGGCGTCACATGAGCGCTTTCATAACCTTAACAAATTTACGCCTATCGCCTATCGTTTAACACTTATCACTTAACGCGTTAAGCGATAACGCGTTAAGGTGACTCATTTAACGCTTAACGCGTTATGTGATAATATTTTGAGTCGGCGGAGTTGGCGGAGTCGGCGGAGTCGGCTGAGTCGAGTCGAGTCGAGTCGAGTCGAGTCGAGTCGAGTCGAGTCGAGTCGAGTCGAGTCGAGTCCAGTCGAGTCGAGTCGAGTCGAGTCGAGTCCAGTCGAGTCACCCCAACTCACCCCAACTTGCCCCAACGCAACTCCAACT